>OY720679.1:33984110-35184110 GCA_963170755.1 Amphimallon solstitiale
TCTTATCGAATAGCGATTTTTTGCAAATATGTCGTAAGTTATGCATTCTATATATATTTATCAAGAATACGAAAGTATTTAGTGCTAGATTTGCAATATTTTTTGAATATATGAAATTTCAAAATTCGGACCGGAAGTAACACTTTTACTCTTAGGGAGTAGTCCTTTTTTCGAATATATTGCTAACTATGCATTCTATAGCGATTTATTAAGAGAACAGAAGTACTTAGAACAGGATTTTGAATAATTTTTGTGTAAAAATAATATAGTATAGTTTGAAACGCTCATACGTATAAGAAAGTCGTGTGATGGCCACACCTCATTTTTTAATTTGAGATTCTATTTTCAAAATATGTCATTAGTTTAGGCAAATTTCCAAAGTGTTCCTGAAGGAATAACAACTGATTTTTTAAATTTGGGATTTGTGTTAGTTCCTTGCACTCAGAAACACTTCGAGTATCGTCATTTAAACATGTAACGAAATTTTGTAAACTATCGAAATTCTCTGCATGAAAACTATTTCTGTGTATGTTTTAGCAAAGCTAAGTGACGATATTGTACAGACTTTGCAATAAATGTCGGAATCACTGACAATTAATTTTTATCTCAGAAAAAGTAACATAAACAACGTTCTAGATCTAAATAAATGATAACTAAAAATGTACGCGTATGTTATTGAAACATACATATTATATTGCGAAATATAAGGTAAATATAATAAATTTTAAAAACTCGTCACCCTTGGACCTACGCCGATGAAGAAAGGATTTTATTCATAAAATTCCTTATTTTATGGCAGTTTTTTCTCTGATTCTCGGGCGTAAACAGATGTTGCAGTTCGCCCTATGAATTAGTGCTATTCAGATATAATGTAAAAAACACGCAGTTGTTTACATTATTTCTTTTCACGGTTATGGCTCCGTGGTAGTTTAGCTCGCTCGATTCCGCTCCCTAGTAATTATTTATAATAGTATAATTTTCTATATTTGTAGTTTGCGGGTATTCGACAGGAAGACTCCAATACTTTTCAACCATTTCATGAATTAACTTATAGACAGTGTGAAGAAGAACATGGATGGTTATAAAATGGGTGGAGACATTCTGACTATTTTATGTTATGCTGACGATGCAGCACTAATCGCCGACTCTGAGGACAACCTAACAAATATGGCTCAAAGATACAACGTGCTAGTATTCACCTAATTAAGACCATTTCACCCCTAAAATTAACTACAAATTTAAGCGACATCTGTAAGTTTTACATATACTATTATTTCCATTAACTGTTTAATATGTGGTTATTAACTTGGAAAAATTAAAGATATGAAGTAAATGAATAATTTTTGCATTATGTAATGTATTCAGGAAATTATTTTTATATGCATACAATAGATCTTTGCTCAGCGACACGCCCTCTGATGCATTTTTTTAAATATCAATGATGTGATAACCATAAATAAGTTAAGCACTTGCAGTAAGATTTTATTATGATGTGTAACTATAATAGCATAATTCTTGAAAATTTGTATTTTGTGGCTGAATAGTATCCATTATCAGAAAAGACCTACTCAAACTGTATAGGCTGCAGTCTTAAAACAAATATCGTATAAGGTATATGAGTGCAATGGTACTAAAAGAGAGCAAACATTATTGACTTTATTTGCTTATATGGTAAGATTTTCTTTTACTGTTTAGTTTTATGAAATTGCTAAAGGTATGCTTTTCGATAAATGGAGTAGGTATACACATACATTGATGTTGCTAATAATTTTATTTCATTGCAATAGAACTGACCATGTAGAAGACTCTCTGTTACAAATATATCTGTTATCCTGCCCTTTACAACTTTATATTTTTATTACTCACCCTTCAAGGTTCCGGTGGTTAATAGTGAAGAAAATTTTAGTATGTCGGGATTGTCGCACATGCACCCTGTGGATGGAAACATCTTTGTTTGTACGAATGACTGTCCGCGTAACGGCGTCAATAAAGTGCGGCTCTTCAAAGTAAACTTGTGTATCATAAACCTGTGTTTATTGTAACTCCGCCATAGCCTGTCTTTATAAATAACTGTAAAACGTTTTATGGCGTTCAGGCGCCTTAATTTGGACTGTTAGACGGCATCATTACAGTTAGCCCTGTATAAATAATCGGTGGTTTATCTTGTCGTCAGTTGTTTGTTTTAAGGAATTAAATTGCCGTCGATGAATCCACACCCGGGAATGATCGTTTTTTGAGTCATTAAATGAGTCGCAATTAGACCTATTTGATCTATTTCCAAAGCACCACTATTACTCTTATTATTACTACTATTACACGCATACATTGCGTACATGCATACATCAAGAAAATGCGATCAAGAATGTATCAAAGATTTCAGTTTAGACACATTAATATCGACGATTTTTAATGTCGAAATGCCGATGAAAAGGGATGAAAGGAATGTATTTTTAAATGATGAAGTGTTAAGTAGGTTATATTCCAATTTCCAGTGTAACTCACGAAATTGGAGCAACTGGAATAGTATTTTGCATTTATGTACTATTTTTCATTTAGTGTCGGTGTAAATATCTTGAAATTCCGGATGTAAACATTAATAATTTAAATGCATAACGAAAAACTAATTTGAAACACCAATAAACTAACAATATAAATACACTCAAATATATCTATCAAATGTTAATAAACAAGATTCACTTTTGAATTGTATATTAATTAATAAGTTTTTTATCATTGATAACTATGAAAAGATAATTTATTTATATCGTCGAGTAACCGAAAAATAAAAAAAAATTACAGTTATAATGACGACCCATATTGGTTGGTCGGCGTTAATAAAGTTATAGATGACAAGGAAGATCATTGAGCTCGTATTTGCTTCTTGATATAATAGTTGTTTAGTGTTTTCGCCTAAATTCTTGATCAGTTTGTTTTATTATTATTAATACGTCTACAGCAGATAAAGAAACGTCTTACAAGATAATTAAGTAATTTGCTCACAATACGTATGTACATGGAAGCTTGAGGAACATAATTACTGTTATTATCATCGTTAATTAATAGACTGAATTTTCATTTGGAAAAGTGTCGATTTGAGTAGAGGTTTACCCCACGACCTTCTTCTCTGTAAACATACAGCCAGTGCGGCAGCTCACACCCTTACGTAGTCATATATATAATCGATTTAAGAATGACTTTTTTGTCAATTTTCATTTTGTGATAACATATCGTCGATTATTCTGTTGCATATCGCAAACTGTCGCCACAGTTGGCTTTAATGTAGTTTCCCGCATTACAAGGTGAATAGAAAGAACCACAAACTATAATCGCACCACAGGATACGTTATAAGAAGTTATGACCTATGAAGGTCATCCAGTTACTTGACTTAAAGCTATTGAATTATTTCTTAAAATGTATACAGCATGTGTCAATTTTCATTAGCCATAGGCGATTAATTCATGCAATACGTGACAACATGGCATCCCTACTGTCCTCTCCAATGCGAGCGCGACCGATACAAGCTCAAGTTATAGCAGTAACTGTTGGACCATTGACTTGGGTGTTTGTAATGCGTTCAGAAATAATATTTACGCGTTGCAAGATTTGTTTTTCTTTTTCCTTTCAGTAAATGCAGAGAATTATTAAGCTGCGTTCACGCTGCATGACACAAACAAAAGCGTAATTCTAATAAAATTAAAAATAAGGTAAATAAAAAAGGATTCTGAAAATAATAATAAACTAGTAGATCAGGGGATCGCGGCGGCCATTTGATGTTTCCCGTTCCAGTAATAAGACGGCTTTTATGGCAGACAAGATCGCAACGTGTTCGCAGCTAAAGATTGAATGTAAAATCTGGTGGGGAGATCGGAGAAAATCGATCTAATGTCGATTGTTGCCGGGATTGGTGACGGAGAGTAGGGGTGACACACGTTGCCACATATTATTTGTATACGTATAAATCGCACGCAAACATTGAATCCCTATAGCTAATGAAATTTGACACATGCGGTATATTTAATGCTACCACTGTAAAAGAATATACTATACATTTATCCACTAGGAAGTAAATGATATCTTAATCATGTCCATGTGTATTTGTATTTTGTAGGAATCGGCAGTCAGGGGTTTTGCCAATGTACCCCTGTATATTGGCAAAATTTATTTGTTATAAATAGTTATATTAAAACTATTTATAACATATAAATTCTGATTACTAGATAGTAATAATTACCAGAACCCTGATTGCCAATCCCTAGTAATTAGATGTGTATATTTATGAATTAATTTTTTACCAGTATCACATAAAAATTAATAAGTATCGTATATCCTTGTTTTTCGAACACGCAAGCGCTCATTACATGACCAAACAACTAGCAAAATTGCCGAGATTAACGGCTTTACGTGCCTTTCGAAGCACGATAGCAGCTCATATAGACATTTTTATAAATAGAAATTTCCAGATGGTGTGGTTGGGAATCGATCCTGGGATCTATAGGGTATACGACCATCACACCAACACTATGATCATCATAGCTCGACGAGCAAGATTGTTCCTGGTTTAATCTCAACTAACACCCAGATTTTCAAGTAACAAAACGCAGAAGCAGACAGTTGAATTCCCCTTCAAATTCTGCTCTTTTTAAATTTCATGTCTTGTCTTTTCCGACATTGAAATAAAATAATAATAATAATATATCTTTATTACCCAACGGATTTATATCTAATTATAGAACAACGTATATAAATTGTTATCTAATTCAACCCCACGTGTAACATGAAAGTAAATAAAAAAGAACCTATTATTATGCCTGAACATAAATAAGTAAATATATTGACTAATATTAAACAAGAAAGTACAAAAAATGAAACAAAAAAAATGGGTGTGCTTAAGACCACACTGCAGAAGTGAAAACTTCATCAAGGCGAGATTAATAATACGAAATACAACTTTTTTTTTCGATCTATATTACATTTAAAAAATATATATTTATTATTATTGTGTATACATTATTCTAGTATATTTCGCTCGGTCTGATCATGATTTGTATCAAACTCTAAAAACGAACGAGTATAGCAGTGACGCGTTGACTATATTTCTCTCGCTCACTTAGTCGACTCGAGCCGACTTTACCCGAACGAGCGTTACATAGCCGAGCGTGACGGCTCAGTCTCGTTCAGTGCCCACAATCAATGCGCCCATAGAAATTTTCACTTCAAAAACTGCTGTGTAAAATGAGTACTACCTGGAAATCATGCTCTGGGGTAATATAGGCAGTAGGTGCGTAGCGTAACTTCGTACCTTGTATATAGGCATGTTACGGGGACGTATTATATCACCGATGATTATTTGATGAAATTGTGTTTGAAAGAAAATGCATCTAAGATGAGATGTGAACTCACGACCTCCAGATGCTCTAACCAACGGAGCTATGCAGATATGTAATATATAAGGTACCACAATATACTTCCACAATACGTCGATGAAACATCTGTTTGGATCGTGCGCGTAGTCATCGCATTGATATTCCACTTTAGATCTACCTATTAAATTACACGATGCCAATTTATTGTGTACATAAATAGAAACTAAGTATGGCATATAAAATACTAAGTGATTCACAAAGTCTCATTATTTTTATTTTCATTACGAACGATAAATAAAAAATGGGTATTAGAAATGATTACTAAAAACACCAGTAATGACTATAAAAATGGTTAATTAAATACAAATAAATAGTAGTAAGTCTAATGATGTAGCAAAAAATGAAAAATGAGATGTGGGGTATCACCCAAACGTGCGTGCTTTCCGAATTTTGTACACAAAAGTTGTTTAAAAATACCCTTTTAATTTTACTTTCGATGCACCGATTTGTCTGAAAATCTAATGAAACTTTAAGAGGATGATTATATTGTTAAATACGAAGTTTCCCATATTGATAGCATTAACAGGTTGCTCGTTATCGTGTTCAAAGACAGTGAGAGAGGGAGATAGATTTTTTTGGTATAAGGGGACTTCAAAACGTGGATTTCTGCAAAAATCTCGAGGTCGAAAATGGTCATCATCACAATAGATCCGTATACTACATATTATATAGTAGAAAACATACAGCGTTATTTACCTATAATATGCAATACGCCTATATTGCATTATAGAAAAATCATTTCAAAGGTACAGTATATTACGCTTTTAAATATTTACTTTTATTGCAATTGTGTAAAACATTCAGCAGATAAAGAGAAAAACAATTGTAAATGCTTATCCCAACAATACACGAACGGATTAATAGGTCATTCTTGTCGCCGAGTGCAGTGGCGGCTCGGGGTGGTTCACATAGGGAGTGCATAATTTCAAAATTAAAAAGTATAATACCAGAACGCTTACCCAATCTTTATAAGTTTCACCGACATACTGTTCCAGACAGGTACTGTTCATTGTACAGTTTGTTTTGAGGGAATAGTAAATATAACACTACAGTTTGAATACATCTGACGATAAACGAAGTCCATTTTGCGTGTCTTTGACTTGCAGAACAATTCTATCACTTTTTCATTAAAATTTGGGAAATCATTTATAAATCCAATTAAAAACCGGTACTGCTTCGATGTGATCTCTGAGCGATTTATCTAATTCTGCCGTAAAATTTATCAATTCCCGAAAAATGCCCTTGATATTCGACGTTTGCCGTTCATCATGACCCCGAAGTGCCAGTTCAAACGCGCCACAAAATCTAATGCAATTTATTATTAAATTTAACACGTGCCTATTTTTTGTTAGCTGTTCATTGTGTTGTTGAACTGCTTTTCTATATGATGAATCTAAAACATTCTGAATGTTATTTTTTCCTAACATTCTTAGACTAAATATATTTTTCAAATGCCTTTCGGAATTTTCATGTTTCGTAATTTTAGCACTAAGATGAATTAAGTCTTTTATTCCGTTCTTTGACCAAGACGGTTCACCACCAAACAAAAGACACGGAAGACAAAACAAAGTATTTTTAATTTCACACCCGCAAATCCAGTAATTTTTCTGATAAATATTCATTTTGAATTTTCTTATAACGTCTTTACCTTTAACAGATTGTTTATTTTCTAAACATAATTGAGGCATCGGCCGTTTAAGATTTTTTATTGCGATTTTTTCATCATACGTTAACCGCGAAAACGTGTTATTCTGTAACGCAGACACGAAAGTCATCTTACAACAGCGGTGAGAAGACGGGAATCTTGCTCACATGCTATGTATTATACGATATGGAACTAGAACAAAATACAGTTCTCCCCACCTTCAATATAATGTTTAATGGCTTAACGCAGCAACGGTAGGGCTTTGCTCATGGGTATGTTTCTCTCGGTGGAAGGGGTAAACATTCGAATAGTTTCTCGTCATTATATCTGTGACGACGATCGGTGCATGTAGGTTGTTTGGCGAGCCGCACACGCCACGTTTCTGTTCAATAACTATGAATACGTAATAAATAAATACTTTCCTAGTTAGTCGCCGCTTGGTTTGTTTTGTTTTAAAATTCCAGGGGGTGCAATTGCTCACTTGCTCTCATTAAAGAGCCGCCACTGGTCGAGTGAGTGAAAATAAATGATAACAATTATAATGATATACATATTGTTGGTTATACACTAATAATCTATATTCATTGTCTGAATATAGTTAGTTATATGCAGATCTATATTGCAAATATCATATGCCATGTTATCATAGGATTCATTTTAATTTGCGCGTTAAACTACCGGAGTATGTTATATACCGCAAACTAGCATCAGATCGTGCAATGCCGAATATTCTCAGGTGATCCTGGGCCTCATAATCGCCCTGTACATTCTGCACTCTATTCTCGTTGAAATTCACTCTTATTATGTTTCATATTTCCTAGGGACATGTTATTTCTAAAAAAGTAGAGTTTCGATTATTATAATAATTGAATACAATGAGAAAAAGTATAGAAATGGAAAAAACACACAAATCTGCTGACTACTTAATTAATTCTGTCATATTAAAGCAGCAACAAATTGTTCGAAGTCAAACAGAACATCTCCCGCGGGGCCACACAGCACTATCAAAGAGAACTAGCACCCTTGTACCAGATGTTCGATGGAAACATTTTTTTGTAATGACATAATTTTTCGCACGCCTTTTTCTATATAAAATTGTACAATGCCACTAAAGGGTTCAAAGGAGAAAATCAAGTTAAAAATGCGCCATGTAGCTTTTGACTTGCCCATTTTTGTGGAAATAATTAACCCCTATTTCTCTCTTGTCCCAATATTTTATTTCATTATATACTATTTCTTGTAGCCAGAATTTATTTTATTATTGACTGTCTTGACAAATTTCTTTGTCATTATATTGTATAAGGATAAAATATGATTAAAATCGTATAATATACAAAGCGTTTTGTTAAATAACATTATGTATCAAAAAAAACCATAAAGCTAATTCGCTTAACATTAATGTTAGTACTTTTACCATTAAAAAATATTACGTATAACAAGTACATTTTTTTGGAATTAAATTGATCTCAATAAACCGATTACTAGGAGAAATGAAATAAATTTAAAAAAATTTTAAGTAACGATAATCAGCATTAACTCATTCTATAGATATTAATTGCAGTAGTTTTAGTTTGTTCTTCTTTCTATATCTCATATATATTGATACTCATTGTTGGTTTGTGCCATCAATAGTTTCTACTGGAGTAAATATACTTAAGTAACTAATATCGGCTGGTTTATTAACCTTTCTAACTTCATTAAGCTGTTTCGTCTTCGTGATTGATGAACATAAAATAAGCTTTTTCTGAAACTGTCCACAAAAATACCAATGTTTACTTTGTGTTAATTTATTAAAAACAAAAAAAGCTGTTTGAAGTAATCATATAAATAACAATTCACATTAAACAAACAAACACGATTACACTTACAATAAACTTATTATGCAAATTACATCAAATTATTATTACTATTCGATTCGGATCGATTTTATTCTAAGTTGATGAATGAAGATCTTCATTCATTAACGTTGTTTAACTGAATAACGGATCAACAGTTTTTCCCTTAATCGGCGATAAAGTGAACTATCAAATTGGTAGAACGATTTATATACCTAAAGCACACATTAAATATATGGCTCGACAATTTTTGACGAGTTTAAGACCTCAATTGGGTCGCTCATAACAAAAGGACATCTTGATAAAATATAATCTGTATGAAAAAATAGCATCATATTTTGTTATCATTGTATATTTTACACTCACACGAACTAGAGAAATGGCACTTTCCATATATCTATCTATTCAAGGTGCTACCTCATAATTACTAAAATGTTTCTAGTTACCAAAAATAATACCACAATATTCATTTGTTTGTGACTCATTGTACCTTTCCAGTAGTTGTTGAATAAATTTCATGAATTTCCAATTAAAAAAGCACATTTTATCATAAAAAATTGCTCTCAACCATTTTATCTTCATTAATATAAAACTCTGAACGTTGTATTCTACAATACGACAGGATTTCATAATTTTATTATTTTTTCAAATATAACTAAAAACCCTATATATGTGTACGTATGTACGTCCTACGAATGACAATTCAATAATGAAGTAGAGCAAGGATGCCCATTTGTATCATAAAAAATTAAGTAACAAAACTGACCGTGAACTTTAGAAACAATTCAGGCAAACAGAGTTCCGAAGGTCTAAAGGTCCGTTACAAATGTTATAAATTTACGTTGAAATTTTTATGCTTTTACGATCTCTTTACGACTGCGAAACATTTAAAATCGAATATAAAACATACTGTCGGACAGATATTGTTATTTAGTGTCACGGTTATGACGGGCACATCCCTTTCCCATTTCGAAACAAATTGGGGAAGTTTCTTTTAAATATATGTATATAGCCCTTAATTGCTCCCTTTCCCACTTACGACAGACTCATAAATATAGTCCCAAAGTTAATCATTTACCTGTTAAATGGTTATTTCATGAAAAGTTGCAAATAACAGCTCTAATATTTAGTATCTCTGTTCTTTCTACTTACAAAACATACTGATAGTATATACTGTGGGTGTAAGAGTAGGGAACCTTTATAAGCTGGAAAAAGAGTATAAAAACAATATGAAAATTTAATTATTGTCTGTAAATTGCTAATATTCATTCCTTAGAAGGGCAATATTATATTTTGAAAATTGCATAGTATTTTTGTTTTCTTTGATGCCTATTTAATGCATGCAAAAGAAAAAGCCCAAGAAAGAACACACTAAAATATGTAAATTACTTCAAAATCGTGTATGTACAACAGATGACGCGTTCTTTATTTGATCAAATTGTATCATACTTAAAACATGGTATGTTTTTTTTGACAATAGATATCTAGTTTTCTTATTTTACATTGAATTGAAAACGACACTTACGTTTCATAATATTTCATTATACAATATATTTGTTTCATACATGAAATTTGTATTAACGCAATGTCTTATACGCTGAAGCCATAGTCTAAGGCTGTTCGTCCACCGAGGAAACCAAAACGAGGCAACCAATCGCTTACAACCAAGCAACCAGTCACGTTGGCGAGCAACACATTAAAAACTGTACACGTTCGTCCACCGCGACGACTACGACCTATTGTGAAAGGCAACCTATAGCGCGCGATTATACTGACTGGTCGCCAAGCCTTTAGTTGCTTACGACCATTCGACCGATAGAGCTATTCTTTATTTAAGTTCAATTTATTATGCTAGTTTTTAGTTTTTAACGCAATAACATGTCGTAATCGCTATCAAAAGCTAAAGAAAGTGCAAACATAAGGTTTGTGGAGATTGAAAAATAAAGAAGCTCTCTGTAGTCATTCTGTAAGTTTGTTTAAACTTAACCGGAACTTTGAACTCACTTGCGACATCTTTTGCGCTCTTTCTTTGCGACCTTAAGTATAGATACCCAGTAATGACATCCTCACCGGAAGACGAAGTCCTTCAAACTGGTTTTCTCGGTGGACGAAGAATTAAGAAACCAGTCACCCGCGACTGGTGGCCCACAACCGGTCGCCACATATTGGTTTTCTCGATGGACGAACGGCCTAAGCGGCTGAATGTAGCTTTTTATGGCCTTCTACTCACCGCAGCAAATGCCAAAAAGCATCAGCTTAGTCACTCCATATGCGTTAGCGTAACAATGACTCATGGCGGCCAAATACTCTGTAATTGGCATAGCGCAATTAGGAAATATTAAGTATTTTTGAAGCTGGAAAATCACATTTAGCAGAAGCATTAATCATTTTGAATCAAATTTAAACTGACAGTATGAAGAATCACCACATAATCGTGACTCTAGATAGATTTCACATAAATCGATTTCTTCAATTGTTTTAAAAAGCAAATAGATGGAACACTATTGAAAACCTGTTGTTTAGGAAACTATGCGCGCTAGAGGAAATTTAAATTCGTGTGACATTCCCAATATTCTAGGAGGGAGAAAAGGAAAGGAAATAATATAATATTGAATTAAAATTTCCCTAGTTTTTTTCTCTTTTTAACTCAACATGAATCGATATTCTGCAAAAAACTTTATATGGTAGTAACTTAATAATCATGTTTTAAATATAAGATTACTTTATCAAAGTACTGACAGATAGTGCCATATGTAATGTACTATAAATATTTTTCCTCAATATTTTTTTCTTGTATAGAATCATATATGTATTTGTCAAAGTTTCTAATAAATATTGAAATTAGGAACTATATTTAATTTGTTAATTAATAATTATAAACACGTGAGCATACATGTACCATACCTTTTGTTCACACGGTATATTTTGTTTTTATTGTGCATTGTACTTAATGTGTGTCAGTGACGGTAAGAAGGCGGAGAATCTAGCATAATAGTAGCTTTTTATTGACCAATGGGCAGTTACGACCATCTGTTTATACTGCTTTGTTACGAGAGGGTTACCTATGCTAATTTAAACTTACAATAGTAGGCTTAACTAATACACTGTATGAACAGAGGTCGTGCAAGAAGGATTTTAATCCGGACAGCAAAAGACTGCTACGACTAAAACTTCAATTTTGCCCAATTTCTTTTCTAAAATAAAATGACTAAGTACACTTTATCAAGTTATAAACAAAATGCAATTCTTTATTTATGTAACCGTATATTATCTTCTTCAATATTTATCAATTTAAAAAGTAAGTTCCTCTATCATTTTTTTTGATTGCAAATTGATTTGTTTAACAACGAGTTTACTTAAAGTAAGGGGCAGAAATTTGATGGAAGTATTACAAATCTAGTAATAGAAAGTACAACATGCTATTGCACGGAAATGTGATTGATATTGTTGACAAACTCCCTTATATTCAATTGTAATGTAAAAACTTGCATTATTCAACTTGAGTGAATTTTAAAACTTTAAGATCTTTAATGTGATGGGGTTTCTACAGTTTTTATTCCAAGGTATATTGTAAAACCCACTGTTGAATTTGTAATTTTGTTGTTCCATTTTATGTAATTTACATATTTTCTATGTACTATGTTAATTAATACGAAAATGTTCTGTTATTTATTAATATATTCTCAATAAGATGTACTTATTTAGAATATGTTCTAAAAAAGGGTGTTAGTATGTTACTAGTAAGTGCTAGTAACATCCTATTATGATATTAATATAATCTTATTTATAAATACTTTAGCGGCTACTAAGTAGCAGGATGTTAACAGATCATGTGCGCTGAGGGACAAATTTAAATTTGCAAAAATTATCATGATGGGTACATCGCAAATAATTTAAAAAAAAGTCAGAAGAGACTCCAAATCGTAATTTCAGATTAGCAAAAATCTATAAAATAAGAAGGTATGTATAAAGAGTATATATTTCAGAAAAATAAAGCTTTCCTAGGTATGGATTACGAATAAATAGATGTTGCCACAAAATTGCAAGAAATTTAGGAAGGTCAAGTTAACGGGGCTTAACCCAAAAATTTACTTAAGGAGTCCTAGTCCACTGGAGTATATAATGACAGTTGATTTCATACAAAATATAGTATAAAGAAAGAATGTGCAAACATCATAATCAATGGTAATAATAATTATAAGGTACACCAATTATACCTCGTGAGATACAACTACTTGCCACAATTAGATACCTACTTGGCAAAGGGTCATATGATAATGTGGATATGCAATCTTGCATATAAATGAAAACCAACTACATTGAACAGAGTAATAAAGCAAGTGGTGGAAGTGGTACAAATGTGGATGATTTTCTGAATAAATTGAATCGGCAAAAGCAAAGGCAAAATTTTGATTAGGAATATTGAAAGCGCATTTGGAATTATTAAAAGTAAATTCAAAGATTTTTATAATGAAAATGGACACAATAAAGTCAGCACTAGTAACAATACCCATTATGTATAATATTATAATAAATGATAGATAGGAAAATGGAGGCTTCCTCACATTAAACATATTCCACCAATATGATGAAGTTTTCTGGGAATACCAGTAATTATGATAATGAAGATATGGATGGAAAATGATACTATATACTGTTGGCAATATTTTTAGGAAGCTGTATATAATAAGGCATTTTAATTAAAAATACTTATTATTATGAGTATGTTTTATTTAAAATAATTTCTACATGCTAAAATATGAATATATCTTTCCAACGCTTATTCATTCCATTCTTTCTTTCAATATCGAATTATTCCCATTTTTATTTGTTTTATTTCATTCAAAAATTCAAAGTCATTGTAGTGGACATAATTGACTCGGCCTCTAAAATATGAAGATATGAAAATAAACAAATAATTATAGAATCCTAATACACCGAACTTCTTCTTAATGATGTTGAAAATGCCGAAAAAATCAGTATATATGACATACATTTGGCCATTAGCATCAAGAATGGCAATTATGTCTTGACTGGTTCAAACAAAGTAGTTTTTGAGCTGCCAGTCATACAGTTATGTTGTAAGTGAGATATGTTTCTTCTCATGTGTGCAAAGAAATTTTTATATAATATTTGATCAAAATACATAAGTTAGAGAAAATGGCAATCGGCCGATAGAAAGATCATCTTCGTCATCCCTCTTCAAAAAAAGACTAACTTCAACTTTTTCCACCGTGTGGTATACGCTCTTTAACGCACTACTAACTTGAGGGTAATTTTGAATTTTGATATACAAAACCAAACGGCAATCTCTAATGAGATAAGAATAAGATCTCTGAACATCGCCAGAGATTGATTTCAAACGATATCCACTCCAAACATGTTCTTCCAGACGCTATAGTGAGGAAATCTGTAGAATTAAATTCATTTCCACTATTACTATCAGCAGAATTTAGTATTTGTTGGTAAACCCGGGAAAGTATATCAACAAATTGCTCAATGCATTAATCTTGGTAGTTTCCTTTTTAAGCGGATATAACGCCAAAATTGTCTAAGTTCTTGCTCCAGGATTATTTCAGCTTCGCTAGAATATCTCATGTAGAATTAAAAAAGATTGTTCTAGATAATAAATAGTCCAGTCTACTAAATTTAAGATAAAAAGATATTTCATGCTTTGCTTTCCATGTGCGATGATAACAGTTGTTAAGCTTAATCAATACAATAATACATATGTATATACAAACTCCAGGACAAAAATGAGTAAAATAGACATCCTCTTACTCCATGATCTCATATCAGTGTATCCAATATATCTATATATCTGTATATTAACCCCTACAATTGTCTGATTCGAGTCGGTAATGCATCACCTGGTAGCATCATCAATCTGTTTTCGAACAAGCACCCTTTTGATATTACTGTAATTTGTCATTCCACCACTTGGCGAACATTCGTTGTATATTAACACTTTCCTGTCTCAGAATATAACTTTTTCCCCCTTGTGTATTGCAGTGATAGTTTTTACATGTGATGTTACCCTTTGTCCTATGCAACAATGGTACACTTTTACTTTAGAAACACACTTTTTAATAAATAAAATGTTTTTTGGTTTTGTGATTTCAATTATTATAGTATGATATTGGAAAAGAAATAAATTTTAAAATGTAACTCCTCACAACAGATTACAATGTGTTCATTAATGATTAAAAGGCGATTAAATCGCCCGCGCTTTTTTTGGAAAGTTGGTGCTTCTAGAATATATACCGGTAATGATCAGTAGCGTCTTACTATCCTATTGTTTTTATTTGGATTTTCGTTTTCATCTACTTACTTTATTATTTTACTTATTTATTATTAGAAAGGCTTTTCTTATTGCCACTTTTTAAATCCGCATATTATAGTATCGGCAAGCGACGAAGTAGTCATAATAGGTCCGTACAAATATAATCAACATTCGGTTTGAGGTTAATGATGGTTTTTACAGATCTGCCCAACAAATTTATCGTTGAGGCATATTTTCGTTCAGGAATACGCAATCATCAAGGAATATGGAATTATTCCTATCAAAATTGCCACTAGCAATTTCAAGAATTTCCCAACGTAGAATTTACACATGATTGTTATGTACAACATGTTCGTCGTGTAATAGATAGATTTCACAGAACAAGGAATGTTGAGAAAGGAAAATCTACAGGTTGTTCTACTGTTCTAACTGAAGAAGTTGTTGCAGATATTAGTCAAAGAATGGATACGTAACTCATGAATTGCACTTAGATGAACATTTGTTATTACGGTTGTAAAATTGTAATTAACTACTTATTATTCAATAAAAAATTAAATTTCCCCCAGTGCCCTGTTTTCAAATATAAAATGTCTTAATATTTTAGCAATTTTTATTTACTTGTGATGAACACTTTTTTTCAATTAAGAGATTACAACTAAACATTTCTAAACGAGTTGAAATCGTCGATTCCTCCTGCTAATTTCAAACTTATTACTTTCAACAGAAAACTGAAACCTGTCCGCTAAGACTATTAGGTGGGACATGAGTTGGTTCAATTTGGGGATAACCTTAGATGTCGAAACGTTCCTTGTTTGTAGCATATCGGAGAAAGCTAGACAAACTTTGGGACATGTCATTCGTAAGTGTCGAGCATTTTCAAACACCAGGTACTAAATGTTTTATATTCTTCGATGGGTAGGTCGAAATTGTAGTATACTAGCATTATCTGACATACATGTTATATTACTCAAAGGCGTCCATGCAGATAGTTGAGCAACCAGCAGATACCGTTGCTCTTCTTTAAATGCTTCTAACTTTTCTTTAAAAGCCAAGACTATTACCATTTCCAACTTCCTGGTCACACAATTCTTCTGCCTTTTATCTCCCATCTCATAGATCCAACGTCATCACAATATCCCCGTTTACGTAATGTTCTAATTAAATTTCCTCGAGTACAGACATCCATTTTGATTCGCTTTCCTGCTTTAAGAATTGGATTCATGATTGCACTAATGATTTCGTATTATAATGATAAAACAATATACGGTTATTTGCTACTTTGTCTATTGTCGTTGATTTGTATGTTCATTTTTAAATTAATTTATCGTATATTTACTAGATTTATTGCATTTGGATCACTATTTGCGTATTTTTTTGTTCTTGTCTTTCTAAACTCATAATTTATGAATTTATTATTGTCCTATAATTATAATTGCCATGGTTCTATTGGGCAAATAAAAACTTTGATGTCATTTGAACTTCAGTTTAATAAAAAGCTATGTTGGACCAAGCAGGCTTTTAAAGCGACATAAATTTTAGGTACGGCGTAGTATTTTAGTATATCTCCTCTACCTGAATGGTAGGAGATTGTTAAAAATCTCGCGAGAGTGTATATCAAATGACATATGACAATTTTATGTTACGTTATGCTTGTGCGGTGTGCTTTGTTAGCAATGCAATATAATTACAATAGTAAATTTATTAAATACTATGTATCTATGAATTTTGTGGTGAATTTAGTCCTGTTATAAGATAGTAGATATATGGGACACTTTCTAGAAAATATAAACTTGCTATACCTCAGCCTAAGAAATGTATCTTATTGACCTCTACTTACTGAAGATGATAGTGAATAGTTTACAAAATGTAATGCCAATGATTTATTTCGCTACTTTCGGAAAAGTGGACTAACATTTAATAAATTCTTAATAGTTTTAATTTGCAGATGACGATTATAACAATATAAACAACTATAATATTTTTACTGTATAAGTGAGTACATCACAGAAAATAGGAATTTTAAACTTACAAATAGTGCCATTGTATAATTAGTAATAACCTGATATGATAAAATAAACATTAGAAAATATGAACTCATGATTAAGTAAATAAAAAAATATCCTTTAATAATTAAGCTAGTTCGCCTTCTTTGGACATACATGTTTACATTTACAAAGCATTAACATTAAGATAAGTAAACACAACTTAAAAGGTATGCTCCAAATTGCAACGTTCTGAACTGTCACTTCTTATCAGGATATGTAGTTTATGCTTGCCTATAAGGTAGGCACATTTACATACTTTTTTCTCGCAAAAATTTACAAAACAACCTGAACAGCATAATTCAATATAAAATCTATATCGCTAAATTACGGTTTTAATCTGTAAAATATGATCCTTCGTTACACATAACGTGCAGTCAAAACAAGGACATACTGTAGTTTATCGTTAGAACTATTATCAAAAACAGTATCTAGGTATATGAAACACGCCAATATATCACTGCGGTCAAAGCACGCATGTACATATCAAAATCCGCGGTCTACAAAATAACAATATCGAAAACAGAGTAGATCCGCTTCCATAGTGGTTTCCCGTTTCCCGTATTTTTTCCATTTTCCCCTTTCATTCATTCATTTTATAAAGATCAAAATTAGATCATAATTTATTTTCGTATTCAATTCCACCCCAGCGTGCGCATTTCTCATAATTTCAAATAATACAACCGAAATGTAAGCAAGCGGTAATTGACAAAAAGAGCAATACTCATACAAAATATCTGTGTTTACAAGTATCCGTTTAATATAATAACTCATATATGAATAGTTGAATTTTCCACCTAGTTGAACTCAGGATATTGTAATGAGTACTAGTATACGGTTGATCTTCAGCGTACACGTTGAGAAGAAATACATCAAATAACAACCTTATGTTACGGACGAACAAGTATCAGGTAGTGAATCTCTCTCGGACGAGCTATGAATTCGTTCAGGGTGGTCTGTAAGTTGTACCTACCGGGTGTAACAAGCAAAATCGGTACGTCAAAGTCTGTTACTTTCGGTCCGTTGCACCCGAGTGTCGGATATGCAACATTGTACAACCGTATTATATACAAAGTATCGTGTTTTCGAAATGATCGTTTCAAGTGGTCTTCTCGCAGGATAAAGTGTAAACAGATTAGATCAAATATAAAGTATACTATTTTTTTTATTCACAGCATAGTAACACTATTTACTTATAAATAAAAGTGTATCGTATATAATAAAGCTATACTTATAATGTATTATAACGAAATGCAATGAATGTGTAAATATTTAGAGAATTACGTATCATTATTTATAATAAAACAATGGAAATATAAATGTTTTCAAAACATTAATGTTTTCTCCAATAAAATATATCTTTTTTAAGTTCAGATATACAAAATAAAAACTCCTCTATATAAGAAACTACATACCACACTTTGCAATAAAAAAAATAAGTGACTCAAGCCCGCTCAAACTATTTACATGTTTTCGCTTTTAGTTTGTTTAAAATTTAATTTCAAAATATAGATTATATTTTGTTGTACACTAAAACAATAAAAAATAGAAATTAAAAAAATTGAATATTTATTGATATTTCTCAGTATTAAATAAAAAGAATTCTTATAAAACCATACATCCTGAGTAACTCTTGAAAAGGGTACATCATAAAATACACATCGGTAAATATTGTGCAGAACTATCTCCTCAATGTTTTTTAGTTGGTCGAGGTATTTTGATCATGATAATTTTTTTGCATTTTAATTCCTCGTAGCTTATTTGGAGAACGTTATCTTGATCTATTAGAAAATATCATACATCCCATATATACCTAATTATTACAAGAATTCGAGGATGAGTTATCCTTTCAACAGACAATGAAAGATTTTATGCGAAAATACAATTAGGTACACCGGGTGAAACGTTTGGGTGTTTAACACTGAGGTACATTAGTTTTCAAACTATGTGTATATCACGTAATCCTATATTTTTACGCTGAATTTTTACAGATTTGTGTTGAAATTACAAAACTGAGTGTTAATCAAATTTGGAAAACTTATGTTTGAAACCCACAGGTGCAAAAACTGGATTCGGTGTTACACAGATGTTGATATTAACATTCAATCTGTAAGAGCGCAATTTTTAACGCCTTGTTATTGTCAAAAAATTATATCTTTCTTGAGAACCTACATGGACACCAGGGGGAATTCACTTTTATCTATACGTTCATAGTCACTTATAAATTAGTTGGGGAAAAATCAGAATTGGTACTATACTCGATTTTACTCTTTGTATTATCGCATTGGACAGCTTACTTTCCGCCAAACCAATTGAGATGCTATTGCATCAATCTCTTGAGTGCATGTTTGCTTAGTTTTTTTTTTTTGTATTTTCTTCTGACTTTATGTTTAAAGTGATAAATCCGTCTTTATCAAGACGAAATACGATCGTTTATTTTTTATTATAATAACTGTTTGTCATCGTTGTTATTCGGCACAAAGGTAAGTTTATTTGCATACTATTACTAAAATCAGTATTCTTAATTTGACTGTATTATTTCTTCAGAACGTCTTCAAGGATGATAAGATATCGTAGCTGTGCAGCAAGAGACTGCGATGACAAACATTTCAGGCGGCATAATTTTGCTAATCCCAAGAAACATCCTCAACTATTTCAAAAATGGCTCGAAGCATGCAGTAAATCTGATGTCATTGTCACCTATACAAGTATATAACAATTAAGATTGTGTATTTATTTTGTATTAAAGAAGATTATATAAGGGCTAAACCATTAAACTGTAAATCTGTTAAATATGATTTGAACATGTTTATCTTATTTGGAGAATAAAACTGCTAGTTTTACGTCTTAGAGTAGATATAAATTTCAGGTGAAAAACAAGATAATGCCACAGGAATAGTTCATATATTGACAAACCTTCTACATCATCACTACGTAAGTTTAATTTTTATTTCGTTTTGGAAAATGATGATTGTACTAACATATGCCTATTGTATAATAGCTGTCTATCCATTTCCTGTGAAATATCAGCAATGAATATGTCACTACCAATTGCTAATACATATATACTTATCTAGTTGAAAAGAATTATAATTATTTAAATTTTACTAATAAATATTTTTTATACACATTTAGTTTTATTTTATTTTAATTATAATAGTAGTCATTCATATGTTTATTTTTAATGAAAATATACTGTTGCATTAAATCAATGATTAAAGAAATTGAAATAAAATGAAAAATCAAATGAAATAATTCCAAATACACCGTACAAGATAATTTAAGAAATAGTTGGGAAAACTACCAGAGATGGCGTTTTACGGATGTCGTAACGTTAGTATTACAGTTTCCAATCTCTAGCGTTATCTCTGATGAACACCAAGCGCTGTCAAACCACAGATCTGTATAATATAAATGGATAAGCATAGCATGTTAGAAATTGTGATCAAATACGAACTGCGCACGGGGCTGACGCACATGCGCAATAACATAAAATAAAGGCGCTAATTTTAAATCAATAAAATCTTTGAACATGAACTTTAAAATTAAAATCTGCATCTGAAGATAATGAAATACTTATTTATTAAGGGAAATTTAAAAAAATACTCAATATATTCCTTTTGAAATATTTATTGGTTATAAAAAAGTAGTTCTCCACGTTCTACTTCTGTTTGTTTCTTTGCATCTCTATGCATCGCACTACATGCTTAATTAAAAGAGAAACGCGACCTTCATGTAAAATAGATGAATCAAACATATGAATGATTTAAAGACTAAGGTTGAGCACTGCTGATTGTGTTATCTTGTTGGCTGGTTCAAATGACATAGACAGCTGTTATGACAGCAGTCATATCGCTCAAGTTACGAATAGCTATCGTATTGTCATGGATACCTTGAGGCACACAAACCTCATCATCGTAACTTTACCGTTTCGATGTGTTAAAACTAGAGTAAATAAAATAATAGAGCACATAAACTACAGTGTCTATAATATGGGAACGCGATATGACCATGTTCGATTCTGTTGTGTAAATAATCTTTTATCAATAAGTGACTACGCAGGAGATGGTGTACATTTAAAGGTTAGTGCTAAGAAACGTGTATGTAGAGGGCTTGCTGAGACTGTGGTTTTGATGGGGGAGTCCTGTGAATCGCGCATGTTTCTTGATTTGACCTCTCATGGAGGTAACAGCCATCAGGACCAAATTCCGAGTGGAGAGGATGATGAACATGGAACGGGTGATCCGGGTGTGTTGGAAGTGAAAGGTGGCGATCTGCCAGGGAGTGTAACAACTAGTGATCAAGAAGTTCCTTTTTTATAGATAAACCTAATGTTAATTATTTTAGACCGATAGTTGCTGGGTTTAGCATCTTCCACTTGAACGTGCGCAGTATTCGTAACAAATTCATGGATATTGATATTTTATTAAATAAACTTTCACCAGATTTCTTCTGTGTGACTGAGCATTGGCTCAAGGACGCGGATTTCGAATACTGTGCTCTGAAAAGTTACAACTTAGTTAGTAAGTCTTGTAGAGAAAGTTCTAAGGGTGGCGGAACGGCGGTATATGCAAGGAATCACCTGGTCGTTTCTAATATAGATAATATTTATTATGCTGAGGAGGCTTTTGAGTATAGTGCCGCTCATGTAAAAGTAGCGAAAAAATCAATTGCGGTCATTACACTGTATAGATCTCCGGGATCAGATGTTCATTTTTTTTTTAACCGTCTTGATGATGTATTGGGTAGCTTGCGCCGATATGATGTTTTGTTTTTATGTGGAGACTTTAATATTGATTTGTTTCAAATAGATCATGTTAGCAATCAACTTAGAGATACAATAAATTCTTATAATTTACATTTTACTATTTTCGAGGCGACCAGGGTTACTGTTAGTTCTAAGACTTTGATTGATAATATTGCCACCGACTTAGACGTAGAATTTTGCGAGGCAAGCATTGTTAACACTAATGTATCTGATCACTTCGGGCAGATGATCTTGTGTTCTTTTTCAGATGCCGAATCTGTTTCCCCTCCTGTTGCTAGGAGATTTTTTAATAAAACTTCATTGTCTCGGTTTTCTGAGTTGATGTCTAACGAATCTGGCCGGATCTTTTGAGAGATGAATCTCTAGATTTAAACTTTTCTTATTTTATGGACAAATTTTTACATTACTTTCACAGCGCTTTTCCAGTCCGTAATGTTTCTACCTGGGGGAGATGCAAGTCATGGGTTACTCCCGGTGTGAGGTCGGCATCTGAAAATATACGTCTCGCGCATAGAATGAATAGGGAGGGTCTGCTTGGTGGGGAGCAATATAAGTGTTTGAAGCGTTCTTATGATGCTATTGTTCAAAGGGCCAAAAAGGATTTCAATGACAATTTAATAGCTACTTCATCAAATAAGTCAAAGACGGTTTGGAACATAATTAATAATGAAATATCTAGTAGTAATAAACAGGAAAATATCATAATTAAAAACGGCAATGACGATGTAATTGTTGATTCCAATGAATTATGTAGTCTTTTTAGTGAGCACTTTTCTTCTGTTGCGCATGATAGAGGTGTTTCGAATGAACTATCCTGCAGCCTGGATTCCTCTGTCATGAGTAATATGCAAAGTATGTTTATTTATCCAACTGACGAATATGAGGTAAATGACATTATTGTCTCTATTTCCTGCAAATCTTCTTCAGGTATTGATGAGATCCCATGCAATGTTTTAAGGTGTGTTGCACATATGATTTCCCCACCTTTGGCCACTCTAATTAATAAATCATTTCAAGTAGGTATTTTTCCTGAGGCATTGAAGATTGCTAAAGTTGTACCAGTTTTTAAGAAGGGGGACAGACAAGTTCTGACTAACTATCGCCCGATATCCGTCTTATCCTGTTTTGCTAAAATATTTGAAAAGATTATGTACTCGAGATTGACTAGGTTTCTGGAGAGTAATTCGTTACTGTCTACTAGCCAGTTCGGTTTTACAGGTTCCTCTTCTACCTGTGACGCTCTTTTTAAAGCCTTTAACCGTGTTTATAAATTATTGGATGAGGGGCAGGTCGTGGCTGGATTGTTCTTTGACTTAAGCCAGGCCTTCGATAGAGTGAATCATGATTTGCTTTTGTTGAAGTTGTCACTCTATGGGGTGAATGGCGTTGCTTTTCAATGGTTTCAATCTTATTTAAATAATCGAAAACAGACCGTTAAGATAAATAATTTTAATTCGTCAGCATGTTCGTCACCATCAAATATTGTACAGGGAGTTCCACAGGGATCAGTTTTGGGTCCGCTGTTGTTTTTGGTCTATGTTAATGATCTGCATACTGGCTTTAATATCAACGACATTTATCAATTTGCGGATGACACAACTGTTTTAATATCAGGTAATAACGTTGATGAAACAACGGACATTGGCAATATTTACACTAATAACATGTTGGAGTGGTGTGGTTGTAATGGATTAAAGTTAAACCACTCGAAAACTAACCTTATATCATTTTCATCTTCTAGACGTGAGCCTGACCACTCATTGTTGGTAAGGCTGAATTCAAAGTCTATACCTAATGGATCCAGTACTAAATTTCTGGGTTGTACTATTGATAACTTGTTAACGTGGGAATGCCACATAGCCTCTCTTTGTTCGAAGCTGTGTTCGTTGAATTATGCGATTTATAAACTGAAAGCGTGTGTTGATACTGAAGTATTACTTACATTCTATCATGCACATGTGTTGTCTCGATTAAGATATGGCATAATCTTCTGGGGCATGTCTGCCTTTTCTACTCGATGTTTTGTCCTACAGAAGCGGATACTGAGAACGATATTTTCACTGAATAGAACTGATTCCTGTGCACCGATATTTAAGCGGAATAACCTTTTGTCTTTGCCGTCATTATTCTTGTATGAGTGTGCAATGTATGTTTTTAATCATCGTGCTCAGTTTGTACGGAATGGGGATATAAATACGTATTACAACACAAGAAATACTAATGCTTTGAGTGTTCCCCTACACAGACTATCACTGTATGAGAAAAGCCCAGAGTACATATGTATTAAAGTATTTAATAAGCTGCCAACTAGTATAACGGGTATTGCTAGTGTTAGGTTGTTTCGGTTGACACTTAAAAGATTTCTAATAAGCAGTTGTGTTTATAGTGTCAGGGATTTTCTTGTTGGTGTCTGAGTTGGTGGCATTGTTGTTGTCCATTATGTTATTTTTTACTTGTATATTGTGATTTATGTTATACATTATTTTTTACTTGTATATTTTTGACAATGGCCCATATCTTATGATCAGTGGCAAATAAAGTATATTATTATTATTATTATTATTATATCAAGGATACAAAGTACTTATTTTCTACTAACAAGGTAATAGAAATTGAACGTACAAATAGCTCAAAAAACACTGCCTCTGCAGGAAGTGTATTGTTGTTTTGTACAAGAATATGGCGTACTTGAACTTCAGCTATTTTACATACTTTGGTGACATCTTGTGAAGGACGTATTAAAGCACCATGATTTTTTCTGTTCAAAAGGTGAAACTAGCATTATTTTTGGGATAACAATGTCAGTGTTGGTATGTCGAGAATTGTATAATTTGATCCTTTTCAATGTCTTCCGCATTTTTCTTAATAAAAATACTCCTAAAATATAAACAAAAAGCTAGTACCCCTAATAGCAAAATCACTATATGCACACTTGTTCTACATTAGCAAATATATATTTTCATCCTTCTCTAAAATTGTGATTTTGCTGCTTGGGGCACGTCTATTGAAATCGGCGTTCGGAACTTTAGTGATTTCACATTCGAATATCAAAAGACTAGGGACTGCGCATACTCGTACGCCCCGAGATAAGTTTCAATTTGGCATAAAAATTCCACGCGCATGCTCTTACATTGCTCATTTATATTATAGAGATCAGAGTGTCAAACACTTTCAACTGTTCTGAATAAAGCTACTCTACATATTTCCTAGGTGGAACACCATCCACCTAGGAAATATTTAAATAAAAGGTTTTATGTGTGATCAGTAGAAGAAGATCGAGTGTTAGATATTACGTCCATAGACACATTTAAGATTAAAACTTTAACAACATACCGTAGTCGGCAAATTTTAATTTCTGATACGAAAGTAGAAAGAGAAAAAGAGCAAGACGAACTAAAGTAAACATAAACATATAGCGAGGCTGCCACGTACACTCGGAAAACGTTCGCTATCAATCGTGAGGTTCCCCCGTCACTGCGTCGGTTCTCCCACCACTCTTGGCAAGCAGGCATCGCTGCATATTATAAGGTCATCTTCTGCATGGGATAGATAGGTAGTATTGCTGTAAGCCGAAATTAAAATTTGTCGACTACGGTATACAAATATTGTCAAATAATTTCCTAGATGTTGCAAAAAGCAATTGATTATTTAGATTTTTAGATTAGCTTTCTACTAATACGTGTTTATTTATTATAAAAAAAATAACAACAATAATTTATTATTTAACTATTATAGCTTTTTAATCAAATAGGAAACGAAACAGTGCTGATATATTTCAATAGCCAATACCTCGAATGCGAATCGATTAATTTAGAGAAAAGTCATTCTAATTATGGAGACCAAATGATTTTACAAATAATGTATCACATGTTCCTATTTAAAAAGTTTGGTGAGGTAGTTCTAGAAGAAAGAAAACCACATGTCAGCGTGAGTTTTCAAGTAAAAATCAATACTATTAGTAAGTAAATCACTGGTAAGCTACTTATTAACGAATTCCAAAAAGTACTTTTATACAGCAAAGAAAATGGTACTAAAATATAATCACTATCAATAATGATAAAAATTAAAATATCTTAGCTTATGCGCATGTGTAAGAAGTCGTAATCACTATTTAATATTTTACTCGATATTATGATTAACGCTAACCGGTGCTGGAAAAACACAAGATTTACAACCCACCAAGGAAATAAGAATAATTGAAATAAGACATGAAAATCTTGGGATAGTGGAAATTGGCAATGGATCCTATCGTAACTATGGAATAGTTTGGATTGAAAGAGTAGTCAATAAAAAAATTATCAGTAAAAGTTGATATGATGATAATATTTACTATAGCCTAAACTAAATTTTGAAAGGATATTTTTTTTAAATTATTACCAATTTATGTCAGATATCTAAATCATAAATGAACATTAATAGTTATAAAATGTCAATCAAAGAAGGTGAAGTCAACATAAGACTCTAATGACGTAGTGTTTAGAAGAAAATTTTCAGCAAGAAAATTAATTAATTTCATTTTTAATTTATGTCAAATTTAAATGTAAAGTTAAATATGTCCCATTCTATCAGTGTAATTTGATCTTTCTTTATTCTTATGAATTTACTCACACTAAAAAATAACAGCAGTACACTGTACTTCCTAACGAAACTTTTTTTTTTAAACTTGGAGAACTCAGATGAAATACCTCCATCACATTTTTTGTGAAGTAAATATTACTTTTGTGTGCACTCGCCGCGGAACTCCAAAACGCAGAATTATTTAAAAGTACATATCTTTAAATGTTATATGTTAAATTAAGTTGGCATTTTCGTATACTTAATCTTCACGGCAATGACTCAGGATTATTACCGATAACGTCGATATCTGGTGCTAGGTAATATCCGGTGCAAGACCCCAAATTTCGTTATCAATGAAACACATTCTCTAGTTAATGAGTAAAAATATATTCATATAATATTTAACTTGACTGACAATAAAACAAACATATTATAATTTAGTGAATTGAGCTTTCATTTCAAAACTGTTAATACTGATTAATTTCCAATTTATAGCTTTACACGTTAGTCTATTGAATTTTGCTTATTAGATTGATAAAGGACGTCATGACATAATAATTACGTCTAACTCAGTACGACATTAACCATTGTAGAAGAACAAAACACCTATTACATTATTATAAATCTAACAATGACAGGTCTTGCTTTGTTCTTGCACCCACAATATTGAACGCGTGCTAGTTGACGCTGCTACCGTCGGCATAATTCATTTTCACGTCAATTAAGACAGCTTTTGTTTCGGGCGCCTATTATTTTCGATTTCATTTACTTCCTTCAAAGGACGACACACGACGCTCCGCATGACTTTTTTGTTTAAAGATTTTTCTCAACGTGATACTGCTCTTTCAGAGCACGTGATCACTTTTATTTTGTGTTTTCTTTTTTTGTTTTTGTTGTTAAAACATATAATAGACACATCAATATTATTAACCAAAAGATCTTCTAATTGATATATATTATCTATATATATCTATCTAATTGATATAGTTTTATAAAAAATAGGACAACACGATCCATGAATATTAACGTTATCCAATTATTCCCATTTTTCTAAATTAATGTTTTATATCACGATTTTTTTGGATTATGCTAGAATTAATATGCATTTTTATTATTTACCTAAATATAACTGTTAAGAAATCTTTGTGATACTTTTAGTCTCGTTTTTAAGCAAATCAACATTTATGTAATTTAAACAGTGGGTGATAATGTTTGGTTTCTGCTGTGTATTAAATTCAAGAAAACTATATTCAAATAAATGATGTTTACCACAGTATATCGATGGCTTTCTTTAAAAACCGTGTAAGTCCGATTTTAGGTGATTTTCGGTTTTGAACAGCTTTTAAACCAAATTTATGTTCCGCATCGTCTGTAAAAACCTCGTATGTCTAGTATGTATACTGGCGCCTCTATAGTTAAATTTAAAAACCACCTATGTATTCCAAACAGGAAAATTATTCTAAAAACCTTCTAAGTCTGACTTACACGGTTTTTAATGTGAAATTTTTAATTTAGAAACCTTCTAAGACAGACGTACACGGTTTTTAATGTTTGTATGTTGGCTAACAAGTTTACAGTTTAGGTATCGCCAAGGAGGTGTAGAAACATTGTAAAGTGGTGACTGTGTAGTTTTGTGACTTTAGATCTTAATTTCGTTATTGCTACTTTCTCATTTTATTGGTAAAAGTGTCTAAATTACCAGATATTATACATAACATGTCTAGTAGAGGAAAAAAACTGTTGAGGTTAGCTTTGGAACAAGAAGCTGGTAAGTCATCGTATTAGGATTTAACGAAATTTGTTATCTAATGTTACTCTTTACCTAGATCACAGTATGTCAGATTATGAAAATAATATGTCTGTTGATAATGAACTTACAACTGTTGAAATTGTTGAAAATAAAATTCAAAATAGAGGTGAAGAAACAGAAGTAACAAAAGCAGTTAACAGCAATTTGATACTAACTGTCGGTGAGGTACAAGGTAAGATGAGATGAAATTATGGTAAAAATTAGGCATGTGACCCTTCTACACGTCCGTAGATTTCAATCAATTTTGTTTACAGAAAAAAATACATCATATTGGTATGGGTGTGACCCAGAAGCACTAACCAACAGTATGTTACATAGCACTTTTGTTATGGATGAGAAAGATGTACCAGTTACACAAGCAGATTATGTTGCACAAGAGAATCTAGTTGTTACTACAGTTGATGAATTGCCAGGTCAGTTGTAAAAATAATGGTTTTTATTTATAGCTATAATGTTACTGTTTTGTAGAACACAATAATCTGCCTTTCAATACAACATCGAATATTAGTTTGGCTGTTCATGCCACTGGAAATGATGTTCAGACTTCTAGTGAAGATGCTTTAGGTAGACAAGACAACATTTGTTATTATGAAACAACTGGGACCATAAACAATAAGATAGAGGTAACATTGTTTGATGAGCAGTTGCAAAATGAATTAATAAAATTTGACAATAATTGCCAAAAGCTTGTTGATAGTAATAAAAATCAAACCACAGAAACTGAGCAAGCAGAGAAAATCCACTTTGAAGTAGAGGAGTCAGAGAACTGCTTAAGAAGTAGTGATGCTTCAGACGCAAGTGAATGTAATGAAACCGATCTATCGGATTATGCAGAAAACGTATCTAACAGTGATGAAAGTTTAGCAGTAGAGGAGGAAACCAACATAGGGCCACACCAGGAAGTAGCAACTAATAGTGAACCAGAAGAAGAACCTAAAAAGAAAAGACCAAGGAAGGGACATGGAAAGCCAGAAAAATGGGTTGTTAAGAAAAATCAGCAAAAGAGAGAAGCAGGTGCAGCCTATAAGGGTCTTAAAAAAAATGAGTTTGGTAGATGGCAGTACAGTGCTCCTCGAGAAGAAAGGAAATTGGGTCCAACATGTAACTGTGCTATGAGTAAAAAAAAGACTAAAATTCAATGCAATGTATTTAGTGAAGACTTAAGACGAAATATTTTCAATGACTTTTGGAAACTGAAATGGAATGAAAAGAAAGTTTTTGTGAGAATGCTGATAGATGTGAAAAATCCAGTGGATACTAAGAATAAGAAAAATAATATATCCAGGCGAAACAAAACGCTAGTTTTTCATCTAAAAAAGGAGAAGCTCAGAATTAGGGTTTGTAAGAAAATGCTTCTTAGCACTCTCGGGATAAGGCAATGGAGTGTACTTCACTGGGTGGAAAACGAAAGCAACGAAGATAAGAAATCCCAGACAATGAACAGAAACAAAACGAGATATACTGAAGATAGGCAGCAAATTAGAAATTTTTTGAACATGTTGCCTAAGGTCGAGTCGCACTACTGTCGCTCATCTTCCAATAAACTATATCTAGAGCCTATTTGGCGAAGTAAAACAAATCTTTTTCGGCAATATGAAAAGGACTGTATTGAAAAAAATATACGGTCAGTTAAATTCAAAGTTTGTGAGGATGTATTCAACGACATGAACTTAAGCATTTTCTTGCCAAAGAAAGATCAATGCGACATCTGCATTGCTTTTAATACAAAAAACATGACAATATCCCAAGAACAATATGACATGCACCAAAGAAGAAAAACCGAGGCCAGGCGAGAAAAAGAACAAGATAAATTGCATAAAAAATTTGTGTACACAATGGATTTACAGTCGGTTCTTCTTTGCCCCGTGCTTAAAGCCTCCGCAATATACTATAAGACAAAATTAATTATTCACAATTTCACTATTTTCAATTTAAAAAATAGCGAGGGGTATTGTTACCTGTGGGATGAATCGGAGGGCTCTTTAAATGCCAACGAGTTTGCATCCATTCTTTGCAGTTTTATATCCGAAGAAGTACCTTTCGAGAGTGGTGATGAAATTATCTTCTTCAGCGATGGGTGCGGTTATCAAAATAGAAACATAACACTATCAAACGCTTTACTTAGTCTTGCAATCCAGTGCAATATAACTATAACGCAGAAAATTCTAGAGAAAAGTCATACCCAGATGGAGTGTGACTCTATGCACGCTACCATAGAACGGCGGCTTAGGAATCAAGATATTTACACTCCATCTGGGTATATAGATGCCTGCAAACATGCTAGAATTAAACCACAACCTTATCATGTACAGTATCTTCATCATGATTTTTTTCGAAATTATAGTCAGGCAGTCGCCTGCCAATTTTATAAATCTCTTCGGCCCGGAAATAAGGCGGGAGATCCTACTACAAGTGATCTTAGAGCGATTCGTTATAATCCAGATGGAGCAATTAATTTCAAGTTACATCACACTGATGATTGGCAAATTCTTCCACAACGAAAAAATGTTAGAGCTTACAGTTGTCCCAATAATGAAATACCCAAAGAGTATAATGAACGCCTTAAAATTAAAAGTGAAAAATGGAACCATCTCCAAAGTTTAAAAACAGTGTTGGAGAAAGAACATCACCATTTTTATGATTCACTTCCATATTATTAATAAAAAATAAATTAATTAATGCTATTATTATTGTTTTCTTTCTATTCTAAACTCTTGCAGATGGTAATCAAAAGAGTATTTTTAGTGAAGCAAAGTTTTCTTTCAGTTCAATTTTTTGGATGTATTTCAAAGGGCTGGATGCCTTGGTAGTTAATTTGTTTCAGTTATGATTTTTGTTTAAATTCCGTTAATATCAATTATTTTTACCTAATAAAACCCTTCTAAGTCTAACAACAAAGTGTACATTAGCAATAAAAACCATGTATGTCCAAAAATTAATTATTTTAATGCATTGTAGTTACAAACAGCACAGTTTTTTTTATTAAATTAGTATAACGAAATATAACAGAAGATGTTTCACCATTTTTTACCAGGTTACAGAGAAATTTGACGCTTTCCCATAGTTTTTTGCGTCTCCTGAAAATTTTGGAAATGTAGACATACTGGGTTTTTAAAGAAAGCCAACGATATGTGACCAAATTGACCACAGCATAAATGAAATGTAAATTAATGTAATATTTCGCAGGAAGTTCGAAATAATAAACGATCAGATATGTATTTGTTATACCTAAAATAAAATCAACCGTGTAACATTTGATATTGAAAGTGTAAATAAATAATTAATTTCGAGTTATTTGCGCAACGTGTTATACTGTAGCATTTATTTTTGGCTTACATCTGTTCTTTTTGTTTTATTAGGAAGGTGTAACGCCAATGATTATTCGAACTTGATGAATGTTAATTTTATTTGTATTATTTGTCTGGTATGATTTGAGGTTTAACCGTTTTGTTTTCTTTTCCTTCAAGGTAATTAATTAGCCAAATCCAACAAGACATCTATGGTATTCATATTAATTATTTAATTTATCATATAATATAATAAACACTGTTTTTAGACAGACAAGTTAAAAATAATAAAAGTTATTTCAAATTTTGTATTAATGACATAGAGAGATGTTAAAAATACTATATTCTTATATTTTGTAATGCTGCATGAAGCTTGTACAATAAATATTACAAACAGAGACGACGAGTCACACCACTCCTTCTTTCGAAGTTCAATTCAAAATTATATTAAATCTGCTAAAAAATAATAGAGGATATAAAAAGTGTCACATGTAATTTGTTTTATTTATTCTATAAACTATTCTTTAAATATGTTTTCCTGCAAAACTTTTGTCTTTTGCAACATTAATTTTACTTTCTTATACGTAGTATAAGGAAGTATTGTGATGATGAAAATTTTCGACCTCGAGATTTTTGCAGATGTCCACGTTTTGAGGTCCCCTGATACCAAAAAAGTGGTTTTTAAAAAATGTCTGTGTGTCTGTGTGTCTCTCTGTGTGTGTGTGTGTGTCTGTGTGTGTGTGACCACGATAGCGGTCAAACCGCTGTAGATATCAATTCCAAATTTTGTGTTTACGAATATAATCTCCCTCTTGAGAACTGATTAGATTTTGAGCAAAATCGGCAGACCGGAAGTAGTAGTTTACTTCAGTGAAAAAATCGAATTTTGCAAATATTTCGTCAATTACTAAGTTTAAACAAATTTATAAAGAATCCAAATGTACTCAAAATTAAATTTGAGAAAAATTGTTTTAATAAAGTTTTTCGAAATTCCTACCGGAAGTAGGTCTTTTACTCTTATCAAAAATCAGTTTTTTGCGAATATCTCGCAAGTCATGCTTTCTAGGCAGGTACATTACGAGTATAAAAGTATTTAGAACATACTTTTAAATATCTTTTATATAAAAAAAATTTCAAAATTTAGACCGGAAGTACCACTTTTACTCTTATCGAATAGCGATTTTTTGCAAATATGTCGTAAATTATGCATTCTATATATATTTATGAAGAGTACAAAAGTATTTAGAGTTGGATTTGGAATATTTTTTGTATAAATGAAATTTCAAAATTCGGACCGGAAGTAACACTTTCATACGTATAAGAAAGTCGTGTGGTGGCCACACCTCATTTTTTTTCTGACACGAGCCAGGTTTCTTACGCGTTCGTAGTTTAATATAAAAAAATATTAGGATTTGTATTGGAACTCAACCTTCAGTTTTAAGAAATATATCGTTAACAACATATTTCAAAATTTGAAACCTTGGAGATCCAAGAAAATGTGTTTGTGTGTGTCTGGGAGCATTACTGTACCCTCATGTTCTTCTAAATTTAAGTTTGTAGTTTGGAGTCAATTGACTTTTAGACCATATCTGCAAGCCGAAAGTAACAATTTATTTAAACATTACAAAAATTATATTTTGAGCATACTCAGAAATTGTGCGTTCATGTAATTTTTTGAAAAATAACAGCAGTTAAAACTTAATCTGGGACTGTCAAAATTCAGACACTTTGGTATTAATTAAATAAGTGAGTGAAAGCACTACTTCCTGTTCGAATTTTGGAATATATTTTTTACAGAAAATATTCAAAATTAAGCTTTTAATATTTTCATACCATATATCTGTATAGAAAGCATAACTTGCAAGATATTCGCAAGAAACTATTTTTTGACAAGAATAAAAAACCTCCTTTCGGTAGGAATTTTGAAAAAAAAAAACTTTTTGTCTAAAGTTTTTCTCAAATTCACTTTTGAGTACATTTATGTTCTTTAGAAATTTGTTTAAACTAAGTATAGTTAACGAAATATTGATCAAATTAAATTTTTTCACCAAAGTAAACCACTACTTCCGGTCTACCGACTTCACTTAAAATCCAATCGGATTCCAAAAGGAAAATTAGACCCATGAATATAAAGTTTGGTATTGATACTTTTAGCAGTTCGGTCGCAATCGTTATCAGATGCACAGAAATACAGACATTTTTCAAAAATCTCGATGCCAACAAATTTCGTCACAATACTCCCTCATACTGCGTACAACAAAGTAAAAATGCACTTTTTTATAATTTAACTAAGTAAGAACCACCGTACTCCGCCTGCAGTGGTCGCTGGGTGGATTGAGTAGCCCAGTAGACGCTGTTGTCGGTCCCAAGCCCGGGTAAAGGAGGAGGGTTGGGCATGGGGCTAACGACACCACTCTGTAAAAACTTCACTGTTACGAAAACCCAATTGAAGCCTCGGACAAATCCAGGACGGATGCTAAGAAGACGGAAACTCCGAGAAAAGGATATGATTATTGGAACTTGGAATATAAGAATCCTATACCAACCAGGAGCCCTGGACGCACTGATTCACCAAATACACAAATACACGGTGGATGTGACCGCACAAGGGAAAACACCACATATACTATAGTGGACCAAACAGTGAAAGGCAAGAATTCGGAACAGGGTTCATAATAGGGAAGCGCCTAATAAACAAAATCATAGAATTTAAACCAATAAATGAAAGAATATGTTACATCAGAATCAGAATAAAATTCTTTAATCTATCGATATTTTCGGTATATGCACCAACCGAAGACAAAGAATTCTACACAAAGCTGGAAAGTGGACTGGATGGAACAGCCAACAACGATACCTAAATAATAATAGGGGACCTAAATGCCAAGATAGACAGGGAAACGTTATATGCTCCAATTATAGGACAACACAGCCTCCACAAACGAACCTCCGACAACGGGGTGAGGCTTATTGAGTTTGCCACAGCGACAGGACTGATAATTAAAAGTACGATGTTTCCTCATAAGCAGATTCATAAAGGAACATGGATTTTGCCGGAGGGGCGAACCGTCAATCAAATACACCACATATTAGTGTCAGCCAGACACAACTCAAGGATAATAGACATTAGAACAATGAGAGGAGCAATAGCAGAGTCCGATCATATGTTGGCCAAGGCGACTTTGAGAAAAAGAATCGACAATGCAAAATCAATACCCACGAAGAGAATAAGAAGGTTTGATTCGGATAAACTGAAGGATGAAAAAGTGAAAGAAAACTACCAGCAAATGATCAAGGAACGTATAACAGAGTTAGAGGCAGCGGAGGCCAATATAACAGTAGAACAAAGGTGGGAAATAATAAAAGAAGGTATCACAAAAACAGTGGAAACAAAGATTTGGTATAGAATGGGAAAACCAAGGGCATCGTGGTGGGACGAAGAATGCAGAGAGGCAGTGGATAAAAGAAACGAGGCCAGAAGTAAACTAATCCAAAGACCAACAATGAACAGAAGGAAAGAATACGAGGAACTGAGAAAAATACTAAGAAACTAACGAGGAAAGAGAGAGCACGGTTGGATTCCCAAGTAGAAGAACTGGAACAATCACATAGAAAGAAAGAAGCTAAGAGGCTATATAATGTGCTAAGAAACACCAAACAAGACTTCCACCCAAGGCCATCTGTTTGTAAGAATGCAGATGGAAAATGCATAGTAGAGACAGAAGAAGTTATGAAAATTTGGCGCCAACACTTTGCGAACCTATTGAAACAAGGGGTGGGGGGAAATAATAACTATGAAAAGGAAGAAATATCGACTGCACAACCACTGGTAACAGACCCTACCTACGAGGAAGTAATAAAGAGAATACGAGAGTTGAATAACGACAAGGCACCTGGAATAGATAATATCTCAGCAGAATTAATCAAGAACGGAGAAGCACTAACCAAAGAAATACACAAATTGATCACCTAGATATGGAAAAAAGAAAAAATGCCAGGAGAATGGAGCACGGCGATCATATGCCCCATTTACAAAAAAAACGTGACAAACATAACTGTAAGAACTACAGAGGAATATCTCTACTATGTATAACATAAAATATTCACAAGTATACTGCGACAAAGAATAAGAGAGTATGGAAAGGAAATCATTGGAGAGTATCAGGCAGGTTTCAGAGAGGGACGATCAACCATTGACCAGATCTTCACCACTCGGCAAATATTGGAAAAGCCATGGGAATATAAAGTACCAATCTATGAGTTATTCATTGACTTCAAGGAGGCCTACGATAGTATAGATAGGAATAGGCTATATGATATAATGGAAGCTTTTGGCATACCAAGCAAATTGGTAAGATTAACCAGAACAACAATGACAGACTCGAAGGCCGTAGTGAGAATACAATACGAAATGACGGAAAAGTTTTCAACTACCAACGGCATGAGGCAGGGAGATAGACTTGCACCGAGCCTGTTCAACATTGTACTGGAGAATGCAATAAAAAATGCCAGTGAGAACCTTGACAGCACAATAATGTGCAAAGCAGATCAGATAATCAACTATGCACATGATATTAATCTAATGGCCAGAACAGAAAGAGAAATCAATGAAGTGTTGAACAAAGTGGAAACACAAGCCAGTAAAATCAGGCTGAAGGTCAATGAAACAAAAACCAAACTACTACCAGTGAAACCAAGAAGAAGGATTGGCCAGAATTACACAATAGAAAATAATAACTGCAGCGATTCAAATATCTGGGATCTCAAATTAACAGTGAGAACGACATCAAACAGGAAGTACAACAACGCATACTAGCTGGAAACAGAGCCTTCTTCTCACTCGTACATATATTCAAGTCCAAATTAGCCACAAGAAAAACAAAAATTATAATCTACAAGTCCATGATAAGACCCATGGTGACATACGGAAGCGAGACGTGGACAATCAGTGAGCACTCAGAGGAGCTACTAGCAAAATGGGAACGGCGAATCCTAAGAAAAATATATGGGCCGGTGATGGAGGATGGGGAATGAAGAATCCGATACAACTTTGAATTAAAGAAGTACAAACAACCAGATATTGTCGAATTTATGAAATTATAAAGATTGAAATGGGTGGGGCACTTAGAAAGAATGGGTGAGGACCGAATCCCAAAGAAGGTATATCACGGTCAGATGGAGGGCGCCAGGGGAAGTGGACGACCAAGACAGAGATGGTTGGACAACATTGAGGAGGACGCTAAACAATTACTGAAAGTGCGCAATTGGAAAGCAACAGCAAGGCAGCGAGATGTCTGGAGGTAGAAAATTTGGGAGGCCCAGGTCCAAATGGGACTATAGTGCCACGAAGAAGAAGAAGAACCACCGTACCTAATCTTAATATATTTGATTTGTTTCTTTTTTGAAATGCAGTCTGTATTTAATTTAAAATGTATCATTTTTGACATGTTTCAACTCAGACAAACTTGCTTTTCACTTTATATTTATTGGGTAGCTTTATTTCCCCTCAATTCTTCTAGGCACGCGTGAGTGAATTACAATTAAAGTATACCAAGTTTTAACGTAAAATTGGAAAACTGACATATTGGAATTGTTTTCATTGATATATGACTTTTGCTGTTCTACATACCGTGATTACACACGTTTATATAAAAAAATACATTTTCAGTCTTATTGAAAAACAGAATAGAAATTATGACGCCAATTAAAAATAAAGAGAAGTTATTTTTTATTAGAAATAAAACTAAACGTATTAATTAATTATGTATTCAATCGCATATAAAATAGTTATTCAAACAACTGAGAACTCGTGCGCACACGTACTTTCCGAAGTGTTTTACGTAATTGTATTATAATATTCATTTTTTAGTCTTCACGTTTGTTCGTAGGGCTATCGAACATTGATTATACATACTTTGTGTTTATATATTCAGTGAAGCGTCATTAAGATATTATTAACGAGATATATTGGCAATTTGTATTAGTCATGTATTAATTTACATATTCTGAATCACTCATTAAACAGAATAAACAAACGTAAAAGACATTGTGATTTATTTTTAAAACACTCTGAATATTGTAATATAAAGATTTAATTTTATAATGTTAGCTGACAATGCTAGAGAAATAAATATTACAAATAACTTCTGCGTCATTTATATTATTATCGGGATTATAAAAATCATTCATTATTTTGATAATCGATCTGGAACTAGATTCCAGACTTAACTGAGGAAAAGCAGCAAATTTAGAGAGAAAAGAATTCATGACAACCATCCATTGTCAAACTATCAACACTAGAGCCTTATACATAATCAACAATCTCATCACATCAACAGACAAATATAAATTATGTGAATAGCGTTTAGAAACAACTGATACTAGGGAAGTATTAAAAAACTATCAAACACATAATATATTATCACAATGTAGCCAAACACATACACCTAGAATTATCCCCAAAACACAAACCTATATGTATTAAAAGAAATCAACTTGGAAATACCCACTAGAAAATGAAACACAGAAACTAAATTTGATGGAAGAGATCTATTATCACGGGTATGACCCTTCCCCACAACAACTGGACATCACACTAATAGAAAAACACAAAAGTACTTACTTCATAGAAAGATCCACTTCAAAGGCGTACCTATAATCATTCATGATTTCGAACACCGGAGTAATATTAAAGGCGTTCCACAACTACACGATACAAAATTCAACTACTGCTCACTACAAAGGAATAGCAAAATCTGTAATACTAGATACTTCCTCCTTCGTTCCTGAACAATTTAGATATATAACCTATAGCAAGCGAAGTATGGTTGCGCCCAATTTTGTCCGCATAGTACTCTAAGCTGCCAAAAATCTAAGAAATAACATAAAATAATAATAATTCATGACCTTGTATCTCCCAACAGCTTTACCCCAATTACAGTTGGATTCAACTTATAATTAATTAGCATGAAAGTACAAGCAAACACAAAAGTTTCAAGTATTATTATATGTAAATATTTGTTTTAGTTATTACTCTAAGAAGGTACTCTCCCCCCCCCCCATAGGAAACACAAAAATCTAAAATCAAGAAGAACGTGGTTAAAAAGTATTGCAGATGATCTATGGAAGACCTGAACAAAATGCAGTAAACAGAGAAGCAAGGAATACAATAGCGCAAAAGTATTTTTAAGCGTAGTAGTATCTTCCTCGCAAAACCTTTAATAATTTACTCGAGTAAAAAAATGAGGTGTGGCCACCACACGACTTTCTTATACGTATGAATGTGTTACTTCCGGTCCGAATTTTGAAATTTCATTTATACAAAAAATATTTCAAATCCAACTCTAAATACTTTTGTACTCTTTATAAATATACATAGAATGCATAATTTACGACATATTTGCAAAAAATCGTTATTCGGTGAGACTAAAAGTGATACTTCCGGTCCGAATTTTGAAATTTTTTTTATACAAAAGATATTGGAAATTAAGTTCTAAATACTTTTATATTCGTAGCGTACCTGTCTAAAAAGCATGACTTGCAAAATATTTGCAAGAAACTGATTTTCGATAAGAGTAAAAGACCTACTTCCGGTAGGAATTTCGAAAAACCTCTTTAATAAAATTGTTCACAATTTCAATTTTAAGTACATATGAATTCTTTATAAATTTGTTTAAACTTAGTAATTCACGAAATATTTGAAAAATTCGATTTTTTCACTGAAGTAAACTACGACTTCCGGTCTGCTGATTTTGCGCAAAATCTAATCAGCTCTCAAGAGGGAGATTATATTCGTAAATACAAAATTTGGAATTGATATCTGTAGCGGTTTGACCGCTATCGTGGTCACACACACAGAGACACACACAGACAGACAGACACACAGACATTTTTTAAAAACCACTTTTTTGGTATCAGGGGACTTCAAAACGTGGACATCTGCAAACATCTCGAGGTCGAAAATTTTCATCATCACAATACTTCCTTATACTACGTATAAGAAAGTAAAAAATGAGGTGTGGCCACCACAGGACTTTCTTATACGTATGAGCGTTTCAAATTATAGAATTTTAAGATTTTTTTTATAAAAATTATTCAAAATCCTATTCTAAGTACTTCTATTCTCTTAATAAATCTCTATAGAATACATACTTTGCAAGATATTATCAAAAAAGTGCTCCTCGCTAAGAGTAAGAGTGCTACTTCCGGTCCAAATTTTGAAATTTCGTATGTACAAAAAATATTACAAATCCAGTTTTAAATACTTTTGTACTCTTGATAAATTTATATAGAATGCATAACTTACGACATATTTGCAAAAAATCGCTATTCGATAAGAGTAAAGTGGTACTTTCGGTCTGAATCTTGAAATTTTTTTTATACAAAAGATATTGAAAATTATGTTTTAAATAATTTTATACCCGTAACGTACTTGTCTAAAAAGCATGACTTTCGAAATATTCGCAAAAAACTGATTTTCGATAAGAGTAAAAGACCTACTTCCGGTAGGAATTTCGGAAAACTTTTTAGATAAAATTATTCTCAATTTTAATTTTAAGTATATATGAATGCTTTATAAATTTGTTTAAACTTAGTAGTTGACGAAATATTGGCAAAATTTGTTTTTTTTTCGCTGAAGTAAACTGCTACTTCCGGTCTAGCGATTTTACTGAAAAACTAATCAGATCTCAAGAGGGAGATTATACACGTAAATACAAAATTTGGAATTGATATGTACAGCGGTTTGATCGCTATCGTGGTCACACACACAGAGAGAGAGAGACACACAGAGAGACACATACACACAGAGACACACAGACACACAGACATTTTTTAAAAACCACTTTTTCGGTATCAAGGGACCTCAAAACGTGGACATTTGCAAAAATCTCAAGGTCGAAAATTTTCATCATCACAATACTTCCTTATACTACGTATAAGAATGTAAAAGCAAAAAATAAATTAAGGCAGCAACCTGCTATTACAACTTCAGTTAATAAATGCATATCAATTCACTTATAAATTAGTTATGCAAAGATTGGCATGGTGTATATCGCGATTTCCTATTAGAAACTAAAATGACAAACTAATTGCAGTTTAATTGAAAATAGTTGACGATAGCAGATCGTAAAAAATACACCTTGAAAGCAACTACAAACAACTATGATAAAACCGTTGAGAGGAATGCTTTAGTTTGTTTTACTTTTGAATAACTAATAGTAATAAGTATGATAAGAATTTCTTCAACTACTGAAGCTAAAAATTAAAAAGTAAAAGCTTTTGCCGAAGTATTAAAATCCATTATAAATGATATAAACACAATAAGTATATTAGAATTATATTAGAATTAAATATACATATATTTCTAATGGTAGTTTGAACATTTTTGATGAGTGGACCAAATATGTATTATTTATCACAAAAAAAAACAATTTTTTATTCTTTTCATCATCTGATATAATTGGCTTTTATCGATTTTCAAAACTGCATTTATATGTGAAAGTTATGAATACGTAGTATTATTTTATTTGATTTTGAACTACAATTGTAGATAAATGAAAGTAAAATTATAAATAAGATATTTTACATTGAATTTATTTATAAATTACAAAATATTTTATAATCACATGTATATATATTTGGAACGAGGAAAATCATTTAACGGAGTTGTCTTCCAGACACGTGGAGAAATTGAAACCATTAATTATTCAATGTTTGTGAATTCAGTTCAGCCCGGTTTTAAAAACCCATCCTTAAACAATCAGGGGATATTTCAAGAGCGTTCCGAACGTTAAATGAGGGTGTTTTGGAGAATTTGTTTGGAAGGCACACATCGGTCACGGCAAATTAGTTGGAAATGTTTAAATGCTTCAACATGACGTGCCCTGCTTGACTCGTGCTTTGCCTGTCTCTACTATTATACTTACACTACCGTGTCCGCTTCTTCTTCAACGATTCACAACAGCTGTTGTACTACTTCGGAAATTTTAAAGACTGCCTTGTCTTGTTTATTTTCATTCATCGGAAGGAACACACACTCGCGTTGTTTGTTTCTTATGTTAGTGGCACTTTAGCAACAATGACGTATCACTTACACGGGTTGTTCAAGTGTAAAATTTTAACAAATATGAATTTCTCTACCACTAAATATGACGTACATATTTTGAGAAACAACATGTGCACACGTGCATGCCGGAATATTTTTAATTTATGCCCTCCGGCTAGGTGACCAGTTGCGTAGCGAGAAAAGACCAATTTATTTTTAAAGCGGCAGTAAATCTTCCCGTTTTATTGTTCTAAGACAAAAATTGAATGACAAACCCGTGCCTAGGAACCAATCTGAAAGATTAGTGTTTAGCAACGCAGTTCACAAGTTGGATAACTGTGACAGATTTAAAAGAGAATATTATAAGATTCTACCTTTTTAAACACCGATGTGTAGATACAGCAATAATACGATAAACATATACAATTACACAAAAAATATAATTGGTTTTAATAATCAACATATTTTGTCGATTTCGATTAATTTACAATTTTCTATTAGATTAATGTTTCAAGTTTTTTTTTTTGTTGTATATATACATTTTAGAATTATATAGCTCATAAGTTTATTATTAACGCTAGCGATAACATCATTATTCGACGAGAATTTATCACTGAGGTAAAATTTTCAGTTTGCAAATAAGAAAAAGTTAGACAGAACCAAAGCATGACAATAATGTAGACACAGAACTAACTTCATCCTGAATGTTTGCAATTGTGCCAGTATATTTGCGGAATCATCCGAAATTTTAGTTGTGATTAAGTCATGTTATTCCCTGAATTACGTGACGTATGTGACACAGGCACTAGCACTTATCTAGGATCATATTATTTTTTACCAAAAGTATTTATATCTCTGAAATTCTCTAAGAATTGATTCACTCTTCATTTCTCAAAAATTTCATAAAAAGTTGCTCTTTCCTGAGTGTTAAAGAACTGAATGTTGTTTAGAACAATTAAATATTAAAAGACTAGAGCAATATTATCTGTGATTCATAAAATATTCTTAAACTGAAAGACTACCTCATTCGACCTATTCGGTGTTTTAAAATCGCCATGCTCCTGATATCGTATTGAGGTGTGTAATATTATTATTATAAAATTTGAGTAATATACGTATAATGAAATACCGTTTTCGAATTATTACCCTCAGATCCAAGTATGAGCATGTTGGTATCAAGACATAACTTTGGAAAACTGGTCAAAGAGGTTCAACCAAACACTGAAGAAACTCCACGAGATCTAACTCATGTTCATTGTACGGCCTGCAGATGACTTTTGTCTTATTACCTGCTACGAATTTTAAATATTTAATTAACATTATTGAGATAAAAACTTCATTTCATGCAATTAAACTAGCAAATCCGAAGGTAAATATATATAATAAAATAAATATGTTCTCTGTTTTAATCAAATCAATAAAAAGAACAATTTCATAGTTACAATTAATTATAGTTTTTTTTGGAATTACATTATTAAAAGTTGTACATATAAAATACACTCTTGAAATAATATAAAAAATGAGGTGTGGCCACCACACGACTTTCTTATACGTATGAGCGTTTCAAACTATACAATTTTAAGAATTTTTTTATACAAAACTTATTCAAAATCGTATTCTAACTACTTTCATTCTCTTAATAAATCGCTATAGAATGCATACTTTGCAAGATATTCGAAAAAAAGTGCTACTCGCTAAGAGTAAAAGTGCCACTTCCGGTCCGAATTTTGAAATTTCATGTACACAAAAAATATTGCAAATTCAACTCTAAATACTTTTGTACTCTTAATAAATATATATAGAATGCATAATTTACGACATATCTGCAAAAAATCGATATTCGGTAAGAGTAAAAGACCTACTTCCGGTTCGAATTTCGAAAAACTTTTTTAAGATAATTTGTCTCAAATTTAATTTTGAGTACATTTCAATTCTTTATAAATTTGTTTAAACTTAGTAATTGACGAAATATTGGCAAAATTCGATTTTTTCACTGAAGTAAACTGCTACTTCCGGTCTACCGATTTTACTGAAAAACTAATCAGATCTCAAGAGGGAGATTGTACACGTAAATACAAAATTTGGAATTGATATCTACGGCGGTTTGACCGCTATCGTGGTCACACACAGACAGACAGACACACAGACATTTTTTAAAAACCACTTTTTCGGTATCAGGAGAGTTCAAAACGTGGGGACATCTGCAAAAATCTCGAGGTCGAAAATTTTCATCATCACAATACTTCCTATACTACGTATAAGAAAATAAAAGCGCTCAACGAAAAAGTTCTTCAGTAATAGTTAAAATGATATTTGTGTGCAACAGTTCAGAGTGTGCCACATAAAGACTCTTAACATTTCTATTACATGGAATTTCCAGAGAAATTTATTGTTGGCAATTTAATTTTCTGCAATTCCTTTGTTAGATCTTAAAAAAACAGTTTTCAGTTTCCTCTGAATGAATTGATGGAATAATTTTCAGAATTTTACTTATTTTTTTGACATACTTTATCTTCTTTTTGTGGTTTTGGTCGTTTGGTGTCTCCATCTATCGTCTATAAGCGTGGCTCTCTGTTTTCTTTTAGTAAAATATAACGGAAGATTTGGGGAAATACAGGGAATTGTATCATGTTTTAATGTTGGTTTTCCTCATTTCCGTCGATCTACAGCTCTGCCCGTTAACTTAAAGTTTCATAAATTCTTAGGATATATTTTTATACGAAAAGGAATTGACATATATGCTAAAATTAACATTTTTATCAGATCTGCTCGCCACCTCGTATCCAACAAATCAGGAGCCTAAAATTTTTATAACAATAAATTGTTCACCCTTGAAATAATCTTCATTACCTTCTTCCTCGTTTCTTTAACTACAGACGTATACGCGCCTCTACATTTAGAAACAGAGCAACAACGTTTTATTTTCATAACTGAGCTAAAAATAGATTGTTATTGGAACTGAAATATGTTAATTTTCACACCTTTCATATGCACAAACAGTCAGCATGTATCGTGTAATCTCCTTCCTACAAACGGCCGTTTACATAATATAGTACCTGTGAAAAGGCTGAATAAAGAAAAAAATACCAACGATGGATAAAAAAAAAGTACCATAAAATCAAGAAAAAGTAGCAAGAAGGTATGATAGAATTGAACAAAAGTACTTTAAGAATGAAGTATGAGCATGGCGAACCAAGACACATAATATAGTAGATGTAGCGAGGTTGAATAAACAAAGAATGCCAACTATAGGAAGTATATAATATTATATCAAATAGAAGCGGAAGTCAAAAAAAAATAGAGATATTGTAAAATATGTAAAAAATTTGAATGCAATGGGCAAAGAACTGTAAATAGAAATAAATAGAGTAAGTTTTAAAGGCCCTTAATCATAAATGTGGTACTTTTCAGAAATCCTATAATACGTTATTTGCGCAAAAAGTAGATAAATAAATTGAGGTGGTAAATTGCTACTGGATCATTAAATAGATTTTTTACAGTGAAATTACTGATATATAGAAATAAGCATCTTCATCTCCATATGCTTGATTATATAAAGACGTTTCAAGTCACTTACATGTTGATTCCTAGAAAGTTGGCAAAGTTTTCACCATATATGCCGCCATGTACTAAAATCCTATTAAATAGTAACACGAAACACTAGTTTTTGTCAGTTTTCTTAAAAAGTGTCTGTTTAAGAGTGGCGTTTTACCAAACTTATGCAACTTATATTACTCGCGGGACGGGTAGCAAGGGGGTGTAAGAAGGTGGAGGTTGACGATATTCTGTTCTGTCACAGCACTTCGGTTTTATTCACAAATCTGTCATAGATAAAGAAATACTATAGATAGGAAACATAATGTATAAAGAATGAGTACTTGCGGAACTGTTGATGTTGTTGGTGTTTTATAATAAACCAATTTTCGCTTGCCCATAACTGTTATATTATTATACACTCGAATATTATAGGTATATATGACATTTAAATGCGAGTGACAGTTTGTAATTAAACTGTCACTCGAATTTAAGTCTGCAATAGCCGACCGATTCCGATAGATTTTCGTCTTCGCTAGGACCGGTTGAGATACCGTAAAGTGGGGATAGACGACGCGAAAAACCTAGTGTAAAATGTGTGTGACAATGTTTACTGTTTAATGTTTTTTATCTTTAAAAATAATTACATAAATTTGATTTTTTCTTTATATCGTACATCAAATGTGCAGCTGGGTAACAGTTGGGAAGCGATTCAAATTGTTGTGGAGCACGATAAAGAGCATCCTAAAACTCGAACTAGCTAGTTCAGCGCTTCAGCAATAAACTAATTCATTCATTGATACCTTTGTATTTTATCATAATGCTGTGTTAGGATATATACAAGCAAATTATGTTTTAAGCAGACAATATACTTCAAAAAAATAAAAAATTGCTCGACAAATTTTAATATTATTTATATACATAAGTACTACATATTTTTAAATATACATATAAGTTGAAAATACAATTTAGGTGTACTTGAAAATTATATATGTATATGTATATTGCATTTAGTGATGAAGGACTTAATTGTCTAAAATTATCAGTAAAAAATCAGTAAAAAAGAAATCTGACATGTGGGATTAAGACTAACTCAAAGGGGAAGTTAACAAGAGAAACTAATTGTATATAATATGTTCAAAACATTTTCTTCAAGAACAGATATTAAGAGAACTAGATTACAAGGTTAGTAATTCATTATCACAACTGCGTTTACTTTTTATAAAAATCTTCAAATTATATAAAAGTATTATATGTTATCTAAGAGGACCTTTATACTTATTATAAGCTATAATGTATACCTGCAATTAATCTGTCAATATTCCGCAAATATATACCCGGTAACGAAAACAATTTTCATCATCACATCGACGGCCAAAAATGTTTGAAAGAAATTATATGCTTGCGTGCCGCTAATAACAGATAGTCAGAGAACATATGGGTTAAAGGTACTATATACACTCCTTTTATACTCTTTATTTCAATGTCTAGCACGCGTTCTTTATAATAATTTAATTACCCATAACGACTTAGTCGAGCTTTTAAAAGTTTTCTTCCTTTAAGTGAGACCAATTATAGCTTATCTAGTTACGACATTATGTTTAAAGAATTCGGAGATTTTGTATGGAAATAAAACCATATTCCCGAGCACGTTTTGTATTATAGAGGGCAATAAATAATTGGCGTAGGTAGGTATACCTAATGTTAAAGTACCCTCAAAATCGGCAATGAAAAATGACACGGTTGTTAATACAGAGCCGCCCGTTGGGTGTAGTTACACAATGACCAATACTTATATTGTGCAAAATTGGTCAATCAGCAACTGGACCTTTCCCGTTGTTATAATGTACCAAAGGCGTGCCATTGCTGGTACCCATTTTACTAATGACAAGCTTGGCTAATCGACGTCTGGTAACGTCAACGTGAAATAAATTGTATGCACGTCACAAAAGAATTGTACCTAATTTTAAATGTTAGTAGTATTGTTGTCTCATTTACTGATCTCGGACAACTGTTAAAAATCACATAATATCCTAATAAGTATAACAAATAAAAACGGTTATGTTTAAAAAAAATTAACAAAACATTATTGGTAGAATTTTAAATAAGAAAGACGAAAGCTTGTTAACTTTTAAATTTAAAAAAAACATACAAATTATAGTTTTCCATTTTATTAAACTAACTAATCAAAATATTTCTGTCTTTGATTTTAAGTGAAAAATAAATCAACTTATTTAAAATATTTTAGAGAGAGATTAAAATGAAGTATATTTGTATCACAATAAAACACGTTATCTTCATTCAGAGAACTTTGCCTCGAAATTATATTACAAGTATTTTTTAATTGTGATTGTTTGATATAATCTAAATTTACGCTTGTACACTGTTGGAATAATATTTTACTTATTATATACAAGATTCAAGCTCAAAATCACTAAATATTGTGGGCTTTCTTATACACTAAATCTGAATCTATACAATTCAACTGCAATATTCATTACTTACTAAGAAACAAAGTGAAGACTTGCGAATTTTTTTAACGCAGGTTTGAAATTTAGTCATGTCGTCACGATTTGGTTCAAAATATATGGTTCTTATCAGCAGCATCTGCAGAAATTTTAGTAATCTGCACACTGTAAAATATGTTATCCTCATTATATTGATTTGGCTAAAATATGTACAAAAGAAGTTTTTAAAATTATTATCTTTCAATATTGGCAGAGCTTATGCTTTGCATGGAATAGTGAATGCTTACCTTAATCGTTATTCGTGGTTATTTTTCACTTTTGTTCAAGAACTAGTATTATCCATGTATGTATATAAAATATAATAAAAAATATGTATAAGTATATAGGTACACCGGGTGTTGCAATAGTGTGTCGGCGGAGCTTAGTATGAAAACTAATAACGCTGTAGCAATGAGACTTTTCGTACGTATGTAGTATGCGATTGTGCATTTTCTAATTTTATTTACAAATATACAGGGTGTTCCAAATTTTCGCAACCACCTTCAACTTTTTTTATTTTAAATACATTGCTATACTTTCTGGATATTATAATGATAGCCATTGAAATTATCTTTGCAATGATATATGGATATGTGCACTTCAGACTGTTAGTTTTGATGTTATTGATAATTTTGTTAAAATCTTGACAGTTGCAGCATCTAACATTTTAAGCTGTAGTCTGAAAATGGGTGAAATGCCTCACGTAACTCTTGTGTTACTAATTTATGGACTAACACGTTATATGTTTTGAGGTTGAACAAAGTGAATAAATATACAGGGTGTTTAATTTGTCGTGTGTAAGTTATCGATCTTTATTGGTTATTTTCTCGTTTTTTTTAATCTAACCTATAATATTTTTATAAGTCAGCATATTCCTTGTAAAATTGCTTTTAAAATGGTACATTTCTAGTATTTTCAAAGTTATAACCCTTTAATGGGATGTACCCATGTTTATAACAATGCAAAATCTGATAGTTGGTTGGCCATGAACATAAGACAAAGTAATTTTAACAAACACCTGTTTTTTAAATGCTTTATCATTAGTTTTAGAATTACATTTTGAAAATTTTCCATAATAAAACAATCTTGATTTAAAATGTGTTCAAATATATTTACATTCTGCTCTACACATGGTCTCAACCGTCTCTGTATCGACAGACTTACATTCTGAGCTAATTTATTCTCACTTAATTGAAGAAAAGCGTTTCTTATTCGTTGCTGCATATTCTCTGCCGTTGCAGGAGGTTAGGAGGTGTTGCGTATACAATGTTTTTGACAGTTGGCCACAGAAAAAATCACAAAGTGTGAGATCTGGTGATCGTGGTGGCCAGCTTATCAAACTTCCTCTCCCAATCCACTTATTGGTGAATACCCTATCTAAATGTGCTCTTGCAGCAGAACCATAATGTGCTAGTGCACCATCATGTTGGTACCACAATCTCCTGATGCCGTTATCTGGGAGATCTTCTAATAGCAATGGTAAATTATTTTGTAGGAAATTTGTTTAGATTGGACAATTTAAAGTATTATTAAAAAAGAATGGACCAATAATAGTGTTTCCAATGATGCCTCCCCTTATGTTAACACTTCATTTTTGTTGATATAAAATGGGCTGAACAAAATATGGGTCTGTAGTGTCATAATAATGGGTATTTTATCTGTTTGTTGTTCCACAATTAGCAAATGTTGCTTCATCTGTGAAAAGCACATGATCTAGAAAAGTTATATCGTGTCGTAATTGTAAAAGTAGCCATTCACAGTAAACTAGTCTCCTTTCAAAGTTCGTTTGTAATAAGCCTTGAATTTTGTTAGGGTGAAACTTACATTTTTTTAAAATCCTTTTTACAGCAGTGACTTCTATCCCGTATTGTTTAGAAATTATCCTTGTAGATACGTGCGGATTTTTCACAATGGACTGGACGACTGTCACTTCATTATCTTCTGTAATCATAGTCTTAGTTCTTTCATGTTCGACGTAATTCACTGAACCCGTTCGAAGAAACCATATCAACAAATTTTCAAACGTTTTACTATCCGGTGCTGTTCGGTCGGGATATTCCATCGCATAATATGTTCTTGATGCTAAAAATGGATTTCTGTTGCTAGCGCCAAGAGCAAATACCATGTCTATGAGCTTCTCTTTCGAAAAATTCATTTTAAAGCAAAAACAACAATAAACTATTATGGTATCTAAATAAAAAATAATGTCAATAAAACGATATAACTGATAACAAGGTAAATACAACACGTAACAAATACTAAAAAACAAACAGAAATTAATAATTCACTAGCCGAACTTAATTTATAACAATAAAACGCAATTACAGCAAAGAGAAAATTCAGAGAACGACTTTGTATGGACTTTTGAAGTAGAGATTTGACGTTTGGTTGCACAGCCATTTTTTTCTTAAAACCAAGGACAACCAACTATTAGATGCCTCACATATTGCATGTTATAAACATAAGTATATCCCATTAAAGGGTTAGAACTTGGATTATATATATAACTCATTTGAAATTTAGCCAAAAGCAATTAGAAATTTTACATAGTTACCGCATGTATTGATAAGTGAATATACTCTTGACGTCGTGATATATCCGTTTTGGTGTTTCGCTTCCTCCAACAATATGAATTTTGTCATGGCAACAAGTGTTTTGAAGTTTGTTGATAAACGTCAAAAATATATTCAACAATTTTCATCGGGGACCGAAAGAGATAAGAAATTGAAAATTTAACACCGGCAAAATATCGTTAAGACACATAAATATGTTTGGAAACAGTTCACCGGATTTTGTGAACAGCGAAATTATAAACTTTGTGCTCAAACTCTGACGAACAATTAGCAAATATTTTGAAACATTGGGCATTCAACATGAAACGTGCAGACGGCACCGAATACAAAGAAGGTACCGTGAAAACAATTTGGAATATTTTCGCTAAACTTGTCCAGAAAAAGTTTTATGAAGAGTTTAATAGAGAAACAAATCCATTCATAGGCGTGATTTTTGAAGATGCAAGAAAGGCGCGGGCAGCTAAAAGGAAGAAGTTAAAAGCAATTCCTGAAAAAAGAAAAACAAGTTCTGTCGCCCTTAAAACGGAAGAAATTAGCAAAATTGTGTCATTTTTTGACGAAAATACGCCAGACGGTTTACAAATAAAATTCTATCAAATTTGTTCTGTGGAACTGGCGTGGCGTGGAAATGAAGCAGTCTTTTGCTTAATTGACTATTTCAAAGCAGAATACGACAATTATGATCAACCCACAAAACGTATTGAGTACAATACCATATTTTCAAAGACATCACAAGGTGGCGAAAAACATACAGCTGAATCTAAATAGTTGACATCGAATAAAAATTGTGAAGTTCAGTGTCCAGTACGTCTGTTGAAGAAAATGTTAAGCAAAAGAACACCAAACATTAAAACCAATCGTCTATTTTTAACACCTAATCCTGATTGGCAGAAAACTAAAATATGGTATAAAAACTGCCCTGTAGCCCTTAATCAATTAAGTGAATGGACACGTTCAGCGGCAGAAAGTATAGGACTTGATACAAAGAAGCAAAAAATATCTAATCATTCCAATCGCTCTTCCGCTGTTAGCATCTTGACACAATCTGGAGCAAACTTACAAGAAATTATTAAGATAACAGGCCACTCATCATCTGAATTTCTGAAGCCGTATCTAAAGCTTACTAATGAACACCATAGCAAGATACTTGAAAAAATGAGAAATAAACAAGATTCTGCCAACTCTACCATCACCAGCACCAGCACCTCAAAACAACTTCTAAAAATAATACAACAAATATTTATTATAATAATTGTACTTTTAATTTCAACCAATAAAAAAATGTCGTTAGTTAATTTTTTATATAATCGTAACGAATACCACTCGAGCAAACGAAAATAATTCATCATATAACCTCTTCACTCGACGTATATCCTTAAAACACCACTCTAGCTACGCTCTCGTGGTGTTTCGCAGAATACGTCTCGTGACGCGGAAATATAATCGATTATTTTCTATGCTCTTGTGATATTATTACTGAAAATACTGGAAATAAGTACTATGTCATTGGTACCATTTTATAGGCAATTTTACAAGGAATATGCTGACTTATAAAAATATTATAGGTTAAATTTTAAAAAAAAAACCAAAAACTAACCAATAAAGATCGATAACTTAGATACGACATATTTAACACTCTATATATTTATTCACTTTGTTCAACCTCAAAACAAATAACGTGTTACTCCATAAATTGGTAACACAAGAGTTACGTGAGGCATTCTACCCATTTACAGACTACAGCTTAAAATGTTAGATGCTGCAACTGTCAAGATTTTAACAAAATTATCAATAAAATCAAAACTAACAGTCTGAACTGCACATATTCATATATCATTGCAAAAATAATTTGAATGGCTATCATTATAATATCTAGAAAGTATAGCAATGTATTTAAAATAAAAAAGTTGAAGGTGGAACATCCTGTATATTTGTAAATAAAATTAGAAAATGCACAGTCGCATACTACATACGTACGTAAATTCTCATTGCTACAGCGTTATTAGTTTTCATACTAAGCTCCGCCGACACATTATTGCACAACCCGGTATATATGAAACCAATACATGAAATAAATTTCGTATAAGATAGGGTATAGCGGATTCCATTATGACAGCAAACAAAGTCAATGTTATTAAAATGGATATTATTAGGTCAGAACGCATCACTCACTTTTTAAAGCAATATGGTCATTTTTACAATTTTTATGTCGTATTCTAAAACAAGAAATGTATGTATGTATGTATCACATATCAAATATATATTTCAATCATTCATTCGTCAATTTTAACTAGAACAAAGGATATTTTATAAATCAGTAAATAGAAACTTTGAAGACCATGAAGCCCTTCATATATAGATATAGAAAAACCAAAATTTTTTGACATAAGACGAGATCAGAAGGAGAAAATTTTGAAAATGGAATCTGATGAATGAGCAGCAACTTCAACACCGGCTGTATAGCTGGTGTTCAAGTTGAAGAAGATGATTTCTGCCGAAATAATACACAGTCATGCATGTTAGAAAGTTTGTAAATAAGAATCTGAAGATATGTCAAAAGTTCGAAATATCACAAACCGGAAGAAATTTCAGAAAGAACAGTAGCTTTGTTTAATAGTGTTCAAAATACGTCCGAAGGCGAAAAGTATTTTCTAAAACATTAGTTTCACCAACCTGAAGATTGTAATCAATCATGGACAACCACAGACAGGCAAAGTAAAATAGAAACTACAGAGATGAGATATAAACGACAGAAAAACTGAAGATGAAACCCATGGAATGGAAGATAGACCATTATATCACTCATATCTAATAAACCAATAATGTTTCGGAATTTTTAAAAAATTAGCCAATTATAGCAGTGTTTTAAATACATTGTTGTTTACTGCAAAATGACCAACTGCTTTACTCGAAAGCTACGTGCTACGATAGCGTCTATAATAGCAAACGTGAATGACGTTTATCAAAAGTCAATCATAGTGTTTGTAACTGTCGGAATTTACTGTAGAGAACTCTAAAAATCGATTTGTTTATAAATAATGTGTTCTTATAATCTTTGTAGGTACTTCTTTTTTTATTCTTCTTATTTCGTGATATAATCATGACAAATATCTCTCGAGCACTTCCTTATATTCTCTATATTTTCCCGCACAAGCGCTAAGGATTTTTTCATAGCAACATCAATTTCGTATAGAAATCGGGAAAGTATATCTGAATATACGAAAGCGCTCTTGTGATATTATTACTGAAAATACACTACACTAAAATTGTATAGCCGCATATTAAAAAATCAGCGAAACACTCACTTATCAGTAGTAAGACATATGAAGCGAGAAGTATTAAAATGAAAAGTAGAGGGAAGAAACAGAGACGAACTATAGCACAAAACCTCAATTTCACTAAAACTTAAAGAGGGAATTAAATTAATGCTGAAAAAGAAGCTTGATGAAAGAACACCAGCTCCAGTACCACCTATACACCCGAGGAGAGGAACTTCGAGAATTAAGTAAAATAAATGAATTTTATTAACTTTTTAAATTATTCTTTAACATTTTATCTTGTAAACTAAATGTTTTAAAATATGAACCAGAACAAATAACATAAAACAAATAAATGCTATCTTTTCATATTTTCCCCCTTCTTGTCTTTTTCCTAAAATTTATAAATCCACTTCTGAACTCGTAGCTCCCCCAATATATTCCCCGCGCAAAAACTGCTAACAATGAGTTGAACGCAAAATGGCGTTGCACGGATCAATAACTTAGACGCTGTATCATTGGCCAATATATCCGTCGTAGTACGCCATTTTGACCCTTAAATGACGTCTATTCATCTTTTCCTGTGTACTTTTATTATATACATTATACATGTTTCCTTTGTTTATATTATTTACAAAAAGGAAATGTTAAATAAATGCTACATTTCCGTATACGAAATAGATGTGCATTACAATATGCATTTTATGAAAATATTATAAAAGCGTTGAAGCTAAATTTTAGGATAGATAAATATCCAACTTGTATATAAAGGCACGTTTCATAAATGCATATAAAATTAATTAATACTATTGTTTGAACAAGTAGGTACCGCATGTCAATATCTCCAAATCGCTAGGCGTTTCAATTCATCGCATAATTACTTGTTAATATTTATTATTTTATTCATATAAAATATAAACATCTAGGATGACTTAACACAAGTTGCTTAAAAGAAATCTATTTTATGTAAATACTCAAACGAAATAGATAGCTACAATAAAAGATTACAATAAATGCATAGACTTTGGACAAATGGGTAATTAATTTAAGTATACAGTGCGGAAATGAATGAGCATCAGTAAAAAATCATAATAGATAAATTGAAATGTGAAATGTCAGCCGATTAGAAGGGAAAATAGTACAAAGACACTTGTACAAAATCGATCGGTTGCCCCCCCCCACACACAAAAAAAATTCCAAATACAATACCATATCCAAAATTCAACTATAATGCCTAAAAATATATATCTATATAAAAGTAGTTGTTCATTGTCATGTCCACAAAACGTATTTAGTTCCTGTAAGTGACCATGCAATATTTTGTAATAATGCATACGCATTGTATTTATCACTAAACACTGAAACTCAAATTTCAATTGAAACAGTGATCCTTGACACAGTAGATTGATTTGAAAAAGGCAAATTTAATTTTATAGCAGGGGTGCGTTCAAAAATGTTGGATAGGATACTGACGGGTTATATTCTATGACGTCATCCATTTGGTAAACTTGGAGCGCTTTACAATTCTGAACGCCGTAGACTGAGTCGAGTTAGTTTGTGGCAAAAGTCAAAGGTCAAACTAAGCATTGCAGAGTTAGAGGTTATGTATGAAGAAATAAAGTCATCAAAGAAATAATTCGAAAATTAAAACTAATTAGAACAATGGATCAAAATAGAAAAAAAATTTTGGATCAAATAAAAATTGTCCAAAAACAAACTGATGACCGTATGACACACACATATGACCATATGATATGAAATGAGATGAAATTATAGCCTTAAAAAACACTCAGAACCGCGTTTTAAATTCCCCGACCCGAATGCCCATGAATCGCCTGCTATTAACCATCACAAATAGGTGGGTGATAGAAGGAACACTCCGAGTGTCGCACCAATCATTTCTGAACGGCAATGCTTCATAATGTTGGGACATCTTTTTGTTTCTGAACAACAACTGTGAAATTGGAGTGACACTTGGATAACATTCTTTCCTTTTCTGAAAGCACCCCAGTGGCAGAATTATGGGTTAAAAACGGAAAAGACTATATATTAAGGCTTTGTCACATTTCAGTCATTTATTAAAAAATTATAGTCCTTCTTCAGACCTATATTTTTAAAATATAGCTTATATAAGAGATATTTAAAGATAAACTGTTACTTACATTCCCCTTTTTCTATAAAATTGGGCATACATTCTCCCACTATAGCAGTAATTGCGTGCATCGTATTATTTCATACATCAGTTGCAATCTGAACACTTACAATTCAAGATAATTTACAGTACACATCATTTTTCCAAATTCACGTAGACTCTATTCAATGATGCACCAATGTATAGAATTGATAAATGAAGATTCACAGAATTTTCGTGGATTACCTTCTGAAAGTTCAACAGGGGAATGCACCTTAAAGCTGTCGTCAAACACCCATGTTAAAAAATGCGGTTCCTAAAATCTGTGAAAGTCAAAGACCGCTATACCTTCTCAACCCTGCAATATGTCAACAACACTAGAAGATAGTATTGTCTGGGCATGCACTTTAGTCTTGTATTAGCAATTTGAATAAAATATATTATTTTCCTTATCATAGAGATAGATACAAGAAGAATAGATATATGAAAATATTAAATTTGCCGATTTGAAATTCTCCGGACGTAATCGTGATTTAAAATGTCTGGAATATTTTAAATCATGTACAAGAAACAAAATGTTAATTGCAGAAATCAAATCTATCTGGCAGATTAACGGCTAAGCACAACACAATGTAATAGGCTCAGTGAAAGTGTGCCATAAAGAATACCTTATAGTGTCATTAAAGCAGGGAGCGGTAATAATAAATATTATTTAAAATTTTAGAGTTTCTATATATTTAAGTTTTAAGAATTCATGAATTTGATGTATCTTACGTTAAATTTAGATTTTTGAACAAGTACCTACTGCATCCATTCAAGTTGAAACAGTTGAGAAATAAATTGTCTTAAACTATTAAACATTTTAATTTTGTAATTGTGATTATTTAAAAAAAAATTCATTACTTTTGCTTTACCTATTTAAAAATTTGATTTGCCTAATTTATAATATCATTTTGCTAAATAATATTGAAAACGCATTTTATAAAGTTTTATTTAATTATTTGTTGATGAAAGATAAACTGGAAATAAATATGTTTATTTAATTTAATTTTAATTTTACTGTTTTCCATAGTTGAGGTATTATTTTTTACAACTAATTTATTATATTCATACTTTACTACTATAATATTCAGTATAATATGAAAGACTTCTACAATCCACTTGATATCCATAATAAATACAAATAAAGATATATACAAAAAACTTACTTTTCCGGGTTCCTTATCAAAATCGCATTCTTTATCCGGCATGTATCCCGAAGTAGGTGGTGCGAACATCAACTGCAAGTTCGTACCCGTCGCTGCGAATGCTATTTCCGTGTGTCCTTCCCGACAGGCATTGTGAAATCTGACTTGTCTTTCTTCTTGTGGTCTGTCTCGATAGCCAGTGTATCGTACCTAAAGGACAGGTTAGAAAAAAAAACGGTTCATTCGTGAAAACTAAACCAACAATTTGTCAGAACAGCTAATGGTTTATAATTTAAGTAGTTACTCAAAATAAAGGTCACCTTTTGCAAAACAACGTAAAAGTATTGACTGAGATAAATTCGATTTATTTATATCTACCAACCAATATTAAAATATGACATGCATAATGTAAAAATTATTATAAATTCTATCCATATTTTACTTTACTTTAGGTCAAACCATGGTAATATTTTTAGTAAAAAGATGTCACAATGTAAGATTTATATAGGTTTCAATGCATTTACACGTGCTCAGAAAATTTAATTGTTTTTTATAGTTCCATAAATGACATATAATGTTTTAATGAGCTTTTCTTCAATGACGAAAAGGGACTAACAATCTGCCTATAATATGAAACAGTCCGAGGGGGAAATTCAATCGGTTGTTGATGGGCTTTCTTCTAATGCTGCAGGCGTGGATGGTATTGATCTTAGAATGGTTGTCCTTTGCTGCCCTGTTATAATTCCGTATCTAACTCATATAGTGAATTACTGTTTGGGTAGTGGTGTTTTCCCGTCTCGTTGGAAGGAGGCTAGGGTGGTTCCTCTAAATAAGGTTTCCAAGCCAGAGTCTTATTCCGACCTGCGTTCTATAAGTTTACTTCCAACGCTTTCGAAAGTGCTGGAGAAGGTCGTTTCACTTCAACTCACAGCTCACATTACACGTTATAGCATTCTTCCATCGGTCCAGTCGGACTTCCGACCTGGCTACAACTGTGCTACTGCGTTGTCAAAAATTACTTACGACATCATATCTGCAACCGACAGCGGTTGCGTTACTGTTTTGATTCTGCTGGACTTTGCTAAGGCGTTTGATATAGGCTTTCGCATCGAATTCTATTATCGATCCTCCACTATATTGGCATGCGTGGGAGCGAATTGTCATTTTTTTTTAATTTCTTGTGTGGTAGAGGTTAAAGAACTGTAATAAATGAAAAATTATCAGATTACACTGACTTAAAGTCAGGGGTTCCCCAAGGATCTATATTGGGACCGTTACTGTATTCTATTTACACGTCTCAACTGTTGCTATTTGGAAACTGTTCGTGCACCTTTCATTTTTATGCGGATGATACTCAGCTTTATACTTCCTTTAAAGCGGAGAATGTTCATGCTGCGATTGAGGCCATTAATGCTGACCTGGAAAGCTTTGCGGGTATTGCCCGTCGACATGGTCATGGTCGACATTAATGAGAACAAATCTTGTTACATCTTGTTCGGGGGCAATGTCTGTTGGTGGGGTTGTGCTGGATCGTAGGAAATGTGTAAAAAACTTGGATTTGTTTATTGATGAAGATTTAAGGTTTAAAATCAATACCGACCATATAATTAAGCGTGCATACTTCAACTTAAAAATGATTTTTCTACATAGGCATATTCTCAGCACCCGCATTAAATGCCTTTTGGCTGATACTCTTGTGTTATTACACTTTAATTTTTGTGATTCGGTATATGGCCCTTGTCTGGATAGTTTGGATGTCAGGCGGATTCAGGTGGCTCAGAACTCATGCTTGTGTTTCATTTTCGGTATCCGGAGTAGAGCTCGAATTTCCCACAAGTTGTTAGATGTTGGTTGGTTGAATATGGTTGGACGTAGGTTTTTGCACTTCGCTTGCTTTGTGCAAAAGATTATCATACACCGCAGCCCTCCATATTTACTAAATAAGATCAAATTTAGGACTGATGTGCATAATGTTAATATTTGCAGGAAAGATTTGATTGACATACCTATACACCATACTGCCCTTTTTAAAAGATCTTTTAGTTATAACTGTGCACATATTATGAACTGTCTGCAATTTCACATAAAACAATTACCGCCCAGTTCTTTCAAATCTCTACTGAAGCGATATATTGGTGATGGTCTGATTTCAGCCGAAGGTCTCTGATTTATTTTATTTATTTTATTTTATTGAGTTACTTTGCTTTAACTTATTTAATTTATTTCGTTTACTTGAGGTTTACATTATAATAACTTCCCTCCCTCTCTCACGTCATTTGTACAGGTACACTTGAAAGATCAGGGCGCCATAACGGCTTAACTGAAGGTGTTACCTTTTGGTCACAGTGTATGTATGTAATGTCGTGTATATACTTTTTTTGCCAATAAAATTCTATTATTATTATTATATTTATTATGTTATTATTCTCATTATATAATGAATCTAGTAGTAATAATAACTTTTTTATTTTACGTATTTCATGTGATCAATTTCAACTATATTTTGCCACAATTTAAATTAATTAATACTTTGAGTGTAAACCCACAACCTCTTATAATTTAATATTATTATTTCCAAAACTATGTGTAAAAGAGGCCTTATCACGTAAATCCTCCAATACCTACAGTCAAAAATCAGGTGTTTTAGTCTTGCCCGTAACCATAAACAACACACAAAGCAAAGACTTTTCTCGGTGTGTAACTATATGTATAACTGGAGCTTTTGCAAGGATAATTTGACGGAAGATGCAATACACATATCAGGGTTTATTTGTGAAAAAAATTGTTATTATTTGCCTGTAGGTCATACATTTGGAAGAAAATATCTAAATTTTCAATATCTTCTGATGTTTAGTTTGACATATACAATTACTTTGGAAAGAGTGTTTTAGTGAAAGTTGTAAAATGGATAACATTGCTATTAGTCGTGCAATTCAGTACTTTTTCTCTTAAAAGATGTGATTTTGACATACACTGTGTTTGGTCAAAGATCGATAGGATTTTAAGGTGACGTACTTCACAATAATAACAAAGTAATGGACAAACATTTTGTATATCAATCTTTGCTATTAAGGCATGAAAAAAATATAGAAAATGTCAGTCAATATTTTTGAGATGGACTGTATGAATGACTTGATCCCGCTATGCGTATGTTTGTTTACATTTGGAACGAGAGTTGCACTTCTCATACGCCTTAATTTAGTCACAGCTACCTCCCCTAGCGCCACGGATCCCTTTAGTACCTATGTTTCCTATTTTTAGAATTGTATTTGAAGTCCTTATCACAATTTTAGGTCAGTCGGCCGAAGATACGACTGTGCTATTGTCGCTGGCGTTGTGTTTAGTTAAGTGAATAATTTAGTTTTCTGTTGATTATCGTTGTTAATTATTGTTATGGATTTAATAATAATGAATTGAAGTACATGCTGCTTATTTACAGTGAGAGCGAACAAAATACACTTTCCCGAAGGAGGTATTCGCCATTATGCGGATGTGTACTGTGGTGTACGTGTTCTACAAACGTCGCGAGTATTTATAAAAAATGAGGTGTGGCCACCACACGACTTTCTTATACGTACGAGCGTTTCAAACTATACAATTTTAAAAAAAATTTTATACAAAACTTATTCAAAATCCTCTTCTAAGTATTTTCATTCTCTTAATAAATCCCAATAGAATGCATACTTTGCAAGATATTCGAAAAAAAGTGCTACTCGCTAAGAGTAAAAGTACCACTTCCGGTTCAAATTTTGAAATTTCATGTATACAAAAAATATTGCAAATTCAACTCTAAATACTTTTGTACTCTTAATAAATATATATAGAATGCATAACTTACGACATATTTGCAAAAAATCGCTATTCGATAAGAGTAAAAGTGGTACTTCCGGTCTGAATTTTGAAATTTTTTCTATACAAAAGATATTGAAAATTATGTTGTAAATACTTTTATACTCATAACGTACTTCTCTAAAAAGCATGACTTGCGAAATATTCGCAAAAAACTGATTTTCGATAAGAGTAGAACACCTACTTCCGGTTGGAATTTCGAAAAACTTTTTTAAGAAAATTTGTCTCAAACTTAATTTTAAGTACATATGAATTCTTTATAAATTTGTTTAAACTTAGTAGTTGACGAATAATTGGCAAAATTCGATTTTTTCACTGAAGTAAACTACTACTTCCGGTCTACTGATTTTACTGAAAATCTAATCAGATCTCAAGAGGGAGATTACATTCGTAAATATAAAATTTGGAATTGATACCTATAGCGGTTTGACCGCTATCGTGGCCACACACACACACACAGACACACACACGGACAGACACACACACAGACACAGACACAGACACAGACACACACACAGACACACAGACATTTTTTAAAAACCACTTTTTCGGTATCAGGGGACATCAAAACGTGGACATCTGCAAAAATCTCGAGGTCGAAAATTTTCATCATCACAATACTTCCTTATACTACGTATAAGAAAGTAAAAAAGGAATCAAAAATAGTTTTTTTTTATGGAATTCGCAGTAGCTAACGTAAGTGTACTTATTTTTCTTATAACTTCTATCAATGACAAAACACACTGTATATGCAGTAAACATTGGAAAGAATGCTTCTTGCAAGGTCACGATTTATCGTTAGGCGACATAAATTTTGATGAAAAACTTCCCAGACCAACAAAACGTGTTACCATTCTTGAAATGCTCAGAAAAAAATCATGATATTGAGTCACGTCTAATACTAAACGTGTACAGGACATTTTACATCCTGAATTAGGCATGTTTCCTTCTTCCAGGTGGGTGCCGCGTTTGCTGAATCAAAAACGTGAAAGAATGCAAATTTCTACTAATTAAAGCTCCTTCTGCTAGAATCTAAGCGGCAATCTGAACAAAGAAGGCCGGAATATTTCTTTCAGCTGAAAAAATAAAGGCTGCAATATTTTGGGATATTCAACAGGATACTTCTTATCTACTACCCCCAAAGGGCCAAACCTTGTGGACAAAGTAAAAGTAACCATTGCCGAAAAAAAGACCCACAATAGCTTGAAAGAATGTGCAATTTCTTCACGACAATGCTCCGTCGCACACAAGTCGCATTGTTATCAGAAAACTGTTTGAGTTACTGTTCCAAACGAGGAAGTTATTGGGGAAGTAGACCGGTATTTTGAGAACCTCAATGTTGATGCACCGCTGTTTCAGATCTATTAATGTTATGGTATAAGTTCAAAAATCAAAAAAGTCGTAATTCATTGTTTCATTTTAAGATAATTAAACAATTGTCACGTTTATTGATGGCAACTAGTAAGTTATTTGCAGAAGTAGAATAGTATTGTGACGACAAACATTTTATAAATAAAGTGGGAAATCCATTTTCGTACTGATTGTGCTTATTTAAACCTAATGCTGTGTTAGTGTTAATAATGTAACAATGATCATTAGCTTTCTTGTCCGTAAAATCTCCATTGTTATTTCAGCAAAACCAATGCAATTTAACAATTTCGCAATTGTATATTGTCTAATTTCAACAATATGACTTTCCATTCTCTGCATTTGCCTGATTTCCTTATTTAAGAACCCATTTTAATTTCACTTACATTCAAAAGTATTTTTTAGTTAAACTCACGACGAAAATTGAATCAAACTGATTAAAATTTAATGAAATATTCAACACGAGAAATCCACGATGTTGTATTTATAAATAACTAAATACCTTCTTTCTTATCGGCAAGAAAATGTTATAAACTAAATATTCATTCATTTTGACAGGCGTTGTACTTATTAATAACGTAGCTATCACACGATCATTAAGGTTTTTTGTCATTAAAATCTATATTCATAGTTCAACAAAGCCTATGCAATTTAACACGACCTTTTTTTAATATCACTTGATTTTAGAAAGCTTGCAGTATTCGAGTAGTCAAATTAAATGGCGCATATCTAACTTTTAATTATTTTATTTAACGTAGACTAATTATGTTCAATCATTACTCAACATCGACTCCAGTAATACTAAATATTTGAAACAAATCGAGCTTGCGCGTCGTCAGGGTCAGATGTATTATCGTATTTGCTCACTTATATGCCACTAGTTTGTGGAAATTATTAATGCAATATTTCTTTCCAAGATTTACCCATCATAAATTATAACTGTTATTTGCATCTATTGCCCGTCACAATAATATGTTGATTGTTGTTAATTGATGAGTAAAAAATCATATAGTCAATTGAATAACAGTCGATGAAATTCCGCGAACTTGAGCCTTGGGGGACTGGTTGACTAAGACCGGACGTCGAATACATTCTTATTTTCTATTTCACGCCAGTTTTCGCAGTATAGTTAAGTGGTCCTCTATCTAACAGGGACATGTGAATAAATTTTTGTCCAGAAACCATGCGTGCATTACATAAAAGTGAGAGTATATAATTCCGTAAACAAAATATGACGTACCGTGAACTTTGGAAAACACTAAATAAATGGGAAGCACATGTTAATTCCTTATTGCTAAATAAATACGCATATAGAACGTACTTTTTTGTATTTTCTCTTTGTATGACATTGCACTAATTGAAAGTATACATATCAATTTCGTCAACAGCATTATTTCAGTATGAGTCATCTGAAGAGAAATACATATACATAGGCGAGATAGGGGAATACGGTTCAGTTTCACTCAGACTAGACCGACTCGTGTTTTGTCGGCTCTCAGGCACCGTATTACCTATCAGTTTCCCCGAGAGCCGACAAAACACGCGTCGGTCTAGTCTGAGTGAGACTGAACCGTATTCCCCTATCTCGCTCATGTATAGAAATATATGTAGATTTATAAAAAAAAGGTATGTACACTTTAGTAAAAAAAAAGTTTCCACTAACCACATTGGAGAGGTAATATTCGAAATTTTACTGGAATATTTTTTTAGAAGTAAGTGTACATATATACACTTATAAAACGTATACAAGGTGTGTATATACATTGGCGGACCCACTACACGCAGCGATGTTCTTCGTTAAATTCGGAGTCCAAAATCCTAATACGAAAATGTTGTACCATGCTCCATATCTTTTCACGAGGTTCCTAAAGTTCGGACTTTCAGTCTTGAAATAAGCATTATTACTTTATATTTGTTGACAGAAAGAGCTACAATTTAGAAGAAAGAAGAATTGTTGTTATTATCTTTTCGTTAAAGTTTTCTTTTTGATTTTAAAGTTTGTTTTTAATATTTGTTTATTAACTTATTTTGACGAAAAACACATCTGACAACGTTGTAAAACATAAGTAGGCAGCCTAATGTTGTACTGTCAAATTTTGACACTTTGTAATCTACCTATTTCATTCGACTTGCTTATTTTTCGTGTTTATTTGTATAGTTTTAATCAGTTTTCGGGTTTTCGTGTTTACTAGTTGTTCTGTTTGTTTATTATGAATTTTACGTTCAACGAATATGCCGATACGTACATGATATACGGTTTCTATCGTGGAAATGCTAGCATGGCAGGGGAGGTATATCGAGTGCGTTTTCCAAATCGGAGGCATCCAAGTAAAAATGTATTTCGAAGGCTGGACCAACGACTTCGTGAAACAGGTTCGTTTATTTCCAAGAAATGCGAACGCAGGTCGACCAAGGCAAAGGCGTACCGTGCAACTAGAAGAGCAAGTTCTAGCCACAATACAGGAAGATCCCTCTGCGAGTACCCGTCGATTAGCTTCTACACTAAATATTCCCAGTAATAAGACTGTTCATTTGGTTCTACAAGAAAACTTGCTTCATGCATGCTATGTTTCTAAAGTTCAGCCCTTTTACGGAAATGATAACTTATTTCGAATCAATTATTGCAATATAATCTTAAATAGAATTCAGGAAGAAGGTGACTTTTTAAGACGTATTCTTTGGAGTGATGAGTGCATGTTTACCAGAGATGGTGTGTTTAATACTCATAATTTTCATCATTGGGCAGATAAAAATCCACATGAATTTCGCGAATACGGTCACCAAAGAAGGTTTTCTGTTAACGTTTGGCTGGGTATAATAAACCACAGGGCAGTTGGACCAATTTACTTACCAAATCGCCTAGATGCCGGTGAATATTTAAATGTTTTAGAACAAGTTATTGATGAGATACCGCTGAGCGTACGCCGTAATATGATTTACATGCATGATGGAGCTCCTGCGCACTTTGCTCGTAATATAAGAGACTGGTTGACTGAACACTTCCCAGGTAGATGGATTGGTCGTGGCGGTCCCCTTTTGTGGCCTGCGAGATCCCCCGATCTCAATCCATTAGATTTTTTTGTTTGGGGTTTCATTAAAGGTGAAGTTTACGCTACACCTCCACAGAACGCTGACGAAGTTAGAGCCCGAATTGAAGCCGCAGTATTAGAAATCACACCAGAAAGACTTGAGCGAATAGTACAAACAATACCACAAAGATTGCAGCTATGTCTACAAACTGATGGATTTCAATTCGAACAATTATGTAAGTAATAATTACATTGATTTCTATCAAGAAGATGTACAAAAATTAGTCAATATTATCCAAAAAAAATTAAACTTTGTAATATTTTCGTAATAAATATGTAATCTAAGAAACCAATTTTATTTCGTTTGTTTCTTTTTTAAATTTAAAATGTAAGGTTCACATGACGACGTGTAAAAATGCTTCGAAGATTATAACTAGCACATGCGTGTTCAATGTTGCCAAATGTATGTTTCTTTCAAATTCATTCTGAAGACAAAGGAAGCCTGATACATCGTTTTAGGATTAAGACTTTTAACTCAAAATTTGACCAAGAATGTCGCCACGTGTAGTGGGTCCGCCAATTTATACACACCTTGTATATGTATACTTAATTGCAAAAAAAGGTGCCCACTAATATTTCGAATATCGCCTCTCCAATGTGGTTAGTTTTTTGTAAGTATACGTCATACGTGCATTGATTTAACAAAAAGTTTTTAGTTAATGCACCTTCTACATACGAGGATGATTTGATGGAACGCGAGACTTGCCTAGCAGTTCTTATTTGTAACAAAAATTGATACTTATTATTTTCAAGTAAGATATTTAATTTTCAGTATCGTTCGACGTTTAGTTTGACATTGATATACTTGCTTAAAGGAATTGGCGAAACTTGTTACAAGGATAAAAGCGCTCGTGGTGGAAATCAGTAATTGTTTTAAGAAGGCAAACTCAATTGAGATCTTGATGAATATGTAGCAAGCATTGGGCAACGATGCTTCTTCGAAAACCGTGATTTGACGCTGGGTTACCCGTGTAAGACGTGGTCGTCCTTGACCATCAAACTTAATTTTTACTAGCGGAATTAAACTTGCTTCAATAACAGAACTCAAGTGGTCGTGTGAACCAGAGGTTTACGTGATCCATTAGTTTGCATTATTGCCAGTCACTACTATCAATAAAATGAAATAAATATAAGCTACAATACAGAATTAATAACAGATTCATGACAATAACAGTTCCTTGTGTTCTTCGATTATCAAAAATCATTTTTGGAACTCAAACTAAATATTCATAATTAACTATTAAGATAATTGCCAATGTTTTTAGTATAGATATATATACATAAAGACACAAATATTAATTAATTTTTGGCATCCAAGTACCTATATCATATACATAAAATCACTTAGATTTCTGTAAGAGTAATCAATACCCGATTTTAAAAAGACAAGTTGAAGAGTCTTATAGTTGCACGTTTTTAATCAAAACAACATTTGCTATTTGAGTTATATATATATTTGACAACACGTCTATTCTTAATGCAATGATAGTTTATTGGAGTTTGGTGAAATAATGCCTGCCAAATGACATAAAACTTCGAGTATTATTCTCAGATGGTAATTGTCAATTGTGCAAAGCACACGACCTATAATATAAGACGTTATCATCATCTAAAGGATGCTTTATGGCTATTTCAAACTGCTTTCACCACAACGCAAATATAACCAAAATTAAACTCAAACCACAATGTGATTTTTTCTTATAGAAAGCAAGTTAAAATCATTGTAGTTTTAGAAATATATTACACTGTTAATGCCAAAGTAGTAATGCTGCCGTAAACAACATACTATACAGCACGTGTCAATTTTCATTAGCCATAGGCGATTAATTCATGCAATACTTTTCTCTTCAATGCGAGCGCGACCGCTGCAAGCTCAAGTTAGCAGTAGCTGTTGGACTATTGACTTGGATGTTTGTACTGCGCTTAGAAATAATATTTACGCCTTGCAAGGATTTTTCTTTTTCCTTTCAGTAAATGCAGAGAATTATTAAGCATGACACAAACAAAAGCGTAATTCTAATAAAATTAAAAATAAGGTAAATAAAAAAGGATTCTGAAAATAATAATAAACAACTAGATCGCGCCGGCTATTTGATGATGACGGATTTTATTGCAGACTATATCTCGGAACGTGTTCGCAGCTGAACATTTAATGTAGAAGTGGCAAGATCGGTGAAAGTCGCTGTGATGTCGATTGTTGCCGGGAGACACACGTTGCCACGTATTATTTGTATACGTATAAATCGCATGTAAAGATTGAATCCCTATAGCTAATGAAAATAGACACATACGGTATATATACACAGGAAGCTATCAATATAAAAATTTCTTTCTATAAAAATTACTTTTAAATTTCGTAACCTATTGGCTACGATAACTACGATAGCTATGTACAAATAATAATTATTTATCTAATTCTCTCAGTATTGTATACAATTCCACGTGAACGAATCTGGCACAAGTAATACGCAAGGCTTCCGGCTAGTAATTAGAAGGTCGTGGATTCGACTACCTCACATTAAAACGAAATCTGAAAAATATGCTAAATACCTGGCTTTTTTGAAAATGCATAACCGTTGCCGATTAATTTAAAATTTGCCGATTTAGATTAGATACCTAATAGTGATCAATGGTCGTATCTATTTTACTATGTTTGATTGTACAGTAGTATTGCAAACATGGCCTATTGTTGAACAGCGTCATATATTGTTCCATTTTAATTATCACAAGGCATTAAGAGCAATGTCTAAAGATCTTGAGCACAATTTATTCAAGCATAAATTGAAAAAGCTATGGACTGTTGCGCAAAGGTCGCGTGTCTATATAGGAACTTGAAAATCAAAAAGAGACTATATGACGTTGCTCAAGAATTAAAATGCTTTTCTTTTATTTACTAACTAGAGTGTGTCATCCATGTTACTAATATTTCAATTATATTCCAAAATTGATATGTAATACTTAATAAATTAATATGTATTTCTAATGCAATAATTTTGTTAGAAAACTGTTTGTTGTGCTATATTAGAGAATTTTAGCAAAAATAAATGATAACTGCAACATATTAAATGGAGGCATAACCCAGTATACTACACTAGTAAATAGATTATCATGGAATAACTTTTAGACTTTGGTATTGTTAAAAATCTATTTTTTTAATGATATTAACACGAAACTGTTAAATTAAAATCAGTATAGCTATAGTCTGTTCACTAAAAGATGAATATTATAAAAGCTGCTAATATTTGTTCGCCATTCAAAGTAGGTTACACATTACCTGACTAAATTCATAGAAATAATACCACGCATGTACATATACCATGTATGCATATACATATATATATAGGTATGCTGTAGAGATAGTTACTGAATACAAACTTAATTTGATCAAAAATGGAAATATTTAAACTTCCAATCTCAAATTCTCACGAAAATGTAATTTTAACATTAATAGTTGCTGTGGAGGTATATACGTATATAGAATTATTTTGACAATGTTCTTTAATCAATACAGAAGGTTTATTATTATTATATCACTTCTGAAACGTATAGAATAGGTACGCACATTATAAAATTCTACACATTTATTTGTATTTTTATTTCAATTTCAAATATCTCCAAATGATTATGTAAATATCTCATTTTAATAAAAGTTAATTTAATAAGTGTATTTATTTTGGATATCTATTGAATATATTTGCACACAATTAATATTGACCTATAAGTATGCTTAAATGTTAGATACAAATACATAAGTGTGGGTATCTATCTAAAATAATTGAAAATTATTTTCTTTTATAAACTTTCAAAATCCTAGACCTATTAGGCACTTAGCAAATAACCTGTATAATATATTCTTCAATGTCATTAAATTGGTTAGATATATCATTATTCTCAAATGTTTAAGTAATTAAAAGATAAAATCTATAATCAATTAATTTTTGGGAAGTAATTAGGTACGTATATACATCGCATTTATAAAATAAATGAATTAGTGATTATTTTGACCTACCTCACTTTCTCTACTTAATCGCCTAAATAATTCATCCGATTCAAATTTGGCTTTCTGATCGGGCACCACCCGAGGCATCTTGAAAATAAATCTGGGCTTTGGTTGTTCGTACAGTCCTATGGAATCAAACGGGATCATTCCTGCTAGGGCGGCGGGATCATTCATAGAATGCATTTCTTATACAATTAAGTCTTTCGCGAACGAAGAAAGTTTTAAAAAATTCAGAAAGCAATACGAACGCTAAGAATTCAACTTTTCCTCACAATTGTTTAAATGATTATTGTCAATTTATATTACGTCTATAATATTCTCAACGAAATAACACGGAAACGACACTCATTGAATATCCCTTACCTCTGACAGTCAGAGTAACACTGGCTGGTTAAAATTGTTGTTGTTAGGTCGTTGGTGAAGTACAGGCCCCAAAGTAGGCGTAGCCAGGATTATCTTTTAACCAATCCTATGCGAGCTTTTGCCACGCTAAAGCCCCTAACTGTTTTTCATCCTGTAATAGCATTACAGTGTTGTATCCTGCATAAATTACGAGGGGCGGTATGAAGCACCTATGAAAGCAAAGTAAGCTATTTTAAGAGATTTATCAAGTAATCTTTTCTTTTGAATGCATCTGCTTTTATTCAAGCTTTTTATAATGGTGAATTATACTTCTGTTTACAGTCTGTGTATTTTTGTATAATACCCCCCCCCCCTTTGCGTTTTTCAGAAGCAATTCATTTCACCAAAAAATTCGAAACTTTGGGCCACAAATAAGATATATTTTTGGAATAAAATTTTAACTCTTTGTGTGAATGCTCTTATTATGTTGAATAGATACTTACATACAGGTTGTGTATTTCTTATAAATATTCTACATTATGTTTTTCATAATGGGTCAGTTAACTAAAAAAGCTGTGGTTCACAAATTCGAATAATTTTTCCGTTTTTCTACGCATATAACTGCTTAAATATACTATTTACCGCCTGTGTATTGTATGTATATAACATCATATAGATCACATTTTGCAGAAAAAATTTCATGTTTTAAAACACAAGTCAAACATTTTCCTCTTTTCTATTCCGAATTTAAATTCTGTGCTAAGTTACTTATAAATATTTTCTTTTGAATTATTCAGAAATAAATCAATTAATATATCTACTCTAACATATTTCCATTGATTAACTGTTTGATCGGCGCAAATATCAATTTGACAACTATAGAAAATTCCTTTATGACTTGAATTCTATTTAATTGTCGGTTGTTGCAATAATCCTCAATACTATTACCTACATTTAAATATGAAATTTATTATTAACCCGCAAAAAACAAATAAATACACCTTATGGAGATACATGCATATCTTTTTACTATACCTACTAAAAGCCAATGTAAGCAAATCCTCTTCCCGATCTATAACACATCGATTTCTGGTTAAAATATCGATATACAAAAAACCAAATTGTCATAGACAATAATAAGGCAATGAATAATAAAAATATGTCGCCTTTTCAAATAAAAATTTGTATTTCGTCATCTCAGCAATAATATGTTTTCCATGAAGTCACTTATAATGATCGGCAAAATTCCCAATTATCACAATTAGCAGAAATGTTTCTATAGTAGGTATTTTATCTTCTACTACTAGATACTGTAAATCTCTTAAGATATACATATTTCCTTATCACCGGATATCTGTTTGTCTTGGATTCATTTATTGCAGGGTACATTATTATCGACTCCATCGCCTTTTCTTGACTGTTTAATAAATATCTTTCACTTTACGCAGTTATTTGCAATAGTGTGATTTTCTACTCATTGTGAATAACTAGTAGGTACATACATAATTCGATAGGATAGAAAGAAATTAAAATAACAATACTAGTCTAGTCTCTAGCAATATATCCCAAAATTAATTTTTACTTTTCGTGAAAAAAATTGTATACAATATGTCAATGTAGCCCGTTTACGTTTAGGTTACTTTGGAAACGTCACGAAATATATATGCTTACAATTTAGACCCTTAATAGTTATAACTAGGGAGCGGAATCGAGCGAGTCATGACTCATCGCCCATGGGCGCGCTATTGAAATGTTGTATTTTTAAAGAGGTTTTAATTTTATTTATATAATTGGATAACAAGTGGCTGGTGATCTATAAAATACAAAATACCTTATTATTTGTTCATTTTATCTTCTGTAAGACTTGAAAACGTGCTTTCTACATCGCAACTGGTTATAGGAAATATTCTTTTATTTCAGCGTATTTAGCATACACAATTGCCGCAATGTTATTAAACCTGGATTTCTATTAAAAACTGCGTCTAAGTCACTTGGAATTATTAATAGCCACATCTAATGTGGTTAATCCATTTTTACTTTCTTATACGTAGTATAAGGAAGTAATGTGAAATTTTCGACTTCGAGATTTTTGCAGATTTCCACGTTTTGAAGTCCCCTGATACCGAAAAAGATGTTTTTAAAAAATGTCTGTGTGTCTCTATGTGACCACGATAACCGCTGTAGATATCAATTCCAAATTTTGTATTTACGTGTCTAATCTCCCTCTTGAGATCTGAGTAGTTTTTCAGTAAAATCGGTAGACCAGAAGTAGCAGTTTACTTCAGTGAAAAAATTAAATTTTGCCAATATTTCGTCAACTACTAAATTTAAACAAATTTATAAAGAATTCATATGTACTTGAAATTAAAATTGAGAACAATTTTATTTAAAAAGTTTTTCGAAGCTGCTACCGGAAGTAGGTCTTTTACTCCTATCGAAAATCAGTTTTTTGCGAATATTTCGCATGTCATGCTTCTTAGACAGGTACGTTACGGGTACAAAAGAATTTAAAACGTAATTATCAATATCTTTTGCATAAAAACAATTTCAAAATTCAGACCGGAATTACCACTTTTACTCTTATCGAATAGCGATTTTTTGCGAATAGGTAGGTATGTCGTAAATTATGCATTCTATATGTATTTATCAAGAATACAAAAGTATTTAGTGCTAGATTTGCAATATTTTTTGAATATATGAAATTTCAAAATTCGGACCGGAAGTAACACTTTTACTCTTAGGGAGTAGTCCTTTTTTCGAATATCTTGCTAAGTATGCATTCTATAGCGATTTATTAAGAGAACAGAAGTACTTAGAATAGGATTTTGAATAATTTTTGTCTAAAAAAAATATAGTATAGTTTGAAACGCTCATACGTATAAGAAAGTCATGTGGTGGCCACACCTCATTTTTTAATTTGAGATTCGATTTTCAAAATATGTCATTAGTTTAGGCAAATTTCCAAAGTGTTCCTGAAGGAATAACAACTGATTTTTTAAATTTGGGATTTGTGTTAGTTCCTTGCACTCAGAAATACTTCGAGCATCGTCATTTAAACATGTAACGAAATTTTGTAAACTATCGAAATTCTCTGCATGAAAACTATTTCTGTGTATATTTTAGCAAAGCTAAGTGACGATATTTTACAGACTTTGCAATAAATTTCGGAATCACTGACAATTAATTTTTATCTCAGAAAAAGTAGCATAAACAACGTTCTAGATCTAAATAAATGATAACTAAAAATGTACGCGTATGTTATTGAAACATACATATTATATTGCGAAATATAAGGTAAATATAATAAATTTTAAAAACTCGTCACCCTTGTACCTACGCCGATGAAGAAAGGATTTTATTCATAAAATTCCTTATTTTATGGCAGTTTTTTCTCTGATTCTCGGGCGTAAACAGATGTTGCAGATCGCCCTATGAATTAGTGCTATTCAGATATAATGTAAACAACACGCAGTTGTTTACATTATTTCTTTTCACGGTTGTGGCTCCGTGGTAGTTTAGCTCGCTCGATTCCGCTCCCTAGTTATTACTCATGATATGATGTATCTTGAACTACTGTTCGTATACTTTATCAGAGTTTCCAGATCCAAATCTTCTATCCAGAATGCATATATTTGCTATTCTCAATCTCCTATCTGAAATTCCAGATTCAGATATATTATATACCGAGATCACAGTCATATCCCACATTCTCAAGCAGGTATGTATTTCGATCTCGAAGTTGTCATACACAACTAATACTGCTTAAAAAAGGCTTAGAAGCCTTTCAAAAATAATTTTTATCCACGGCAATATTTATTTCACGTTACTAAATTATTTATTCAAATTTTTGAAAGAAGCCATGTTTTACAATACTATATAGGTACTATTTCTTTTCTTGGACACTATTGCAGGATTGCAGGGAACATCTCTTTTATACAACGCGAATACATTTTTTTATATACTAACAAAAAATTTGTTCACAACAAAGAAACATTTATTAATACTAATATTTTTCCAGCCAATGAACTATTTTATTAATCCATAAGAAATATATGTGTGTCAAACTTAACAGTTTTATCATAAAGAATATTTTGCACTTTAAGGAATTTTTATAATCTCAAGTGCTTGAATTAGTTGGTGTAAATAAAGTTACTCTAAAATAACAAATAATATTCTTGGGTGAATTCAAGTTATATTTGCTACAAAAATACAAATTTATTTATTACTAATAGGTAAACTAAATATTTTTAAGATCTCCCGGTTTGTCCGATTTTGAAATATCCAGAAAAAGATACTACAATATAGTACCTACACAAACATTTATTTAATAAAAATTAAAAATTAATCAAAATTCAACAAAAATATATACGTGTACTACATTTATACTTAAGTAGAATAATATGCGTCATCAAAAGTAAACATAATTAATTATCTTCTAAAAGAAAGTAGATATTAAAATAAAATAATGGCAATTTTATAACAGTAATTTTAAGAGTTTTAAGATGTTTTGTATCAAAATAAAAAGCAATAGAATTACTTAATTCTGAATTATACCACTATGGCAGCACTAAAGCTAGAATCTATATAGCTGAAATGATCTTACATTTTAATAATATTTTTTTTACCAAAACGTAAAACTGGTCGAATTATTCCAAATGTAAGCTCATCAAAATTTTGATTCTTTTCATTTAAACGGATTACGTACCCTTTTGTCACATATATATCTTCTATATTTGCAATCTGTACAGCAAATAGGAGTTTAGTATGTTCGGAAATAATGCTGAAAACTTTTCTGAAATTTCGGGATTCGCATCTACTGTTTCTCCACCTTTCATGTGTGTGTATTAAGTTAAATCTAGGACAAAATATATACATACCTTAAAAAAAATTTCCACAGTCTTTTGAAGTAAAGTTTCCTGGATGATATCCTCTATTTTCTTTTTTAATATTACTCTTTTATCAATTTGTGGTATGAATTAACGCCTAACTAGTTTACTTTCGTAAATGTTCAACTGCTTAATCCAGTGAAGTAATAAATTTTTATTGCTTTACAATGAGTAGATCATAAATAGGAAAATCATGGAACTGAGTCAGTTGTACATGGGTTCGGAATATTTTACAAAGTATTGTACCATTCCCAGAATGTACCTATTTGAAACCAGAGGATACTTAACCATAAAAATAGAAAGTTGAGAAACCTATAGAAATATCCAGACTATGTATATAATAAAACAATAAATCTTTACATTTTTTGCAAAACAAGATGTAGAACAGCATAATGCAGATAGGTTAGAGAATTATTACCTGAGTTTATAATGCACAAATCTGCTGAAAATTGTAATAACATTGTTTGTATTAGAAAATCTTTTCACAGATGTTACCTGCATGTTGTACTTACATTAACAAAATTAAATAAACATTATGCCTTCAGAAGCAGTTTTATTGAGGACAGATTTAGAAAATTTACCTAGTTTAGCGTGTTTAGAATTGGTTTTATGTATATATGGCATGTTTGGCCAGATTTGTATTTAAATTGCTTCTATACAATCTCATTTACAATTTCTTTGCAATAATAAAGAAAGATTGGCCCAATATAAAATTAAAATTCAAAACTTCTATTTGCTAACAAAAAAAAACAATTCTTGATCGACTTTAATATTTATATGTTCATAAAAATAGAATTATACCTACAGATTTTATCTGAATCTTTTATATTTTATATTTATATTTTTCTTTTACTATTTCTGCAGTTACTTATATAGAATAAGTCATTACTAATTACCCTCGAACAATTACAATAAACACAGGTACCTACATACAGTTGATAGGTACAGACATATAGTGCAAAAAAAAAATAAAAGAAGGAAACGTATAAAGAAAATGAACATTCCAACTGCAATACAAAAAAATGCATTTGTCAAAATTGAAAAATGTATATTGATGGATAGTATAATAGTTATTTACGAACTACTTGCGGGAGGACTATGTTTCGACATTAGCGCATTTACAAAGCACGAGCGACTGAAAGGAGGGAATGCCATTAATTGCCTGAATGCGTGGAAGATATCTTCAGGCAACTGGTTGGTACAATATTTTTCGTACGAACATTAAATTAAAAATATGTTGATTAACGTGATTAGTATCGTACCTAACCTAAAATAGATTACCAAATTAATTTAAGCATTTCATACGCATACCTATTACTCACATTTCCATTAAAATTAAGTTATTATAGTCTTTCACATAACGTATTTATTCTTTTATTTATATTTATAATGAATTTATCGTTTTTTGATTACAATTAACTGCCAATGTCAATGTTGCTTAAGCGGTCGTCAAATAGATGGCGCTTACAAAGTTGTTGGAAAAATGTTCAGCCATCGCTACTATTTCCCTAACTTTTAATAGAGGAAAATCCTGGACAGTGGTATTTTATAAACTAAATGTTATTACTAGGGCGCGGACACGAACTGTTGATGACTCATCGCCCATGGGCGCACTATTGAAATGTTGTATTTTTAAAGAGGTTTTAATTTTATTTATATAATTAGAAAACAAGTGGCTGGTGATCTATAAAATACAATTATTTGTTTGCTTTCTCTTCTGTAAGACTTGTTCTCTTTGAATTAAGTACATCCTTGTAGATAGAAATCGTCCTTTATACATCGCGTACTGGAAATATTCTTTTATTTCAGCCTTTTTAGCAGTTAGATTTTGTGTCATTGTCCCCATACACAATTGCCGCAATGCTATTAAATCTGGATTTCTATTAAAAACTGCGTCTAACTATTGCCAAGGGCCACATCGGAAGTCACTTGAAATAGTTTTGAAATTATTACTAGCCACATCTAATGTGATTAATCCGTCTTTCAATTTGAGATTTCCATTTTCAAAGTATGTGATTGGTTTAGGCAAATTTCCAAAGTGTTCCTGAAGGAATAACAATTGATTTTTTTAATAACATTGTTTGTATTAAAGCTTCACAGAGTTCTTCGTTAAAATTGTCAGCATTCAACGAGTCCAATGTCTGTCTATGTTTTAGCGATGGTAAGTGACGTTGTACGTGCACTTTTTGGGCATTTTGTAAACGATATTTTACAGACTTTGCAATAAATATCGGAATCACTGACAATGGACATACAATCAGTATGACCCTCAATCCAACTCGCCATTGTTTCACGATGTATTTCTCGACGTTCTTCCATATCATAGTAACATAAACAATGTTCTATATCTAAATAAATGATAACTAAAAATGTATGCGTATGTTATTGAAACTAAACGAAATCCAGTGCACACTTACGTCTAGATAACTGGGAGAAGTCGATTCAATGAAACGGGATTAAACAGGAAATATTACATAAATTACGAAGTGCGTAATTGACAGGCAAAACAATGAAAAAATGAAACTAACGTACGTATGAATAGATATATACATATATGTAACTTTATTTCTCTTGGGAAAGATAAGATAAATATAGTAAATGTTAGAAACCCCTCGCGCTTCTACCTACGCTGATGAAGAAAGGATTTTACTCATAAATTCCTTTTTTGATGGGCATTTTTTGTTGTCGTTTTCAATAACTTTTCAAGTAAACAACAGATGTTGCAGTTCACCATATGAATAATGCTATTCAGCTGTGTATTCAGTAACTGTGTGTTGGTTACATTACTTCTTTGCTCCGTTGTAACTCCGTCGTAGTTTAAACCCGGGACGTCCGCGCCCTAGTTATTACTATCAAGATCGAATACTTTTTATATGCCCCAAAGAGCAGTGTTTTTTACAATTTTCACAATCGAGTCGACCGGGAAGCACTTATTGCTGGTCGAGCTATGCATGTGCGAAATGTCACTCTAAAGGTAGTGAGTACAAAAAATAGATGTTTATCGCAATGTTTAATCGTTTCGTTTGGTATTTTTTTAAATGGTCATGAATAATTATATACGGTAGGCAAGGCTTAAATAAAACACTTGAATAACAGCAACAATTTTTTTAACATATTCACCTTTAACGTTACTGAATGTGAACCAGCGCGCAGCGGCGCTAGAGCGCCACTTTACCTGTTTTATATCATCAGCATAAAGATTATTTTATATTGCTGCTTTACTTCTGCAATAACAACCTCGTCTGTCTTGAAATTCCGTATGGTGTGCAACACCTTGAGTTTTGTAAATAAGCCGGAAATAAACCGGATCTAGTTTTTCCAGAAAAAACTAGATCCAGTAAATAGTGTTTTTGTACTCACCGCCTGTAAAGTGACATTTGGCGCATGTGTCGCTCGACTAGGAAAGAGTATTTAACGGGCGAGGCGACTGTAAAAATTGAAAAAAACACTGGCACTTTGGGACGCTTAAAAAAAATCTAACTTGATAGGAATAAAATTTGGTTTATAAAATACTATTTCCCTCGACTATTCTTCACTAAATGTTTGGGAAATAGGAGGAATAATTAAAAATTCACAATAAATTTGTGGCGCCATCTATTTGACGACATTTTAAGCGACATTCAAGCGCCATCTATTATTGACATTCATATTGGCAGTTCATATAATAAATTGTAATTGAACCAAAGAAAACGCAATAAATGTACTATAAATTTATAAATATAAGAATAAATACCTCATGTTTGCCATGTGTAAGAATATAATAACTTATTTTTAGGGAAAGGTGAGTAATAGTTACCTACATGAAATGCTTAAATTAATTAGGTAACTATCTTAGGTTAGGTATGATACTAATGACATTAATCAATAATATTTTTTTAAGTTAATCTTCGTACAAAAATATTGTACAAACCACTTGCGTGAAGACATCTTCCATGCATTTGCGCAATTAAAAGCACTCGCTTCCTGCGGTCGCTCGTGCTTACAATGTGCGCTCATGCGAGAAAACAGTCTTCCCGCACTTGGTTCGTAAATAACTATTTTCGCACACAACTTGGAATCGAAATTCATCCAGTTTTTCTCGAGCAATTCGACAAGTGTGCGACGGCATTGAGTATCTCTTTTCAGTAATGGCATCATACGCTTTGCCGAGAAGGGAGTGAATAGGAAGTAAACCCCGTCCAATCCCAAAATATAGATGCCTTTTCCTTTGCAAATTTGTTCTAAGTAATGTTTTATGTTAGATTGAAATATAAGCTAAAGTTTACTTTTCAAATACGCCTTGTATTATGAAAAGTACAATGTGCGGTATTGTGAATTCGTGTTGGTTTTTCAATAGTCGAAGATAAAATGTATTCTATAACTATATTCTCTTTGTATTTCTGCCTTGATCACTGTGGACAGGTATACTGAAGTCACTAAATGCTATAGTATGAAAATTGAAATTGGAATATTTTTGAATTAAGTTTTATATACAAAGTGTAAATTGTAAAATAATATTGTTACTATCCTCTGCTTTTAGAAAAAACATCGAAATGGGGTAAAGATGTTTTACTATAATTTGACAGGAAAACTAAGTATTCAAATATATTTATTTGATATGCAGTGGAATCTCTGAAATGAATATAAATGACAAATTTACACACTACATCGTACATACATACTATGCATGCTCAATATATTAGTGAATTTGGATAGGTACGTAGAATTAAGAGATAGAGCTGTCTCCTTTATAATGTAAATGCATCTATAACAACAATAATTTTATTATGACAGCTACACAATGATACGTTGAACATCTGAACATGAATTCTATTATTTATTTGATATATCCCCTGAGTGAGATCCGCTTTTTCATTGGTAGTGTATTATTCACTCTTGCCAATTTGAACACCAATGGCTCACTTCGAAGGGTTGCTATAAAGGGACAGGATGAATCGATGAACAATGTAAGAGGGTTTTCGTCACACAATTTAACGCGGTATACAGGACAGGACTTAATTTAAGAAACTTATTTTGCTCTCAAAAATTATTTTTAGTTGAAAAACCGAAATTATGCTAAAAAAACAGATTGTATTTCAATTAGTGTTCAACACTATAACTATTGAATACTATCGACAAGTCGCACATAATATTAACTATCAGCATTTTATATTAACTATTTTCTATAGGATTATTCAGGTGATTATTATTAATAATTAACATATACATATATGCCGTGATCCTTATAGTTTAAGCATTTTTAAAGAGTTAGACAATTAAGTATTAGAATAAGAAGATAAATTTTTAGTTGTAAACATAATTGCTAAAAACGAATTATGAGTTGCATAACCTCTAAGGCGCAACATTATGGTGAAATGTATATGTTAATTTGAGATTGAAATAAATTTATATGAAAGGTATAGAAATAAACACAAAAATAAATTCATGTATTCTATATTTATAGAAACGAGGAGCACAAGATGTGTTTTCAGTATACAAAGGCCGAACCAAACTTTTCGCATTGTGTAAAAGTGGCATTAAATATATTGAGAAGTGAACCACTTTTCAAGCTTAACAATGTACTAAAAATAAATAATAGAGAGAGAGTGGTGATGAAAGATGGAACAGTGAAAAGAGTTAGTCATTTGAATGCTGTAAAATTGTATGAAAAAGGTGAAATTAGACATGCACGACATGAAAACATCTTTCAAAGTGAATATACGTAGTAAATAAATTTGTAAAAAGATTGTTATCTGTTAGACATTTTATGGTCACATTTAACAGTACAATAAATACCTGATACTTATATTTAATAGTATTTTTAAAAAGGATATACAAAGAAGTATTCTTCATTCGACACGATTTAAATAAAGTAAAGGCTTCAGAAATAATAGGATAAATTTGGTTTAATCCGGAAGAGCTTCAGAAATAATAGGATAAATCTGGTTTAATCTGAATAAATCTACAAAGAAAAAAATAATGTTAACGTTGTTGACAGCTACGTGCAAATCAACCTACACGAAGATGAGAGAAAGTGGCTGGAAGACAGGGATAAAGCTGTCGAGGTCCGTGTTCCTGATAATGTGATCATAAAAGGAAGAATCTCATCTGTATTCAATGTATTTCCGATTATTTCCAACGAAGATATCTACAAAAAGAAAATACGGATAGTGTTAAATAATGGGAAAAGGGAGTATTTAAACAATGATGAAAGAGGCAACAAATTCATTTACAAATACAATGAGGGATGGCGTTAATAGAAGAAGAATATACCTACTCAAGACAAAGAATCGCGAATGTGCACGGACTTTAATAATAAACAATTTGTGTGTGTACATTCTGTGCATTTTTGTAACTGTCAAAAACTGTATAGGTATAGTTCAACCTGGGAGAAAACTTGAAGAAAACAAATACCTATGAACAGAGCAACACCAACATAAACACCGAGGTGATAAAAAGGCGCAAACGACGATAGAAACGAAGAAGCTGCCGATCTTTTGAATTGACCGAACGTATAATTTTGTTTCCGTACGCAAATGTTTGCAGGCGTACTAATACACTGCATAAAATCATTTTAGTTGAATGTATTAAGTTATTTTGATTTCAATAAGTAGTTTAGTTTTTCACATTATAATTAATTCATTGTTACATTGTTTAATTTCATATTTTTTTGATTATCAAAATGGTAGATATAAACCAACAGATATTTGATAATGTATATCAACATTATAAGTAAGTTTTTCTTGAAATAAATTCATGATAAATAATTGATTGTGTACGGCGTGTGCTAAAAATGCTACGCGCAAATGTTCAAGCGTTTAACATCGTCAATATTTTGAATAAAATATTATTTTCTTTGCTAAAGTAGATTAATTTTGTAAATCATGGGAGAATTGTTAATGATGTAAAAGGGCATTGAAAGTACTACGTGAAAATGTTTGCTAGCGATGTTTACTGTGCATTATTAACAATTTATTAGATTAAATTTAATAAAGATTTCAAGCATTTTGAATACGTAAAGGTATAAGCATTTTTGATGGACAAATAGCCAATTTGTGGTATGTACAACATGCGAATATTTGCATATGGCAATTGGTGGGAATCTTATCAAGATGTTTTCTACTTTGCGAGATTTTAAATCTCCAGAGGCATTACGTGCAAATGAATGTCTTTGTTGAAATAAAATTCAGCGTCGTAAGGGAAATTTTATTTCTTTGAAATTATACGATATTGAAAGTTTGAAGATAGTAAAAGGACATTTTTTTTAACAACCACATGTTGCAAAAGAATTTCTTTACTGTTGTTGTTGTTATTGAATATTGAGATCAATACAAATGTTTTATGAGATTTAAAATATTTTTTTATTATTAACCTTATTCTATTTAATTTTAAATAAGAAATGTTGTTGACGAATAAAGGAAGGATCACTGCTAGAACCTACAAGAATAGTATGAATGTCAACAGGTATTAAGATTAAAATATTTGTTGGAGTAGTTATAATTTAAATGATTATAATCTCTGCATTCATAAATAAATATATATGGTTTTTGTATCATTAGTGCAGGGTTATAGCATAATTATCGTCATTATTCAATTAATACAAAACCACTGCATATATTTTATGGCAGTGCCCAATGTGTGGCAATAATACATTTATTTTATTCATATAATTATGCTACCAGTGCTACTGCAATATGAGACAAAAATTTGTTAATATATATGTGTGTATAAAACAAATATATTAGAAAATATAAAATAAAGTATAATACAAAATGTAAATCTAATTATTAAGAGTAGGTATATGTAATATCTAAAATCAGACTAAAGTAAGATACCTACAACTTTTATTTAGAAAAAAGTGCATTAATTTATTCTACTCTTGGTGCTGGCATTTAAAAAAATAATTTGGGAATATATTCTCTGTATTATCATTGAAATTCCAAGTATTTTCACTACATTTAAAATCGCATTGGCAAACGTTGCATTGAGCTTTATTGCTATATATTTTTGTAAAGTTTTCTAAAACTGGTGACGTTTTCGCGCGATTTATCTTCTTAACAGAACGTAACATTTTCTTCTTGAAATGAGTAGTTAACACTATCTAATACAAAATAAATTCTTTTGTTTATATATATAAATATGTTTTGCCATTACTCTTATATCCATTCGCAATTAGCGTTTTTCAAAGTAAATAATAGCAATCAAAGAAGTCATGAATAGTAATCATTTTCTTTTAAATATGTAGTAGGTATTATCAAAATATTTATAATGGAAATTAGTCACACTAATCTTCTTGTTTCGTTTATTATAGTATGTACTTCTATGCTCTGCTTTTATTTATAAATGGCTTGACTCTTTCTGGAATTTGGAATAGACTGCTTTTGCTTAAATCGCTAACAGCTGTACTAACAAAATACATATAAGTTTACATATTTTGAACAAAAGATTGTCTACATAGTTGAATAGTTTTAGCAGCCAAAATGGCCAAAGTGCTAACTCAAGACCACGATTCAATGCCACTACAAATTCCAACAAAATAGACAAATTAATCTAATTAATTAATATTTCAAAATGTATAACTCCCGCCAGTAAAATACAATAATTACTCTTACATCAAAGCCAGTTACAAATTGAATATTATAACGTTATTTAATATTAGTTTTCTACATCTATATTTTATTTAATATTTGATTATTCTCTTTAGCAGATGAGCATTGTTGACAAATTTTTATTGTTTGGCTACCATTTATAACAAACTTAAAAAGGCATTTATGACAAATGTCAAAAGTATATATTATACTATTATAATATTATCAGACTCATGAAATTACTTTCGTAAGTTATATTACTTGACAAAAACAATTTTGCAATATCTCAAATTTGACTCCATTTTAATTTAGTAGTGCAAGTAGATAAGCTATGACAGTTCTGGCGCAAAATCCCATATGATTTAACATAGGGGTCTACATTTTACTTTTCTTCCCCACCAAAGGGGGTACCCCTCACGAACACTTTAACTCTGTAACACGCACACGCCTAGAACAGATTTGAACAGCTACTGAACAGCTTCTGAAATGCTACAAACAGCTTCTGAACAGCTTTTGAAGACTTTTTGAACAGCTTTAAAAGCTGTTTGTAGCACTTTTGAAGAGCTTTTGAACAGCATTTGTACAAAAGCTGTTCAGTAGCTGTTCAAATCTGTTCTGGGCGTATGCGGGTCACAGAGTTCAAGTGCTGGTGAGGGGTACCACCCTTTAGTGGGGAAGAAAAATAAAATTTAGACCCCTATGTTAAATCATATGGGATTCTGCGCCAGAACTGTCATAGCTTATCTACTATAGTCTATTTTTAAAGTAGCGAGACGAATTTCTGGACATACCCCTGTCCCAAATTATATGCACGAAAATCTTGAAAACAAACTTACGAGTATATCTGATAACTATTACTGTCGAGCTCTGAATAGAATTGGTAAAGTATATAATGAAATAACGGAGAAATAATAGAAACAAGAACAAGGCTTAACCAAAAATAAAAAGTATTAGATTTTAGCTCGAGGTAAGGTTTATCTCCCGACGCAAAGCGGAGGGAGATAAAATACCGAGAGCTAAAATCTAATTTTTTCCCGTATATAATACACAATTTTTTTTCTGTGATGGGAAAGACGACGATTTAATATTGAAAAAAAAACACATTAATACTATATATTAAAGTCAGAAAATCAATCGATGTGACCATTTAAAGTGACATTACACCTGCGTTGCTATGGAAACCTGTAAAGTATTCAAATATCTGTCAATTTAACCGGGCAGAAAGTGAGCACTTTCTGCCCGGGTTGAAAAAAGTGACATTTTGTTACCTGTCAAGAAAGATAAAATGTCAAACTTTTTTCCTGTCACAGAAAAATAGTTAGGTATTTATTATACAAGGGAAAAAAGTATTAGATTTTAGCTCGAGGTAAGGTTTATCTCCCGACGCAAAGCGGAGGGAGATAAATTACCGAGAGCTAAAATCTAATACTTTTTTCCCTTGTATAATAAATAATTATTTTTCTGTGACAGGAAAAAAGTTTGACATTTTATCTTTCTTGACAGGTGACTTAATATTGAAAAAATCACGTAAATACTATATATTAAAGTCAGAAAATCAATCGATGTGACATTTCAAGTGACATTACACCTGCGTTGCTAATGGAAACCTGTAAAATAATCAAATGTCTGTCAATTTAAGCGGGCAAAAAGTGACATTTTACTACCTGTCAAGAAGGATAAAATGTCAACTTTTTTTCCCGTCACAGAAAAAAGTACTTTATTGTACAGTACGATAAAGTGTTTGTTTACCTCCGTAAAACGCTATGGTAATGCATCGCTTTACTGACGGTTGGCGATAAAAAAATTTATCGCCAATTGTCACTGTCATAAACTGTCATAAGTTATGATATCTCTATTTCTTAAATTAACAATTTTCACTGTTGGCGATAAAATTTTGTATGCACCACGTCAGTAAAGTACCTTTACCGAACTCGTCTGTTACTCGCCGCGCTCGCTTCAGTCGCTTGGCTCGTAAATCAGACATCTATATCATTCTAACTGAACGGGAGATGAGATGGCGCTAGCGTCATTTGAAATTTTTTGTTATGTTGTGGTTATACCACGCGATCATTTAAATTCTAAATTGTAGCAGGCGGGATTTTTTTTATTAGGTTGTCCAGAATGTCAATTATTGATTAATTAACTTTTTGAAACGTCACTTTGACAATTCAAATTGTAAATTAGTACTTATATACCAACTTAATTTAAATTTCACAGCCTGCTCTAATTTAGAATTTAAATGATCGCGCGGTACATTAATTGCAGGAATACACATTATTTCTTCAATCAATGTCATATGTCATTCCAATCAATATTTCAAATATGACGTACTATTGCAATCCTTTCTTGTTGTGCATCATATTAAGTATAAGTAAGTTGATATTGATCGCGAGTTAATGTTTAAATAAGTACAGGGTGAAAATTAGTGAACTGTGGTGTAATATAAGGTTTGTTAAGTTCTGAACGGTTCTAGAACTAGTGCACATGTCATTTAAAAAAAGACTGTTCGGACCATGCAGTTCTGGAACTACAAATTCTGAGAACTAGTAGTTCAGGCGTTCGGTCTTTCAGAACGCGTAATTCAAGAACCGTTCTGAATTACGAGTTCTGAAGAACCAAACATTGAACCTTGTCTTTTTTTAAATGACATGTACACTAGTTCTAGAACCGTTCAGAACTGGAGGTTTGGACAAACCTATAAACTCATAGGAATATATAGCGTTAGAGTGATTTCATGTATTATATTGTGTAAGTAATAAACATAAAAATTTCTGCCAATAATAAAATCTAAGTATTCGTATTTTTAAACGTACAAGTTGAGGGTATGTGTGGTTTGTCCAATAGTTTTTTGTATTTTTCTATTACATTAATAAACGTATTAAATGCACATAATCTAAAAACAAGCTCATTACAAATTCCGTGCCAATATGATGCTAGCGCCATCTTCGTACCAGTTCATTCATGTGTGACACGGACAAAAGATTTTGGATATTTTTCTATCGTTTAGTCTGTGCTTATGTATAAGCACAAATCGTAAATATATCATATATTCGGTAACTTAAAAAATGCACCCCATTGTTTCTAGTTTGAACCTCCATTCATATTAGGTGACACATTCTAAGACTTATCGCAAAATCACAGACGCGGCCATGAAAATTAATTTCGGTGGTCCACTACACTACTATATTATGAGTTCCTAAATTGTTAATGTGTACAGACGGCTTTTGAAAATAGTTTAATAAAAACAATACTCCTACAATAAGTAACACGTTATGTATACCTTTATTGAGATATTATCAATATAATAATAAATTTTAAGTTACTGACATGTTTATGTACCTATAAGATTACACTAATTTTAAGAAGTTAATGCAATGAGAGAAGTACCTGCAAATGTCGCAGTAAGTAAATTAAAACAAATATCCGGTCTTATACGAAGAGGATGTTTATTTTCACGTAGTATATAATAACCGGCCAAAAATGCGGTCCCTGATGCTAAGCCCCAATAATTTGGATTTTGAATACAAACAGCTACCAGTGATAAGGTGCTTAGATACACAATAATATCTATCCAATTTCTCTTCAATCTGTCATCTAAAACAAATATTGCGGCTGGAATAGCTCCAACTATGGCATGTATCCATGCTGCTTCTGGTTGTATAACACCGTACTTCAACCAAATTTCGGTTACAAAGCAAGGAAATGATATTGTCTTAACAAACACTTCTGTATTAAATAACCATCTCCATAACCGATTATTCGACGTATTTAGCACTACAAGTATATATTAGAAAAGAAAAAAAAGAATTTTAGATTTACATACGATGAATCATGGAACCAATTATGCCATGTGCAGTTGGGAAGAAATATGTTAAATAAGGAAATTCGTATTCCATTCCCTTGCTGTTGTAATAATCATAAAAGCAGTATCCTGATACAGCTGCTAATACCAAAAATGAAAGTAATGATTGTGTCCTAGCCATGTTTTATATTACAACAAATTTAAAAGTTTGACATAAATACTGACAGAAGACTATTAATACATATACCTTATTCCAAAAAGAGAGAGACGAAATTCTGAATAGACCCCCAGCCCAAATTACAACCTATGGCTAAATCAGTTTTAGGCGGTAAAATTAAATTTAAATATCTATCTGAAATATAAAATCTCTACCAAATTAAAGTGTATATAGATTCTTCAGTGATAAATTCACAGTTAAGGCAACACAATGGTAAATGTAGTAGTCACAACACAAGAAAGTAAATGAATGTCTCTAGAAAACAAACAATGTCATAGATGCCAAAATATTTGACAACTGATAGCAAAAAGCGAATGTAGTACGGGTATTATTTCGCCTTGCTATCAACCAATAATAAATCACTTGGGTCTGTTCAAAATTTTGTCTGTCACTTTTTCGAATATGGTATAGTCAATACGGATTTCTATATGATCTATTTTGTTGTTTTCTGGCCTAACAAACTAGTTTTGCAATAAAAAGCGTTTGATTTAAAATCCCATTTGAAAATTATGGAATCTGGATTCATCTTTTCAGATAATTGAAAGTGTAATTGCAAGTAATTATTACTTGTCATATGTGTACGGTTTTTATAAGATGATTTCGTTAACATCTACGAACCAAGTACGAGCACGACATTTCGACCAATGACAGCACGAAGTCGGACAACCTTAAGGACTATAATCGCTTGGCATTGTATCAATTCCCCTTACCGCACATGCAGTTATTGCGACCACTTATCTCGCCTACAAACTGCACTCATGCTTCCTCTATTTTATTACAATCTCTTTGTGCTGGATGCATACGCTACATCGAATTACGTCACGATTACATCGACTACTTTACGGAGCGGACGACCATCTTTTGTAGCGCATTCTATTATCGCTATGTATCACCTAAGGTAATTTTATGTAAAACTTAATTACTACTAATTTTTGCAGATGAAGAGTATTTTGCGGATTACATAAAACCAAAATGTTCTGTAGAATGTAATGTATTACCAATGGTGACAACAGTCAACAGCCAGAACTTATCAAAACAAATAATAATAATAATAATCTTTATTTAGCAGTTGCTATTAAAATATACAAATATATTACCTAGAAACTAAAACTTTTTCTGTAATATACTTACGGACTAATTCTTCAAATATTCAAATGTTCTTAACACTTAACAAAATACCATTTAATCACTACTAAGTGAATCAACTCTACTTTACTATATAATTGCTACAAATGTCTAAATTTCGATTTTTGTATATCTACTATTCGTTTGTAATTTATACAATTTCTATCAAACGCTGTGTGATTAGTGTCAATATCCACTTTAAATTTATTATTTGTTCTACACATTTATACACAAATTAAGCTATCACATTTGTTTGTCAAATAACTACCAGCACAATTACCATGTTTCCGCATTTTAACATTCTTTAGCAAAATGATTATACCCTGCACATTTATAACATCTAAGTATTGGTAGGTGTTCAAACACCTTACATTTTTTCCATCCCACATTTATTTGTGCCGTGTCTATGATGCTGGAATACATCTCTGGTTGAACAGACAATATAACATTTCCGTAGTTCTTCTTTTTCTTGTCTAAGTATTTTTTTTCTATTTTAATTTTAGCAGAGACGTCCTTGTCTACATATTACAGTGATCTTGAGTTAAAATTAAGTTGTATATATTATTATTATTATTATTATTATTATGCCTTTATGAGTAAAGATAAATATAAGCGGTTTTTTCCTTGTGATAGCTGTTCATTAGGAGCACATTTTAAATATATCTTTTTGATATAATTTTGTCAGTACTATACTATATTAATTAAAACCACAAAACTGACAAAATTATATCAAAAAGAGACAATAGCTCAGTAATAGTCACTTTTAAAGTATTAACGTCTTACATGTTTTTGATTTGAAATTTAATAAGAAATTCAAAATGAAATAATATACAGGGTGTTCCATTTGAAAAAATTGACTTTTTTGCAAAAACTAACAAAAGCATATCAAAAAACGACAGTAGCTCAGTAATAATTACATTTAAAGTATGAACGTCTTACATGTTTCTGACATGAAATTTAATAAACAATTCAAAAATGAACTGATATACAGGGTGTTCCATTTAAAAAAATTAATTTTATTCTAAAACGTGTCATGTAATTTTAATCCAGTTTCCTGCACATGCAGTTAGTAACTGTCAAAAAATAAAACATACTTTTATTAGGACCTCTTATCGTAAACAATACTGCAAAATTTTTTGTCCATCTAATACGTCGTTTTCGAGAAATATAATTTTATACAAACATTGAATTTTTCAGAAAAATGGGAATAAGTCAAAAACTTTACACATTAGGCCTATACTATCTTATTAGTTTTTGACTAAAAATTATACGGGGAATACAAAAATGCAATAATATATAGGGTGTTCCTTTAAAAAACTATAACTATGGTTAGCCACCAAGTTATGGAACACTCTGCATAATACAAAATATTTTTAAAATGTGCTCCTAATGAACAGCTATCACAAGGAAAAAACCGCTTCGAAATATCTTTACTCATAAAGGCATAATCGACCTTACCCGCTTAGATGACTCACCCTGTATATATACAAGATCACAATTAGGTTTAATTAATTTAATTTTATCTACAACCTTTTATATTAGTATTAGTTTAAATTTAAATAATACACACTGTATATGGATGTTTATCTTTTTTAAGAGATTACTACAATAAGTTAGCTCTTTATAGAAAGATATTGCAGTAAAGGCGTATTTAAACGTGCATGGATTCTGTGGCCCCACTGGCCCCAGTCGCTACTGGTACGCCAGTTCCCAAATCATTGCAAGTGCAAACCTTTATTGGCGCGTTTACTGGCGCGAAAATTCAACTGGCGTTGGAGCTGGCGCGACTGAATCCATGCACGTGTAAATGCGCCTTAATTCACCTTTTCTCATACTTATATACTGGTTTTTCTTTAAATTTCGTGTTTTAAAATTGACAAAATCACATCGATTTAAAATGCATTTGTTTGTTTACATTTTTCAAGCTGTAATGTATTTACACGCCGCTAGAGGCGATGCGGGAGTATATGTCTCTTTAAGAGTGGGAAGAATCTTTTGAATAGGCATGCCTGAATTTTTTTTGTAACATAAGGCGCATTTACACGTGCATGGATTCAGTGGCCCCAGTCGCTAGTAGCACGCTACTGGTACGCCAGTTCCCAAATCATTGCAAGTATAAACCTTTACTGGCGCGAAACTTAAACTGGCGCGACTGAATCCATGAACGTGTAAATGCGCCTTTATTCTTTATAAATTACAATGCACGAGAATTTTCGTGGAATTTTATGCAGGTGAAAACCGTTCTAAGATACAAATAAACATTCGGTGTCTGTATTAATAATTTTAAATAATATTTATTTCAAATTATTAACTTGTAAAATTTTTCAAGAAATAATTTTAAAGACTGAAAATATTTTCAAAAATATTTATTTGACTTAATTTAATTTAGAATAATTCTCAAATAAAATAAATGTATTTGATTTATAATTAGGAGTCATCCTAATATTAGTGAGGAACCGGAATATTTTATTTTAAAACATGATGGCCATACGCAGCGTGTTATGGTAAAACATTCTGGGAGTTGTAATATTTTTTATATTATTATTATAGTATAAGTACTTTAGTTTACTTTGTATGAGAATACAGACACGTTATGTTTTTTGTTATGTAATATAATTTTTATTATATCTCATTTATTTATTTATTGTAGAATTTATGTGTAATAATTTATTAAGGAAATAGAAATGGAATTTAACGCGCTGTATGAAGAGCTCAGGTAGTGTATATATAGTTTTTTTTATACAAAGTGTTTTATTGTTTTTGTGTGGTGACTTATATTGAAAGTTAATAAGGTTGGTAAATTTATATGTTATTGTTTAGAGTTGTTTTTTTTTGAATTTCTGTATTTGTGCATTGAAATTTGACATGTTGGGATTCTATGAATTGGGGATGTATTAAACAAGATATGCAATTAATGAACTTGTGGAATGGAGCCCTAATTGATACTCTAACATGAATTTGTGTTTTGAGTGAAATTAATATCAGCACAAAGTCAGCGTTTTAATGCATACTTAAGCACTTGTAATTACGCTTTTTTTATATTAAATTGTGGATGATTTTCGTTCTTTCTTGTAAGCATTAAAGATTGGATACGTTGTGACGTGAGTCAAGGGTGCATTTATAAGTTTATAAGATAAACTCATAGTATGAGACCCTGACTGTCTCATTAACGTGAATTTGCCTTGGGAATGTTGTCCAGAAGCGAGAAAAGGATAGGATTAGAATCAAAGCAAAGCCTATTTTCTAGTGTGTGCACAATAATAACAATAATATTTTGTTTTATAATCATAACTAATACAAGTCGTTACGCATTATAGTTGAATTATGAGAAATTTTCCTTTGTTTTGTTGATTGCACTTAAAATTTAAACTGAGCACGTGCAAGTGTGTTATACATGATTTTAATTTATACTTTTAGTCTAAATACATTATTAGATGCTAATCTCCTCTTGTGGCACGTAAATAAATTATTTAGAATAGTTCTTTTCATTTGTGAATATTTTTTTATTATTATTATTTCTCTTCAGTGTGTTTAATAAACTATATTGCAAGATATTTCTTTATTTTTATTTAAAGTATCTGACCTGTTGAAAACTTTAGAGTACAATCCTTTGGAGAAAGAATAATTTTGCCCCTGAGATAAAAGATTATTAGTGATACCATTATCTGAGCTAGTGAAGTGCGACATTGCCTAATCCAAATTTTTGCACAAGTAGTAAGATCTCAGATTAGCATAAGGTTATAATAATTTCATTGTATTATTAATTTGCAAGGGTCACAGCAATCTGTTAATCATTTTGTATAATAATCGCGTCTAACCTTTTTCATTGTTTTGATCAATAACATCTTCTTCGACACCAGTAATTATTATTTTCGGATTTCTTAATTTCGGTTCAGAAACTACATAGGGTAAGCTCGCCTGTAACCGGCCACCATCCAAGTGAGAGGTCACTGGTCACTGGTGAATTTTTCAAGAATAACTTAAATTTTGGGCAAATATTAAGATACTTCACTACACATCTGAAATCTTACGTCTTCATACAGTGCGAATATCAATTTCTCATTCCCGTATAAAAATGTTTTATTCCGGTAATTCGCGCGCAAAATATAAGTGTCGTGTGCTGATTGAAGCACCGAGATATTTAAAAGTGGTAAACTTAGGTAGTCGGAAATATATAAGTAAGTCAAATTTTATTTATTATTATTAAACCCGTTTCGGTGGGTGTACGGGGATGAACAGAGTTTGTAATATCTTCTATTCGTCCAAAAAGGCCTAATTTATTAACTTTGAAGTTAAAAAAGGCACAGCCGGTCACTGGTACCAAGTTTTACTCCAGTATCTAGTAGTCGATTTTGCTATTTGTCGGCCATAGGATTATAAGTTGTTTTCAGTGCTATTTTCGAACCAAAAATTTGAAATTACTCATCTTCAGAAGATGGCAAACCACCAAAAACGAAAATTCTTTGCATATTCTGAGGACAATATGGAAAAGGCGTTCGAAGCAGTACAAAATGGTTCAAAAATCCGAGTATCTTGCAGACATTTCGATATTCCTCGAGCAACACTACAGGACCAACAAGCCACGAATAATGGGTCCGATCCATATTTGAGTGTGGACAGTGAAAAAAAGAGTAACCGAATGGATAAGTAGAGGAAGAAAATGTTAATAAAGGAGGATTGAAACTAGAAAACATAACTAAAAAAAAATTGGAGGAAGAAAATTTAACTGAAGAAAAATTAGAGGAAGAAAATATGGAAAACGAACAATTAGATTAAGAAAAACTGGATAAAGAAGAAGTGGACAAAATTAGATGAGAGAAAACTTAGCTCAGGCCAAGCATCCATAGATATATTCATAAAGCATGTGAAGGTATCCCAAAATACTAGAACAATCTAAGAAACCCAAGCCGGGACCATCCACGAGCGCCATACCTGCCAAAGTATGGAGAGCTTATTATATTCACAGAAAAATATAGAAAGAGGAGGGAAAAAAATGAGAAAACGGAAAGAAAATGAATCTGAAACCAAAGAAAAAAAAATTTACCAAAATAAAAAGAAACCACGAACCAAACGTGCAACTAGCAGAAGTGCGGTGTCTGCGAAGAAGAATTGTATAATGATACCGAAGAAGGTGACATAAATGTTGGATGTGATACTTGCCCAAGGTGGTTCCAATTAAATTGTACTAAGCTTGTAGGACAGTCTTATGAAGATGTTAAAATTCAAGATTTCTCCTGCGATTCTTACTGACGATGAATAAAAAGTATTAAGTATTGAATTTTTGTATTTACACTTACCATAACAGATTTAGGTATCTAGTTATTCATTTTTTCCTTAAGAGTTAATTTCTGTTTCTTGTGAATCAGAAAATATTATTATTTTTCTTATTTATATGACTATTGGAGATTAATGTGTTTTTGTTACCTTATTTATAGAGAATTTGTTTTTGGTTTTGTACACTTATTTACTTCGTAGAAAATATAAATTTATTTTTTATTTACTGATTTCACACTTTTACTTACTCACTTTCATTGAAAAGACAAAAAACAAAAACAAAATGGAACGATTAATATTGAGGTCACAAAAGGTTTATACAGACCTGGTGAAAATTGACTGGGTCGACAACTGGTGTACAATGGCCGACTACCGACATGTAGTGGCCGACTACTGCCAAATATGTTCTTTTTCAAAAGAGTCAAAAGAGAAAAAAGTATGCTTCATCCTAAACATTTTCTGTCTTACTCATACCGTTGATTAAAGGAATACATAAAGATGCGCAACGCTATAGCAAAATAGCGTGTCTTACCGCTAAATAGCCCCGCACACCCCTTGCCATGAAACACAACCACTGTCTTGTGGCGACACTCTACGGCATTTCATATAACTGCTAGAAATTGACCATAGCGAGAAAAAAAACGACAGTTTTGCCGCTTGCAAGTGATTATACTAGCTCTGAGCGCATTTACATGCTTTAAAATCTGAAAATATGAACCTAAATATTTGTTCAATATACATTAAAATATGCACAAACTTATAAAATATGCAAGTTAATGCAGTAATATATATGCGTTTCATATCCACTTCTTGTTGGTACTTAATTTATTCATTGAAGTAGATGTTCATTTTAAACATGGGAAATGTATATAAAAAATCGTATTGTTAGATGTGTATACCGCATGTGTAAAATCATATTGGGGATAGGATATATGTATACTAGGCACACCGGCAACAACGCCCAATCGTGGCTGTAGTCATGGTACAAGGAAACAAGGTATGCTTTTGCGCATCTCTGGATGACGCGCATTCGACCTCTAGTACTACCAGTTCAATAAAGTTGTGAATTCACAGGACACTATTTCAATAAAGTCCTTTTTAATAGAAATACAATACAACACAGTAAGAAAATAAAAGCACAATTCTAATTAAACATTAATTCTTAGTAAATTATTATATAAATTTATTAAGAACGGAATTCTAATGAAAATAAAAAATATACTCTAAACAATACTAAAAAATAAAATGTTATTGCATAGGTTCAAAACTGCCTCCTTCAGCAGCAAGGCATTGTCCGAGCCTATCATAAAAATTTTCTCGCACATTACGAATCATATCGACTGTTACGGATTCAAAAGCCTCTATGATTTGCCTTCTCAAAATATCTAAGTTTTCTAGCCTGCCAGCTTGTGTACTGTATACTAGAATCGCTCTCGCAACCGACATGCGCCACCAAAATTAAAATGGCGTCAAATTTGAGACGTTGCAAAATTTGATCTGTCAAGTAATCTTAATTTTGACACTATAACCCTAAATGATCAATTAGACTTGTGGTTTTAGCACTACCGACAATAATAAAATTCTAATTTGTAACTATTAATTTGATAATAATTTTGCAAAGTACTATTGAAAAGCCGAATATAATGATTATTTTATATTTGTATGAACTTGTCTGCTGTTAGTAATTAGATATAAATATAAAAATGAGGTGTGGCCACCACACGACTTTCTTATACGTATGAAAGTGTTACTTCCGGTCCGAATTTTGAAATTTCATTTATACAAAAAATATTTCAAATCTAATTCTAAATACTTTTGTACTCTTCATAAATATATATAGAATGCATAATTTACGACATATTTGCAAAAAATCGTTATTCGGTAAGAGTAAAAGTGATACTTCTGGTCCGAATTTTGAAATTTTTTTTATACAAAAGATATTGGAAATTAAGTTCTAAATACTTATGAATTCTTTATAAATTAGTCTAGACTTAGTAATTGACGAAATATTTGCAAATTTCGATTTTTTCACTGAAGTAAACTACTACTTCCGGTCGGCCGATTTTGCTCAAAATCTAACCAGTTCTCAAGAGGGAGATTATATTCGTAAATGCAAAATTTGGAATTGATATCTGTAGCGGGTTGACCGCTATCGTGGTCACACACAGACAGACAGACAGACAGACAGACAGACAGACAGACAGACAGACAGACAGACAGACACACAGACATTTTTTAAAAACCACTTTTTTGGTATCAGGGGACTTCGAAACGTGGACATCTGCAAAAATCTCGAGGTCGAAAATTTTCATCATCACAATACTTCCTTATACTACGTATAAGAAAGTAAAAAAGGTTAATTTTCAGAGAAAATTGAACTTTTGAAATTCATTTAAACATTCAGGAATGTTTTTAATAATTATGTTCGAGTTAGTTTTACTACAGACAATAAAGATATTTAGTAGCAAAGACAGCTGTACAGCAGTATCTTTTCCAATAGTGCTATATTGCTTTTCCATTAAATGCATCAAAATTAAAGTATTTTTACATGCAACAGCGAGAAGGCCAGAAAAGTATTACACTAATTATAAAAACATTTGTTTGCCAGATTCTTACTGTTCACTATGATTATTACCATTATCACTGGTGTACTAAAAGCAACTTGTTTGAAACATTTCTTGTAGGTATGTCATTGATTAAAACATAATTTTTACATGCTAATCAAATATTTTTGATTAAGCTAAACACATCATTATTATTTACTTAAGCTTTAAACTAGTATAAATTTGTTGTTGTTAAAGATTATATTTAATGCAGAATTAAACAATTCAAACATATTTTAAAGTATTTCAAATGTTGAGTATTCGTAAGCTGAATCTTTGCTATTGATCAGAATTTAACTTACCAAACAATTTTAAATTATAATACAATAATGAACAAGTATTTTTACTATCCCGATTTATAATGTACTACATTAATATTATTACAATACTATCACATATTTTTGAAATTATATAATCTTAATTCCATTAATAACAATAAATAATTACAAAATTAAAGTCCTACAGAAAATATACAAAGGTTATTTTAGAAAAACTATAAAAATAATATAACAGAAATATGCTTTAACTGCATCCCCCCATGCAAATGCTTATCTTGTTGTCACATTAATAAACTCGATCATTATTTTATTCTGAAATCAATCATCCACCACTCCTCTATTACAGTCAACATGGTTGTACCTTCTTAAATTTGAACATTTTCTAAACAGTAGATTACATATGTGATCTTCAAACAATTGTCATTTCAGTTAGTCATCTACTTCTTCGATTAGACAGAGTTCTTTCTTCAACTGATCAATATAAGTACAAATTATTTTAACTATCGTAATCTTCTGCCAAAGGATTATGAACAAATATGTTAACAGGTTCCAAAATCTGTCTTTGACTTTTGATATAGATACTGAATTTAATACGTCTCCAATCCTTTATAAGCTACATTCGTTTTATCAGTTAAGTGATTATTCTAAATAACATAAAGCAATTACAAGTAAAACCAAACATTTCTGTTGAATAAAACTTTCCTTCTCTTATATAATTTGGTTTAGATCAATATATTCGACTTATTTCTGAACAGGAAAGTGTGCTGATTAGTTTTTAATTACGTTGTTTAAGAACAGATTTCCTTCAGAATAATAATAGTCAGCGTTGCTAATGCTTCTTATAAGTAAATTGGAAAACACGTTCTGACAATATTTAGCTTGTATTCTTTTATGTCAGATAATCGTAGGTTATAGAATCCAAACTGCAAAATATTTATGTGCCAGTAAAATTTCAAACACTATTAATAGCAAGGTCATTTAATTATGTGAAATAAAAGTTCTTCGCTCAGTTTCTTATACATAATCTTACTCTTTGCAAATAACCTTGCAATCAGTTCACGTTCAACTTAACCACGTTAATCACAAACTCGCATCTATCTACCATCACAAATTCACAAATTACCAGTTCCTCCGCGCTGTCATTAAGGGGAGACTTTAAACTATAATAGTAAAGATGACCACAGTGTGACATTCATTAACATTAATAATAACTTTCACATTCACATGACTGGATTAATATCTGTTTTATCAATTTCTATTTCCCTGTCCCAGGACGTCTTTATTTCTTGTTCAATATGAGTGATGGTAGCCCAAGTTTCATGTGTAATTGTTCGAAAAACGCTACGCTATACTATGCGCTATATTGAATACTTGTCACCTGCTTGTCATACGCTACGCTTGTCAAGTGTCATCCGCTCCGTGAAAATAAAAATCTGACAACAATGCTCAGAATAGCCATGTATTAAATAAAATATTGATATAGAAAAGTAATATTTAATAATTCTATCTATAATATTTAATTTCTAACTGACTTTCATGTAATAGTAGTTTACTAGCCGTAGCTATTTCTCCTAAAATATTAATTAGTTGGTTGAATTTTATTGTTCTAAAATTGTTCCGGTTGATTGGAATTTGTAGTGGTATTGAATCAGCGTTTTAAGTTCGTACTTTTGCCGTGTCGGTTGCGAAAACGACCCGACTATATATTTTATTTTTGATGTATCCCCACAAAAAGAAATCATTTGGCGATAGATCAGGAGATCGCGGAGGCCAACGAATGTTTCCTGTTCCACTAATGAGACGATCAGGAAAAAGTATTCATTAAAAAATGCTTTACTCTGACCGCATTATGTGCAGGACAACCGTCCTGTTGGAACCAAATCTATTCCGGTATTATCAATAGCGGGAAGTATCTGATTCTGTAGCATATCGAGGTATTTGTCCGCATTTAACGTACCATCAATAAAAAATGGACCAAGCAAATGGTCACTCAAAATACCTGCCCAGACATTCACTTTCTGGGGATATTGGGTGTGTTTAACAAAATATCTGTGCTGACTTTCCCGAGCCCAATATCGAACAACAGAAGGATTGTGCTTTCCATTTAATGGAAATGACGATTCATCTGTGAATACAATATTTGCGATGAAATTCTCATTTTCATTTGTCTTTTCCATTACGGTTTCACAAAACTCCATTCTTCTAAAATTGTCATCGAGAAATATTTCTTGCGTTTTCGAGTATTTGAAACATTTTAATTTATTTCGCTTCCATATGTTCGCGACGGTTTTATTACTCACACCCAATTCCTCAGCAACACTTCTGGTAGATAGCGTATCCTCTACTTCGAGAGTGCTACAAATCATTATATCCCGCTCTTCTCGTTCCTCAGCTTTTAGTGGATTTACCTCTCTAGGATTACACTTTGTGAAATTATTTAAACAAAGACATTTTTCAAAACTATTCAAAATATGTAATATGCTTTGCTCACAGGGTACGGGTCTGTCTGCAAATACAGGGTCCGGCAGAAAAAATGCATGGATTTCCAAGGAGTGTAAATGAAAAATGGTTTAAGTAATAGAAAAAAAATATTTTCCAAAATGTTTATATAATTTTAAAGGCAGGAGGCACGCCCAAACTGTCACTCGCTGATTGTGTAGAGGGGTTTCATGACGTTCACGAGGGTTTTCTGCTGCCCAATAACGATAATTTTGTTTATTAACAAAGCCAGTTAAATGGAAATGCGCTTCATCACTAGTCAGTAAAACTGCATTTCTCGGTACGTTTTACGTTATTATTGAAATAAGTTTCAACAACGAACGCACGCTGTTCAACTGACCAAGGCATCGTGGTATACTGAAACATTTTGAGATAGCGTACCTACACAGCCCCACCACACTCTTGTATCCCCACCCATATGAGAACAACAGCCATGCGAAATCCATGCATTTTTTCTGCCGGACCCTGTATTTGCGGAAATAAATTTATGCATTCCTTTGCAGAATGACCACTATAGTACCATTTAATAATTTGCAGTTTTTCTTCTGGTGTGTAGCGAGGCATTGTTACCATTGACCCCTCCTCTCACAAACACAGAACGACGCTGTTCGACACGATCTCCAGATACAATTTTAGTTGTTAAAGGGAGTCTTGGAAAATGCTTTCTGTCAGTTACTTCTGTCAGTGAGTTCAGTCAGTGACTTCTGTCAGAGCTCTCAAGTGACATTTTTTTCGACAATTTAATTCATCTGTCAAAAACATGACATTTGAATACACGCTGTGTTAGTTTGCCATCGGATAAACTGCATGTTTGCCAGCGGATAAACTGCATGTTGATTTTCCATGGCAACGAAAATTCAATTCTGACAGTATCGTTCAAATAAATTTCATACATAAACATATGTATTATTCTCTTTCTTTTGTATATGTATTCAAAGAAATGTTAATTAAAAATATTTCGGTTTATTAATATTAATTAAATGATTCATTAAATTGTCTTACCAAATACCATTCGAGTTTGTGTTTATTTCCGGAACAAACTTTCATTTTGACAAAACTCAAACTTTGTTGCTTAAGGGTAACACGACTCGAACAAATAACAAAATGTAAAACCGCTCCACCTTCGGTGTCGCGGTTTTACCATGTTATTTGTTCTCGTCAGTTACCAAGCAACAAAGCTTTCGTTCAAAATGAAAGTTTGTCCGGATAAACACAAACTCTTATGGTATAGTGGAGGCAATCCTTAAACCGTTGCACGTCATTACTCGTTAATGACGTCATATACTGCAGCGTAGTCAAGTCTGTTTGAAAAATCATATGATTTGCACGCCATTTTAATGTAAACAAATTTGACATATAAATATCTGAAAAATATAATTGTGTATTGTAAATTTTATAATTTTTTGGGTGGTACGGTTTTTAAAAAATGAATGACGTGCAACGGTTTAAGGATTGCCTCCACTATATTACCCCCGATAAATGCGCAAAAGCATACCTTGTTTCCTTGTACCATGACTACGGCCACGATTGGGCGTTGTTGCCGGTGTGCCTATTTTACATATATCCTAACCCTAATATGATTTTACACATGCGGTATACGGCATGTGTCAATTTTCATTAGCCATAGGCGATTAATTCATGCAATACGTGACAACATGGCACCCCCACTTTCCTCTCCAATGCGAGCGCGACCGATACAAGCTCAAGTCACATCAAGTTATAGCCATATGACTAAACAAATAAGACGCGTCAAAAGGATAGGAAGACAAGAATCGCGTATAAGTGGCGCCATCTCATGAAGCATATGTATAACACTGCTATTGATCGCGAAAATTATATATCGAAAACTGTAACACATAACTTAAGAGAAAAGCAATGTTAGTAAAAGAACCTATAGAGTTCACTAACGTTTAAAATAAGGTTTCAGGTTAGAATTTATTATTATTTTATTATTTATTTTAGTTGCAATGTGACGAAATAGGTAAGTTATCGCGCTAGTGCTTTCCAATAATTGTTTTCTGGTTTAGACTAAAATTTAATGTAACGCGAAAAGTTAATTATAATTATAGAATCAGTGATTTGAATTGTCTTACTGTTTTTGCTTGTTTTACTTTTCCATATAAAATGACTGGGAGGAATACACATCACTGTTGCGCACCAAATTGCAAGAATGTATATTATTTATATATTACAGATACTTCTTACAGAAATAAACACTTTTTTCAAGTTACTGCAAACAGGGAAATGATTTGGATAGAATCAGTTCGCAAATTTTGTAAAGCTGATTTTAACCTCCCGAGCAAAAATAGTTTCTTTTGCGAAGACCACTTTGAATTAAAATGTTTTAAAAATACTAAGAAGAATAGTCTCAACAAAAATGCAGTGCCAACAATATTTTGTGAATCAAACATTAGCTCAACATCCGTTAATTCTCTTAATGGTAACATTTGCTTGAAAAATACTGTAGAGTCAGTTAAACAGTTTGTTAGTGAAACATTAAAGAATGCTGAAATTAATAAATGCCAAACATCAGTTTCAGATGATTTTTCAGAACCACCATTTAAAAAGCCAAAATACACTTATTCCAAATTGCCATCTGTAAATACCACTGCGAGTACTAGTACTGTTATTGTTGACGACACCATGCCGGATGAAGCAGAATCAAATACTGGTTGTGTAAGTACTTCACCTAATACTTCATTTTGTCAAAACTCTACTTTTAAGTCGAATACAAGACAGCAACAAACACTTTTGCAATCTCTCAATGTAAAAAGAGGGTCTCACCTTTCAAAAGATCTTAAAAAGTTTTATTATTTAGACCGTAAACAAAAAAATCAGATTTTAAAATTAAAAACAAAATTATTAAAGTGTAGAAATAATTTGTTCAATGTTCGTAATATCGCTTATTCCAATTTATTCACAAATTTATCTCAACGTATCGATCCTATCGGAGTAAAATTTATTGAATCACAAATTAACAACTGTAAAAAGAGACGTCCTATATATAACTCAGAAAATAAAGCACTTGCTTTAGCCATTTATAAACGGGGTCCAAGGTGCTATCGATTTTTACAGAAATTTTTCATACTACCTTCTAAATCTTCCATTAGAAAATATTTAGGCCAAATACCTTTAGAAGTAGGAATCAATAAAAAATTTTTATCCAAATTATCAGAACGTGTAAAGAAAATGTATCCAAGGGACCGGGTTTGTTGTTTAGTATTTGATGAAATAGCTTTGTCTGCTGGTTTAAATTATAATATTTCTAAAGATCAAGTAATCGGATATGTAGATCTTGGATCTCTGGGTAGACAAAATGAAGTAGCAAATCACGCTTTGGTGTTTTTGGTGCAAGGTATTAGTAAACATTGGAAGCAACCTATTGCATACTATTTTACTAAAGATGTGGTAAAAACACATGATTTAAAAGTGTTATTGCCTGAAATAATTTCAGCTTTACAATCTTGTGGATTAACAGTAATTTGCACAGTTTGTGATCAGGGTTCCACTAATAGATCAGCCATCAGACAGTTACTTTTAGACTCGCAAAATAAATCTACTTTTAATGTTAATGGTCAAGAAATTATTCCTATTTTTGATGTTCCTCATTTATTAAAAAATACCAGAAATGCTTTATATAAATATAATATAAAATTTTCACAGAATAAGACGGCTAAATTTAATCATATTGTTCAATGTTATGAAATAGATAAATCGAAACGTTTCCAAGGTTTACGAAAGTTACATGACCATTATTTTGATCTCAGTCGTAGTAACATTAAAATGAAAGTTAAAATTGCAGCACAAACATTAAGTGCCTCTGTAGCTCATGAGATTGAGTCAATGGTTAGTAATCCCAGTACCGGTATACCTGCTGAGGCTATTCATACAGCAGAATTTGCTAATGATATCAACAATCTTTTTGATAGTTTAAATTCTCGGTTAATTCAATTAAATAAAAATAGTTCTTTAAAATCTTGCGTCACTAAAAACTCAGGACATATGAAATTTTGGAGTAGCATGTTAGAGAAAATTAATTCTTGGCAATTTGAATCAGTTGAAAATAATAAAATTAAAAACATTCTTCCTGTAAAATCTGGTTGGATTTTTACGATAAAGGGTATTCAGAAAATTTGGAAAGAATGTTCAGAGAAACATGGCTTCACCTATTTAAGAACGAGATATTTAAATCAAGACCCTGTAGAAAATTTATTTAGTTCTGTTCGGCAGTGCGGTGGATTCAATGATAACCCAACTCCTTCGCAGTTTATTTCAGCCTTAAAAACATGTATTGTTAATAATTTAGTAAGTAACCAAAATAGAGGTTCAAATTGTGAAGAAGACGGGGCAACCCTTTTGGAAAACCTTCAGAAGTTTTTTGTAAACGATCCTGAGAGTAGTAGTACTATAAATAATAATAATGAAAATGAAGAATTTAAAAATTTTGTTGTTCCAGTAGTTTTAGAATCAGACATTTCCGATGAAAAATTTGATACTCAAGCCGTTGCATATGTTTGTGGATTTTTAATAAAAAAAATTAGATTATCAGAATGTATTTATTGTAAAAAGTGTTTACTAACAGAAAATTTAGAACCACAACATATTTTAACCATGTTTAAGGAATTTGATGATTCCCGTCGTCTGAACTACGTTACTCGAAATTTGGTAATTTATGTTATTAACATACATGATGCAACAATAAATTTCTTAAACTCATTTGGTCATATCAGTTCATTACGAACAAAATTGTTATCCGTATTAAGTCAAATAGATTTTTCATGGTTTTCATGTTCAGAACATTTTCATCAGATTAAAAGTCAATTATTAGATACCTCTTCATTATTAATAATAAGAAAACATTTTGACGATATCAATAGTAATTTTAAAAGTCACACTCGCAGAAAGGCAATTCAAAGAAAAATGAAAATCCTTTGTCAATCTAAAGTTTGATTAAAGATTGAAAACAATTATTTAAGTATATGCAACCGTTGTTAATTGTTTTTAGAGTTTATATTTTGTTAATTTGTTTAAAGAATGTTAAATTTTATTTTAAAGTAATGACAGAATATGCATTACTTGGCATATTTATCGATTCCATTCGCTTTTATACCGGTTTTGTGCCAAATATATGTTTATTTCGGTGATTATTTACTGAAGAAATTGCGTACATTGTTTTTGATTTTTTAATGGATATAAATAGTTTTTTTAAGCAATGGTAGATACATATGTCTACGATTCTACTGATTTTTCTAACTCATACTGTTACTATGAGTACTTACTTAAACTTTCACTGAAAATAATAATCAGTAGTACATCGTACTGACGAGAACCAATATAGTTCGAAACAAATGTATCTAACAATAATATTTTTCATAAAGACAGATAAAGGTAAGTATGTTTGTCATATTAATCAATATTAATTACTAGTGATTATATTTTCCTATTTACAACAGAATAAAGCATTTAAAAAACAACTACTGCTTCTTACAATTTTTAGTCATTGCTTAAAATGTGAAACCAATTATAGCTAAATGGATATATTAAAAAATTCTATCTCTAATACCATTATTGTGTAACTTATATGAAATAAAATTCATTATTTATTGACTACGAAATTTTGTAAAAAATCAGGTCAATTTTTATATTAGAACTTGTATTTTTTTACGAAAATTTGTAGTCAATGATTATGAATTTTATCCCATATATATATGTTGTACTATAAAAATTGTGGCATATTTAAATTTACCGCCAACTGCTGGGTATTGAAGATTGTTTGGGAGTGACATCTATTGTACAGTTTTTGAGTTATATTTGTCTCAAACCAAAAACGCATAGGGCAATGTAGTTGCTATTTGTTTACATATGGAACGTTAGATGGCGCTAGTTGAGTCGTGCTTCCCATGAAAGACAGAGAAAAGAATCCTCTTATTTAGTTACTCATATGGTTATAGCAGTAACTGTTGGACCACTGACTTGTGTGTTTGTAATGCGTTCAGAAATAATATTTACGCGTTGCAAGGATTTGTTTTTCTTTTTCCTTTCAGTAAATGCAGAGAATTATTAAGCTGCGTTCACGCTGCATGACACAAACAAAAGCGTAATTCTAATAAAATTAAAAATAAGGTAAATAAAAAAGGATTCTGAAAATAATAATAATAAACTACTAGATCCGGAGATCGCGGCGGCCATTTGATGTTTCCCGTTCCAGTAATGAGACGGCTTTTATTGTAGACTAGATCGCAACGTGTTCGCAGCTAAAGATTGAATGTAAAATCTGGTGGGGAGATCGGAGAAAATCGTTGTAATGTCGATTGTTGCCGGGATTGGTGACGGACGGTTGGGGTGACACACGTTTCCTTGTATTATTTGTATACGTATAAATCGCACGTAAACATTGAATCCCTATACCTAATGAAAATTAACACATACGGTATTCGAAGAAACACAAGTGTGCGATTTTGTGTCTTGGTTTTATTTCTTAATGTTTAATAAAAGTCTGTTTTACCTGCGTATATTTCGCAAGGGTACCTGACGGTAATAAATATCTCGTTTGCCTAATGAGTGTGTACCTGTAAAGATAGTTTATCTCGGAAAATACATCCGATCATAAACCGTTATACATGAATATGAAATACACAGAAAATGCCCAAAAATTTCAATGAATTCTTAATAGTTTTCTAGATAATTTTAACTTAAATATTTAATATTGACATTGTTTTATATGAAAATTACGTAGGTATTCATGTAATATACAAATATACGCAAAATATGAAGTAACTAAGCAAATACCTGATACAAATATACCAAATACAAATGTATTTTTTCATTAGATAGGGTGAATAAAATAAAACTTATACCTAATTGTTAAAAATAATATATTGTAATAAAACCTTACAGAAATATTGTGGAATGGTTTTTTGCAAATACAACATATACAGGGTTAGTTAAAAGTATGGAGACGGCGATTTATTGTCGTTCATATTCATTTTAGAGAATTATGTTCAATATAAAAGTTTGTTAGGATATTTTGATCTACATTTGAGAATATTTGATTTTTTTTTTCTTCAATTGTTTTTTAGTTACGCCTGTCCGCGCAGCTTTTTTAAATGGGAACTAGTAAATTTTACTCTATCATTCGATAGAGAATTTTTTTCTCTTTACAATAATATTTTTGTTTTTTTAAAATTCATTTTAATAACTTTTTTATAAGAAAAGGCCGGTTCAAGTGTTTCACAGATGTTCGGTACATCGCAGATAGACAGAAGCGATGCGATAAACAAACTTGAGCGACATAATTTTATCAGTGGTTATTGTGTACGTCAAATCTTTGACAGAAATAATTCATTTGTGCAATTTGTTGCTGTTAATATTAACAATGGCGAGTTTAAGTGAACATGAACGAATTGAAATACTTATGATGTTGGGTTATGCAGATAGACGCAGAAGTTTACAAGACGTTTGTAATTTATTTAATGATACGCATCCAAATAGAAATCCAATTTCTAAATCCGTTGTTGGTAAAACTTTAAGACGCTTTGAACAAACTGGTAGCGTTAAAGATTTACCAAGGAGTGGTAGACCTAGAACAGCAAAAAGCGATGATAACAAACTGGATATTTTATTGGCTGTATCTGAAGATCCTCATTTATCAACCAATCAATTAGCGGCCAATTTCAATATTTCGCAGTCATCGATCGTTTCATTTTTAAAAAGTGAAAAGTATAAACCTTATAAGGTACACCTTGTACACGAGTTAACGGAAGATGATTTTGATAGGAGATTACAATTTTCTGAAGAAATGTTAAATATTTGCAATAATAATGAAAATTTTGTCAACAATATTCTTTTCTCTGACGAAGCTACTTTTTGCCTTACCGGTGAAGTAAACAGACATAACTGCAGATACTGGTCATCGGAAAACCCCTTTTGGTTTTTGGAGCACCATACGCAGTACCCCCAAAAGGTAAATGTTTGGGTTGGCATTCTTGGTGGTCATATTATCGGTCCCTTTTTCATCAATGGCAATTTAACTTCGGGTCTGTATAAATAATACCTGCTTGTGCTACGCTCTATCCACATGAAAACAATGAACACCTGCCCAATGACAGTATCTGGTTCCAGCAAGATGGCGCCCCACCACATTATGGTGTAAATGTTCGTCAATATCTGGACAACGTTTTTCCCTACAGATGGATTGGAAGACGAGGAACCACTGAATGGCCAGCCCGTTCGCCAGATTTAAGTCCTTCAGATTTTTTTCTTTGGGGATACGTAAAAGACAAAGTTTACGAAGATAAGCCCGAAAACGTCGAAGATTTACAAATCCGAATTACCAGAACGATACAAGAAATTCCCCGAGATTTTTTACAGAACTCTGTTCGGGGTTTTGTAAATCGATTGGGTCATTGTCAAATTACTAATGGACGACAATTTGAACACTTACTTTAATTTACTTTGTTATTAATTTGTATAATTTTTCTTGTAAAAGTTATTAAAATGAATTTAAAAAAAACAAAAATATTGTTGTAAAGAGAAAAAAATTCTCTATCGAATGGTAGACTAAAATTCACTAGTTCCCATTTAAAAAAACTGCGCGGACAGGCGTAACTAAAAAACAATTGAAGAAAAAAAAATCAAATATTCTCAAATGTAGATCAAAATATCCTAACAAACTTTTATATTGAACATAATTCTCTAAAATGAATATTAACGACAATAAATCGCCGTCTCCATACTTTTAACTAACCCTGTATATTATTAATAATAAGAATCGCCAAAGATGTAAGAAAAGAAAAATACAAAAATAAAAAACCAATTGCTTGGGTTGTAGTTGTTTAGGAAAATGTTTTATAATTCTAGTGTTTTTTATGTGAAGAATGTTTACTTAATTCACTTTAATTCAGAATTAATTTTTATTGACACAATGGTTTTCATTAGAATACCTATATAAACATTTGCACATGTTCAAAACATTCTAATCTTTTGTAAACGTAGTGAAATAAGAAATGATGTCTGTGGCGAGATTCAAGAACTCGATATTGTAAGCGCAACGTATATATTTCGACGATCAACACAAAACTAAAAATCTCGGATCCAAATGAATGGTGCTGCCGCTCTAAATGTAGGATCCAATTTGGGTACGCTCAATGTAGTGGCGCATCTTTACGCATTCCTTCAATCAAGGCTCATACCATAATTAAATATATGTATTTGTTTCACTCTCATGAATAAATTTTTAATATAATATGGAATGCCCTAATGTTATTAAAGTTGAAAGCTGATGTTCATCAAAAAAGGCCGACTACTGGCGAATTCACCCCTACGTATTTCCAATTTCATGTATGTCTTTTTCTCTTAAGGGTCTTCGCTAGTGAATGGGAAATGTAATATTGGTTACATAGCACATAATTTAATAAGCCGAGGATGTCCGAGTACTTATTACACATAGGGAATATATAATAAATATTTGAAGTAATAACTCAATATCTAAGCGAATAAAAATTCATTTATGACCAAATATTTACACATTTGTAACCGCGGGAAAGATTTATAGCAGAATAACAATTCATTGTAATGTGGCTTGTCTAATTTTAATTTATTTTATATTCATTTTAAACAAAGTAAAGAATAGTTGAACGAAAAATAAGTGCACAGCCAGGTAGCTTTCTATTTAATTTATAACGTGAACCCAAGCAAACAAATCTCCTCCGAAGGATTTTTGAGAAAACTGGTTTTTAATATTTAGATATATTAATTAATTTTCTTTAATCTGTTAATTTTTTTCTAAACTTGATTCTTCAGCCGGGTAGATTACTAAATTCTTCATAAGTTGACATTGAAAGGTTTTCTCCATCTTTAAAATCAACAAAAATATCTGGCATCTAAAATCTGCTATTTTTCCATTGTTGACAGATCCACTAGCGAGGACCCTTAATTTTTCAAATAAACAAGAACTCATCAGCTGACTTCTGTCAAGTTTGTAGCACATCGAACAACATAACATTAAATTTTGAATTTCACTCAGTCGATGTAGCGTACGCTACCGATGGAGCGGGGCATGTGTGTCTGCGGAATGCGACCAAGTACTGGTTTTTAGGGCGCTAGTGATGTAATTTTGGGACACTATTCAGAGCATTCAGGGAAATCGTGTGTAGTGGGTTGGCAACAGTGGTCCTGTTCGGCAATCACTAGACTGTTGTCAAGTGGGGAGCGGGAACGGTTCCCGATGCGTCTGCTGAATGTGACCAATTTTATATTTTGTGTTGTGTATAGTATAAATGGATGAGCAATAGCGTGTTACAAATTGTGATCAAATACGAACTGCGCACGGGGCTGACGCACATGCGCAATAACATAAAATAAAGGCGCTACTTTGGAATGCCTAAAATCTTTGAAAAGTATTTAACAGATCATGAACTTTAAAATTAAAATCAGCATCTGAAGATAATGAAATACTTATTTATTAAGGGAAATTTAAAAAAGTACTCAAAAAAACAATACTTTCCTTTTGAAATATTTACCGGTTATAAAAAAAGTATTAATTTGGAGAGCTTTCTTCTTAGAAGTTCCTCACGTTCTACTTCTGTTTGTTTCTTTGCATCTCTGTGCATCGCGCAACATGCTTAATTAAAAGAGAAACGTGACTTTCATCTAAAATAGATGACTCAAACATATATTTAAGGATACAAAGTACAGTTTTGTACAATAAATTGGCGTACACGTCTTATTGCTAATTTTGACATTATTTTGCCATTGTGAAAATGGCTTAAGTTAAGTTTACAAATGGAATTATAGCGTCAATTCAATTTGTCATACATGACAGGTATTCAAACAAAAGTCATATTTACATAAGCGTATATTAAGTGTACGCCAATTTATTGCACAGAACTGTACATACTTATTTTCGACTAACAAGGTAATAGAAATTGAACGTACAAATAGCTCAAAAACCACTGCCTCTGCAGGAAGTTTATTGTTGTTTTGTACAAGAATATGGCGTACTTGGACATCTTGTGAAGGACGTATTAAAGCACCATGATTTTTTCTGTTCAAAAGATGAAGACTAGCATTATCGACAGATGTTTGTGAGATTTCTTCTACTACGGACACACATTTAGCACACTTAACAATGCGCTTCAATTGTTTGACAACAAAACCGGAAATTACAACATGTTGGGATAACAATGTCAGTGATGGTATGTCGGGAATTGTATAATTTGATCCTTTTCAATATCTTCCGCATTTTCCTTAATAAAAATACTCCAAAAATATAAACAAAAAGCTAGTTCTATTGAAATCGGCGTTCGGAACTTTAGTGATTTCACATTCGAATGTCAAAATACTAGGGACTGCGCATACTCGTAAACCCCAAGTTAAGTATTCAATTTGGCATAAAAATTCCACGCGCATCCTATTGCTTTGCTCATTCATTTATATTATACAGATCAGTGGTTAGAACCACAAAATATCCCCGGAAGTGTAAAACTACTTTTACTGAACTCTTTGCTATACTTTAATTAGCATAACTTAACAAAAATATGTGGAATGAATACCCCTACTAAATATTTAGTTATTGAGAAGTATCCGCTCAGATTTAGAACAATTTCTAGTAGGTACTATACATGGGCGAGATAGGGGAAGTGGATTCGATTTTATTGACTAGACAGACTTGTTTTGTCGGCTCTCGGTGAAACTAATAGGGAATACGGCGCCCGAGAACCGACAAAACACGAGTCGGTCTAGTCTGAATGAAATTATAAATAAAGTAGGTACGGTCGGTTAGCAAAAAATCTTGGGACATCTGAATTTTTCCTAATGTAACTTTCATTGATAAAAAGGAAGTATAATGTCAAAGTGACAGCGATTAATTTAAAGCAAATTTTATAAATGTCTGGCATATGACAACAGAGTACACTGACAATATGTAATTCTTAGAATTTTGAAAGTGGTTACTGCCACACTGTATATCAATATTTTTTGCTAACCGACTGTACCTATATAGAAATATGTACCTAACAAAAATAAAGTTTATCACAAATTAAAACAATTTATTTACTCATACGAAAAGCTTCATTAACAATAATTTATGTACAACATATATATAATATATATGAATTATATAGTTACATTGGAGATACAGCTTTATATGTATATGTATATAAAATTTGTAAAATACAAGATTCTGAAAAATACATATTTATAAAAAATATAGTATAATGATGATATGCATTCTCTCCTACGCAATTTAGAATTGGTCGCAATTAAAATCAAGAAATTAATGCTCTATAAGAGAAATAAGTGAAAAAACAGAGAGCATAGTTATAAAAATCACGTCCTGGTACTTCACATATACTTTCTTGCTTATCAATGTAAAAATGATTAATAGCAAATGCTACTGCTGCAGCAATCCCATAGTAGTTTTTGATTTGATATGAAACAGCAGTGCAAGATATAATATTAAGAAACATAAGGAAGTCAGTAATTTCAGGCTTACTCTTGTTTGAAATATATGCTGCTAATGGAATGAGCGATAACATAGGATGTAGATATCCTATAATTCTTTCATAACTAGAATGTAACCATATTTCGCCAGCAATACAGGGCAATGCAAAGATAGTCTGTAGAAAAAATGTATGGTCATATGGTTTCTCTGCCTTCTCACCATGATCAGGATTACCTACGATTATGTTAAATTAACTTTGAGCAAATTCTTTTATTAGTACATACCCCACCTCCATACTCCTATTAATGAATTTGTTATTATAATACCAAACGTAGCACATGATAAGTGAAACTGGTCATTATGGTGTTTTACAATGCAATATATTCCAGTTCCAGCCAAAACTACATGAGACAAAGCTGTCGAGTACCTATGGGACATTTTACCTTTCCTAAAAGTACCTTATACTGAACAATTTTAATAAACAGTCTGCAGTGACAATAATGTGACATAAAGCTATTAAAAAAAAGACTCAGAGCCTACATAGTTATATTTCATGTAAAAATCCCAAGACATGTTAAGCATCTAAAATAAACATTGTTAAACGTAAGAATGTTAAACAAAAGCGCTATTAGTAACAGTAGTAACAAATGTTCCTCATACTCCGATTTTAACTTGTTAGACCTATTTTTCAGAATTAAATTTTAAAAGAATGCAAATGAAGAAGCCAAACCAAGCGGAATCAATAGAATGACAGAATATAATACATTTCACGTACATTGTAACACTAAAACAAATGTAGGATAACAATTAGAATATAGGTACTACGGGGCACTACGAAAAAGCAAAACACGTCTATTTAACCTATATTTTGGTGTAAAGCAAAATTATTCCAATGTCAAATTTTTGTCAAATGTCAGCGGACCGGAGTCCATATTAACTTTTCGGTTGTCGAACCATCGCACTTTTTACTGACTACTGTTTGAATTCCACACCACTTGAATCCTGTTTTGCATATCTAATATTTTTTATGTTTTTGTGTGTGTAGTACACTGAATAATGATTGGACTTGACTAGATCCTTGATCAATGATGATTCACGATTGGTGATTGATGATATCTCTGGAACATGTGGCTGATAGAGACCACAGCGTGTTTATTGGTTTAAGCAACCTTATACATACATCACATACATATATATCTACTGCACAGATCTACTGTGATATCTACTGACCACACAAAATCCTGATATTCCGTAATACACTTAAATTTTAACTAGATTCAATATTGGTGTAAAAAAATGTTGTTTTTCATTATCGTAAACAACATAATAAGCGAACCTAATGACAATTCTTTTGTTTATTTGTAAACTTTAGACAAGAACATTACAGAACTAAAATTTAATGCATAAAATGAAGCTAACGTATGATAAGAAAGTAATTTTAGCACCAATGGTTAGAGTGGGTACTTTGCCAATGAGACTATTAGCACTCGATTATGGAGCAGATATAGTATACACCGAAGAATTAATAGATTGGAAATTGTTAAAAACAGTACGGAGGGTAAATGGTAATACATTATATTTTTAATATGTATCATTAATATCACACACATTATAAGATGTTCTAGGAACAGTTGATTTTATTGATAAGAGTGATGGAACTATTGTTTTTCGTACTTGTGATACAGAAAAAAATAAAATAGTTGTACAATTAGGAACATGTGATGCAGAACGAGCCTTAAAAGTAGCCAAATTAATGTAATAGTTTGCATAATAAATTGTGTTGTTTGTTATTACTATATGTTTTAGTGAAAATGATGTAGCAGGTATTGATATAAATATGGGATGTCCTAAGGAATTTTCTTTAAAAGGTGGTATGGGAGCAGCACTACTAGTTAATTCAAATAAAGCCAAACAAATTCTAATAACATTAGTAAAAAATCTTAAAATTCCAGTAACATGTAAAATTAGAGTGTTTGAAAATACTGAAGAAACAGTGGAATTAGTTAAAGAATTAGCTTCAACTGGTATTTCTGCCATTGCTGTGCATGGTAGAACAAAACAAGAAAGACCACAGCATGCAAATAGGAATTATTTAATAAAGGCCATTGCTCAAAATGTTGGCATTCCAGTTATAGCTAAGTAATTATAGTCTTTTTTGTAAATTAAAAAAAAATAGTAACATGCGTTGAATAACAGGAGTCTGTAATTGATTATGCATTGTGATGTAATCATTTTCATAAATCAGCAGCTTCGAAAGTCTTCCTTCATTTGTTCTACAGCTGGAGTAATGATCGGTAAATCTATTACAGACAGCCTTCATTGTTTTCTATGTGAATTCAAGAATATTTTTTTAATTATTGAACATTAGCCACACTACCATACATATTAAAAGACACAAAAATAATATATGTTCTGTTAAGATTGTGTCGTAACTAATATAGGGTATAGTAGGTATGTCAGTTTTCTTTAGCTAATGTATATTTTTCGGAAATATGTAGGTACTTTGTAAAAATTGCTATTTTCTATTTGACGTTAATTTAGCTTCCATAATGGCGTTATTGTGAAATGTATTGGGATTAATATGTCATAAATATTTTAAATTTGAATGCATAAAAACGCAAATATAAATCATACTGCCTAACTATAAAAAACGTGTTTCTTACACATGCATTTGTACTACAAAATGAGCTTATAATACTGGCTTTTTAATATACTGTTACATTAATGTTGTTGCCATTCTTTTATCTGTAGTGGAGGATCTAAGGAAATAGAAAAATACTCCGATATAGACTTATTTCGACGTGAGTGTGGCGCGTCAAGCGTTATGATTGCAAGAACTGCACAAGCTAACTGTTCCATATTTCGACCTAAAGGCATGAAAGAACTTGATGAAGTGATAATAGAATATCTTAAATATGCTGTGGATTATGACAATTCCCCAAATAATACCAAATATTGTGTGCAAAATATGCTTAAGGAATTACAAGAAACACCTAGAGGAAAGAGATTTTTACAGTGCCAAACACTTGAACAGATATGGTAATTGCATATAGGTATTACTTTGATTACCTATCAACTTTATTATATTTAGAACTTTAGACTATTCTAAATATAGTAATTGTTAAAGTTTGCTGAGTGTGATATTAATATTTTAGTTCGATATGGAATTTAGGAGATTATTGCAAGAACAAACACTTAGCATATGACGAGAGAGGGATTTTAGGTAGAAGACAAGTATCTCCTGATATGTTTTGTCCAACCTCGAAGAGAATTAAAACAGAAGATGTTACTGAAATGCCTTATGCTTTCATTAGAGCCAGCTATGCAACAGATCCAGAACTTCCCAAAAGCAAGCTAATAGCATGGTGTAACAAATACAAAATTGAAAAACCAAAGTACAATATTATAAATGAAGACAAATTATTTAGAGCTATCGTTTCTGTAAACGGTAAAAAGTATAGTTCAACCTATTGGTAGGTTTCAAATAATTGTGTATTATAAAAATAATACTCAAGAATTTTTTTAGGGAAAAAAATAAGAAATTTGCTGAACAAGGTGCTGCTTTGGTTTGCATTTGGTCTTTGGGCTTAATCGATAAACAACAAATAATTAAAAATGGTAGTATTCTGAAATAATGTTACCCTGTATTTTATTTTATGTGTATAATAATAAAATATATTTTTATAAGTACTTATTTTGTATATTATTATTAATCTGTGATTTTAATTTCATACAGGTCACCTCCTTTTCCCCAATTCCTGTACCTATTATCACAGTTAGTTTAAACATCTTGAATTCGAATTACTTGAAAATTGAAAATACTGTGACTATAGCTGTATTCTTTTGTACTGAACGAAGTGAATATAATCAATTAAACTGAAAACGTTCGGTTTGATCATGTTCTTTCGTTACCACTCACTTCCCCCACCACGCCAAAAATAAGTGATAGCATTCAGTTTATCTGATCCCGCTACTTCATTCGATCATAACGCACACAATAAAAATGGATTGCTAGTCTGTATTTGTTCTTTCGTCCGCAGGCTGATCAGTATATGTGATCTGAAAATATACAATCACTTTCAGAACATTCAGTTCGAATGCATTCAGTTGATCAGTGCGAAAGAATACACCTTATATGTGGATTGTCAAATGCGGATTCAGTATTTACAAACTGAAAATGTAAATGACTTTATAAGAAAAATGTTTTCTTAACGATTCATTTAAAGAAATTTGTGATCATGACAATTTTTTTTTTTTTTGAGATGGGAGATGATTTCACTTTATTTTAATAATTAAAATAATGTTCTACCTAACATTTTTATTTTTAAAAAACTATAATAATTACGCAATACAATCCTATACTTTCCCAACCAACCAGTGCTGCCAGGTGTAAAAATGAGAAAACGGTAGACAGGCAGTACAAAAAGCGGTAGATTTGGATATAAAACGGTAGATTTATTTTAAATCTTTTTTTAGATATAAAACATGTTTACATAATAACAGGTTATAAGAGTTTTGTACAAAAGGAAAAAAATTATTTATACAGAAGATAAGAAAAACAACTTACAAAAAGAATAAACAATAATTCTATAGTTTTATAGAAACTAAGATTAACATAATTTATATGGATAGACGTGGTATATTTATTTTGAGTCGCTAAAGTGTGTTGAAGTGCTATACATACTATTGTTATGCCGACGTAAACTATTTGATAGATTTAGATTAAAACAAGGGTCATTAATGTATTGTGAATGAAGTGTGCCAATTATTGTTCTTGTGGACAATGGATTTCTTTGTTTATTTTTTAAAATAATTATTTTTGAAAATATTCTTGCTACATGTGCAGATGAATGCGGTAAACAAAGTAGACTTTTCGCAAATTCTTTCAAGTGAGGGTACATAAATACATAAACGAACCCGTCTGCATACATTTCTTGCTCAACATTATTCCAGAATTCTTCTATAGAATAGTACGGCTTTGATGACAAATGAGAATTTCTTAGAAGTCGCCATTCATTATCTAATTTTTGCAAATTCTCATTTTTTTATTAAATGGGGAAAATTAGTTGCTAATGGAACATCTGTTTCATTTTCACCTTTAAATATAATATCCGGGTCAATTAAATTCATAGACTTTAGGAGATCACTTTTAAAATCAAATCGTTTCCTAATTTCTAATGCACCCTCTATATAAAAATCTAAACAACGCGTGTTCTAAAAATATGCAAATCTTCAGACGAGATTGCATATATTTCTTCAAAATCAAATATTTATTTTATACATATAGGTTTACCACCTACAATTTTTAAGGAACACTGAAATCTGAAACTCATTTAGAATTATCTCTCTATTAATTTATTGATATTGCGGTTGGTGTTTATATTATCCTTATGAATTATGCGCCATTAGCAGAGAAGGGTTCTGTGGAAGGGTGACGCAGTGATCGTTGGTCGTACGCACGTGGTCTGATATATGTATTTCCGCAGGGTTTGCATAGTCGTTCATCTTTTAAATATACATATATTAAAGTTTGTTTTTTTATTTTTAATTTCAGTGAATGCTTGTTTAATTTACTTTCTTAGATGTAAGCATAAATTTAATTTAATTGAATTAATAGCAAATGTTTTCATTTAGGAAATATGACTACTATTATTTTTTCCGTCCTTTTTAAAATTTAATTTTATATGTAATTTTCATCAATGTAATTTTGCGGTAGATTTTAAGCGAAAACGGTAGAAATATGACAAAAACGGTAGATCTACCGCAAAAATCCACACTGCAACCAACTGTAATTGTCAATGCTTTCATTCAGCAGACACAACAGTTGCGCAACTGTTCAGTGATCATGTGCAGTAGACGAGCGCTCACTCTGAACATGTTCAGGAGCGGTCGCCATTTTTGTGAGCGGAAAAATTCTATGCTCACTTAGTGAGCGTATTCTGTACGCATGCGCCATTGATTCATTCCAAGACCGACCTAACACATACTTCTAAAGAAAGTTACTAGAAAAGTAAGATACAGCAAATTAAAGGTATTGTGCAGTAATAAATGTATTATAATATTGGAGTTCACTCAGTATTTTATTCGGGGTTGGAAAAACCAGCCCTTCCACTAAAAACTACGTCAAACCTTAATGCAGAAAAACAATTTATTATTATTGTTTATTCGGTTTAATCTCTATAATTTTAACATATGGCAGCAATGAAAAGTACCAAATAACAGACGATGACATAAAGGTGAGCGGTCCTGTCCAGCGAACACTCAACTGTTGTGAAGTGAACGGTTGGAGCGGGATCAGTTCCCGATCCGCCTGCTGAATGAAAGCAATGCTTTCATTCAGCAGGCGGGATCCCGCTCCAACTGTTCACTTCACAACAGTTGAGTGTTCGCTGGACAGGACCGCTCACCTTTATGTCGTCTGTCATCAGGTACTTTTCATTGCTGCCATATGTTAAAATTATAGAGATTAAACCGAATAAACAATAATAATAAATTGTTTTTCTGCATTTAGGTTTGACGTAGTTTTTAGTGGAAGGACTGGTTTTTCCTACCCCGAATAAAATACTGAGTGAACTCCAATATTATAATACATGTATTACTGCACAATAACTTTAATTTGCTGTATCTTACTTTTCTAGTAACTTTCTTCAGAAGTATGTATTAGCCTTGTTTATAAATACTAGTTATACAACCTAGAGAAAACTGTAAATATTTCTTATGTAGTAAAGTGTCGTCCTCTGATATCTTTCAAATGGATTAATACGTAGGAATGAAAGTGCTCAGCCAATGGAATATTCTCAACGCCACTCCCACAATTTAATCCGGAAGTTTATAAAAAATGTAAATATATTTTGATATTTTCTATTAAATTTTACATAAGAGCGTGCATAAGAGTATATTTTGTTTGATTTGCTTTTCACATCGTTTATTACATATCAACATAACCTATATAGCTTAACTGTGATAAAGTAGATTTAAGTAAATGTTTTATTGAAGAATCGTAGGATTACTATTTTTTTCCCTTATTATACTCACAATTACCCTTTTATAACGTAATAAAAAAGAAGACATACAAAGGGCTTTTTAAAAAACGTATTCATGTTTCTTAAAGAAATAAATCTAAACAAGAAAACGGTATTAAAAAGTCAGCATTTTTATTAAATACTCACCTACATGAAATGTCAGTCTGTTTCGGGTTCAGAGTTTGGGTTATTCTAATTTTTTTCTATGTGTTCAACAGGTATGTCTGAAACAGCCTTCTATATATTCGGTATGACTAGATATATTAAGTATGTAAAAGAAGAAAAAGTAATTAAAAGCTATCCGAACCACAACATTTATTAAGTTGCTTTGCATGGTTTCATCAACTTGACTGGTTTATGTGAGGCTTTCAAACAAGTAATGTAGTACGTTTTACAAAGAAAATGCATTATAAACACCACATTATTTTAAGGTTTTGGTATCTTCAGAATTTAGAAATTTAAATGGTTCGCAGCCAATCATTTATCACTTAACCAGGATAAATGTGACACAATTTATTATAGTAAACATAGATCAAACATATATTCTACGAATTGAAAATTCCTTGATATTAGACTAGACACAAGATTAATATGGAAGCCGCAGATAGTTGAATTAGTCAAACACTTATCTTCTGCTACTTATGCAATTAGACGTATCAGATTTATAACAGATAGTCTACTGGAATAACGACATACTATGGACTATCAAATCACATATCAACAATGTTTAACCAATATGGGGTAAGTAGGCCTATGTAGAAAAGGTGTTCATCCTGCAGAAGAAGGCTGTTCGACCAATTGTCTGTGTTTCACAAACTATTCGCTGCAAACCTCTCTTCAGAGAACTTATGATAAGTCCATTAGCGTAGACACATATTCTGCAACAACTAAGGAGGGCTTTGAAAAAGCTATCACACCTCATGACTAGGGGTGAGATTACAGAAGTCTCCACCCCTCATAACCATTTGCTGCACATCCCGCATTACATAGGACAAAAGCCACTTCAGTACAACACGTCACTGGTAATTATTTAACAAAATCAAAGTTATGTGTAGACATCTTTCTACTTTCGTATCTAAAGAGAAAATAAAGGACATTCTCCTTCAAGAAGCATTCTACAATGTCAATGACATAAATTAGCCCTTTGATTACCTGTGTTGACGTTATCATTACATTTTTGCTTGATGTGCTATTGTGTAAACTGTATGTATATCTTATTATTGATATAATAAATTTATTATTATAATAGAAACACTATCCTTCTTACTGTAGAAGTGTTATAATTAATCCTGCTTTTACACCCACAATACTTCATCTCATCAGGGAAGTCGCAGCAACTTTCATTATACATTTACATTCTTGGTAATTATCAATATAGTAAGTACTGCCTACACGTGGTCTGTATATGGACGTTTCTTCAATTTGTATATATTTACCTGCGATTTTAAAAAATGCTTTCAATAATAGTAATTCCTAATAATTGAAGTTACGTTGGGGTTATCAAAGAAACTAGTTTAAAATATTTTTTCGGCTGTTACTTTGTGAAGATTCATGATAGTGGATATAAGTAAAATAAAACACTCAATTAAATTTGAATAACTTCACTTTATTTTAATCACTATGTGACTGCAGTTTCGACATTACATGTCATTATTAAACTAGCTTACTTATATTTCTACTATTTAATTTTTCTTTCACCCACGTTTAATTGCAATTGTTTGAAATCTTCATGGATTTTATTGTGTTATATATGTAGAATTTTAGCCTTCATACTGGTTGAAGTGAGGTATATCACTTCATAAAAGTTAATTAGATACACACCATATACACACTTAAATGTACTCGGCTTTGACATTACTTATTTTATTATGGTTCTAGTTATTTTTATTTTATCTAGGCCTGAATCGTAACAACAACGGAAAAATTGGAGTATATGGTTGCAACTGATTTTTGACAAAATAACTACTGTACCTTATAGAGGACCACTAATTGAACAACTTTTACTTATAAATTAATCGGTGCAAACTTACAGGAACGAAGATAATTAATAATTAAGGTGCTCACCGAGTGAATTTTCCATGTCACATTTTTAGTCGTTCTGTTATGCACACCTTTGAAATTATGAAAATCTTAAAAAATGATGTTTATTTCACTTTATCACAACACAATTAAATCTAATTCTTATGTTTTTTAATAACTTTTCATCGATTTTAAAATTATAACCTAAACAGAAAGGCCCGTCCCCCTACCCCGCGCGCGGGGTAGGGGTATGTATTTTAGAATAACGTTACATCGTCTTGCAATATGTATTTTAGAATAACATTTAACATCCACAATCACATCATCACTTATTTTTGGAATTTGAAAAATTAGTGTCAGTAGACTTATCATATCCCTTAATTCAAAATATTTTAAGATATTTAAATCTAAAGCAAAACGCCTAAATTGTAACAAACACGATTGGTGTAATTGGATAATTGCGTCACTTCCTTTAAGCTCCCATTGGCTTCTCTTTACTACTACGAGAAGACTGCTTTTACTATAACAAATTTAGCGGGAGAAATTTATGAATGGGCACATCCTACTGCCCAACCCCTCTGTTGGCTACCTACCCGAACTAACCTTCAGTTGTATAACTATAGTATTAATAAACAAGGGTATAGTTGAGTCGCTCTCGCAACCGACATGCGCCACTAAATTAAAATGGCGTCAAATTTGAGATGTTGCAAAATTTTAGCTGTCAAGTAATATAACCTGCAAAAGCCATTTCAGGCCTGTCATAAATAATAATCTTCATACACCTTTTGACATTTGTCATAATTATCTTTTGACGTTTGTTATAATTGTCATCTAAACATTTTAAATTTGTCAACAATGCTTACCTCCTAAACAGTATAGCCAAATGTTATATAAAATATAGGTGTAGAAAAAATAATATTTAATAGCTTTATTTGTAATATTTAATTTGTAACTGGCTTTCATGTAATAGTATTTTACTATGGGAAGGTATATATCCTGAACTATTAATTAATTAGTTTAATTTTATTGTTTTGAAATTGTTCCAGCCGATCGAAATTTGTAGTGGTATTGAATCGTCGTCTTTAGTTCGTACTTTGGCCGTGTCGGTTGCCAAAACGATTCTACTATATTAGGTTGGTCTTGGAATGAATCAATGGCGCATGCGTACAGAATACGCTCACTAAGTGAGCATACAATGCTTTCATTCAGCAGGCGGATCGGGAACCGATCCCGCTCCAACCGTTCACTTCACAACAGTTGAGTGTTCGCTGGACAGGACCACTCACCTATGTCATCGTCTGTCGTCAGGTACTTTTCATTGCTGCCATATGTTAAAATTATAGAGATTAAACCGAATAAACAATAATAATAAATTGTTTTTCTGCATTAAGGTTTGACGTAGTTTTTAGTGGAAGGACTGGTTTTTCCAACCCCGAATAAAATACTGAGTGAACTCCAATATTATAATACATTTAATACTGCACAATAACTTTAATTTGCTGTATCTTACTTTTCTAGTAACTTTCTTCAGAAGTATATTAGGTTGGTCTTGGAATGAATCAATGGCGCATGCGTACAGAATACGCTCACTAAGTGAGCATAGAATTTTTCCGCTCACAAAAATGGCGACCGCTCCTGAACATGTTCACAGTGAGCGCTCGTCTACTTGACATGATCACTGAACAGTTGCGCAACTGTTGTGTCTGCTGAATGAAAGCAATTTTTCCGCTCACAAAAATGGCGAACATGTTCACAGTGAGCGCTCGTCTACTTGACATGATCACTGAACAGTTGCGCAACTGTTGTGTCTGCTGAATGAAAGCAATTAAGTATAAAGCTTTACATTTAGGTAGTAGCAGGACCTGGTTACGGGCTTTACCAGTTTTGAATTTTATATTAGTTCCTATTACAAACACTAAGCGCTAGTAGATGTTACACGAAGTTTACCGAATACAAATCGTCATAACGAAGCATAAAAGCGCGTTATTTGTGAAAATCCAAACCTAAAATTATATGCGTCATTGATAATTCAGAATCAAATGTTGCGTTGTGTAGTTTGCATTGAGTTTCATTACTTATTTCGACTTGTAAGTTGTGGGGAACTATGGTCGTAGCAAGTATTCTTTGATCACGTATACCTATTGATATACTGATATTTTTTTTTATAGCACTACACATGGGCGAGATAGGGGAAGTGGATACGATTTCACTCAGACTAGACCGAGTCGTGTTTTGTCGGCTCTCTGGGAAACCGGTAGGTAGTACGGTTCCCGAGAGCCGACAAAACACGAGTCGGTCTAGTCTGAGTGAAATCGGATCCACTTCCCCTATCTCGCCCATGTGTGTCACTGAAACACAGGTTTCTTTCCTTATTTGGATGAATACGTAAGTGTAAATAGTGCGCAAATGTAAAGAATTATTGTTCTATCATGTATTTACAAAATTAACATTGTGCAGATATATAATCAGTGGGTTGAAAGAATTGGTGATCCATCCCTTAAAAGGACCAATCCTGCGTGTATAAAAACTATCGGATTTGTGAAATAGGTACATTATATTAACTCAATATTATATGTATGTATACTTTGTTTCAAATTATAAGAACATAACTTTCAATGGCTCTAATGCTATTATTGCACCACCTTCTGTGACGATAATTATTATACCTGGTCTCCTTATTGAACGGGTACGGACAGTTTACCTATTTGCAACGTATTAATGAGTTATTGCCGCAAGTGGTGCAATAAAAGCATTAGAGCCGTTGAAACTTATGTTCTTATAATTTGAAAGAGACTATAATTTATAAGCAAATACTTTGCTGAACATTTGTATGATTGTCCTCAACAAAATAACTAAGTAAAAACAATTTATACAGGGTGCCCCACCGAAAACGAAACAGATTGAATATCTCGAAGGAGGAAACTTTTTTGAAAAAACGCAAAAACAGGTCGATTTTTGATCCAAGGGGGACATCCTTCCATCATATCTTCAACTGTGACACGGCATTCCCCTCCCCTCCATCACTCCCACCATCACAATTTAAATAGGGAAAGTACTTAGTATGATACATAATTGCATTTACTATGCACATGGCCCATTTCCAATTCCAGCATCGGAGCGTTCTTCTCTTAGGTTGCACCTGATTCACTAATCGTCGGACTACCTGTTCCAGGTGTCAGGGCCGTAGCCACGGGGGGGCTACAGGGGGCTCAGCCCCCCCGTAGAACTGGTTGCGCCCCCCCTAGCAAAATGGAGGATGGATTACACTTTTTTATAATACGTTTTTTCATTTCTATTATATGCAATAAAATAATTCACTGAAATAATAAATTATTATCCTTTAATTTCCAATTTCATGATCAGACATCACTATGGATGCCTGTGAGTAAGGCTGGTTGCATTCTCCAGATATTTTAATGTAAAATTTGGTTCCAAAAAAAATAGATAGTTGGCAACGCTGCTCCCGGTATATTCATTGTTACTCACGTAAGTGACGCACATGCGGCACATGGTGATTCTTGTGGATTTGTGCGCACGTGGTTACGGTCGCGTCGAGGTTAAGTGCTATAATATCTCTATTAGCTGTGCTATTAAAATAAAATTTTGGAAGGCCTTAAGAGTTAAGAGAAATCAACGTTTTGTCCTGTTTTGGAAGCATATTGAGATTAATTCGACCATTTTACGGTAGGTATTTTCACACCGATTACACGTAAATTCACCGTTTATGTGATATGCAAGATACAGTGATATGGTAATTATGGTATGTTTTTCTAATTTTTTAGGTAATAAAATGGATAGATATTTAATTTTCAAAGGAAAACATATGACAGAAGAAAAAATAACGTCAAATTCTCCATCTGGCGAGACGTCGAGTGCTTGTTCATCAAAAAATTCTGATACATTAATTCCATCTGATATTGCTCGTGAAGGTGAAGAAATAACGAGAACAATATTAAAAACGTACCCAAGAAGTAAAGAAAATAGAAGTTTTCAAACAGGCTGGTTTGAAAGATTTGATTGGATTGAATATTCAGAAATAACAGACAGTGTTTATTGTTATCCATGTAGACAATTTCACGTTCGCAGTAGCACTTCTAAAGACCATACGTTTACTAAAAATGGTTTTTGTAATTGGAAACATGCTTTAGACCTGCACAAAGGATTGCCTAAACATGAAAATTCTTCTTCACATAAAGCAGCTATGGCTGTATGGAATGAAAAACGCGCTCGTGAATTACATAATTTATCTGTATCTACTCTAGTCAATGAAAATGTATTAGAACATAATAGATACTACATACAGTCAATAGCAGAAATAATGATATTTTTAGCAGTAAATGAGCTTCCAGCGAGAGGAACCTACAGTATAGAGGAACATGAGGAAAAAAGTTTATTTATGAATTTATTTAAATATACGCTGCAAAAAGACAAAAAACTAGCTGAATGCTTTAACCACATTCCTAAAAACGCTACTTATTTGTCTCCAGATATTCAAAATGAAGTTCTACAGATTCTTGAAGAATGTCTTCGAGACATGATTGTTGCAGATGTTAATTCTTCAGACGTGCCATGGTTCACTCTACTGGAGGACGGAACCAAAGACAAGAATGGAAGGGAAAATATTGCTATTGCTATTCGGTATGTTAAGTCTGGCAAAGTGTTTGAATCTCTTCTAACAGTCAAAACAGTAACAAATTTAGACGCCCAGTCTTTTGCTGATTTAACATTGAGAACATTTAATGAATATGGATTAAAGCATGAAAATATTCTCAGCCAATGTTTCGACGGTGCAGCGGTTATGAGTGGTAAGAAAGGTGGAGTTCAAGCAATTATTCAAAACAAGCTGAAAAGAACAATACCATATGTTCATTGTTGCAACCATAGATTGCATTTAGTTCTAATAAAATCTATAAATGAAGTGAATTATATCAGACAATTTTTTGAGCAGTGTGAAATGCTCTATAATTTTTTTCGGCAACATACTGTTGCAAATGCCTACAAAGGACAAGCATTATGCAGACTCCTGGAACAACGTTGGTCGGGTCATTTACATGTTACGAACACAATACAAAAAAATTATGAAACAATTATTACAACGTTACAAACTCTGTCAGTTGATAGTCATTTGCAAGGCGATAAAAAAGCAGAGGCAATTGGCTTGCTTCAAATATTAAAAGAAATTCAGTTTCGTTTTTATTGTATTTCAATGGTAAAAATATTGCAAACGATTGAACCAGCAGATAATATTTTACAGGCTCGTGAAACCAGTTTAAGCCAAGCTGCATCAATTATTGAATCTGTTATAGAAGCAATCAAAGACCTTAGAAATGACGAGCAATTCTTTAAGATGTATCACGATTGCACCAGTGAGGATTCTGAAACACCAGATGTTCAAAATTCTAAACGTAGAAGAAGAGAAAATGTCACTCTAAAAAATTTTTTAGTGACGGAAACTATGGGTGCAAGAAGTAACGAGAACAGTCACGATGCTGCTGTATTATTAAAAAGTCAGTATTTTGAAATCATAGATATCATTTTGATGGAAATGGAAAGAAGATTTAATGAAAATACTGTACTTATAAATGCGATACAATCCGCAGAAAATCTGGATTTTGAAGGAGTACAGTACTTGCAAAAATTGGGAGTAACAGTACCTAGCAAAGAAGAATTGCAAGTGGTTAAAAAGTACTTAGAAAAAAAAGAAAATGCGGATTTATTCAGGGAGCTATATGAACAAAGAGTTGCATTTTCAGACACGTATCACATGTTAGCTGCGGCCAGAACATTCGGTTGCAGTACAGCGGTATGTGAATCAACTTTTTCAGTGCTTACTAGACTAGACTGCCCTCAGCGACGGTCTATGACGCAAAGTAGGTTGGGGGGTTTAACTTTTCTGGCATTCGAAAAAGAAAGAACTGCAAAAATTAAAATGGATATTTTTTTAAAAATATTTAATGAAAGAAAGCATAGAAAGCTACAGCTTTTCTAAAACGATACAATTATGTCTTAATGTTTTATATAGTACCTACATAATTTATATTATGAAATGAAGTATTCACATTAAATTGTATAAGTAATATTATTTGTTTAACATGTATTATTTGTTTCATTGATAACAAGTTTCATAAAAGCTTTACTTTCTTATGAACACTATTTTTGTCAGTGTAAAAATATTAATTAAAAAAAATGTCTATTTAGATACATAAATAGATACATAGGGTAGGGTAGGGGTGCTTATAATATGTAACATATTTTTCTCAAAAATAGTACAGCCCCCCCTGAAAGTATTTGCGCCCTCTCTAAAATTTCAGTCTGGCTACGGCCCTGCCAGGTGTGCATGCTCATACTTCATCTCAAGACGCTTGATTGATTTTAGGTAGTCTTGACACTCATCCGAACGTAAGGTCTGCAGGATGTCACCGGCCTCTCCTCTTAACGTCACAATCAGAGCAGTAGCTTTCTCCGGGGACGTCCACCCATTTGCTCCTGCAGCGGCTTCGAATTGTTTCCGGTACGTCATCCATGACGTCTTCCCATCGAAGGTGGGAGGTTTTACCTTTGCCTTTGCTGTTCGGGAGATCTCCAGGCTTCCGCTTGAGGTGTCATGGGGACCGCAGTCGTTCATCGCTGGCAACTGAAGCTGAATCCCATACTCGTCCCCCATTCCGAACACGCACTCCTCAACTTTCTGTTCTACGGCTTCGATGGTCCCAGAAAATTCCTGTCTCCGATTCGATGAATTCTTTTGAATGTCTTCCTTAAAAGTAGTCTCGAGTTGTTTTGAATTATTTGCCATTTCATCTTTTAGAGTCTCGCATTGTTTTGCAATTTCATCTTTTAGAGTCTTGAATTGTTTTGCAATTTCATCTTTTAGAGTCTCGAATTGTTTTGCCATTTCATCTTTTAGAGTCTCCGTTATTAAGCTTAGATCAGCCTGTACTTGAAACAAATATTTCTCGGGATCCTTACCTTCACTTATTAAAAGGTCACGAAGCCGATCCTGGAGAATTGTTTTTTTTCTCCAGACGTATCTGCGTGCCTTTCTTCCAATTCTGCCCTTAACTCGGAGACCTTTAATTCTTCCAAACGTTTGGTAGCCATTTATTTATTTATTTATTTATTTATTTGCACTTATTTTGTTTACCCCACACCTGACACCAATTGTAACGTTTTCGGGTTTGCAATAAACAACTCGTGCAATTTATTTATTTAAAACAGTCTGTATATTCACACACGTAAAATTAATTACAATATAAAAATATAAAACTAATGTAACGCACTTAAAATTATTACAAATAGATTAATACAGGTATTTATTTCTATTACTAATATTTATGTCCATATATTTATGTAACACTACCGTATTTATATCACTTCTATATATATAACACCGCACCACTATATTTATTTTGTACTACTTATATTTATGTTTACTCTTCGACTACCACTCAAGGAACTATTTATTTATTTATTATATTTATTTTTATTTTGGTCTGTTCTGCGCGACGACTACTTAAGGACTTGCTTATTCCGGAATGAATCATCCATCGGTTCAACTGCTTTTATATACGCATACGAAACATTGGAACACACCAGGAAAACGCTAGTGTTCTTCTCGATGTTTGTAGAACATACGCAGACATTCTGTCTCTTCGCAGTACATATAAAATGGATGATTTATTTCTTTACGACGTGTTTATCAGTCGCGCCGAATATTTGCCTTTCTTTTTAATGTCGACTAGTTTCGTTACATTATTAATATTTAATTTGTAACATGCGATAGTATTTTACTATGGGGAGGTATATATCCTGAAATATTAAATAATTAGTTTAATTTTCTTGTTTTGAAATTGTTCCGACCTATCGAAATTTGTAGTGGTATTGAATCGTCGTCTTTACCTCGTACTTTGGCCATATCGGTTGCCAAAACGACTCGACTATAATTAATTTTAGATTTGTATTTTTGCGCGGTTTTGTGACGTAAGAGTCGTATTACAACCACTGCGCGCTGTCAAGAGTTCCATGAAAAGTAATCAGAGTGGCCTAATTGTAATTTTTATATCTTTGGGTATATAGTAGAGATCTGTAATTTATGACACGCATGACATCCTATGTTGTTGTATTTGATATTCGTAACAATTCGTAATAGTTGTATACTTCTCTTCAATGGTATTAACCATTAACCTTAAACAACTATGGAAACAAATATTTATAATCTATTCACTTCTACAAATTATTTATAATTCCCAGTGTAATTTCTACTAAAAATGAGTGATTCATACCAATATAATACAAAATATCAGCAATTACTACGTGACTTGAAGTCTACTGTTGAGGGGTTATTATTTAGTCAAGTAGCGAATTTGTGGTCCATATATGGTGGTTTAAATCGACTACATGTTGATATCGAGAAAATATTTAAACACGGCTGCAAAACAAGCTGCGAAAATGTAAAATTTGCCTATAATTTTATAAATAATTTACTAATTTTTCTTATGAAAAACAATTGCAATATTGTAAATCTTTCGTGAAAGGGGAATAACCTGTGCTCTGTAAATTTTGTGTGTTTAGGAAAGTGGTATGCACTAATTGAAATTAGAATATATAAATATGTTCCAAATATTTTGCCTTTTCCTTTAACTAAAGATTTGCAAAAAATGTTTACAGATTGATATATAATAGACGTCATTTAATTATAGAATACATCAGGCTATTGGCATTTTATACAAGGATTAGAATGGTTATATCCAGATATTTCAAAATCAACCTTCATGGTAGACTGTGAGTACAAACCAAATATTCCCCAGCATTTAAAAAATGATCGAGCATCTACATGGTTATATAGATCTATTGAAAACCATTCTCTTTCTCAAAAATTGTCATGGTTGCTTTCTGATAAAACCCATATATTAGCATGTTATCAATCTCAAGCGTACTTGTGCCAAAGTAAGTATGCTGAAGCTACCTTGATTTGTTTGAGAGCTGTAGAAAGAAATCAACCTAGCTTGTTAACAGAAATTGATCCATGCTTATTTTTGAATAAAACCAATGATCCAGTTTATCAAAAGATTCATAGAAGGAGTTCTTCATTTCCAGATGCACATATTAAAAGACTTCAAAGTAAAGATACGAAAGTACTGAGTACTTTAAAGAATGCAGATACTGATAACTTGAAATGTTCAAAACAAATTCCATTTACAAAAGGTACTTTTAAAGCATGGTGTAGTTTGCCAAATTTAAGCATGAATGAAGGCAGAATTTATTGTGGTTTGAAAAGTCATACGAATCCATCGACACCTGTGCACAAAGTTAGAAAAATATCTACTACTTCGTTACAGCCAAGTTTAACAAATCAAAATAGAAAAAAAGATAAAGGAACTGATTTTCATGATTCATCATTGCCAACAGCAAATCTAATTAAACATATTATTATCAATAATGAAAACATAATTGAATATACTGCTCCTTCCACAACTCACCAACAAAGTTCATCGTTATCAGATGGATTACAAGCAGCTAAATCACCTACTAGAAGTTTAATTCTTGGAAGGTCAGCACCTGATTATGGATTTTTGAATGCATTAGCTGGCGAAAAGGATTTTAAAAATAAACCCAAGAAAACTTTTATTGAAGATGGTGGAATGAGTGTTCTGCCAATGTCCACAGGGTAATCTAATTTGATTATCTAGTATTATTAATTTTTTAGAAAATTGCATTTTGTTAAATAAATACAATCAATAAATTTACAAATCATAATTATAATTTTTTATCAGCTGTAATTTAAGTTTAGTTATTGTGTTTTACAGATATGTTTTAATTTAATTTTTGCAGGTACTTTCCTCGTCCAGTACAAGGTCAAACTTTAACTTCATTTTTGACCTCTAGTCAATTTACAAGAGCAAATGCTGAACTGGATAGAGAAAATGCTCATTTTAGTATATCAGAAGCTATGATATCTGCTATGGAACAAATACGATGTAAAAGAGATTTGAAGTTGGCTGATGAGCATGTGGAGGATAGTGATGAAGAAATTAATAACCTCAAACAACGTATTCGTCTCAGAAGACGGGAAAAATTGGAGGAAAAGCAAAAGAGTTTGTTTAGTAGTAGTATAGCTACTAATGATATTAAGACTGAAAGTAAGTTCTTTCAGGAATACTAAGTTGTTTTAGCTAATATGCTTTAAATTAAAGGATCATGATTTTATAATGTTTCTTTACCAATACTATCAAACTGTATTGAATGTCTATTTTAGAACAGGAAGAATATTGTTCAACCAATTAATTTTTCTTCATTGTCTCAGATTTATACAAATATAAATATAAATCATATAAAAGGAATAATGTAAAGATTATATTATTATATCTTTTACATTAATTTTAAGAGTAAGGTAGATAGAAAAAGACAATAAATTGACGATAGAATATTTGTAATAATAAAACTGACAAAGCTCAGTGCAGATGGCAAAGTATTCTAAAATTCATTAATAGAATTAAAAATAAAAAAGCCTCATTCAAAATTTAATGGACTTTTTTATTTCAAATATCTAATATTAAGGTTTTTATATAATTACAAATTAATCTCTGCATAGTAGTAAATTGTTGAAATATATTTGTAATCTTAAGTAGACTGTGTATCAAACATTTTTCACTCCCTAATCTTTGAAAAACAAAACATATTTTTTAAAACAAACTTTTATGTTTAATTATACAAAATCAGTAATTCAGATGTATTCCAGTATATCTAAAGTTTTTACATGCACAACTTATTTTTTTAATCCTTATTATTGGTATATGATATATTTAATTTTTAACAGCTACGACAGAAACCAGCTCTTATTCATCATCAGTCGGAAGTTGTACATTAAGTGTTAGCTCTGATGGAGTTGATGACATTGAAATAAACGAAACATCGAATTTATCGGAAAATTGCGGTGTTTCAATGTCCATGGCATCATTATATTCTGAAGCTGATCTTTTGAAAAGACCAAGAGGAACTCCCGATGGAGCATCCGATATTCTTTCAGCAGAAGGTGTAGCTTTATCTCTTATAAGTAAATTCACCGAAAAACAGTTGCCTAGGTAAGTATTATAGTCTCCACAAATGATTTCTAAAATCATGCAAATACTGCAAACACTCGATAGTGTTGTGCGCATAACGGAAACCCCACATACCGTATATTAATTACGCAAGCCACCTTGTACCGTGAACAAACGTATTTTCGTTTCGGGAAACGAATTTCATTTGCAAAATTCACATGTATTTCACAGTTGCTCTGTTACTCCGCTATAAACATTTACATTCAAATCAATAACATGTCATTTTATTCGCTGTTGCTAGAAAAACAGAATAGCAAATAATATTATTTTTGGCATGCACTAATGCTACTGTTGGTAAAGCTGCGATCCCAAGGCCATAAAAAATTTCAAATGTTCTGCTGACTATAGGTTTGTTCGAACCTCCAGTTCTGAACAGTTCCGGAACCGTTCTAGAATTAGTAGTTCTGATAATAATGCGCATGTCCGGCCAAGTCCTGGTTCTAGAACCGTTCGAAATCCTGAAGGTTCGAACAGTTTTAAAATTGGAATTTTAGGGAAACTTGTACTAGCAACATTAGTAATAGTAATATTAAAGAAACACCAAACTTATTGGAAGAAATACCGCGCGATCATTTAAATTCTAAATTAGAGCAGGCTGTGAAATTTAAATTAAGTTGGTATATAAGTACTAATTTACAATTTGAATTGTCAAAGTGACGTTTCAAAATGTTAATTAATCAATAATTGACATTCTGGACAACCTAATAAAAAAATCCCGCCTGCTATAATTTAGAATTTAAATCATCGCGTGGTATCAATCGTAATGAACGATTAATAGCTAATGCATCTAACTACCAAAATTGCGACAGGATTTAAAAAGTAATGAAAAAGTTGTTTATATGAAATACGTTTTTCTAAATTTTGTAATGGATAATTGTGCATTTTTTATATAAGCAATATATTTATAGGTAATTCTTTAGAAAGGGTGCCCCATGATAACATCAAAACACAAGGACAATATATACACCAATAGAAAGCTTACATTTCACGGAATCCAAAAGTGTAAATTTTATTGCCAGCAGGTGAGTAAAAAGTATCAAATTTTCGTCTTAAAAACCCACTGTTTTGAGGTTATAATACGAAAATTTTGTATTTTATATGCTAAACTGGATGCCGTCTATTGACTATGAGCGGCGCATGAATCAGATTCAACGCCCATTTAAAAGAAATGAACTCGTGTACATTCTTGTTCTTTTTTTATATAAATGTTTATAATCCGTGATAATATAATAATAAATATGGTCTGTAGTTTTTTTTAAAGGTTATATAAGGTCATATAACATAATATACAATTTTATATTTTAAAATATCTTTTTAATTCATGCATATTTTTCATTCGTAAGTTTTCTCAAGAACAGTTAATTAATTTCCTAAATTTTATATTAAATCCACAGATTGTACACTGTGGATTTAATTGCAGTGCAATTACTTTTTGGAAAATATCTGATTTTAAATTATGTTAGTACCTACATACATAAATATTCTAAAGGCTGTATTACACTTATCAATTTCTTCCCCAAGTTTTTAGGCAATGAACTGTATATACTAACTGGAAGGGAGGCAGGGTATTTGCATTTGAGAGAAATGTGTCAGGCGCAATAGAAAGAGATAGTGCTTCATTGTGATATATCCATCCATAGTTGTTGCATGTTCGTTTACGGAGTTTATTAATATGTATATACCTTAAAACACGATAATTATATAAAAATCATTCTTTGGATAATTTTTCTCCTTTTATAACACCCACAGCAGATAATAATGTATAATAAATACGCTAAAGTAGATTTATTTAAAAAAATATATTTAAAACGGCGGCGGCTAATTATATAGCCGTTAGTCAAACAAATAACATGTTAATTATATTTTTTATGTAGGTATAAAATATTTCATGAACTAACTTAATAAATATACATATAATTGCAAAAAACAAATTAATAAAATAAAAAAAGTATATAATAACAAAACAAAAGATCACATTCTAAGACAAAATATATGTTTCTTGGGAAATTCTTTGGATACAGGAATTATTAAAATTAATTTTATGAAAAGACAGTATTCATCTAATGATTTCTATCATGATAAAATAATATTTCATTTCTTGTTCTAATTTCTGTATTTTTAATTATTTCAAAGGAAATTTTATTTTAAGTTTTTTTACTTCTTATTCAAACAGAATTTCTTGCCTTTCCTTTCTTATGTCAATATTTTCTTTTTCTGCTTTGTATAGGACAAATTTAATGTTAGCTAAATTAGAATATTCTTCTTCTAATTTTGATGAATGTTGCTGTTCTATTTATGTATGTAGGTACCACTAGGTACTAACATAATTGAAAATCAGATATTTTCCAAAAAGCAATTGCACTGTAATTAAATCCACAGTGTATAATTTGTGGATTTAGTATAAAATTTAGGAAAATAATTTACTGTTGAAAAATGTTTGAATTAAAAAATATGATTTTAAAATATTATTAAATGAATCAAGTTACAGTCAGTACCAACTTTTTACTTCCCGCCCAAGTGCTTAAAATAGAATTTCCCGCACCCATTGGAATGCGTAAAATTATATATTATGTTATATGACCTTATATAACCTTTAAAAAACTACAGACCATATTTATTATTATATTATCGCGGATTATAAACATTTATATAAAAAAACAAGAATGTACATGAGTTCATTTCTTTTAAATGGGGTTTGAATTGAATCAAGCGCCGCTCATAGTCAATAGACGGCAACCATTTGAGCATCTATAATATAAAAGTTTCCGCTGTGGCTAGGGGCACGCGAGCGTGCCGATTAATTTGGAATTATAGGCACGTGGCTGACGTCACTGCTGTTATGACATTATCACTTAACGTGCACCTAAATTTGAAATTAGAGGTACGTCAAATCATTAGTTTATTCTGCGCCAATCTATAAGTTATTCGAATAATTAATAATAGTTTTCATTATTATTATTTTTAAGGAATAAATAACAATTAGAGTCAAAATACATAAGTCTTTTTAATATAAAATTCAAAACATCAAATTAACAAAACTCTTACTAAGGATAAATAAAATATTAATGGAAAGTTTTAGTAGAATCAAAGGATGCTTTTCTTATAGCGTCTAGTTGATTGTTTAAAATAAAAGTGAGAATGTCTTGCTTTTACTATTTTTATTGCGTTTATTAAGATCTATTACTGTCGTAGAATCACGTCCCATGGGTCGTCCCCTTTTCTTAATTTTGAGGGCAACACTATTGATTTTAATAAATCAGATTCAATATTTTCATTATTATTATTGTTATTACTGTTCTTCATTATCACCAAAGGGTTCATCAACAAATGTAATGTGTTGCATGTTTGCTAAATTATTATCTGTCAATTCACTTATATCTCCATCAGACAATACTATTCTAACACTATTTTGTTGTGAGATCGTTTCTTGATTATTATCGTATGCCTGAGTATCTATTTCTGTATCGATCAGATCACAATTTGCCTCACCTGTTGTAATATAATTCCCACTTAATAATTGCCACTTCGTTTCCAGTTCTCCAGCAGTGTTCCATTTTCTTCAATAAATCTAATCTATAGTTGAATTCACTATCGCTGGAAATGCTAATTAAGTTAATTAAAGAATTGGTAATTAAAGTGGCTGATTTTCGTTTTTCGGTTAACGTCATCACTTTAGGATTTTCGCTTACTACATGTTTCGGTTTTGCCACAATATCTGACTTCGTTGTTCCAACTCTATGTTGTGATAATAATAATTTTTTGTCCATCATATATGACACAAGTAGTTTTCGGCAAATAATGTTATGTTTTTATGTTTTCTTACGGCTAAGATAAGTCGGCAGCCAACATCATGGAAGAAAAATTTGGACATTGGCAATTGTCTGTTGTGACATTTATCATATGTTCTTATTTGAAACATACCGTCATTATATTTCTTTAATATTTTGACTTTTGTGATTAAATCTATCTGTTTCTGGATATATTTGAAACTGTAACCTGTTAAAATATTCACATACTGCAATAAATCTTTTTCATGGTTTTGAAATCGGTGCAGTGGTCGCTTCAAAATGTGTTTAGCTGCTCGATTGTCGATTGATTATGGCTATCAAAAAAAATGAAAAAATATTTAACAAAGTCGGTTAAAGTTGAACTCTTTAGGTACTACTTGTTTGATTTTATGGTTAATTGACTCCATAAGGTTATTTGTTGTATTATTTAAATTGCCATTTGTCATGTTACTTACAAGCCATTCATTCCGAATAGTATGCCAATTTTTATCAAGATAATCACATACGCTTTGAGGAACGCATCTTTAAATTGAGTATATATGATATCATATTCAGCCTCATTGTTACAACAGACTAATTTTTGAAGGTATTCTAAAGATAAATCTCGTTCCTCTTTAGAAATATTCAACTTCTCGCAGTCTATTTCTCGTCTAAAAGTCTTTAGGGTATTAAATAAACAAAAATACACAGGTCTTCCTGGAAAAAGTTCTTTCATAACTCCACGTTCTGTTAAAGCTTTACCTCCCATAAAGCAAATTACTTTATCAGTGCCATTTTGGTTTTTAAATAATTCAAAAATCCAGTAATATGATTCACGATCTTCCACAGTTATTAACGATACAGAAACAATTTCTGACTGGCCATTAGAATCCTCTACAAAAAATAAAAAAAAGAATGCAGCCGGTGTTAAGCAATTTGTAAGTGCCGTCAATACTAACAAATTGAGGCCACGCTGTCATTGAATTTCTCATACTTTCTGTAGAGAATTGTAATGCTTTGAAGTTCTTTTCCTCGTCTCAAAGTATATGAACATTACAATCTGTTGAGAAAAATATTTTTTAAGATTATATATACGTGCGTTCATGATGAAAGGAACAAATTCGTTTAAAATTCAGGTAATTATTTTGCAGAAAAACGCTCGGACAGGTCGATTAGTATTTTTAGTTTAGAATTTTTTGACATAAGAAAATTATATACAGGCTGTCTAAAGAAGAACATATGCAGCAATCATTGGTTTTTTCAAGTGGAACACCCTGTATATTATGCCATTTTTGAATTGTAGGGTGAATTCTAAACACATTAAACACATTTTTGTGTAACACATCATATCCCCAAAATCAGCGGTTTTCGGAATAATGAGTTTTGTGATAAATTAAAATACACATATGTAATGAAATAAAATATTTAAATTGAACAAGGACACTTTTTTTTAAAAGCCAACAAAAACAACCTGGTATTGCAAATTTTATCTTCAACAAAAAACTCATGTATTTTTTTAATTTATCACATTTCAAACGTCATTATTCCGAAAACCGCTGATTTTGGGGATATGGTATGTTACACAAAAAATGTGGAGAATTTACCGTAAAATTCAAATATGGCATAATATACAGTATGTTCCATTTAAAAAAAACAATGATTGCTGCATATGTTCTTCTTTAGACACCCTGTATATATTTTCTTATGTCAAAAAATTCACAACTAAAAATACTAATCGACCTGTCCGAGCGTTTTTCTGCAAAATAATTACTTGAATTTTAAACGAATTTGTTCCTTTCATCATGAACGCACTGTATAGATACAGTAGCATTTAACTCATTACGGTATTTGGATTCCAATAATTTCACAGTTTCTGCCAAATGATTTTTCCCAGTCTTGAGTTTGTAGTGAATATTATGAAGATCTCTTAATGTTGTCTTTTTACCAATTTCAACATAAATAATCTTGCACATTTCCAAGGTCTATTTCATTTAATATACGATTTTGAGGTAAATGATCAAAAACTTTCTAGATAATAAAACTTTATTTTAATTTTATGTTTATACATATTATTAACTACGTATTTGCTTACAATCGAAAGTTCATGTTTTGTATGTTCTATTACAACTATATACTTTTAGATATTGGCCTCCTGGACAAATACGTAGTTTGAAATTCGCATTACATCCTAAGAGTAGCGTGCTGAAAATTATTACAGAAGTCAAAACAATTTTATCGGTTATTTAAAAGCTATTGTAACCTGATCTGTCGTAATCCATTTCATCTTTTAGAACGTTCTTTATCATGGATACATGCATATTCAAGTTTATAAAATTCTAGAGAGGACTTCAGCGGTCTTTGTATATATTTAAGAGAGGAGTTTATTGTACGACTTCTTTTTTAATAAAATTTTTGTTTTTTGTCTTGTTCATAGATTTCTAAATATTTCTGTAGTTCATTATAGGAACCAAACTGGAGACCAAGGGTTAATTCTTTTTTTTTTCATTAATAGTCTCCTCTCTGTCATTACTACTATTATTTATCGTAACTGTAGCCATATTGTATCTAAAAAAAAATGAGACATAAGATACCTTATGAAGTACTGTTTATGACATAAATCCAATCAGGATAAATTATTTCCTAACCCCAATTCCTCAAGGATTAATTTTGTATTATGCATAATTACGTGTGCATAATACAAAATCAGAGTACGCTCTGTTTAGTGATTTAACTATTATTAAAATACAGCATGGACCTGTTAGACCGTCCATATTTAATAGTTTATGTCATTATAAACTGCAGTAATCCACTAACACTAACAGAAATCCTGACCACAAACTAGAACATGCATATTTTCCCCATTTCTTATACACGTGCCTCTAATTTCAGATTTCAGCGCACGTTAAATGATATCGTCATAACAGCAGTGACGTCAGCTACGTGCCTATAATTCCAAACTAGGCGGCACGCTCGCGTGCCCCTAGCCATAGCGAAAAGTTTCGTATTATAACCTGAAAATAGTGCTTTTTTAAGATGAAAATCTGATACTTTTTACTCACCTGCTGGCAATGAAACCTACATTTTTGGATTCTGTGAATTGTAAGCTTTTTATTGATGTATATATTATCCTTGTATTTTGATGCTATCATGGGGTACCCTTTCTAAAGAATAGCCTATTTATATATTACAAAACACCAAACTGGTGGACAAATACCAATCGTAATGAACATTTAAATGATACATCTCGAAATTGCGACAGAATTTAAAAATTAATGAAGAAGTTGTTCAGAAGAAATACATTTTTTGAAATTTTGTAATTGATATTTCTGATAAACCAGGTAAATAAAATAAGGATTTTTAATACAAGCTGTTATTAATAATTGGCACATGCATCAAATGCACACACATTAATAAATATGTATTACATAACTATAAAATCAACAATCATAATGGATTTAAACAAATATATTTCAATACATTTTCAATGTTCAAAGCCAATTCCTCTTCTTTTTTTTAATCTGTGAAGTAGTACACTCTTTCAATCCATTTTGGAGAATTGAAGCCTTTTTAGTAATTTGAATTGCAGTACTTACATGATTTGGTAGTTACATCAATCAGACTCTGAACGTTTTGTGTCACAAGTCTGGGAGGCACATTAACTTGCAATTGATTATAATTTTCATGACATAACAGGCTGGTACAAATACATACATATAACAGATTGTTCGGATATCTAATATATTGATATCACAGATACCCTTTATTTTTCTTAAATCTCAAGGGGGACACATCGAATCAAAAATTATAAGTTTAGTTTACATAATATTAAATACTATTTTGTCTAAGTTTAACAAATATGTCAGTTTCTCTACGAATATATGATAATTATAAATTAACTTTTCACATGTTCGCAAATTCCTATAATTGTACCATTACATTCACTTTATTCTTAAAGGAAGAATCACTTGCTAGACTCAAGAACATCGTAGTCACTGAAGTAATTTCTAAAACAATAAACCACCATTTGAAGAAACTTTAATGTTTAGTCACATACGTATAGCTGTTTACTTTGGCTATTACAAAATTGAAATAACGGGTGTGAATAAAAACAACTGTAAAAAAAATTAAAAATAGGTGTGATGAACCGAATCACACCAATACTCTAATAATATCACAAACTAAAATAAAAAACAAATAGGTGCTTGAACGACAACTTAAAAACCAACCTACAACAACTCCAAACTCTGAAGTTCAACATAAATACGATAAACATAACCAGAAAAATGCGAAAGCTGATACGAATGACAATTACGCATGCTCCGGATTTATCAGAATTTCAAATACTAGCCCACCATCCAGAACTGTTAGAACCGTTCCGAACGGTTCTTGAATTACTAGTTCTGAAAGATCGAACACTGAACTACCAGTTCTCAGAATTTGCAGTTCCAGAACTGCATGGTCCGAACAGTCTTTTTCTTAAATGACATGCGCACTAGTTCTAGAACCGTTCAGGACTGCAGGTTCGAACAAACCTTATATGAACATTTACTAGATATGGATGGATAACTAGCATTTTTAAACACGGGTTTTATTATGTTTTTGTACCTCAGGTAAGTTTTAATTTTCTACATTCTAGATCTTAAATCACATTTGTTACTTAAACCCAACCTAACCCAACCCAACTCTAATGTCGCACCACTTATACAGTTGATAGACCAAAATGTAATTAAAAAAAAATGTGAGCCCTAAAATAAAATGTCACTAGATAACGTTATAAACGCTTTAAATGTATATTAACTCAGTGGGTAAAGCATATCGATATTAGGTACTTTATAATTATAAAGAAAAAAATAGAAAAGGCCATTATGCAAAAAATGAAAAATTCCCAGAAAAAAACAACAATTTCTGACTTTATGGGCAAAAAATGCTTTTTATTACCTACTCTAAGTTGTAGGCTTCCAAGGTTTTCGTTCATACCTTCTTGGTTTCTGGGTTGTTACTGCTGCGATTACCTGAAACAGACTGTCTGTTTGCAATTTAGTGTAAAAAATAATGTTTACTAGTATTATTTCGTAAATGTTTTCGTTTTGATTAAACAGTTTGTTATTAACATTTCTTCATTAACGTACTTTCACGAAAAACACATATGATAACGTTGTAGACCATTTGTAGACCAATGAGTTTGTATTTCAATGTGATTTCAATAGATATCATTACCGTCAAATTTTGACATTTATCTGTGCATTTAATTGGACTATCATGTTTCATTTTGTGTAAACTCTGCTTCTTCGTGGTTATTTGTATTGTTTTAATTAGTTGTTGTTGTTTTGTCGTTTCTTTGTTGTTAATTTATACCTTCATAATGGATTTTACATTTAATGAATATGCCGATATGTACAGTTCTGTGCAATAAACTGGCGTACATTTATTATACGATTATGTAAATATGACTTTTGTTTGAATATCTGTCATGTGTGACAAATTGAATTGACGCTGTAATTCAATTTGTCGTACTTAACTTAAACCATTTTCACAATGGCAAAGTAATGTCAAAATTAGCAATAAGACGTGTACGCCATTTTATTGCACAGAACTGTACAGTTCTGTGCAATAAAATGGCGTACACGTCTTATTGCTAATTTTGACATTATTTTGTCAATGTGAAAATGGCTTATTTTATCCTGTAGTTGAAAGGTTAAATAATGCCTTCATTATTGACATTAGTTGTCAAAATGATTGGTTCTAATTATCTTTTATCTTGATGATTATTTTATTTGAAATTATCGTTTGTAAAGATATTAACATTAAATAAAATTTATTATATTATATAATTGTTTAATATTCAACACGCAAAATAAAATACAAATAAAAATAAATACAAAAACAAAATAAGAAACATTATTAAATTAGTCATACTGTCATTTTCTTCAACGACTTTATTTAAGCGATGGGCATTCAATTAATTAATTTTCATCTGCTACTATTCTTCCCACGCCTTTTCTATAGTATCCCAGGGAAATCGACAAGCTATGGATCGTGATCCAGGAAGATTTACTGCAATTTTAGCATTTCTAGCGGTATCAAACGGGTTTTCCCTTAAATATTGTAGAATTCTTCTTCGCGCTTGTATATTCGGAGACGAGCAGAACTACCTCTTCTATATAATGTTCTTTCCTTCTCCCAGCGTTTCTTAATTTTTAGCACAGTAGATTTATTTATGCAAAATTGCTGTGATGCTGCTCTAATTGACCATCTTCTTCTTGTCAAATCTAAATATGCGGGCATATTGAATATCTCTATCTGTCAGTTAAGTATGACAAAATGAAAATAAAAGTCATATTTAGATAATCGTATATTAAGTGTACGCCAGTTTATTGCACAGAACTGTACATATAGTGTATGGATTCTGTAATGGAAATACTAACATGGTAGAACGGGAATATCACGTCGTTACCCAAATCGAAGACATGCTAGTGGAAATGTATTTCGAAGGTTCGATCAACATCTACGTGAAACTGGTTCGGTTACTAAAAGAAATGCTAATGCTTGTCGGCCAAGAGAGACGTACAATACAACTAGAAGAGCAAATTGTTGTAGTACAAAAAGATCCCCCCGTTTGTGCCCAACAGTTAGCTTCAACCTCAAACCACCCTAGTAATAAAACCGTTTAGTCGGTTCTACTAGAAAACCTTTGACCATATCATGTTTGTAAAGTTCAGTCACTCTATGAAATTTTTGCAACACAATTTTAAATAGGATTCAAGAAGATAACTGCTTTTTAAAACGTGTGGTTTTCAATTCTAACAATTACATAGGTAATAGTGTCACTGATTTACTGTCAGATATATATCCAAACAAAGAACTAATCCTGTTGTAATTAGACATTTTTTTTATATTTATTATTTTGACAATAAATAATTTGAAGAGCACCTGATAATACTAATAACTAGTAAAATGTTTTCGAAGATCGAAATACGGAAATTATAGCGGTATCTACAATTGCAATAGTATGCGGCTACAATGTTGCCAAATGTACGTTTCTTTCAAATGGTTTTGAACACATATGAAGCGCGATACGACATTTTAACAATAACATTTTTTATTCAGAACTGAACGAAGAATGTCGCTGTGTGTAGCTTTTCCGACATTTTTTACACACGCTGTATATTTATTTTGTTAATTATTATGTTTATTACGTATTAGATATAACCTTCGTTAACGTGAGTAAATCGATAATGTGAACAACCATTGTTTTATTCAGTTCACACTATCAAATGTCTACTGTATTTTAGAAATCGTGACTAATTTAATAAATAATAATTATAATACATAACCACAATACGTACTATCTTCAAATATGCCATTTGTCAATTAGTTTTCTTCAAATCTCAAGTTATATGATTATTACAGAGCTTCTGAACTAGAATGGTTGGTATCAGAAGAAGATGCACCCCAGGCACTCTTACCTTTACCCAAAAGCTGGCCAGTAAATCCAGATGAAACGCAAGACCTTCCAGTGACTCCTTTAAGAGGCACAAAAGAATGGGCTCCACCCAGGCCACAAATAATACTATCTCTTCATACAGCACCATCGTATGGAGGTTTACAACAATATTTTTCTTAAAACCATTAATATATATTATTGTAGTCGCAAGGTGTTGATGAATAAACAGGATTATCGTTGTGCTGGATGTGGAATGCGAGTTGCGCCTCAATACGCCTCCAAATTCCGATACTGTCATTATTTAGGGCGTTATTTTTGCACAGGTTGCCACACAAATCAAGTATCTTTAATACCAGCAAGAATTATTCATAAATGGGATTTTGTCAGGTAAGTAAAATTTAGGACAGATATTCATTAGCTGTCAGAAATGTATAACTATAGTAGAATTACCCAACAGATGCAGTAGCAACAGCGCACGAGAAATGCGTCACTTGAACGCCATACGTAAAATAACGCTTACTATTGGTTCGTTTGCAAGGACGCCCACAATAGAATAAATTTAGTATTGTGTTTTGACAGTTTCAATTTTACATTATTATTATTTTATTCTTTCTCAGTTTCTTTGCTTAATATCTAACAAAAAGTATTTCTGAATACTGCTGTACATAGTTTTTGTGACAAACGTAAGTAAGCGCATGAAATATAACATGAAGATGATTTTGAAATATCTACTTTATAGGCTATAAACTTTATCCTACGTTTAATCACCTGTGGTGTGGTATCAGTCTGTCCCTTTGCGTAACATTATGGAGAATTCACCTCCTAAGAAGAGACTCTCCAATCATTTTACAGTAGAGGACAAGGAGAGGTTTTTGAATATATACAAAATCTTACAAGAACAGCCAGGTACTTCAAAAGTAGATAACATTGCAACTACAGCAACAGCAGCAGGTAAATATTAATGTTATTTTTTGAATAATAAAGTCTCATTTTGGTGATTTATATTCAGGGATATCAGAACGTAGTGTTTACAAGGTTTTGCAAGAATATAGTGCTGAGCATAAATTTCAATCACCAAAGAAATACCATAGGAGAAAGGCCATACTGGACAACGTTGATGATGTAATGCGGAATAGTATTCGAGGAATTATTCACTCCTTTTTTTTTAAAAACGAACCTCCAACTGTACAAAAAATTCTTATGGTGATAAATGAAAGTGACAATTTATCAAACTTTAAAATTTCAACTCTCATAAAATAAATAAGAGAACTGAACTTTCGGTAAAGTATAATGAAAATATTTGTTTCTTTTTATAAACAGTTTTGTATTTGTAGTTATCAAAAGAGGAATTGTAATAGTATTCTAAAAGAAGAAAATGATATTATTACTTGGAGGAGACAATACTTACGTAAAATAAGAAAATATCGTGAAGATGGAACACCGATATATTACTTAGACAAAACATGGGTGAATGCGGGGCACACAGTAAAGAAAGTGTGGGCAGACACATCAGTGCTTACTGCGAAACAAGCATTTATAGATGGTCGCAAAATAAATAAACCACCTACAGCAAACAACCGCAAAGTTGAAATTCAACAATGACTTGTAAATCAAAACATACCATATGAAGATGACATGGTGAAGGCAGAATTATTAGCACTAGTTAAGGAAAATGTGACCGGCCTTGCGAAATATGCTGTATATGAGATAATTGAAGCATCAAATAGAAAGGTATTGTGGTTACCTCCATACCATTGTGAATTAAATCCGATAGAGTTGATATGGGCACAAGTAGAGGCGTATGTTGCTAGGCACAATGTATCATCCAAACTGGAGGATGTAAAGCAATTATTTCAACAAGGTGATTCATGTGAAAATTGGAAAAACGCAATTAAACATGTGGTTAATGTGGAAAACAAAATGTGGGAACTTGATAATTTAATGGATTGTCAAGAAGACTCATTAATTATAACAGGTGATGATTCCACTACATCATCTCCTAGTGACGACTAATTAATAGTGAAACTGATTTGATGCTGTTTTATTTAATATGCTCTTTTTGTAAATCACTGCTTTCTTATACTTTTTTTTCATATGTAAATTCATCTATTGATGAATGAATAAACACATTTTCTTTGTATCATGTACATAATCATAGAAACTTAAAATATATTTTCTCCTAATAGTGTATATATTGCATTAAACATATCCGAACCACTTGTCGTTTTCTTTATTTCTTCCCATTTCCCCCATTTACAAGCGAATTGGACAAAAAATAAAAATTAAATTACTACATTATATTCATTAAATGTGCATTTATTTAGAAGAAAATTATTCTTTGATTTCACCACTTTAGCTACCTTAAGCTTGCTTTTAATAAATTGTTATACAAATGCCACTATATACAGAATATTAAACAAAGTTGTTTATTATAATGTACTATTCCAAACGTTAAACAAATTATCATATCACATTTCTTGTTCACATAAGCCTAAAGAGAGGGCTGCTCTTGTAATTTATTTTCATTTCATTTTCCTTCTGATTATACCTAAAATAATCTAAAGTAATGAAAATTATTAATAACTAGTTGCTTAAACAGCTTATATTACGTACATTGCATTAATTTTCGTCTATTATAATAACATTTATATAAAAGGATGTGTAGAACCCTTGCATCAAAATATGGGGTTAGAACTACATATTTGTTTATAACGTCTAATGTCAAAACATTTAAGGTTAAGGCTATGCATTAAGCGTTGTGAATTTGCCTTTTTAAGCTATTACGTCAATGCAATGTTGCTACTGCATCTATTCGGTAATTCTACTATAGATATAATCATTGTGTTTTACAATGTGGATTACAGTTGAAATCCAAAATTCCTTCCATAACTGTAATGCTACCATAAATTATATTTAGAGACTATTTGTTTATAGATAGACTATTCAATGAATTCTTAAATATGTACAACAGTCTTTATGATCTTCCTTACTTATGGATTGGAAGGAGTAGTAACTGGAATAAGTAATAAGTGAAATCTTGTATAAGTAGTTAGGGAAGTAGTTATGGTGATGGTGGAAGTAAAATATTGTCACTACTAGTTAGAGATTATCCCAGATGTTTAGAGTTACATGTTTACTTTTATTTTTTGAATAATATTTAACATTAGTCATTGAAAAACCATTAGCATCTTTTTATTACTATAAGATGACTCCTTTATTATATCAAATTCAGTGGGAAAAATACATGAATGGTCACATCTACGGAGGACTATATACTAGGAGGCGACACGACGTATCAACAAAACGTACCTGTAATAGAACTTAAATTAAAGTTCCGAGTGCGTCGCTGGGTGGCGCAGTTGTTCCATTCTCGGCTACATTTCAAAGGAAGCAAATGGTCGGACATTGTTTTTAATTTATCAAAAGAAAAGCTACAAAATCAATAAATAAACAAATATTATAATTTAGACTATTTTCTTTATTCTCGGCTACATTTTAAAGGAAGCAAAAGGTCAGGACATTGTCTTTAATTTATTTAAAAAAAACATGAAAATACATCATCAATAAATAAACAAATATTATAATTTAGACTCTTTTCTTAATTTTCTAGTCTTCTCTATCTTAAATCTCCTAGCTTCATTAAGGGTTCTATATAAAAAAATCTTATTTTTTACAATAGGTGATTATGATCATAACTATACTACCTTATTTTTCAGTCGATTGTTTTTTCACTTAATGCACTTTAAAACACCCTGAAGTTTTTCATATTTTTCTAATATGTTTGGCAAACGAACTTTTTTTAGGTGTCTTCGACAAGTTTGCTGACAATTGACACAGTTGTTTGCTAAAATTCCTTAAATCATGAGGAGAATGCTGCAAATGAGTCTTTGTCCATTTCGTTGTAGGTAAAAGAAATTGGTCGAAATTGTCCATCGTACTTTGAAACCAGCTTTTTCCTAGATTTTCCAAGACATTATTTTCGGTTTCATTGTCTCTAATCTCCACACTTTCCTCAATACCAGCAACTGCATTATCTTTATTTTGTTTTTGTTCAATTTTTCCAGCGATTTTTCTTATAGTTGGAGCTTTTCGTTCTGCTTTAGGGTTGGACAAGTAATGAGGCAAGTTAGGAAATATGCAGGGAATTGCGTCGCAATTTAGTTTGGGTCGTCCTCTTTCAATTTTATTAATTTCCCTATCACTTATTTTCGTTTCAAAGCATTTTGAAATGTCTGATTGCAAAAAGTGCACTTCACAAACAACATCATTTTCAACTAATTCTTTATCCGCTCTTGGAATAGCTCTGTTCCATTTATTAAAAATAGTCTTATCCTTAAATTTCAGAGAGGTATTCATAATAATAATTACGTAATAGCGATTAAAAAGTAACTTACCTTTGGCGCCTTAAATAAGCTTGTATTTTTTATCCCATGCAGTTTATTATATTTCCGTGTCGATGAATAACCGGCTTTACACCCCGGCACAAAACAACTGTTTTTACTTTTCATTTTCTACAGCTCTATCCACCAGTTCTTTTCAAAACAATCGTTTAAATTACGAGGAGCCCCATTAAAACACGTGTAAAATGTGGGTGAACGTAGCCGCGCTACCTATCATTGCGACACTTGTGGCAGTTCGTTCAACTAAAGTAAGGTGGGTACACAAAATTCAGATATTTGCATAAGCGTTTCGCCTCCTAGTATATAGTCCTCCGTAGTCACATCTTACCACCAAACCCTATGGTGGTCACTGTCACGAACTAATCTTTGGTTGCATATCTAGAGAATACATAAGGCGCTTTCCCGTTAGGATCAGAATAAGTACAGAGTTACCTCAATCGCAACTTCTTCGGGTTCCTTTGGTTTGTGTCATTTTGAAGTTTTTGGGCACCGGTACTTACCCCCGCCCCCTCACGGACGAGCTTTGAAAGTGGTTCAAAACGACCCACGCATGCTCCGTTATATTTTATATCAAATGTAATTTGGTTATTGTCTGTTTTGTAATGCATCTTACGTCACAATCTCTATTATTTGCGATAGTAAGTAAAAAGCTGAAAATAATGAACTACTCGACTTCTTAATAATTAATTTAAATACGGCAACAACCGCACTTTTGACGCTACTACTGACTCATCGCGCGTATTCTATCGCCGAATGGCGGCAATTTAAAATAAATACACTTGCTTACATCCTTGCTTTTTTTATATAAATGTTTATAATCCGTTTAATATAGTAATAAATATTATGTGTCGTTTTTTCAATGTTATATTGCAGGTTAATTAGATTATTTTGGGCAGAAATATTAACATTGAAAAAACTACATATACGTCATATTTATTACTATATTAACACGGATTATAACATTTATATAAAAAAAAACCAAGGTTGTACACGAGTTTATTTAGTTCAAAATGACCGCCATTATGCCATATGGTCAGTACTAGCGTGTAGCGTCTAAAGTCGAAGTGATGTTCAATGTTGTTGTGGGGGACCCATTCCGAAGTCTTACCATTACTTGTTCCGGCGAGGGTAGGTTCATTTTGTGACCTAGTTCATTTTAACTTCTAACTAGAAAGCCCTTATAATCACAGCAGTAAGGAAGAACTCTTGGGTAGTAACGCCTAGCAGCTATCTTGTGGAGTTAATAGGAAGAGATTATTGGTTAATAACAAATTAGGCACTGCAATGCACATTATTTTGTAATATTTACATAATTATGTAAATTTAAAATACTAAATAGTAATGATGGGCAAAATTGGAAATTTCAGTTTACTAATTAGCGAAACAGCAGATGTGTTTTTTGGCGCATTATTTGATCAAATGGACATTTTTCTCATAGCAAAAGTTTATTTGAAAGTTATAAACTTCCCAATTAATACCGGTAATAGTAATTAGCGAAATTTAATTATAAAAATATATATACATATTCTATGGTTAATTAATATGACACGAAACCTTTCAACCAGGTATCTTTGTTTCCACGTTCAAATGTCTTTACTTAGGCCCTTTTTTGTTTGTATTTTCGTCTTCGTTTTTCTGTTGAGGCCTTATATTGTAGTTGTTAATTGTTTTGGTATTTTTTTCTCTTGTAGTATTGTTATCATGTTGCGTAGTTTCACTAGATCAAATGATTTTGAGAAGTAAGCGAAACACGTAAAGGATGGCGCCTTAAATTCAATCGTTTGTTCAACCTTCTGACAGGCAATAAATATGTCGTCATTAGTTAACTTATGATTATTAGAATATTGCAGGTTATATTGTTCTGCTTAGTGGAGGCTTTCTAAATATGCTTTTTTTATAGTTAATTGTTAATTTCGTTTACTTCTGCCTGTCTGTACCACCACATCTTTCGAGTATTTGTCCCAATAGATTTCCTTCAGTTGCTTTATTTTCTGATAGATATGTTTTCATGCTTTACAGAGTGTGGTATAAGCTTGAAACTACCCAACATTGCAACAATTGAATAGTTGGGGGGGGGGGGGGGCTTGGTGAAAATTATCGAACTCTGTATATCCTGTTGTCTAAAATATATGGATTATATAGACGAGTTGAAAATGCATATGGCTTGTTCGACAGTCCATGTACTAAGACCAGCGAAATGAAGCGTATGGCTGGTCAACTGCAGTAAATACAGAGATTGAATTAATTTTTGTCATACAAAAACTTGAGTATATAATAAACAGATTTATAAAAGAAAATATATGTTTTTTAGCCTCATAACATTTATGCGTCTACTTTATTAAACATTTTTTTCCGTTCCTCAATACATGTACTGCAATTATTTTAATGATATTTGCCAGAATTAATAAGATATTACGTTTTCTTCTGCAATAAATATATAGTACTAAACATTAATGTTAACTTTGTATGTGGAGTAAGCAGAAGACTGGAATATGAAACCAAAGCCTAGGCAACAAATTTGAAGAACTTTTAAGACGATTTAGGTTCAATACAAGCTGCATAAGATTTAACTGACACTCAAGTTCGAAAAATCAATATTGGTCTTTTGTTGGAGTAATTGATAGTAATCCCTTGTGAAGATGCAGTTAAGAGGAATTTATTGAAATGCTAACTTGACAGCCACAATTTATGTATTTACCATATATAAATTTATATACAGCGTTAGTAAAAAGTCCCGGAACGGTCGAATAACTTTGTTATTTGTTATATAATATAAATGCATTTTATGCAATACAGTTAATATTTTTTTCACTTCCGGTTTAATCGGCAATACGTCCAACTTTTTTTTTTAAATGGAACGCCCAGATTTTTTTAACACTTTTGAATGCAAAATAAAAAACTACGTTCAGGAAGTACTAAGATGTTTATTTTTATTACCTTTTATTACCTCTGAAAAAAGTTGTTGTTTAGTGTTTACATTCTTTTTGCCGTCACATTTGACAATTTTAAAAGCGTTTTAACTTTTGCCTCGCTATAAATTTACTTATTTTAGACATTGACACATTTGAAAATGGCAGTAAAACTTACTGAATCAGAACGAATTGAGATATTAATGATGCGTGGGTACGGTGATCGTCAACGTTCTTTTGAAGAGGTTCGTATTTATTTTAATACTGTTTATCCGGATCGTCACATTAGTAAAAGTACGTCTTTCGTCAGGTGAAGGATTTACCTAGAAGGGGACGTCCATTAACAGCAACAGATGAAGAAACTAGTTTGAATGTGTTACTTACAGTGAGATCTCTCTCAAAAATCTGCTCATAATATTCTTAAATCAGCAAGAATGAAAGCCTATAAAATGTATCCCGTCCATGAGTTAACTGAAGATGATCCAGATCGTAGACTACAATTTTGCGAAACAATGACGGAATTGATCGAGCAGCAGCCTAATGTTTTAGATCACATCATTTTTTCAGATGAGGCAACGTTTTGTCTCAACGGCACTGTGAAAGACATAATTGTCGCTACTGGTCAATTGAAAATCCGCATTGGATTGAAGAAGTCCATACACAGCGTCCTCAAAAGGTGAATGTCTGGGCTGGTCTTGTTGGAAACAACATCATAGGACCATTTTTTATAAGAGGAAATTTAACTGGCAATGTCTACTTAAATTTATTGCGAAATGATGTTCCAGCACTTGCGGCCCTCTTTCCAAATGCAAACATAGGTGATCACCCTAATGCACATTTTTGGTTTCAACTAGATGGAGCTCCCCCCCATTTTGCCCATAATGTCCGCGATTATTTGAATGAAATTTTTCCGGGACGTTGGATCGGACGTAGAGGAGCAATCGAATGGCCAGCACGTTCGCCAGATCTCTCGCCATTAGATTATTTCTTTTGGGGTAACTTGAAATGTCAAGTGTACAAAAATCGTCCCCATAATCTTGAACAATTGGAGGAGAGAATAGTTCAAGAAGCCAATCGCATCACTCCAGAACAAATACAAAATTCAATAAGAAATTTTACTGACCGTTTACATTTTTGTCAAATTGTAAATGGAGAGCATTTTGAACAATTATTGTAATCGCAACCTGAAGAGACAGGTATCTTGATTTTTCTGTATTAGGACACGTTTTTAATTTTTTGACTGTTTTCTTGTGAATAAAAATAAACATCTTAATACTACCTGAACGTAGTTTTTTATTTTGCATTCAAAAGTGTTAAAAAAATCTGGGCGTTCCATTTAAAAAAAAAAGTTGGACGTATTGCCGATTAAACCGGAAGTGAAAAAAATATTAACTGTATTGCATAAAATGCATTTATATTAACTATACCCCCATACCAAATTTCAGAAATCATAATTTTCAAATAACAAAGTTATTCGACCGTTCCGGGACTTTTTACTAACGCTGTATATAATAATATATTCTATTATCAACAAAATTTCTTTGAAAACATCGCCTTGAGTGCATGGCCCACTGCAAAATAAACTGCATCGCCAATGCCTCTTGATCAGTTAGACATAGAGTGTTTGAAATACTATAATGTTCTAATCACAATTATCAGGTTTATTTTTAATTAACTGTATTTTGCTCTTTTAGATATCCTGTATCGAATTTTTCATATCGATTAATCGAACAGATGTATACAGATCCATTGTTTAGGATTTTCGAAATAAATAAGGATCTTACAAAACGTACGAAGAATCTCATTACTATTAGAAAGTACATAGTTGGCTTATACTACATGAAGGATTATATCATGAATTGTAGATTTGCTGAAAGGTATACTTGTGTTCATAATAAGACTATAAGCAAAGACGATACTTATTAAACATTTTTGTTGTTTCAGTATTCAAGATTACCTTATTACAGAAAAGTCATTTATTGTAAGCGATCCTGATATATATTCTTTGGAGAATCTAGTCAATATACGAAGTGGTGAAATGAAAACTAAACTTTGGTTTTTGGTGGAAATATGTTGGCGCCATATACGCGAATGTGAGGTAACTACAACTGTGTTGATGAGATTATATACTTGTTTAGCTTTATTTTTTTTTTGTATACCTTACCTACAACTATAAATGAACAATGACGCTTTCTTGAATTTGCTATATCTTAAAAATGTGGTAATTTTATACATATATATATATATATATGTTGTGCTGAACGCGACTAGGCGATCTAGTGGTCGGCAACTTGCGGCTATAGAACACTCCCACTTCTATAACGGTTACGTAATGACAGAAACATACTAAGAAGCATTTTTTCACATCGATTAATATGACTGTTAGCCGTGAATATAACATTGAGAATTTCTCGTACATATAACATAGGTATTTAAAATTTCTATTGTGAAAAATGAAAAAAACTAATACAATATACATACATATATTCATATGAAATTAACAGTTACCTAAAATATGTATATGACATGTAACAAAATCATAAATAGGAATAGTTTGTTGAAAAAGAAAAGTCTGCATTTATCAAATCAACCACATTCTAATGGTACAAGATATTGCACTTTTCATTGTAATATCTTGGACGATTCAACTACTACATTTCTGTAAGATTAATAAAGCCATATACATTTACTGAAAGATTTATTAAAAGCAATACATTCTAACGAATTTTATGTCCAAATTTCTTTAATCAGTTGATTGAGAAAACCTTGTTTACAAATTGGTTTACCTGATTTCAACTTAAAAAAAAAAGTTAAGTTCTGGAGGAATTGGAGTGAGCTTGACAGTGCCAGTAATACTTGTTAGCGTAGAATTTAACTGCACATCAACTTTACAAGCATGTACATTATTCATCCAAACCTAATTCAGCCAAAAGTACTTAATGTGTCTGCATAAGCTTCCGACGTGAACTTCCATCTTCTGTAGAATTTCTTCCATGTTTTTGTAAATTTTCAATATAGTTTAACATGTTACTGATATATGTAGAGTGAGGCCCAAATATGTTCGATTAAAAGGATGTTTTAATAAGGTACTGTTAAATGCATTTACAAAGAGCAAACGCAAACTAAATCGCCACAGAATATTTAGGATCTTCACGAATTGTGATAAGTCCCAGAATAGTAGTAGAATTAAAAAACTTCCAAAACTGAATCGTCCTCAGCAGAAAAGATAATGTTTTTTTTTGGTTATCAATTAATTATATTTCTTTAGTAAGTTAAAAGTTACACATATTTACTATTATGTTATTTTTATTTTTAATTATGCTGTTCATTCATTTATAGAAGAAGCAATACATTTACTAAATCACTGATAAAAATAATTATGAATTAATTCCAAAAAATACTTCCATACAGCAAACAGATGCATATGAAAACGTAACTGCTGTCAATAAAAAGAAAAATTCAAATCTCCTATGCTCTTGTTTTTTAATTCCGCGGACCCCCTTTAAATTTTAGTGCTAAAAGTGGGCAATTCGATTGGTTCTTGTCGTGCCCAAATGACACTCACTATGATTTAGTTAACAATGATTTCTAGTCATTTGACAGTTTCATTTGTTGTATGCATATTAGTGCGTATACACATAACATAATGTACATAACCTATAAGTTTGTAAAAAATAAATGTCATTATATATTGCATAGTGTACACATGGCTCTAGTATAGGTTATGCGCATGTGTAAGTAATCCTAATCACTGTTTAATATTTTATCAGGAACTCGAACACCGGTTAAAATGTCTTCGATTAACGACGTCCTTAAGCAATGATTAGCGCTAACTGGTGTTGGAAAACAGACATTTGTACTAACTGGTGTTTTAGTCAATGATAGGGTTACCATATTTCAGCCGGGCTAAAAAAGGACAATAAAAAACGAACTTTTGTCAACGTAATGTTTAGATATTTGTTTATTGACTACCTTATAATTTGTGTTAAATAATTGCACATAAAAAAATATTCACAAAGTAAGAATTAAATAAGTAGGTATCTAACAATCTGCATAAGTTTCATATTTTGCGAACTGCCATTTTTTTTAATAAGTTTCTGTCTGATAGCAAATAATCAAAAAATTCATTGCAAGAAAATAGTTTAATGTTTAAATGTGTTATCAGAATTGCCTTGATTATGGACATACCCAATCGATTGCGTTCTCTGTCCGCTGTATGTTCATAGTGGAGAAAACTCTTTCCACTGACAAATTTTCAGAAATTCACTGCTTGCTTCTTCATTTCTTCATCAGGGAACGCTTCGAAATATGTTCCATTTCTGATGAGAAATCAAGTTGTTTCGTTGCGATAACAAGATTTTTTTTAATTACAGTATTGGTTAAATAACTTGGACTAATTATAATTAACACCTTTTTCTTGAAAAAATTTATTGAATTTTGAACGTCCTTCCAGTCAATATTCCAGACACTTTTCATATACAGTAGAACCCCGGTTATCCGTGTGCGGATTATCCGGGCTGCGGATTATCCGTGTCATACGCATGATGACGCAATATCGATATCGCCAGCAGTGTACTAGGGGAATCCCTGGGAATCATTTGCTTTTCATCTGCTTTATGTACATAAATGCAAGTTAACCTACCTATGTAGACTTTATTTTTTCTTATTTAGTGTAAAAGTTTACTTATGTAGAATTCTGGTTTTTATTCTGTTATCTTTTTAGTATGTATACATACATACATATAAGAAATAAATGTTCGGATTTCAATTTTCCGTGCCTCGTCTGGTCCCGTGGAGCACGGATAATCGGGGTTCTACTGTACATAAAAAAGTTCTTTTTCAAAATCATAATTTCAGTATCCATTGCCGAATTTTTGATAAATATTTGTTTAACTTTTAAGGGTAGAAACTGTTCTTCAATACGCTGTTGCAAGGAAGTTCCAACAGTTTCTAAACGTTCCAAAACCTCCAGTACAGAATTACCCTTCCTTTCAACTAATTTTATTTTTTCATGAAATACTACATTAGTGAATGTGAAAACCAAAAGTATGCTTCTTTAAGTTTATTTTCAAAAAACTTTCGAATAGTGACTGGAGATGATTGGTCTGATAGAAAATAGGACTGGAGACCATCATATAACTCTAGTATTCTATTCAGACAAGGGAATAATGATATCCATCGTGTTTTACTATGAAATAGAACTTTTTTTTTATATTCTACATCGGCGAATTCGCAAAAACTTTTTAATGATTCGGTTCGTATGGTGTATATAGAAAAATGATTGTTAATTTTCAAAACTAGGGACTCAATGTCGACAGGCAAAGAGCCAGTGCCGTTTTGTATACAGTTATTAAGTACATGAGCAGGGCAACCTACGCCAATAATATTTAACGATTTGTTTTAAACCTGTAAACACATTTTTTTACCAGCCCAAAACCAACACATTTATCACGTAAATTGTATTTGAATTTACAATTGTTTCTGATTTTTCATCATTAAGATTTCTCAGCTCTATAATCTTGACAGTGAGTACATGTTTCTTGTCAAATAATTATAATAGCACAGACATTTTTTTTAAGTTTTCATGATTGCTTGTGCCAATAAAGTTAAATTTTTTTGCTTGAGCTGTAACAAACTCAAAACTATGTGGTGCCAACACCCCCAAAGTATTGCTTGTGCGTTAGTACGTGCACGAAAGTTTTTTTGCGTTTCCGAGTCAGGTAATATTTTTTATCGCCAACCGTCAGTAAAGTGATGCGTTACCATAGCGTTTTGCGGAGGTAAAGAAACACTTTATCGTACTGTACAATAAAGTACTTTACCTGCCGCTAATATCTGTCAGCGTAGCATGACTGATGACTTTTAAAAATAAATCGTTTGTCACTGTCATAAACTGTCAAAAGTTATTATATCTTTATTTCTTAAATTAACAATTTTAACGGTTGGCGATAAAATTTTGTATGCACCACGTCAGTAAAGTACCTTTACCGAACTCGTCTGTTACTCGCCGCGCTCGCTTCACTCGCTTGGCTCGTAAACCAGACTCGTTCGGTAAAGTATCACTTTACTGACTTGTTACATAAATAACTATTATCGCCAACCGTCAGTAAAGTGATGCGTTACCATAGCGTTTTACGGAGGTAAACAAACACTTTATCGTACTGTACAATAAAGTACTTTACCTGCCGCTAATATCTGTCAACGTAGCCATGACTGATGACTTTAAACATAAATCGTTTGTCACTGTCATAAACTGTCATAAATTATTATATCTTTCTTTTTAAAATTAACAATTTTCACGGTTGGCGATAAAATTTTGTATGCACCACGTCAGTAAAGTACCTTTATCGAACTCGTCTTTTACTCGCCGCGCTCGCTTCACTCGCTTGGCTCGTAAATCAGACTCGTTCGATAAAGTATCACTTTACTGACTTGGTACATAAATAACTATTATCGCCAACCGTCAGTAAAGTGATGCGTTACCATAGCGTTTTACGGAGGTAAAGAAACACTTTATCGTACTGTACAATAAAGTAAGTTACCTGCCGCTAATATCTGTCAGCGTAGCCATGACTGATGACTTTAAAAATAAATCGTTTGTCACTGTCATAAACTGTCATAAGTTATTATATCTTTATTTCTTAAATTAACAATTTTCACGGTTGGCGATAAAATTTTGTACGCACCACGTCAGTAAAGTACCTTTACTGAACTCGTCTGTTACTCGCCGCGCTCGCTTCACTCGCTTGGCTCGTAAATCAGACTCGTTCGATAAAGTCACTTTACTGACTTGTTACATAAATAACTATTTTTATTTATTTTGTTGAACATTCACAAGATTTGAAACTGAAATGATGTTTCACTGTATGGAAAGCTAGAGTTCCCTCGGCTGCATTCACTTGATCTTCGGTTTTCGTGTTCCCTTGTTTGAAAAATGAAGTCACTTTTGCAGCTGATTCTATTGTTCTAATCATTTGTTGGTGCTTGTTTGTTTCAAGATATTGTTCTAAATCAAGTTTTGCTTTATTGGCAATAGAAACACTGATGTTGCACACAGAAAAATATACTTAAGATTCAATTTTTGTAACTTTGAACATTGTGTACTGTTCTTGTAAGTTTTGAGAAAATTTGCATTTTCTTTTCGGCATTATTCTTATTCACAAAGTGCAAGAACTGTATGACGCTGCCGGTTTGCTTAAATACCGGACATTTTTTCAATGTATGGAAATATATACCGGACAAAAATAACACTTCAAAAATGGGAAATGTCCGGTAAAAAGAGGACGTATGGTAACCCTAGTCAATGATTACGATAAACGATATTTTAATCGAAGTTGGAAAAATCGGCCCTTAAAGGAATGCCTGCAATTTTTAGCTTATTACAGAAGTATAATTAATTGGTTGCTTCTTATACATAACCGTTTCAGATTGGTTAATTCCACTACCACAATTCATAAAGATCCTGAATATTCTGTGGCAATTTACTCCTGCATTAGGTATTACTTTCTTATACGTAGTATAAGGAAGTATTGTGATGATGAAAATTTTCGACCTCGGGATTTTTGCTGATGTCCACGTTTCGAGGTCCCCTGATACCAAAAAAGTGGTTTTTAAAAAATGTCTGTGTGTCTGTGTGTGTGTGTGTGTGTCTGTGTGTGTGACCACGATAGCGGTCAAACCGCTGTAGATATCAATTCCAAATTTTGTATTTACGTGTATAATCTGCTTCTTGAGAACTGATTAGATTTTGAGCAAAATCGACAGACCGGAAGTAGTAGTTTACTTCAGTGAAAAAATCGAAATTTGCAAATATTTCGTCAATTACTAAGTTTAAACAAATTTATAAAGAATTCATATGTACTTAGAATTAAGTTTGAAACAAATTGTCTTAAAAAAGTTTTTTGAAATTCCAACCGGAAGTAGATCTTTTACTCTTATCGAAAATCAGTTTTTTGCGAATATCTCGCAAGTCATGCTTTTAAGACAAGTACGTTACGAGTATAAAAGTATTTAAAACATAATTTTCAATATCTTTTATATAAAAAAAATTTCAAAATTCAGACCGGAAGTACCACTTTTACTCTTATTGAATAGCGATTTTTTGCAAATATGTCGTAAGTTATGCATTCTATGTATATTTATGAAGAGTACAAAAGTATTTAGAGTTGGATTTGGAATATTTTTTGTATAAATGAAATTTCAAAATTCGGACCGGAAGTAACACTTTCATACGTATAAGAAAGTCGTGTGGTGGCCACACCTAATTTTTTTTTCTTTGTAATTGCTTTTCACAGCACCTTCAGAACACGGGTAACTAAGTTTCCTCAGTCAGTCTTTATAATTAAAAATCTTTGGAAATCAAATTGGTTAGGATGTAATAGCAAATCTATGAAAATTTAATAACTGTATCTGCTGTTATACAGGTTAGAGTAACTTGGTGCAAGTTAAATCATCTTACATATGGTAATGACAAGTGCAATAATATATTGTACTGTTATGTTTGTATTTATCGTGTACCAAACAGTCTTTTAAATTATATTGCTTATAAAATAAATTTCAGCGTTTCTTAAAATAATCTCAAAAAACGAATAAGAATTATTTTGGCATAATAAGGACGTTTTTAATCATGTTTCAGTTATGTTCTGCAAGAGGATTTATTTGTGAAATATGCCAAAAACAAGATGTTATCTTTCCTTGGCAACAACGAACTGTAACTAGATGCAATAAATGTGGAACATGTTTTCATTCTTCATGCTGGACTATAGGAACTCCATGCTTGCGGTGTCAGCGAATAGACAAACGAAAAAGTAATATGTAGCAGTATCTGCTTATTATTTTTGAGTACATACGCTTACTTAATTATACACGTGGAGAATGTTTCTCGGTCGTATCGTCTTTAACATATTTTTCATGTTAATTACAACTCTTAGCAACTACAATAACGAGACAAGATCATATTTTTATTGCATATACAGCGTATGTATGTTACCGAATTTATACAGTATATTTTTTAATAAATTGTGTATTTATGACGTAATTTTAATATTATTTTGTAATATAAAATTTAAGTAAAACATGTAAATATATTCAATATATCTTATATATTACTTACAATAATTTATTTACTTCTTACTTGTTTTCAATATACATACTATTAATGTCGTCAATAATTTTGTAAATTTGTATCTTTTTCATTATTACTTGATATTTTAAATAAAAATAGTTGCTCTGGGCACCTTAATAATTTCAATTTGATAACATATTTTATTATTGGTTTTTATATAACTTCAAAATAAATAAATTTAAAATATTTAGCATATTTTTAACAATTTTAATTGACACTACTACTGAATATAGTGTGTTTATAAAATATCTTCAGTTTTAATAATGCTAAAATTTCTAAAATTTTAAATGTATAATAACTGAAATAAAATATTATGTTTATTTTTATAATTCTAACAGTGTTATGAGAGACAATTAAGTATGTAAGTTGGGAGATTCATTGGGTAAGTACATATTTTAGTAACTATTACTTCTGTACTTCAGCGCGAATAATGAAAAACGTATTCAATTATAGGTACAACCCCCCTGTACCTGGAGAATAGCGATCGGATACCACCACTAGCGAGAGTAAATAGCGATAGTGTTACCAATCGTTTTATTAAGAACTTTAATAAAGAAATTCAATAACATATAATTATGTTCAGTTCAATATATCACAAACTGACATATATCTCATTTGACAATTGTCTCCTGTCAATCATTGATTGAAGTCGCTGACAGAAGGCATTTGACAAAAATTGTATTTGGAGATCGTGTCGAACAGCGTCGTTCTATGTTTGTGAGGGGAAGGTTGGACAGAGTGGTAACATACGCTCCCCCTTCTTGAAAGACGCTGATTCGTTTGATGCTCCAGATACGTTGATGTCTTTAAGGGAAATGTCTTCTGTCTAACATTCTCAGCTGCGTCTGTCCTACTATTGGCTGGTCCCGGGCTGGGGCTCCTCTGTAGGTCTGAGCTGGTTTGTGCGATGTTTTCATGTCACTATTTTGCTGCGTTAACTGGCTGAAATACTGCGTTTGAGCGGCATTCAGGGCAACAACTAAAGATACTGGACTTGGGGAGGGCACATGACCTTGTTGCATCGCCATTTGGTTTCTCTCCTCAGATAAAGGCGACCTCGTCTGCTGAATGTCCGTTTGAACACTTGGCGTGAAAACCATAGCATCGGCTAAACTTCCCGTATATTCCTCCGTAGACCATTCGTCGATTGGTCCGTCATCCCAATTTTCCGTATGATTCGCCGTCGTATTCGCATCCCACGTAATCGAATTGTCCCATGTCTCCATTGTCCTGCTGTTGAACGTATTCCTATTGTTCCGCGGTGGATAACTACCGCCAACTTCTAAGTTACGTTCGTTTTCTTGCTTTTCTCTACCTCTCCAGCTACGGCTATCGTTGTGTCTACCGTGAAGACGTGGTGGGCCGCCGCTTTTTTTCGAGGCTTCTCTTTAACACCCGGATGAGATTGATCATTCCAGTCGTCTACAATAACAGATTGGGCCGACGAGGCATCTGTGTTCTCCGTTTTACTGCTGGACGTCTGTCTACTTTTCTTTTTCTTAACAGTGATGTCCCACTGATCATCTAGTAACATGTCAGTTGCTCTTTCCACGTCGTTGTCGCACTCGCGTAAGGCGAAACAAACATCTACCTCGCTTTTGTGTGTCCATTCCCTAACCTGACAAACCTTCTCCTTCATAACATTTGAATCTTCCGGTTTGGAACGGGCGTTGTCACCACCACCACCTCCAGTTGGTTTGTGATCATTTGTGTGTTTTCCTGAATCTGTTTTGTCATTTTTGTGTGATTTGTCGGCCTTATCCAAGCTTGGGGCCACCCGTCCAAGTTGGGCCCTATCGAAAAATACTGTTTGACGTTGCTGTTTGCCCAAGTGAAGGCAACCTCTTTGGTAATCAATTACGGCTTGATTCTCGTGGAGCCACGGATGTCCCAAAATAATATCCGTTTGTAAGTTATCAACCAACAAAGCATTACATTGAAAATGGTATTCACCAGCGGAAGCCTTCAGGATTCCACTTCGATTCGTGGAGAAGGTGTGGTTATCCAATGCCATAGAGTGTAACGAAGTTCCTCGTTAATTGCTCAAATTAACATTTTTAGTCCATTATTAATTTATTTAACAATATTAAATTAATAGAATGTAAGTTATTTTGCTCAAATATTGTATAAAATGTTTTGGACGGACCTGTATATGTATTCATGTGCAACGATCATTCAAGTTATTTGTTATTTTTCAATATAAGGATGTATACGTCATGCTCGTAGTCGCGCGCAAATTGTATATTTTAAAACGAGTTTTTCCTACAGAAATAGGGGGGTTTACGGATATATAAAGACTCCAACAAGTGTGTCTCTTCCATTTTATTTTCCTATCCTTCTGCTGCCTTTACCTTTCTTTACTCAGCCTTGATGGCGTGGGAAAGATAGGTGTTTATCCTAGAAACGTATTACATTCAGGTCTCATGCGCCGTGGAGTAATCGTTTCAAAGTCCGCTAAAATCCGTCCGAAAGTGTTTGTTTCATTCAGACCAGGGGTCGTGAAGGAATAGACATTTTTACCGCTACTACCTATAATTCCCGTCCGAGTCAGACTATAAATGTCATGACTATGTATATATCTCTGTATTTAATATATGTATTTCATTTTCAGAAACGTTAGATTTCAAATTTTGTTTGTAACGCGCGTATAAATTCAATACATTGTCCGCGCTTTGTAGCATAAACAAAGATATAATAATAATTCTCCGAATAGACGCGCGAAAGTCCGCACCGATTGAAATTGTTCTCCGCGACGAAATATATATAAGGTTCTTCTGCGAGCAGGGTAACGTACAAAAACTTAGTTGTAATATAATTTAAGCAAACCTGATCATCCGTATTTTATTTCAAACACCATTTTATTTATGTTTTTCTTTAACGGAATATTCTGGGATTGTAATTGTTAATTCAGGGACTAGGAACGTACAAACGTTCTTGCTTGATTTTATACGCGGCATATAGAGGTCGTTGACGCGTATTTAATTTGTATTCTATTTATGTACATAGATTTTGTAAATATATAATTAATATTAAACCATAAAGTGTATCAATTGTGACCATAATTTAATTGCCGAATTGTTTATTCGTTTGATATGATTTTATAATGTTTTAACAGAAATAAAAGTTAATTATTATGTACTTTTCAAATGAATTTCTAACCGTGTGTTTTTTTTTGCTTACCTTTACCGTTTGCTAGTGAGATAGAGAAAGTAGTATATTCAAGAGTAACGAATCATATTAAAACAATAAGAAGTACTCACGTTATTTTTCTCCGCTGAGTCAGCTGTGAGCAATAGGTCTTTTGTCCCAAGGCACCACTCTAAAACCACCATAACTTTGATTTATTTTAAACCGCCCGAACAAGTTGACATTAAGGTCAACGGCCGTACTTTTACCAGATCATAACATTGAAGCCTGAACATATAGGCAGCCAGGAGTGCGTATTTTTGGTGTCTGGACGACATTCAGAAGACCAATTCTGTAACCGGCGAGGTTGCCCTTGGTGTTATATAAGCAAATGGCACTGTGTATAATAAAAGTAAGCCAGCTAGGTTACAGATGCCCCCTCCTTAAAAGTAAACAACGAACCCTAACAACTAAATATCAAAAGTACAGAAACGGAAAATTAAAATTTAAACAATTAATTCTTGAAAGTCTATCATCTTAAAATTAAAAAACTAAAACTCGTCAGTTTATCATCACTCACGATGTCTATGACGCACGCACTATCACTGCTTGTTCTGTCTTTTCAGATTCGCGTGGTGGATCTCAGCTTCCCTGCGAGTCATCACGACGCTCACTCCGTCGACCCGCACATGGACTCGCTTGTTCCCATGTCGCCTCTTACGGACTCCTTTCCCCAGCGAACCTTCCTTCCTCACCCAGGCCCCAGGATTTGCCAGACGAGGTTTAACGGTCGGCGGCGGAATCGTCGGCAGCGGCGGAGGGTCTGAGCAAAGGAACGGCATGTCCAAGGAAAAATGAGGCAGAAAAGGAATAACTGGTAGATTTGAGGTACCATGTGCGGGAGGTGGCGAAGGAATTGAGATTGTCGGAGGGGAGGCATTGACAAAGGGTGCTTTCTTCGCTTCAGGCGTTGCTGGCAACGGTGACAATAAGTCGGGCACTGGAGAAGCACCGAAAAGTTGTAGAAGCCTGAAACCCAGATAGGCTTCTGCGTCGGGACTGTGTAACGTGGGTCCCACATCGACTGTTGTCTCATCGGAGGGCGGCACGGAGACTACTGGCTTGGGAGGTGTCCTGCAACAATATGTCTGATATTTCTCCTCCATGAGGGCAACGGTCGCTGGTGACACCAGATAGCGAGGCGTTATTGGTCGTTCGGGCGTCTTCAACCCAGGCGGTGTACCCCACAACGCTCGATATCGATCATCCATGGCGGATGGCGGCGGAGATACCAAGGGACGGGGAGCGGTCATCTTGCCTGGTTGCTTGGAAGTGCCCATTGCGTCGACTGTGTATGCTGGATGGTACGTACGAATTTATATATCCTCCTGGCCTTCCCCCACTACTTCCAGCGGATTTGGAGGTGGAAGATCGGTTTGGAGTTCGTCTGCGGACGGAATCTTTACATCTTTCACATGGACTTTCACGGGTTTTCGTCTGTTTGGTACCTGTAACATAAGAATAGACGGAGACAGGATCTGGATAACTTTAGAGGGACCTTCAAATTTCGGAGCAAGTTTAGCGGTAAATTTCTTAGAGGCGTCGGATAAATTATGGGTCTGGTGATACACCCATTGTCCAATTTGAGGGCGGTAAGGACGATGTCTCAGATTGTAGGGCCTACTTTGCCTCTGGAACGCTTGAGCCAACTTTATCCTGACAATCTTGAAAAAGTCGTCCAATTTCGACAGTTCTTGAGCCAATTCTTCTGTGTTCGGTCGAGCAGGATCCATTAATTGCCCATCAGCGGTTCTCCGCAGAGAGCTCGGCGGCATGAGTTCTCTACCAAAGTTAAGAAAGGCAGGTGTGAATCCTGTAGACTCATGTTTAGCGGTGTTGATGGCGAAAACGAACTGAGGTAGGTATTGGTCCCATTCTCTATGATCTTTATTGATGTATTGTGCAATCATAGGTCCTAATACCCTATTTGTCCTTTCCACAGGATTCGATTGCGGAGCATACGGAGCATTAAACCTTATCTTGACACCTAATCCATTAAAATAACTGGTGAAACTGTGACTGGCAAATTGCGGACCATTGTCAGCCAACAGGATCTTCGGACAACCAAAACGATAGATTACCTTTTCCTTCAGTGCCTGGATGATGGTTCGTGATGTGGCAGAGCGTAGCGGCTGGCACTCTACCCACTTCGTGAATCGATCATGTATTACCAATAATGAAGTATATCCTCTCTTGGAACGCGGAAAAGGTCCGAGGAGGTCCACACTCACTTGTTCCCATGGACAATCAACGGGTGAGAATAACATCTGGCCTAGAGGTTTTCCCTGATTAAATTTATAATGTTTACAGGATCGACATCGATTGACGTAGCGGCGGACATCTCTGAACATCCCTGGCCAATAATATAACGAAGCGGCTCTCGCTATACTTTTGGCGACCCCAAGATGTCCAGCTTCAGGAGCGTCATGGATTTCCTTCAGGACGTCGTTTCTGTCAGGCGTAGCTACACACAATTTCCATGCGCGCACTCCCTCGGTATGTTGTGTATCAGGTATGTGTCCGTACAAATTACCATTCTCCAATCGGTATTCTTGAAATTTTTCAGGATCTGACTGAACGTCCGCAGCCTTCTTGTTATACCAAGAACAAGACGTTTCTTCTAACAAGGCACAGGTATCTTCATCGGTTTCGTGTTTGAAAGGAAGCGGTGCTCGGGACAGAGAATCGGCTAAGTTATTCATCGCTCCTTTACGGTATTGAATGACAAAATCATACTGTTGTAAATCAACAGCCCATCGACTGAGTCGTCCTGACGGATTCTTCAAGTCGTTCAGGAATCTTAAACATTGATGATCGGAAATAACGGTGAATTGGTAAAATTCTAAATAGTACTTAAATTTTTTGATACCCCAAACGACGGCAAGAGCTTCTTTCTGGGTCGTCGAATAATTTAATTCTGCCTTACTTAAAGTCCTACTGGCATAGGCAATCACTCTTTCGGCACCCTCTATTATTTGTATTAAAACGACTCCTAAACCTTTCTCACTGGCGTCGGTATGCAACTGGAATGGTTTGGAGAAGTCCGGACACGCGAGAACTGGGCTCTCTGTTAATGCTTTCTTTACGGCGGCGAATGCGGCGTCTTGTTCCGTCGTCCATTCCCAGCGCACATCTTTTTTAATTAATTTTATAAGCGGAACGGTAAGTTGTGCGAAATTCGGTACGAACCGACGGTACCATGACGTTTGTCCCAGAAAACCACGTATTTCTTTCTTGTTTCGCGGCGGCGGTACATTTAATATAGCAGCGATCTTGTCCGGGTCTGTACGGATTCCGTCCGGTGTTACAACATGACCTAAATATTTTATGTCTTGTTTGGCAAAAGTACATTTGTCTGGTTGTAGTTGAAGGCCTGCTTCCCGTAAACGCGCGAAAACATTACTTAAATTTTCCAAATGCTCCTCAAAAGTCTTGCCTAAAATAATGATATCGTCCAAATATACAAATGCGTACTCTGCCATTTCGGGACCTATCACCGAATCTAATAGGCGTTGGAACGTTGCTCCCGCACTATGCAATCCATACGGTAATGATACAAAATGAAATAGGCCCTTTCCCGGAATTGTAAAAGCTGTCACGGGTCTGCTATCCTTTTCTAATTCCACTTGCCAGTACCCACTTTTAAGATCAAGCGTCGAAAAATATTTACTGTCGCGGAGTTTATCAAGAATATTTGAAATATACGGCAAAGGATATGAATCTTTAATCGATACAGAATTAATTTTTCGGAAATCGACGCAAAACCGAACGCCACCGTTCTTTTTCGTGACCACGACGATTGGAGAGCTCCACGGGCTGTTACTGGGTTCTATTATACCGTCTTGTAGCATCTTGTCTACTTCGGCGTCGATTAGTGCTTGCTTCTTCGGGTTGCACGGATAATAACGTTGTTTTATTGGGGCGGTATTCGGTTGCAAACGGATTGTGTGACGTATTAGATTCGTCCGACCAGGCACGGTAGTAAATTTACTTAATTCTTGATCAAGGAATTTTTTTAAGGCGGTCTCGTGGCGGTCCTGTACTCCGGAGATCCCACAGCTCGCGGCAAAGACTGCATTGTCTCCCTTAAAGTACAGTTTCCTTTCGGAAAAATCGAGAACAGCCCCAATTTCCTTGAGAAAATTAATTCCGAAGATGACTGAGCACGGGCTCTTCGGCATAATTATAAAATTTACGTCTGTAGTTCGGCTACCCATGCGGACCGGTAACAAAACTGAGCCAGGCGATTCTACAACGTCTCCATTTGCGAGGCGGACTTTAGATTTTCTATTTAAGACGCGTTGTGTATTGTTTTCCAACAACCGGGCAACTAGCGATTCGGACAAAAACGATGAAGTCGCTCCGCTGTCCACGAGGGCTCGTAAATTCTGGTTATGAATGTGTACGCGGATCCAGACGCGATTGTCTGGCACTGTCGAGTCTTTGATACCTGTGTTTGCGGATTCAGGCGGCTTTACTGCTTGCGGACGGTCTTTGCCTACAGACCGCCCTTCTCGGCGTTTCCCTGGCATCGGCAGTCAACGGAACGCACATTTAACTTGCCACACCGTGAACAAAACATTTTAAATGGGTTACGGCAATAACCACGCGTATGCCCCTCTCTGCCACAGCGCCAACAACGGTTTTCCGGGTGTGATAATTTTTGTGACGGCGACGGCGGTACAGGAAATTGGCGAGGCTTATTATCCTGGGCGGCATATGACAAATGATGCGAACGCGAAGTACTCGGTTTATCGCTGGGCGGACGTTCCGGTGCTGATAGCGTACTCTCTTTCTTACAAAGGCGCGCCTGCTCTTCCAGCAGTAATTCGTAGTCGGCAGCGAGTTTAGATAATTGCCGGAGGGATTGTATCGCGTCCCTACGTATATACATCCTGTAACTAGGTGACATGTTACCGTATACACGTTCCAATTTATCACCTTCGGACATATCTTGGCCGCGTCTCATCAACGTCAATATGGCGGTTAAATAATCTTTAAAAGATTCTTTTGGCTTTTGCAACCGAGCGCGTATTTCTTCTTCGATTGAAAAATTATACCGAGGCGGAAGATATTGAAGTTTGAAATCCTCTAAGAACTCGTCCCATGTACCCCATAAAGTTTTATTATTCCGGAGCCAAAGCAGTGCTTTGTCTCTAAAAAGCTCAGGCAATGCATGTAGCATATGTTCGTCTTTAATCCCATAGCATACTTGGAGTTCGTTGACTCTTTCCAGGAAAAATACAGCGTCCGAGCTGCCATTAAAATGAATCCCCCATTTCCTTATTTGAGCACAGATTTCCGCGGAAGAAATCTGAACGTTAGTGTCCCTTTGCGGTGGAGCGTTTCCCTTATTCGTTGAACCCGTTTTATCCTCTTTCAGAAAGGTACTAATGCGTTTACGTACGTCCTCGACATTACCGGTAGCGTCTAACCCTAAAGATTCTGCTGCGGCATTTAAATCCTCTTTTTTCAAAGTATATATCCACCCAAGAGGGTTTGGATTTTTGCCTTTGTCCTGATCGGTCATTTTATAATTTATACTGTACAAAATAAAAATAAATTAATAATAAAATGAAGATGTATTGCAGTTGCAATTTTATTCTCCTATCCTTTTACTCCCTCACAATTAATAAAGAATATGTACGTTTTACTATCCTTTAATAAAAACTTATCTCTATGTATGTACGTAAAAATGTGTATCAATTTTCCTATCTTACTATTTACAAAAAATAATTATACATGTATATCTAGCGGAAAACTGTGAAATTATTCAAACAGTTTTATTAAACGCGGCGGAATTTAATTTTTTAAATCTCTTAAAACACGGCCAAACGTTCTGGGCGCCATCTGTAACCTAGCTGGCTTACTTTTATTATACACAGTGCCATTTGCTTATATAACACCAAGGGCAACCTCGCCGGTTACAGAATTGGTCTTCTGAATGTCGTCCAGACACCAAAAATACGCACTCCTGGCTGCCTATATGTTCAGGCTTCAATGTTATGATCTGGTAAAAGTACGGCCGTTGACCTTAATGTCAACTTGTTCGGGCGGTTTAAAATAAATCAAAGTTATGGTGGTTTTAGAGTGGTGCCTTGGGACAAAAGACCTATTGCTCACAGCTGACTCAGCGGAGAAAAATAACGTGAGTACTTCTTATTGTTTTAATATGATTCGTTACTCTTGAATATACTACTTTCTCTATCTCACTAGCAAACGGTAAAGGTAAGCAAAAAAAAACACACGGTTAGAAATTCATTTGAAAAGTACATAATAATTAACTTTTATTTCTGTTAAAACATTATAAAATCATATCAAACGAATAAACAATTCGGCAATTAAATTATGGTCACAATTGATACACTTTATGGTTTAATATTAATTATATATTTACAAAATCTATGTACATAAATAGAATACAAATTAAATACGCGTCAACGACCTCTATATGCCGCGTATAAAATCAAGCAAGAACGTTTGTACGTTCCTAGTCCCTGAATTAACAATTACAATCCCAGAATATTCCGTTAAAGAAAAACATAAATAAAATGGTGTTTGAAATAAAATACGGATGATCAGGTTTGCTTAAATTATATTACAACTAAGTTTTTGTACGTTACCCTGCTCGCAGAAGAACCTTATATATATTTCGTCGCGGAGAACAATTTCAATCGGTGCGGACTTTCGCGCGTCTATTCGGAGAATTATTATTATATCTTTGTTTATGCTACAAAGCGCGGACAATGTATTGAATTTATACGCGCGTTACAAACAAAATTTGAAATCTAACGTTTCTGAAAATGAAATACATATATTAAATACAGAGATATATACATAGTCATGACATTTATAGTCTGACTCGGACGGGAATTATAGGTAGTAGCGGTAAAAATGTCTATTCCTTCACGACCCCTGGTCTGAATGAAACAAACACTTTCGGACGGATTTTAGCGGACTTTGAAACGATTACTCCACGGCGCATGAGACCTGAATGTAATACGTTTCTAGGATAAACACCTATCTTTCCCACGCCATCAAGGCTGAGTAAAGAAAGGTAAAGGCAGCAGAAGGATAGGAAAATAAAATGGAAGAGACACACTTGTTGGAGTCTTTATATATCCGTAAACCCCCCTATTTCTGTAGGAAAAACTCGTTTTAAAATATACAATTTGCGCGCGACTACGAGCATGACGTATACATCCTTATATTGAAAAATAACAAATAACTTGAATGATCGTTGCACATGAATACATATACAGGTCCGTCCAAAACATTTTATACAATATTTGAGCAAAATAACTTACATTCTATTAATTTAATATTGTTAAATAAATTAATAATGGACTAAAAATGTTAATTTGAGCAATTAACGAGGAACTTCGTTACAAGAGAATTCAACCCTCGGTGTGATGGTAATGGGCCCAGTGATCCATTTGGTTTTGATGAGATTACGGCTGGCAGCGCTGTCTATTCTGGCTAGGACGAAGCGGTCGCCTATTTTTAATCTTATGGATATGGTGTCCCCGGGCGATGCTGTGGTAATTAGGACCGTTCCTGCGTTGTCTGAGGGACGGCCCCTTCTCCTTCCCCCGAATTCCGGGCGACTGGTGTGTGTCGTGCCGCAAAACCTGCAGGCTGATGGGGACAGTCCCTGTTGTAGTGATGACCAGGACAAAACCAGCACTTAGGTAACGACGTCGGACTAGCAACCCCTTTATTAATTGATAATGATAGTTGGCTAGTCTGCGGTGTTATACCAGAGAAGTTCATGAAAATATTTGACCACTTTTCGACGGCTTCTTGTAGCTCTCTCATTGATGTTGGATTGGCTTGGGCGATCTGTATACAATATTGTTCAGTTAGCAGCATTGTTAAATGTTGCACCAACTCGTCTTCCGGCCATTGTGGATTAAGACGCTTACAAAGTCGTTTCTGCCTTGTGATAAATGTGGCAGGGTCTTCATTTGGTTTCTGCTTTATTTCACATGCTTTCTGCAGAGCCCTTCGTCTTAGTGGGCTCAAAAATTCTCGGCGAAAACGGTAAGCGAATTCTACTAACGTGTCGAATCCACCCGCATTTTTCTTTGCCCAGGCTAAGGCTTCGTCCACGAGAAACGGTTGCACCGCAACATCGACGTCTGTTGGTACCTCCAAGACGTGTCCGTCCAGATGAGTCAATAATCTGGTAAGGAAAACTTCTGGATCCTCTGTTAAATGGCCACCATATGGTCTTGGAGATGAAGTAGTTGTTTGGATTGGTTGACATGCATGATAACATACTTGATGAAGGCAGTGGCCTACCTCCCTGATGGTTGACTGTCTAGAATTTTTAACGAACGCTTGGGCAATCGTTGGCTCAGGTACTGTTTCTGGTCCATCGTTGATGGGGGTTTCGAAGAAGGCTGTGGTAGCTGCATCTGCTTTATGGATGTCCGCAGATTTTGGCATTTCCTCATGTTCCACGTTGATGATGGTATCAGGATTGGCAATTTTGTTCTTCTCTATGGCCTGTATTCGCTCATTCATCAATTTCATTTCGTTAACGAGAATGGCCAACTGTATTTCTAGGTTAGAGGCTTGAGGTGATGATTGATGCTGTGAAGTTCCCAGATCTGGAACTTCCGATAGTTGATGCTGTGGAGTTCCCGGCTGTGGAACTACCAAGAAATCGCTGCTCTGGCGGTCCTTCCTGTTCCTTTTTCCTCCTGGCATCTTGATAGGTGCTAATGGGTCCTTGATCACTACGCGATCACAAAGCCACTAAGTTGGGCGCCAATATGTTACCAATCGTTTTATTAAGAACTCTAATAAAGAAATTCAATAACATATAATTATGTTCAGTTCAATATATCACAAACTGACATATATCTCATTTGACAACTGTCTCCTGTCAATCATTGATTGAAGTCGCTGACAGAAGGCATTTTCCAAGACTCCCTTTGACAAAAATTGTATCTGGAGATCGTGTCGAACAGCGTCGTTCTATGTTTGTGAGAGGAAGGTTGGACAGAGTGGTAACAATAGCACGTGATATCGCAAAAGCGTGACGTAAAAAGCGCGTGTCGCTCCGACCTATTCTACACGACATATTAGAGAAGTTAGCTCCGACTACTTAACTTTTTAGTAACATTTTTAGCATTATGTTTGCATTACGAACATGTAATTGGTAATAGTCGTAATATTATCGGAAAAAGGACGTTTACATTTATGGTGTTGATGTGTGTGTTTGCGAGTGTATAACGTGTATTATTACTCAAACATGTCACGCAATCCAGAAGAGAAGATATCGCAGGCCCAAAAGGAGCATTTAATACATATACTAACAGATGCTTGGCTAAGAGCTGTTAAGAAACTACTGCCAACGTGTCTTTGGTAACTACCATGACCAAGAAAAGATAGTGTACATAGAACCTGTGCAAAGTTATATATATTTACTGAATAAAATATATACAACTGCAATGTTTTGCTTATTATTTTAGCTTCTAATAAAAATCTTACAGCTAAATATGTTGGAATTGATGTAGCAACAGGCCTTTGATTAAATATGATATCGATATTATTAATCAGATCTCTTGCTGCTGCTGTTGTCAAGCTGAAATGTCTAATTAACTCTTCGTCTGTTATTGAAAAGGGGTCCAAAGTATCCCTTATCCTTGTCTTTGTATCCTTAGCCTGCGAATTTCTCTATTTCTTTCTTATCTTTCCAACAAGTGGATGGCTAGATATTGCCCATAGAAAGCTGCCATTGCCGGACAAATAAGAAACAGAAAATTAAAAATTACTTTTGTTTTAAACTTTTATTCTACATATCGTGAGTTGGGTATACTTTAAACAGGAGGGTCAACTTTGAACAAAATCCGAACATTGTGGAAAGTTCCATGGAAACGTTATTTTTGGTGCTATCTCTATGTTTTCAACGTCTATGGATTCCTAAATGTCAACATTTTTGCCATATAGTGATTTGAAATCGTTCAATTGGTACCAGTGGACAACGAAAATTACTGATTTAGTGTTCAGAAGCCCGCGTTTTGATGGTGAGTAAACTTCCACCTAAAAAACAATAATTCCGTGTATTCTAAGTTACTATTCATATGGCATGATCATCTTCTTCATTTTCTCCTTTGCGAACTGCAATACGTATTTCATGAAAATTGCCCGGTGTTTAGGTAGAATATCAAATTTCTTTAAATCTAATCTTCAAATTGAAATTTGGAGGATACTTTGAACAGTGTTCAAAGTTACACCCAATATATTTCTTAAAATTTTTGATTACTTAAACCTATGAGTTTTTGTAATTTTATGTAATAATTGTCCCTGATTTCTATTATGCAGGGACAACAAGATGGGAAGAACACATAAAAGACAATTGGGAATCAGAACATATAAAAATTATTCCAAAGACACACTGAATCAAGCTCTCAAGGCGATACAACAGGGAAAAATGTCGTATCCGGACGCCTCGCGAGAATTCAAAATTCCTCTTGGCACCCTCAGCAATAAAAAAAACCACAAACACGATTCATCACCACTAGATCTCACGCAAAAAGAAGAACCAAAGCTTGTCAATCACCTACTAACCGTAGCTGAGGGGTGTAGGTTTTTCATGTACATTAATAGATCTAAGGATGACTACAAAGAATGCTGGAAGAAAAGTATCGGCCTTCCAAAACAATTTACCTTCGATGGATTGGGCCAGGGGCTTTCTGAAGAGACACAAAGCAGAATAGAGCCAAAGACTTGCTCAAAATATAAAAAACTGGAAGAGCCAAAGTGGGGAAGCACAGAGTACTTCACAAACTTGGAAAACATACTGAAGGATGGAGAGCTGAAGATTCCTGCTACACACATTTTTAACTATGACGAGACGAATCTTTCTGATGACCCCGGCCGAAAAAATGCATCTTTAAGAGAGGTGTTAAATATCCCGAAAGGGTTAAAGATAGCTCTAAATCAGCGATTTTGATCATGTTCTGTGGTTCGGCGTCTGGTACAGTACTGCCTCCATACGTCGTTTACAAATCTGAGCATTTATGGTCTACATGGACGGAGAACGGCCCAAAGAAACCAAGATACAACCGAAGTAAAAGTGGCTGGTTTGACCATGTATGTTTCGTTGACTGGTTCAAAACTATCTTCTTACCAGAAACCAGGCATATTGAGGATAGGAAGGTCCTAATCGGCGATAACCTAAGCAGTCATTTCGGGAACGAAGTATTAAAGTTGACTTCTGACAATAACATCGTCTTCGTATGTCTTCCTCCCAACAGCACTCACCTACTGCAACCACTAAACGTTGCGTTTTTCCGACCGTTGAAAACTCATTGGAGGGTTCTTCTAGATAACTATAAGATGAAGACAAAAAGGGCGTCGAAAACCTTGACCAAAGAAGCATTTCCGGGTCTGCTTGCTAAATTGTATAACAAGACGACAGTCCTTATGCAAGTATGATTAGCGGCTTAAGAAAAACTGGAATTTATCCGTTTAATCCAGAGGAAGTGCTTTAAAGACTTCCGGAAAACCAAGCAGAAGGTTTCACCGCGGTAGTGAGTGACAGCTTGATTGAGCTTCTTAAAGAAATGAGGGGTGTGAATGAACAGCATCAGCCAGCAAAAAAAAGAAACGCATGAACGTAGCCTCAGGTGTAAGTGTTGCAGAAGGGATTGAACACGAACAGAAGCAGCATGCAGAACCTTCCAAGAAAAAGAGCAAGAGAGTTTTTCGATACCAAATAATGACGGCACTTGCAACGTTGTCTTTTTGAAACAAAACCAAAAAATGAGCACAAACACTAACGTAGTTTGTAGTTGTCCAGAGGCCAGAACTGAATATACTGTCGACTTAGAACAAGTTGAAAAACAACTGCCAGACCCAAAGACAGGGAGACGAGGAACCCTTGTTTTTGTTAAAAAACCTCTTTTGCCTTATATCTCGGACCTAAAGTGAGATTGTGATTGAACATCACCTACTTTTACCTATTAGGTACCTACCTACTCCATGACCTTTATGTATTATTAGTTTTATTGATCTCAGGTAGACAAATATGAAATATATTTTATAAATGTAGGTAGCATTTGTACCAAGGTTACTAAACTGTTTATTTTCATGTTATTTATATCACTAAAGTTTATTTTTTTTTTCAATAAATGTTTATTTTGCTCATTTACAGCAGGTCCTTATTGTTTTTCTATATTATCCAATGGTGAAAACCTCGATTCTTGGTTCGATCCTCACTTCACTTTGAGGTTTTAATGTCATATTTGGTCTTATTTTGACACATATTTGATCTTGAAAAATTCGCAAAAATGTGCCCAGTTTTCAAATGTTCAAAGTTACTCCACTTTCAACCTATAATTGAAAACCCATCTAAAAGTAATGCGTGTTCAAAGTTTCCCCATGTATATACCTAACTTCGAACGCATATTAAAAATTTTTGTTGTTAATGAGCGAAGTTCAATTGAAACTTTTATGCTCCAAACATTCCAGAAAGTTGTCTCGAACTTTTGCAGGTGATAATGCATAAATGGTTCATTTGTATCGAAAGTTCTATAATAGTCTAGGATTTTTAGATATTCGCTCCGCAAAAAATCCTATCACTTGATTTTTCGATTGGATTATGTTAGAGGCTGTCCCCTAAGTATAAAACCAAATTTGTGTCGTCCAAAACCGCGAGCGTTAGCCGCCATCTTGAAAAACGCCTTTTTGCAAATATCTCGAAAAGGTGAGTTTTACGTTAAACATTGTAAGGACTTTAGATATAAGGTTTGATTCATTCTTGCTCTCTGATACAAATATTTAATAATAAAGAGACTTGATTCACAATTTTCATGTTGATATAGCACATTCACTAAAATGTGCAGTAATTATATATTTATAACGGCAATCCTCCTCAAAACGGTCAGAACAAAGTCTATGCTTTCATTTGTAAATTGGGCCTATACCTTTATCCATAGATTCTTCTAATTTTTTTTGCAAAACTAGAATGAACAGATTTGAATGTTAAGAGATTTGTATTCATCAAATTATAGATGTATGCACCTACTTGTGTTTATAACTTTACTCTCCTGTTTCCAATTGCCGTGCACTCGTATTGCTGCTTCGATTGGTAGAATGAAAAGCGGCACATCCATCTATTTTAACGAAAGTAGTAAATGAAACACAAAACAGCTAAATCCTTAGTTAGAATTAATACAGTTCTTCTAACCTCAATTGTCATGATGTCATATCAAATTGTCTACTAAATTTTAAGCTATGTGTTCCATGTTTTGGCGGGATATTTGAATCACTCCTTCTTATTCTGAGACAGGGTATAAACTGCCACTTATTGTGTTGTAAAATTATTATCTTATTATTATGTAAATGACATAGGTAAGTTTGCCTTGCTTAGCTACCAATTTGAAAGATGACCAGTTAAATAAAGGTTAATATTATTTATAACACGCCTTTTAAGACACACTAATTGCAAATTTGCTAAATCTAAAATGTATATTATTTGGTTATAAATAAATGTCTACTTGTTTATTCCCAAACAATTTTGCTTTACTTCCCTCTTCTACAAACTTCTTTATTTGTGAAAATAATCATAACTTCAAAATGTATGTTATTATTACTAAAGTATGTTTGAACACGTGAGATATTCTGTAAATTAATAAAAAACAGTTTTTTCAAATAGATGCTAGAAATTATTCATATTTTTAAGAATTCACTTAAATTAGTACTCTTTTGTAATACAGCTTATTAGAATAAAATTGCAATAACTACACAAAACGGTAGTCATTATTTATGGATAAATTTTTTCCAAAGAGTTGGCTGTTTGGAGTCTTAGATCAGAAGATATCCTTTATATGATTTTATCTATTTAATTTTTTAAGCGGATTTCCAGGCTCTACTCGCTTGTAAAAGAAAAGTAACTATTCTCGTCAATTATTGTTCATATTTTCTGTGCCTCATCGTATTCACGTTTTAACTGTGCCTTATGATTTAGTGTTATTGGTTGCTTTATTAACTTTCATACATTCTATACTCATTTTTACGATGAAGGAAACTAAGATATTGTAACGTACAATTGCTTTCTTTTGAAATGGCCGGTCTAAATTGAAAATCGAGTCGCAAATACAAACATCGTCACATTCTAATGTTCGATTTGTTTACTCCAAAGTCAAGAACGGGACAAGCAAAAAACAGGCGTCGTAAATCATATATAGCATGAATAAGCCACTGTACTTAATATCAAATTGGTTTATATTAAAAAGATTGTATTACATTATGTATTACGTTGCTTTGTAAAAGAATTGCCTCACTCATAACATTCATGCTACTTCCTTGGAAAAAATTATTTTTATTTTCCTGAATGTCTTTCTGGCTTTTATTTTATTCTTTAGGGCTTTATTTTAATTTCAACATGGAGATCCACTGTTTTATTCAAATCTCGGTTTTTTGGAATTGTCGGACTTGTTACTATTATTTCTGGGAGTGATTTGTATTTATTTTAGATGTTGAAGCTTTTTAATCGTAATAACAACGTTTAACAGAAAACTAAAATAAGACTAAAGCAATTTGTTGTTATAACAATCCCTGTTTTCTTATAAAATGTAAACATATTTTTATTATCTTAATAAATCTCTATAGAATGCATAATTTCAGAAACATTTGCAAAAAACTGCTATTCAATAAAAGTAAAAGTGTTATTTCCGGTCCGAATTTTGAAAAAATTTGTATATAAAAATTATTCCAAATGCGGCTCTAAACAATTTTATGTTCTTAATAAATCTGAATAGAATGCAGGTGAGATTTTCCAAGAAACTGCTATTTGGTGAGTAGAAGCATTACTTCCGGTCCAAATTTTAAAATTTCTTTTATTCAGAAATTTTTCCAAATGTAGCTCTAAATACTTTTGCACTTATAGTACATTTATGTAGAATGCATAAAAAAAACTGCTATTCGATAAGAGTAAAGTCAAACTTCCGGTCCGAATTTTCAAAATTTCTTTTATACAAAAATTGTTCCATTCGGGCTCTAAATATTTTGTATTCTAGATAAATCTGTAAAGAATGAGTAATTTGTAAGATATTTGCTAAAAACTCTTTTCACATTTTAGTACTTTTGTATTCTTTAGAAATTCGCCTAAACTTAGTAGTTGACAACGTATTAATAAATTTTGATTTTTTACTGAAGTAAATTACTACTTCCGGTCTACCGATTTTACTCAAAATCTCAAGAGGAAGATTATACTCGTAAATATAAGGTTTGGTATTGATAGCTGTAGGCGTTTGGGCACTATCATGGTCAGAGAGAGAGGGGGCGGGGGAGAGAGGGAGAGAGAGAGAGAGAGAGAGAGAGAGAGAGATGTTTGCAAAAACCATTTTTTCGGTATCAGCGGACTTTAAAAACGTAGATATCTGCAAAAATCTTGAGGTCGAAAATATTCATCATCACAGTACACAGTAAGAAAGTAAAAAATGAGGTGTGGCCATCACACAACTTTTTTATACGTATGATTGTTTCAAACTAACAATTTTAGGAATTTTTTATACAAAAATTATTCAAAATCCTGTTCTAAGTACTTCTATTCTCTTAATATATCTCTATAGAATGCATACTCTGCAAGACATTCGAAAAAAGGTGCTATTCGATTAGAGCAAAAGTGTTATTTCCGGTCGGAATTTTGAATTATTTTATACAAAAGGTATTGAAACTTATGTTTTAAATACATTTGTATGTACTCATAATGTATCGGCTTAGAAAGCATGGCATGCGAGATATTCACAAAAAACTGATTTTCGATAAGAGTAAAAGACCTACTTCGCGTAGGAATTTCGAAAAATGTTCTTAATAAAATTCTTCTCAAATTTAATTTTGAGTACATATGAATTCTTTATATTTTTGCTTAAACTTAGTAGTTGACGAAATATTGGCAAAATTCGATTTTTTCTTCCGGTCTGCCGATTTTATTGAAAATCTAATCAGATCTCAAGAGGGAGATTATACTCGTATATACAAAATTTAGAATTGATAGCTATAACGGCACTCAGACATTTTTTAAAAACCACTTTTCGGTATCAGAACACTTCAACACGTGGACATCTGCAAAAATCTCGAGGTCGAAAATTTTCAACACGATACTTTCTTATACTACGTATGAGAAAGTAAAATGCAAATATTGTTTTAATTAATAACCGCAGGACAGGATGTTAAACTCAATATTTTTTTTAATTTGAAATAATTTAAAAATAGGGTATGTATTGTAATAAATATAAAAAAACTAATGATATTTTTCAAAAACATTTATGTAGATTATCTGTTGTACTAAGGAAATAAAAATAAGTTGTGTAAAACCCTCTCAACTTGTTATTTAAATTATTTCAGTAAGCTAAACTAGTTCGTTTTACATATACATACATATTTTAAGAAATAATATGTAAGTCCAGGAAAGGAATTTAAATAAAAAATTATACAATGAACAGCATTCAAACAAATATAAATATTCTGGAGATATTATTTTCTATATTTGGTGTGTGGCGACCAAACATCCATACAATTAGAATGTGACTATCGACAGATATGCGCAGCGTTTTTAAATGCAGACCGGTCATTTCAAAAGAAAGTAATTGTACATATATATGAAGGTAGAAGGTTTGTTACCGTAATTTTTAAATAATTTATATTTTGAAATATTATAGTATTTTGAGGTTAGAAATGCATGTCACGTTTTGTCTGTGTTCTGTACTGACGTGTCTAAATTTATCAAGGGTCAAACCATAGGTCAAACTAATCATCTCGAGTGAATAGATTTAAATTGTATCTATTAAGTAGTCTATTCTGAAGATATTTAATTCATGATAGTGTTTAACTTAGAAGAATTATGGACGTTGTCAATCAAGTTATATTATTTTTTATAACACCAAGATGCTTTGATGAATACTTTTTAAAGTTCAACTTTCTAGATGGTATACATTTCTAAGTAAAATAGTATATGTACTTAAATATTTAATTTTTTAGGGGAATGCTTTAAATCTACTTTAAGCAAAGGGTTAGGATTTGGAATTATATTAGGTTCAATACTAGTAAAACTACCACAAATATTAAAAATAATTAAGAATAAAAGTGGTGAAGGAATAAATCTATTGAGTGTTACATTGGACTTGGGTGCTATTACTATATATTTATCATACAGTTATGTAAAAGCATTTCCATTTACTTCATGGGGTGATAGTGCATTTTTAGCCATACAGACTGTAGCGATAGGAGTATTAGTGTTGCTCTATGCTGGACAAACATTCCATTCCATTGTATATTTGGCAATATACATACTTATTACATTTGTTTTAACAGGAGGTATAACATCTGTGGATGTGTTATGGACACTCCAAGGATTCAATATCCCTATTTTAGTTATTAGTAAATTGTTACAAGCATATACAAATTACAAAAATGGTAATACAGGTCAACTATCTGCTGTAACTTTATTGCTTTTATTTGCGGGAGCATTAGCAAGAATATTTACATCTATTCAGGAGACTGGTGATAACATGGTTATTATTACACATTCCGCTTCCGCATTTGTAAATGCTATTATAGTCATACAACTTTGGTATTATTGGGATGTAGATGTTACTAAAGTTCATAAAAAGACTGAGTAGAGACTTATTGTATTATTTAAGTAAAATGTCGGCTTGAATATATGATATTTGTATTTTAGCAATAAATTTTAATAACTGAATTGTGGATCGTACAGATTCTTGTTATTAATTTTTTAGATTATTAATACTACATATAGTAAGAATAGCAACCCAAGCAATAAAAACTTTATGAGGCAAGTTTTGTATAGTATTTATTATACATTTAAAGAGATTTGTATGTGGTACTACAGGTGGTATACATTCATATTTTAAGGGCTGGTTTTTCCAACTCCAATTAAAACACCGGTTAATAAAAATTTGCAATATAGATTAGTTTTTACAATATTTTATTTCTCAGTAGCAGTAAGTAATCAATAAATTTGTTTCAATATCACTCCAGTTTGTTGGACTTTGTTATTTATTTCATAATAGAAATTTTAAATACATGCTATATACACATAAATTCTCATATGCAATATTCACAAAATAAATGCCTACAGTTTATTTACAAAATGAAATTTCTAATTTTATAGAATATAGTCCTTAAAAAAATAAGGACAAAAGGCACAAAGAACAAATTCAAATGTAGAATATGGTGCCAATATTAAGGCGAATTCGTTTTTTAGCGGACATGTCCGGTCATTTGAAACAATTATAAAGGTATTACAAATCTCATTTTGTTTGTTTAGAGCATGAAACCAAAATCATCACTCCCTTCCACTACTCAAACAAAAGTTATGCATTTTTCGTGAGGATTTAGATTCCCATATTCCCAAAAATGTAAAACATTGTATTTGTGTTAAGCTCAATATTTGGCAATACCTTAAGACTTCGGCCCAAATTATAGGTATATGCTATTACTTGTAAACGTTTTTTTCGTTTTACTTGTTTATTTGGTAACATGAAGCAATGCATTATTTTTTTTATATACGTATGGATGAATGCAAGCTATCTATGACGCCCTTTTTTCAAAAAAGTCTAAATGTGTTTTAAAAAAATAAAATGTCGAAACATTTTTTTCTTTTTTTGTCTCTATTGCTTAACATAGAAGAATATTTTTTGTTTGTTTAATAGAGCGTTTGAAACTCTTGCTAGCTGTGAAGCCCCTTTTTTTTTCAAAATTGATATTTTCTTAGATATTTGATATAAAAGAAATTAAAATTAGGCAACCCACATTCGAAGAAACAGTTTGAAGGGAGGGATCACTGATCTGTATAATATAAATGGATAAGTAATGCAATAGGATGCGCGTGGAATTTTTATGGGCTTACGAGTACGCGCAGTCCCTAGTCTTTTGACATTCGTATGTGAAATCACTAAAAGTTCCGAACCCCGATTTCAATAGACGTGCGCAAAAATATAAACAGAAAGCTAATACGTATTAGCTTTCGGTTTATATTTTTGGAGTATTTTTATTAAGGAAAATGCGGAAGACATTGAAAAGGATCAAATTATACAATTCCCGACATACCATCAGTGACATTGTTATCCCAAAATGTTATTTCTGGTTTTGTTGTCAAACAATTGAAACGCATTGTTAAGTGTGCTATATGTGTGTCCGTACTAGAAGAAATCTCACAAACATCTCGATAATGCTAGTTTTCATCTTTTGCACAGAAAAAATCATGGTGCTTTAATACGTCCTTCACAAGATGTCACCAAGGTATGTAAAATAGTTCAAGTCCAAGTACGCCATATTCATGTACAAAACAACAATAAACTTCCTGCAGAGGCAGTATTTTTTGAACTATTTGTACGTTCAATTTCTAATACCCTGTTAGTAGAAAATAAGTACTTTGTATCCTTAGATACACATATGCTTGATTCATCTATTCAAAGTCACGTTTCTCTTTTAATTAAGCATGTTGTGCGATGTCATACGAACATCCGTTGCTATAGCATTGCAAAGAAACAAACAGAAGTAGAACGTGGGAAACTTGTAAGAAAAAAGCTCTCCAAATTAATACTTTTTTATAACAAATAAATATTTCAAAAGGAATGTATTGTTTTTTTGAGTATTTTTTTTTAAATTTCCCTTAATAAATAAACATTTCAATATCCTCAGATGCAGATTTTAATTTAAAAGTTCATGTTCTGTTACAGACTTTTCAAAGATTTTAGGGATTTCAAATTAGCGCCTTTATTTTATGTTGTTGAGCATGTGCGTCAGCCCCGTGCGCAGTTCGTATTTGATCACAATTTCTAACATGCTATTGCTTATCCATTTATATTATACAGATCAGTGAGAGGGATACATCTCGGAACAACAGTTTGTCTAGAGGGCGGGTACAAATGTGTAAATATTCTCACATAAAAGAATTTTTATTCTTTTAGATATATAATCCGTGCGCTTTTATGAAAAGCGTTCACGTGTCTCCAAAAAAAAAAATTAGTTGTAATTAGGCCGCGGACACGAGCGAGCCATGACTCATCGTCCATGGGCGCACTATTGAGATGTTGTATTTTTAAAGAGGTTTTAATTTTATTTATATAATTGGATAACAAGTGGCTGGTGATATATAAAATACAAAATACCTTATTATTTGTTCATTTTTTCTTTTGTAAGACTTGTTCTCTTTGAATTAAGTACATCCTTGTAGATAGAAAATGTCCTTTCTACATCGCAACTGGTTATAGGTGCGTACTGGAAATATTCTTTTATTTCTGCATATTTAGCATACACAATTGCCGCAATGTTATTAAATCAGGATTTCTATTAAAAACTGCGTCTAACTTTTGCCGAAGGCCACATCCGAAGTCACTTGGAATACTTTTGAAATTATTAATAGCCACATCTAATGTGGATAATCCATTTTTACTTTCTTATACGTAGTATAAGGAAGTATTGTGATGATCAAAATTTTCGACCTCGAGATTTTTGCAGATGTCCACGTTTTGAAATCCCGATACCAAAAGTGTGGGTTTTAAAAAATGTCTGTGTGTTTGTCTGTCTGTGACCACGATAGTGGTCAAACCGCTGTAGATGTTTATTCCAAATTTTGTATTTACGTATATAATCTCCCTCTTGAGATCTGATTAGTTTTTCAGTAAAATCGGTAGACCGGAAGTACTAGTTTACTTCAGTGAAAAAATCGAATTTTGCAAATATTTCCTCAATTACTAAGTTTAAACAAATTTATAAAGAATTCAAATGTATTCAAAATTAAATTTGAGACAAATTGTCTTAAAAAAGTTTTTTTGAAATTCCTACCGGAAGTAGGTCTTTTACTCTTATCGAAAATCACTTTTTTGCGAATATCTCGCAAGTCATGCTTTCTATACAGGTACGTTACGGGTATAAAAGTATCTAGAACATAATTTTGAATACCTCTTGTATAAAAAAATTTTCAAAATTCGGACCGGAAGTAACACTTTTACTTTTATCGAATAGCGATTTTTGCAAATATTTCGCAAATTATGCATTCTATGTATATTTGTCAAGAGTACAAAAGCATTTAGAGTTGGATTTGAAATATTTTTTTATAAATGAAATTTCAAAATTCGGACCGCAAGTAACACTTTTACTCTTATGGAATAGCGATTTTGGCAAATATTTCGTAAAGTATGCATTCTATATATATTTGTCAAGAGTACAAAAGTATTTAAGAGTTGGATTTGAAATATTTTTTGTATAAATGAAATTTTAAAATTCGCACCGGAAGTAACACTTTTACTCTTATCGAATAGCGACTTTTGCAGATATTTCGTAAATTATGCATTCTATATGCATAATTTACGAAGTGTATAAAAGTATTTAGAGTTGGATTTGGAATATTTTTTGTATAAATGAAAATTCAAAATTCGGACCGGAAGTAATGCTTTCACTCTTAGCGAGTAGAATTTTTTTGCAAATATCTTATAAAGTATGTATCCTGTAGAGATTTATTAAGAGACTGGAAGTACTTAGAACAGGATTTTGAATAATTTTTGTATAAAATAATTTTTAAAATTGTGTGATTTGAAACACTCATACGTATAAGAAAGTCGTGTGGTGGCCACACCTCATTTTTAATTTGAGATTCGATTTTCAAAATATGTGATTAGTTTAGGCAAATTTCCAAAGTGTTCCTGAAGGAATAACAACTGATTTTTTAAATTTGGGATTTGTGTTAGTTCCTTGTACTCAGAAATACTTCGAGCATCGTCACTTAAACATGTAACGAAATTTTGTAAACTATCGAAACTCTGCATAAAAACCATTTATGTGTATGTTTTAGCAAAGCTAAGTGACGAACGTGCGATATTTTGGCATTCTGTGACGATATTTTACAGACTTTGTAATAAATTTCGGAATCACTGACAATTCATTTTCATATTAGAAAAAGGAACATAAACAACGTTCTAGATCTAAATAAATGATAACTAAAAATGTACGCGTATGTTATTGAAACTAAATAACAGTAACTATATACATATTTACATTTTTTTTTGCGAAATATAAGGTAAATATAATAAATTTTAAAAACCCCTCAGGCTATCTACGCCGATGTAGAAAGAATTTTACTCATAAATTCCTTATTTTATGGCAATTTTTTGCACTGATTCTCGGGGTCTTCTCGAGCGTAAACAGATGTTGCAGTTCACCATATGAATTAGTGCTATTCAGTAAATGTGTGTTGTTTACATTATTTCTTTGCTCCCTTGTACAAATTTCAGGATGAATATCGATCGCTTTTAGGTCTTTAGCACTAAGAAATCTTATAACAGCCCGTACTTCACAGTCGGCGGGACTCACGATTATCGGTGGCATCTTAAACACTCAGTAAACAACGTAGAGTCAGACTGTAATGGCGTCAGTGCATAGGCAAGAGATGTAGGTCCCCAGTGCACATACGCAGAACGCCGACCGCAGCGCTGCGGTCGCGGTGTGGAAAAACGGTACTTACTTAAAAAACATGCCTCGTATATACGTATATAATATGAAAATAAAAATAATAGCTTATTTTTTCCGCCCTGCCCGTATTGATAATGTTAATAAATCAAAACTAGAGCTCTTACTATCCGGATATTCGAGTATCCGGGTTACTCATTATAACTCGAAATTCCGGATCAAGATCTGGATCCGAGTATCCGAATACTTGTTTAACTTAGATTCGAGTATCCGGATATCCGGTTTCGGTTCTTTTATTATGACGCCTCAAATATAAAACTGCTTATTTGTATTCTGATTAACCCTTGTGTCTATGATCGAGGTACCCGGGTACATGACAATTATTTTATCATTAAATCACATATATAAAAAGTCTATTACACAACTCAAACAAATATTTTAAAAATTTTAAAAAATTCCATAAATTATTTTAGACAGGTGCTAAATATGTATGTAATACAAGCATAATGTACGCAGCAACATGTTCCAATGCAACTGCAACGCTATTTCTGCATACAAATTAAAGAACTAACCAAAATCGCTATAAGTCAATCACCAAAAGTCAATTTAATTGTGTCCTTTTACGCGCCACGAAATTGTAAAAAAAAACGAATACTGATGCGGAGCTTCATTGAACGAGCACTAATAACTTCGGCCGCGAGATATCTTCGCTAGTACGTTCAAAAGCCGGTCTGCGAGTAGCACTTTTTTTCGAATATCTTGCAAAGTATGTATTCTATAATGATTTATTATGAGAATAAAAGTACTTAAAATAGGATTTTGAATAATTTTTCTATACGCTCATACGTATAAAAAAGTCGTGCGGTAGCCACACCTCATTATTTTTTTTAATTTCTGGTGTATTTTAAAGACTTTTTTGTTTTTGTTTTTTCTTATTCTTATTCGGATAATTATTGCTTTCATATATAACGCGTACCAGTTTAATTGAGCCGCGTTTAGCTCTCCGACATTTTTTGAACAACTTCGATTACGATTACTGTAGTCGTTAATCGAACGAACCTAGATTATGATTCAGTCATCGTAATTTAAAAACAAGTATCCGGATATCCGGATACTTGAATCTAAGATTCGAGTACCCGGACATTGACGACTCGGATATCCGCGCAAAACTAAGCCCTAATCAAAACATGTTTTTTCTTTTCCTGGCAAATAGCGGTCATAAAAAACAGAAATGAAACTACATTTTCTCGAGTGTTTCGACATTTATTATCCTGTCTTTTTCAGGTTATTTCATACATTAATAAGAACAACAGAAATTAATCTATTAAGAGATGAAAATTTCATCTCTTAACTATCCACCCACACATGGCTCATCATACCAATTTATTAATCTATTATGTTAATAATTATAAAAAACTAAGACTATATATATTTAGTTGGAATATTTTGTTTTGGATGGAAATTATGCAAGATGAACAATTACCATATAAGCATTTAATAAACATCTTTTTTTACTTTGTATCCATTCAGTTACTTTTTTTTTAATAATTTGACACATGCGCATAGGAGCGCATTTTAAAAGGCTTTTGAGTAGTGATTTTGATCATTATCGACATAAAATAATTAATCAACTTTAACAAAATATGAATTTGAAATACAGGATATTAATGCTATTTCATCAATAACAGCCTTTAGTTTTGGCCATATATTAAAAGCAAACCTTCAAAATATGGCATGAAAGTAAAGTGTTGTAAAAACACACTAATAAATATAGTTATTTTTTCCCGCCCTAGTAAGAGTGAACCCAATCCCAGGAAACTTTTAGTGCCAGCACGCAATGTATACTAAAGTGTGAGAAAGATAGTAACGTCTCAGGGATAATTATTTACTTCTGTAAAGTTCAGAGCTGAATTTAACACTGTCGGAGTAATGCCCTCTACCGAGTGTGTGTGTAACCTCTGACATCCTACAGAGTAATGAAAAATATTTGTGTTATACTACATTTTTATACAGCTATGTTTTTTATTTAGATGTCTTTGCTGTGAAAACTTTGAAATAAACGCTATTTTTATGTTTCTCTGTTGTATTTTGCTGTTTTTAGCTCAAGAAACAATGAAAGATATGCTTTTTAAATTTTTTTGTCCTAATTGACCCCAGATGCGGGGCGTCATGAACATTGCACGGTTTTAAATAGAGTGTCCTGATTCGCCCCAAAGCGGGGTCAATCGTGACACCCTATTTTTTTTTTAATTAATCAATGCGGATGAGGTCATCCAATACATGTTTCAGTAGCTGTATTAACTGCGATCACTTTCCCCTAAGTTTTATTTCTTTTTGATTCTCCTACAAGAGAATATTAATAAAAATGTCTAAAAAAACGTCCCGATTCACCCCGTTTGACGGTACCTACTGGTTATTTTAAATTTTATTATGGATACGTTATGAAACATTTATGGGTTTTCGACAATCTAAAACAATATAATAAAAAGTTGAGCATTTCAATTACTAAATATAGGTATTACGTTATAGATATTGTTTCGTGAATAATTTTTTCTTTGGTGATATCAAATGTCACTGACAGAAATAAAAATAGATCCGCCAACATATACAACACAAGTCGTTCGTCATGGATCTAGTATGACGTGCAACTGAACCTAACGCGTTTCCACCATAGGTAGGTACATAAAGTTATTAATTTCATCCATAATTTGGTGAATATAAATCTTTTAACATTGAAAATTGTTGATTATAGGATACTAAAAGAGCCCATTAGAAGGAATCTATGGATAAAGAAAATAGATAGGCCAAGTTGGGCTCCAAATGAAAGCAGTACATATACGTTGGTCTAAGCATTTTGCGAAGAATTGCCAGTATAAATATACTCTAACTACTACCGTATATATATTAGTGCAGTGCTATACAAACATAAATTGTGAACAAAGTACATCATTTTCTTTGGTTACAGTGGAATGGTTTATTAAGTATCAACGAGTGAGAGTGAATCAAACCTTCCATCAAGAGATCCATAACAACTTAACGATCGATGGAATGAAGACATGGTCTTCATTCCATCGATGGATCGTTGAGTCGAATCAACCGAGGTTGTGGAAGATTTCGATGGAATATATAGGTATAAATAGCTATTGGTAGGAAAATATATGAAACATAAGGAGGTATAAGTAAAATAGAACAATAATGTAAAATGCTGGCTGATCTATCTTGTTAACAAAAATCTAGAAAGTCCCGCAGCAATCGCTTCGGATGCTTCGAAGCTTTATGTATAGTACTTTGTGAATGTTATCTACATTTTTTTTTAATAAAGACTACTGAATATTTGTAAGGTATATTCAGAATTAAGATACATATCTCCCACAGTTAACATTGTGGAAGTGTGTGTATTTTGCTAACTAACTTTATGTTACTTTTCGATTACCTTTAAAGCACATTGTTTGTTTATTGAATATTGTTTAATTATTCTTTAGAAACATGTGCGCGCAAAATTATCAAAAAAAATATATTCTCCAAACTCAAATCGGGACTTGGATGAGACATATATAAACAAAGCTCTAATTTAGTAACTTTTTTTGACTATATTAAAGTAATTTTAGATAAAGAAGTTAACTACAAAAATATTAAGGTGTTCTTAACAAACCATGAAAACAAAACCATTAATTTTGAATAAGTATACACTATACTCAAAATTTGCCGCCATTTAATTTAGTACTTGAAAAGTACAAGAGATGAGTCTGATAGGGTTCCAATATATAAAATTTAGTTACCCACCAACTATGTATAAGATATACCATGTGCTTGCCGGCGACCTGCGGATACAGCTTATTGTAAGATAAAACGACGACACCGAGAGTTTGTATGAGTTAGTACGAGAAAGCAATATCCAAACTGCTTTTTGGTCGAGTGTAGTGTTGGAAACGAGGGGATTCGAGTACATTTACGCTGAGGCTAGATGGACTAGACTCTCGTTTAATTAGGGCAACAAGGATAGATAGCAGCTGTACTGCAGTTTGTATATTGCTTTCTCGTACTAACTCATACAAAATCTCGGTGTCGTCGTTTTATCTTACAGTAAGCTGTACCCGCAGGTCGCCGGCAAGCACATGGTATATCATATACATAGTTGGTGGATAACTAAATTTCACGCCAGATTCGTTCAGTGCTAGTCCTTGGAGTTCAATTAAAAAACTTCAAAATCATGATATACCAAGTGTTTTTGATTTTCGTGATCACTTGATGAAGAAAGTAATAACTAGGAAACTTTAGGCATTAAGAAATGTTAATGTTGAAAATCAAGATAACCTTGAAACAACAAATAAAGAGACTAGTGAAGAGACCTCAACAGAGCCCTTGTTAGATTCTCCTGTCAAGAAGAGAAGACTGTGTTATCTCGGTGATTTCAAAGAACATTGTTTAGATGTAAATGGTATAAAAAGTCAAAGTTTACAAACTTTCTGTAAAGACACCTTTCGAAAAAAAATAAACATCAAAATTTTAAAACAAAACAATGGGCGTCTTACAAAAAAAATATCCGACTTGAAGTCCGTTTTGAGGTCCCTTGATTCCAAAAAAGTGGGTTTTAAAAAAATGTCTCTGTGTGTAGGTGACCACGATAGCGGTCAAACCGCTGTAGATATCAATTCCAAATTTTGTATTTACGTGTATAAAATCTCCCTCTTGAGATCTGATTAGTTTTTCAGTAAAATCGGTAGACCGGAAGTAGTGGTTTACTTCAGTGAAAAATTGAATTTTGCAAATATTTCGCAAACCATGCTTTTTAGACAGGTACGTTACGAGTATAAAAGTATTTAGAACTTAATCTCCAATACTTTTTGTATAAAATTTTTTTCAAAATTCGGACCGGAAGTAACACTTTTATCGCATAGCGATTTTTTGCAAATATGTCATGCATTCTATATATATATTTATCAAGAGCATAAAAGTATTTAGAGCTGGATTTGAAATATCTTTTGTATAAGCAAAATTTGAAAATTCGGACCGGAAGTAATACCTTTACTCTTAGCGAGTAGCATTTTCTAGCAAATACCTCGTAAAGTATGCATTCTGTTAGATTAAGAGACTAGAAGTACTTAGAATAGGATTTTAAATAACATTGTATAAAAGAATTTTCAAAATTCGGACACATTTACTCACAGGCGCATTTTTTTAAGAGGATAAATGTATTTAAAGCTTAATTTAGAAAAACTTTGCATAATTTGAAATTCATATATGTATAAGAAAGTCGTGTGGTGCCCACACCTCATTTTTTGTTAATAAATGTATACCAGAAATTGCTTTGAGTTTTATTTTTGAATAACCAAAAGGAAATGGAATGGACTGGTCTTTACAAAAATTTATAGTTATTTGAGGTAAGTACAATAGGGTACAATAAACGAAATTTCTGGGTTATATATTCAGATTTTGTTTTACAAATATTCTTCAAATACGAATTGGGGTTTTTAATAAATTAAAATGAAGGTTTTTCTTTACTTTTGTTTATAGAGTCTAGGTATGTACAGTCGAATGCAAAAAAAAGTGGACAAGACATCTTGTACGTTGTAAACCCATATAACTATTAAAGAGATATAATGCTCCTTAGCTATTCTTTACATGTACAAAGAGTCTGGCAATCAAAGTGAAACAAAATATATATCTGCATCTCACTTTCAGAGACTATCCATTTGTGCGCATGAACTTCGTAGCCAATCCCAGAACGAGGCGAAAGGCGCTAAGATTTTGGTTTTTGGGGTGTTTAACATTTTGATAGATATTATGTTTGCCTGTCACCTACGACATACGCAATTGCCTCACTTTGTGAAATTTTATACAAATGAAAATTATTTATCGTTTGAATAGTCTCAAGAATTCTATTTTATTTTATATAATGTGATTCTACCGTAAGCTGTTTTATGTATGACATATATTACGAAATTTTTATCAAAGGAACATTTGTAAAAAGGATTCTGATCCAATATAAATATGAAAGCAAGATTTTTTAGGTTGAAGTTGATACAGAGATTTATTTTGTATCCATTATTACCATTCAAATTCAATGGTGTAGTAATAAAACGTTAATTTAATTATGTAAATATGTCACCTGAATCAAAATTAATACTCACCTTAAAAGATCAACCACTCCAATAGATAGAAAATTATATGTGTGGTTAATAAAAGATTTTTCATAACTGGGGGAAAAACAAGTTGATATGTAACATAAGAAATTAAGAAATTAACTGAAAAAAATCAATTTCTTTATTTACTCACATTATTTACCTAATATACTATATTATATTTATTACAATAGAGCAAATTCTTTTACAAATTTCGAAGCTATTTACAACAATATTTTAACTAATAATATATGACGAATGCTGATGCTGAATGTGTGATGCCAGTAAAAGTTACGTTTTCATTTTCTTTATTTTGGGGTGACGAATTACCGGAACAGCACCAGGTTTTAATTTCAAATATCCACCGAGTTGCTTCGGAACATAATTGGTGAAATCCGCCGAAGTAAAATGATTTGAACACAGAACAATTCTCGATACATCATCGGTGTCTGCTAAATTACAGAAACGCAACCATTTTATACGCGTTAACTCATCATTTGGAAACCTACAATAGATATTGTACATAACTTTATAATAGCTGAGAAACATTATACATACTTATGAAAACTATATTCAACTTTTGCATTACGCAGTTGTTTATTATCGCACATGTAGCAGGATCTCGAGTAACTTGACTTCGACATACCTAACACAAAACGCTTAATAACTTTCAGCTAAACGTAAACACCTAAACACGTTTTCTCTTTTCTCTAAATTTTTACGGTTATGTATGTCTTCGTTGTTTGTATGCGTTCGTTTGACGTTCATTGGTTCTACCCACTGTCGGCTGTCGCATGCGCACTCAACCGATATCTCAAAGAGTAGCGTAGCAATATGTTTTCTATCTCATGATGGTAGCCAGAAGAACTGGCGGAAAGTCGCATTATATCTAGTAGTATTTATATGTGTAAACCTGGCTTTATTTACTTGTCATTAGTGTCAAGTCAGTATTCTATGGAATATCAAATAATTATCAAAACATCTTCTATCTGGTAAATATGAATCAAAATACTAATTAAAAAACATCCTGAAGAAATACATGCTTTAATATCTGGTTATAGAGCCGTTTTTGTTTAAAACTTCTTGCAATCTATTTGCAATAGAGTTATAAAGGTTGGTACAAGTATTTTGATTTATATTCTCCCACGCTGTGTGAACTATATCTATCAGTTCTTGTCTTGTCAGTTTTGAGGTCTTCGATTCAATTTCTTTCTTTCTTATAATATTTAAATCAGCACTACTTGGCGGAAAATCCAACACATTGATGTTATTTTCTCTGAACCATGTTTTCACTCTGCCCGATGTATGGATGGGGCAGTTATCCTGTTGAAATATAAAATTGCAATTTGGAAAAAATAGCTCCACTGAAGGCAACATCACATTAATTAGAATGTTGATATAAGTCCCTGAATTTAAGTTTCCTTCTATTTTCCATAACATACTAGTCCCATGAACTGAAATCCAACCCCAAAAGTTTATTTTGAAATTTTCTGGATACACATTATTAATAAAGTTTTCGTCAAATCGGGTACCTCTTGGTCGGCATACATGAATCGGTCCATTTTTCGTGCTTTGAAATAATTTCTCATCTGTAAAAATTACAAGTGTCTGTTATTTACCAGATGTTCAAGTGCATATCCTACAAGAGTTTCTTTGTGGGTCGCATTCAAATTAAGTTTTTCGGCAGTTATGACACCGCAAATTAGCGTCTCTAACTCTTCGTCGGGCAGTAAAAACCGAACCCGGAAAGTTACTTACATCAGCTGCAATCACTACTGAAGAAAATGGATTTTCAATAAGCACATTTGTGAGATGGCGGTCTAGCTCGGCTGTTGATATTCTTTTGCGGCCAGAACCAGAAATTCTATGGTGATCTCGTCGTTTTTTAATAATTTTAAAAGCTATGCTTCTATTTACATTATTTTTCCCCGCAACTTCACGTATTTTGAAACCTTTACTCAAATCTGCAATAATATTAACTTTAATATCATTTATGGAAGGCATTTTTGTAATAGTATAATATCAACTGTAAGGTTGTCAATTTTGATAGATAACCAAATTTTGACAAGTAACTTTCAAGCCGCTATTACAGTAATCAATTGAAGAAAGACTATGACAGAAACCTGCATTTTTGTCTACTTTTTTTACTTTCGACTGTAGTTGCATCGTGCCCACTCGTAACGTCACCCGCGTAGAATTATGTTTGCTTCACTGCTTGATAGTTAAGGCGCGTCCATATGTTTAAATGGTCTAAGGTTGCATCGGTTTATCTGTCAATAGAATTTTAAATACCATGCAGAATGTCATTTAAAATAGGATATTGTAACAAAGGTATGTATTGCATACCCTGGATGTTCATTATGCCCCACATCATTAATGTATTAAAGAAGGTTGTTGTTAAGTCAGTAGCAACTACTTTAAGTTTCTTATTAAACATTTTTTTTCGAAATGGCGAGCGAGCGACAAATTGTAATTCGCTTGGGTCATGTTATCGAAGATGCGAAAAGCATGCTATAACTCCTCCTACCTGCAGCCAGACAGTCATTACATCAAAATATATGTGGTCTTCCTATTGGCTCGCGTCTATCGCCTGTAAAGATATTTGAAAAAGCCACACGCGATTTGGCCGCGCCAAAAGTATACTTGTTCGTGATAGGTGGGTGTTCGTCGCTCGCGTTTTCGAAAACCTACGAATATTTCTGACAAATATCAGGGGATACATAAACAATAAAAACACGATAACCTAAAATGCAAAATAAAACTGAGAGTGACAGCAAATGTGCGGCAACCGAGTCAATTCCATTTGAAATTGAGAACACTGTGACCAATCACGGCCGCTCGTAACACGTTCAGAAATGAATTTTTATTATTATTGACAGCGATTATGTTTTGATATGCATTTGTCTGCTGTATGAATGGTCGCATTCAGCAGACACTACAGTTGCGCAACTGTTCAGTGATCGGATTCAGATGATGTACGTTCACTCTGAACATAATGTGGGGTGGTCGCCATTTTTGCGAGCGGAAAAATTCTACGCTCACTTAGTGAACGTATTGTCCGCATGCGCCATTAACGCATTCCAACACCAACGTAACATACACCGGCCCTTACACTAAAAACTACGACAAACTTAATGCAGAAAACAATTTATTATTTTTGTTTATTAGGTTTAATCTGTATAATTCTAACAGATGGCAACAGTGAAGGTAATCACATAAATGTGAACTGTCCTGTCCGGCAAACACTCAACTGTTGTCAAGTCAACAGTGGGAGCGGGAATAGTTCCCAATCCGTCTGCTGAATGCGATCAATGTATTTTTAGAATTAATAATTATCTTCATCAGTGACTTCGGTTTTTCCAACACCCATTAACTAATCATTGATTATCTCTAAGCCGCGTTTTTCAGTGCGAAGAAATACGCCGGTTATCTAATGTACTCAGTTGGCGACTTATTTGCTACTGCATTTGATCTAAATTAGTAAACATACTTCGTCCTAATAATATTGGCGCAATTTCCTAGATTTGAATTTGCTTTTTGCCTTTATTTAATTTTTTTAAAGATTAGATTCTACATAACAAAAATATCATTTTAGTAAATAAGCTGTAGGCAGTGGCGGCTGGCGAGTACGTTTTGGCAGTGCACGTACATAAACAAGACATATTCCTTTATTATCGGTGATATGCTAGGTATCTGGGAGTACATCGCCGGTAATAAACGAATACGTCTTGTCTATGTACGTGCACTGCCAAAACGTACTCGCCAGCGGCCACTGGCTGTAGGCATTTACTTTGTTAATACTGCATATCCGAATTTCTGTGTACTTAGCACGTATTCAAAATTTCTATTATGAAATGAGTAACAAAGTGCAACAAACTTGAGTGATACTGAAACAAATTTGTTGATTAGTTACTATACATGGGACGAGATAGGGGAATACGCTTGTTTCACTCAGACTTGACCGACTCGTGTTTTGTCGGCTCTCGGGGAAACCGGTAGGTAATACGGTGCCCGAGAGCCGACAAAACACGAGTCGGTCTAGTCTGAATGAAACTGAACCTTATTCCCCTATCTCGCCCATGTATAGGTATTAGTTACTGCTATTGAGATATACAAAAATATTATGAAAAATGAAAAAACTAATACAATATACATAAAACAGTTACCAAAATATGTAAAATATTTGACATGTAACAAAATCATAAAAGTAGGAATAGTTTGTTGAAAAAAGAAAAATCTGCATCTAGGGACTTAAGCTCGATCATTGATCACATTCTAATGATATAAAATATTGTACTTTCCACTGCCATATCTGAGATGAATTAACTTACACCAAATTTCTGTAGGATGAATACCCAGATACTTTTACTGAAAGATTATATATCAGCTGTACTCGTATATTAAAAACAATACATTCTAACTAATTTTATGTCCTTTAACTCTTTGAAGCACCAAGGTATTTAAGTTGTACCACTTTTTTTAATACTTTCGATGCATGGAGGTACGCTATGTGTACCACTTATTTAAAATCATATCCCTTCAAGCATACTGGTCGAAAGACTGTACCACTTTGTAGATAGCTACTTCAAACTCAGATCATCTGCTGACAGATGGCGCACCGCAAACATGTGCCGCGTTTCAACAGAAATAAAAATAATTTCGTGTTTAGAAGATTGTTTGAGGTCATGCTCGGTAAGTGTGATAGTTTTAGGAATAACAGCATTTTTAGAGTAATTGCAAGTCTAATTTTTGGACAGGTACTGCTTTTATACTCAGTAAATATATCTGAATCATTCTATGTGCTGTTCTTGTTTATCAACAAATTTATTCTACAAATTGGCAAACTCCCGCTAGAGTACCACCGTGCCGCTATGCGATTAAATTTGTAATGTATGTTTTTACGTTTCAGATCAAAATGTATCGCTACAAACAAGATGAGTTACCTTTCTATTTGAAGGATATGGATGTGGATGAATTAAATTATATGTTAAATAACGAAGATCAATACGACGTTATTCCATCCGATGCAGATTCGATAGGCGATTCTGGCTCCGAAGAAGAAACATTTGAAGCATGTACTGAAGAGTTAGAACCACTACCAGACGATTCAGAAGAAAGTGAATCAGATATTCCCTTAAATTTACTGGCGGTTAGTTTAGCAAGACAGAATACTATTCCACATCAAGCCCAAGACACATATGTGGCACCTACATGGAGAAAAACGCATAATGACATACCCGATTATCCTGAATTTCAAGAAGAATGTGGTGTGGCACAGTTTGTAAAGAATTTAGACAATCCTTCACCAAGTGATATATTTAGATTGTTTTGTTCTGAAGAGTTATTAGATCATATAGTGTACAAACAAATTTATATGCAGAGCAAGGCCACTTAGTGACAGGCAAGTCGTACATCCCTGTTACTAAAAATGAGATCGAAATTTTTCTGGGACTAAATCTCCTTATGGGCATAAAGGGTCTACCGAGTTATCGAGATTACTGGAGCAGCGCTCCTGACTTACATGATGCATTTATTTCTTCTACAATGACTGTAAATAGATTTGGCTGGATATTGAACCATCTCCACTTGAATGATAATGCAGAAATGCCTAATCGGAATGATCCTCATTACGATAAACTCTACAAACTGCGACCTTTCCTAAACATAATTAAAAAACAATTTGAGTCGTGTTTTATTCCTTCAGAATTTATTGCCATAGACGAGTCAATGGTGAAATTTAAGGGTCGAAGTACCCTCAAACAGTATCTTCCTAAAAAAACCCATAAAACGTGGGTACAAAATTTGGGTCCTTGCAGACCAAAGTGGTTATATGTGGCGCTTTCAAATTTATACAGGAAAATCTAATTCTCCCGAAAAATCAATCGGGGCTCGTGTCGTTAAGGACTTGACTGAGGGCTTACAAAACAAATACTATCGTTTATACTTTGATAATTATTTTAACAGTGTGCCACTAATGGAATGGTTACTACAAACAAAATTCTGGCTTGTGGAACAGTGAATGTATCTAGAAAATATTTACCTTCTTTTCGAAATGACAGATTACCCAAAAGAGGAGATTTTGACGCTTTTACTAGTGACTCACATCTGGCTGCTGTAAAATGGAAAGATAATAGGTCTGTGCATTTGTTATCGAATTTTCATAACCCGGAAGTAGTTACTACAGTAAAAAGAAGAGTAAAAACTGGAGAGCAAATTGAAGTTACAGTTCCACAAATGGTGTTAGATTATAACAGCCATATGAATTCTGTTGACCGTTTTGACCAGAAAAAGAAAGTCTATGAAATAGATCGTCGTGCCAAAAAATGGTGGCATAGAATATTTTTTTATTTCTTGGATGCATGCGTCGTTAATTCTTACATAGTATATAGTTCCATGCAACTACCTAAGCAAACAATGAAGGAATTCCGAAGAGCAGTGGTCGCTGACTTCGTATCGGGAAGCATTGTCAAAAAGAGAAAAATTTCTGCAGTACAAATAAAAAATCACAAGCCTTTTGTGCCAAATGCATTGCGTTTGAAAGAATCCCGGCATATGCCGAAAAGAGGTACGAGAAGGAGATGCGCTCACTGTAGCACTTCGAACCATCAAGTAAGAACAATATGGTTTTGTGATACATGCAAAGTACCACTGTGTTTAAATGCTCAGAACAATTGTTTTAAAGATTTTCACTGCAAATAAATTTTTATTCTTTTTTTTTTCTGTAGGTTTTGTACTCCAACTTGCACGGTGGTACACAAGTTGTACCATATCTATATATTCTTGTTAACACAAAAATTAATAAATGTACCAAAATTTTTATAAATTGTATTACAAGAGTAAATAGATTTTTGCTACAAAACTAAAATTTATTATTATTATTTTTTCTGTGCAACTAAGGCTTTTTAATAGGATAATTTTGTGTGCCGCAAAGAGTTAATCAAAGACGGTTGATTGAGAAAACAAATTGTATTATGCAATTTCAATGTTCTAGAGGAATGTGAATGTAAATCAATTAGATACCCCATATTATGAAACAATTCAAGATAAGGACCGAAAACACATTTTTTTAACTTTGTGAACAACTCCCAACTTTTGCCATTTGAAATACGAAACTATTTCATGATTTGTACCAGCTTTATTAGTAACTTACTTATTGCTTCGTTCAACATAAAATAAAAGACCAGGACTTTGTAGTCTTGACTCTGTCTAGGCCTTTTCAGTCGCGTGCTTCGTAACATAGACACACAAAAACCAAATGTAATTATTTCATATTACTAACAGTTGAAATTCTAAGGACGAAAATACTTTCATCCATTAGGCAAGATTTAATTTGAATATACATACACAAGGTGTGTACAAAAGAGTAAAAGCATATTTGGCCCATGGGGGGATCGAACCCACGACCTTCGCGTTATTAGCACGACGCTCTAACCAACTGAGCTAATGGGCCAATTAACAAACGCTGTGCTTATATTGGACATACATTTGTACAGGGTAGAAATTAATTTAAAAAAATGAGGTGTGGCCACAACACGACTTTCTAATACGTGTGTGTGTGTGTGTGTGCATTTCAAATTATACGAAAGTTATTCTAAATTTAGATTTAAAAACTTCTGAAAAATTAAACGAAATCCTATTGTACTACTTCTATTCTCTTAATAAATCTCTATATAGATATCAGGCATACTTGGTGAATTTTCATATGTAGGTATTTTAATCGAAAGAATGTGGCAGTTGTTAAGACTAAAAGTGTTACTTCCGATCCGAATTTAGGAATTTCTTTTATACAAACATTATTCCAAATAAATACATTTGTACTCTTGATAAATATTTTGAATTTTTTTTTTATACAAAAGATATAGAAAGTTCTAAATACTTTTATAACTTTCCGGTAATGTACCCGTCTAAAAAGCATGACTTGCCAAATATTTGCAAAAAAACTGATTTTCAATGAGTAAAAGACCTACTTCCGGTAGGAATTTCAAAAAACTTTCATAATAAATTTTTTTTCAAATTTAATTTTGAGTAGATATGAATTCTTTACAAACTTCTTTAAACTTAGTAGTTGACGAAATATTGGCAAAATTCGATTTTTTCACTTAAATAAACTACTACTTCCGGTCTGCCGATTTTACTGAAAATCTAATCAGATCTCAAGAGGTAAGTATAAGAAAGTAAAACAAAATTAATTTGAAAATAAAATCTATAAAAACATTAAAATCATAACTTACATATGAATTTATTAAAATAACAGAAGTTACATATACATTCATTGTTAAATTTGGCATTTGCAGCAGTCATGTAAAAAATGAGAGTGATGATAATTAATGTTTAATGGTTTTTCATATATGAAATGCGGATTTACATCAGTTGCAAAAATAAGTGTTTACACCAAATATCATTAAACTGCAATCATACCAATGAGATTATACATAAAAGTTCTTTTGTGCTGTTGACGCATAACGATATTAATTAAAATGCAACTAGGTTTTCCAAACCCACTGCTTACATATCGTTATATACATGAGCAATATAAAAATTCTGTACTTTATTCCTTTGTGTTGGTAAACAGCGATACATTGTATGCTTTAATAAAATTTAAAATGGCTACATTTTTGCAACTCAGTGCAAATGGTGAATTTTCATATGTAGGTATTTTATTGTAAAAATAAAATTATACATAATTTATTTGATTAAAACTAGACATTATAGCATAATTCACATTAGCAGAATTTGTTACAATTAATGATTAAAATACTATAAATATTTATCATTTGAGTATATGGTCCAAGTATATGGAACATAGGTCACAGATTTGTAGTATATATATTTTTTATCGACAATAATTTATGGCAATACAATATTTAGCACATAAATCACAAATTAATTGTACAGATGATACTTCTTGTTCACATGTTAAATGTTAGTAAAAAAAAATGTCAAAGACAATATTTTTCAAAAAATCTATGGCTTCAAAGAACAAGAAGGTAAACCTATATAAGATATAATTATAAAATATATATTAGTCGACCAATAATGTCAACATGAAGTAAAATTGAACACATAGAAAGTATTTACATTCATCACTTCTAGAAGTCTATAGTAAAAGCGTTAGTATATAATTGACCTAAGTTGTTGTATATATATCTATGTAAAAAAGAAACATGTAAAACAATAAATATAACAAAATGTATATACTAGGGCTTCAAGTCTTCATTTGATATCAGTGGGGTTTTCGCAACTTTATAAAATACTTCATGTGAATATTTATTACGGACAGTCATTGTCTGTTCTTTGGGTTTCTTTTGTAGACTGTTGTTCAATAAGTGCACTGTGGGTAATACTTCCTCCAATTTATATCCTATTTATTAAAAAAAAAGTGGTAAAATACACATATACACATGTCTGGGATATATGTACTTTTTGTGAACATATTATACTTAGTAGCTCTTTGCCTCCTACAGGAATTAGCTAATGTAGTATTATACAGGGTTAGTAAAAAGTCCCGGAACGGTCGAATAACATTGTTATTTGAAAATTATGATTTCTGAAATTTGGTATGGGGTATAGTTAATATAAATGCATTTTATGCAATACAGTTAATATTTTTTCCACTTCCGGTTTAATCGGCAATACGTCCAACTTTTTTTTTTTAAATGGAACGCCCAGATTTTTTTAACACTTTTGAATGCAAAATAAAAAACTACGTTCAGGAAATATTAAGATGTTTATTTTTATTCACAAGAAAACAGTTAAAAAATTAATAAAGTGTCCTAATACAGAAAAATCAAGATACCTGTCTATTCAGGTTGCGATTACAATAATTGTTCAAAATGCTCTCCATTTACTATTTGACAAAAATGTAAACGGTCAGTAAAATTTCTTATTGAATTTTGTATTTGTTCTGAAGTGATGCGATTGGCTTCTTGAACTATTCTCTCTTCCAATTGTTCAAGATTATGGGGACGATTTTTGTACACTTGACATTTCAAGTGAGCCAAAAAAAAAAATCTAATGGCGAGAGATCTGGCGAACGTGCTGGCCATTCGATTGCTCCTCTACGTCTGATCCAACGTCCCGGAAAAATTTCATTCAAATAATCGCGGACATTATGGGCAAAATGGGGGGGAGCTCCATCTAGTTGAAACCAAAAATGTGCATTAGGGTGATCACCTATGTTTGCATTTGGAAAGAGGGCCGCAAGTGCTGGAACAACCTCATTTCGCAATAAATTTAAGTAGATGTTGCCAGTTAAATTTCCTCTTATAAAAAATGGTCCTATGATGTTGTTTCCAACAAGACCAGCCCAGACATTCACCTTTTGAGGACGCTGTGTATGGACTTCTTCAATCCAATGCGGATTTTCAATTGACCAGTAGCGACAATTATGTCTGTTCACAGTGCCGTTGAGACAAAACGTTGCCTCATCTGAAAAAATGATGTGATCTAAAACATTAGGCTGCTGCTCGTTCAATTCCGTCATTGTTTCGCAAAATTGTAGTCTACGATCTGGATCATCTTCAGTTAACTCATGGACGGGATACATTTTATAGGCTTTCATTCTTGCTGATTTAAGAATATTATGAGCAGATTTTTGAGAGATATCATGAATTTGACCTAATTCTGTTGTGGACACGTGATGATTTTCTTCCACTGTAAGTAACACATTCAAACTAGTTTCTTCATCTGTTGCTGTTAATGGACGTCCCCTTCTAGGTAAATCCTTCACCTGACGAAAGACTTCAAACTTTTGAATTGTTCGGCATACCGTACTTTTACTAATGTGACGATCCGGATAAACAGTATTAAACAAAATACGAACCTCTTCAAAAGAACGTTGACGATCACCGTACCCACGCATCATTAATATCTCAATTCGTTCTGATTCAGTAAGTTTTACTGCCATTTTCAAATGTGTCAATGTCTAAAATAAGTAAATTTATAGCGATGCAAAAGTTAAAACGCTTTTAAAATTGTCAAATGTGACGGCAAAATGAATGCAAACACTAAACAACAACTTTTTTCAAAGGTACCTTGATTTTTCTGTATTAGGACACTTTTTTAATTTTTTAACTGTTTTCTTGTGAATAAAAATAAACATCTTAATACTTCCTGAACGTAGTTTTTTATTTTGCATTCAAAAGTGTTAAAAAAATCTGGGCGTTCCATTTAAAAAAAAAAAGTTGGACGTATTGCCGATTAAACCGGAAGTGAAAAAAATATCAACTGTATTGCACAAAATGCATTTATTTATATTAACTATACCCCCATACCAAATTTCAGAAATCATAATTTTCAAATAACAAAGTTATTCGACCGTTCCGGGACTTTTTACTAACGCTGTATATGTACTATCTTCCTTCTTGTCTTAATAGTTCATTTTCGAAATTTCCAATATTTCTTTTTTTCATACAGAATTCTATAAATTATTCACAAATCTGTTGCCGTGACATATTTTTACGATAATTTTTTGCGTACTTCATTTAATTCAATTTCGTTTTCATCATATTCTTCTGATACATCAAGAAAAGCAAAATTATTATTTCAAATTTATTTTATTTGTACTTAAAATTTTTAATTTTATTCACTTCACATATGATAGATAACACATATGCTAGCAATTTTCTGTCTCAAAAATAAATAATCTATTATTTCTTAAAACAGCAAAAAATATTGTTTTGTTACAAAGGGGTCTTTTATACTCTAACATTACAATTATCACTCACTAAGAAAAAAAATCAAAAGAATTAATTTTACAGCAAAGGCATATATATCCCACATAAATATCAGATTATCAGATTCAAAACACCATACAATTGTGCTGAAAAAGAAATTCTCTGCTTTTCCTTATATACATAAATACGTGAAACCTATATAGTAGTATCGGTGGAACAGTTAATGCACGTAAGCAATTACGTATTGATGGCGATTCATGACAACTTCACAACTTAAAATTTATATGAATAATTTTAATGAACTATTTTGTTAATATTATAGGTGTTAGTAATTATCGGATTGTTTAACTTAACAGGAGCACATTACATAGTTCTTTTAACAAATTATAAATGATTTTTTTTTATATTGAGAGTACAATTCGATGTTGTCATTTCGCTATCTCAATTTTCAATACCACTAATGCCGTTGATGTGCTGTCATTATACTTGTCATTTTTGTTAATTATTTACCTGCTTTTTGTTTAGTATAGTCATAGTTATCAGTTCTTTTAAGAACTAATTTTGCATCTTCATATTATATTTCTGCATTAAAATGCCGAAAGCTTTATGTAAGCAAAGCAAGATGCTAGTCGCATAATTGATCAACTACGTGATTATCACGGAGAAATGAATCAATATAAAATTTTTTTCCTGGTTTGAAAATCAGTTAATACCAAATCTGAGAAAACCATGTATAATGGACAATGCGAGGTACCATTCTACATTAGAAAATAAAGTACCTAATTCTAGTTGGAATAAAGCAGATATTAAGCAATGGTTATTGACACATAATGTTGCTTATGAAGAAAATATGTATAAAAAGCAATTATTACAGCTTGTATTAGAAAATAAGCCAAGGAAAACATATGTAGTAGATAAAATTGCTGAACAGTATAATCAAAGTTTTGAGATTACCACCTTACCACTGCATTTTCAACCCCATTGAAAATGTATAGGGAAAAACGAAAAGTTATTACAATCGTCATATTGGAAAAGATGGATATGGAAAAGACAAATTCATTTCATTGTGGCAGGAAGCATTAAGTACAATTACACCAGAAGTATGGGAAAATACTATTAATCATACCGAAAAAGAAATACAAAAATGGTGGGACAGAGAAGTGGCATTTGCCAAAGATGATGCTGCTGAATTAATTATACACTTGTGATTCCGACTTGGATTAACTTGTGTTTTTTTTTATAAACTACATAATATCAAATTTAATGTGCTACATAATTACTTTTTTAAAATTTAAAGATAAGAAATGCGAACAAATGTTAATACATTTAATGCCCAGTTTTTCTGTGTTGGTTCAACTTCAAGTTCAATTGATCCATAAACTTGAACTTTGTATAACTGTATTTAAGTGCTTCCACTGAACTAGTTCAGTTGAACCTAAAAAGTAATAAACATGCTGTGATTGGAAACGTTAAAATGAAACTTTTAGAAATTCCTCATATTCAAACATCTGATATTAATCTGTGGCTATTAGAGAAGTGTTCATTTAAAAAAATTGTGTGCTTGCTGTATCAGTATTTTATATACTTAACATAAATAAAAAAATAGCAGACGAAGGCAATAGAAGATCATTTAATTTTTCCCAAGAAGAAGTAGATTTGCTTATAACTATTATTAAAAGTTACACAAACAATATCAAATGTAAAAAAAAGATTGTGCATGCAACGTGGATAGTATTATAGAATAGCAGCAGTTTTGCGAAACAAATATGAAAATTTAAAGAAGTGCACTAAAAAAAAAGTACACAAACAATAAATGTGAAGTATCTTCTACTGGTGGAGAACCAATATTACTCCATGGCCAAGGTTTCGCATCTTATCCATCTTCCCTAGAGCCTCGAGATGTTTCGCAGGCTTCTCCTTCAAGAAAGAGATTGGCTTCCAGAAATGAAGAATTGATGGAGAATGCCCCCAAGAAACCAGAAACTCCTGGAAGCACCACCAATGAGAAATGGTTGAAACTTGCAGATAATAAAAACAAGTTTCTATTGCAACAGCAAGAAATTTTAAATAATGAGCACTTATTATAAAGAAATAACTACCACAGCTACAAATAGAGGAGCAACAACTGAAAAATTTCAATTATAAATTTAGAATTAGATATTAAGAAGAAGGAATTGAGAAAAACTGTATAAACATGTAAATAAAGATTCTAAAAATGTTTTCTTTTAATATTTAAGTACTTAGTATGTTTACAACTTTGTATTTGCAAAGCAATTCTGTATGACCACTTTACCGCAACACTCACCAAAAGATTATTAGTGATCTGTGGTGAATGTTTTGTGTCATTTACTTTGCTCAATAATTAAATTCAGTTGATAATATCTTAAGACAAATAAAATTGACAATTTATAAGAAAAAATCCAAATTGCTTTATTATATTACAATAGCTTTTGAAAATAATTATTAATTAGATTATTTCTTCTGGTGTTATTGCCGTTGTGTTATTCAAGGTGTGGCTGGATATTGCCTTCAAATTCTATTACAGCTTACATATCTTGCTGCACTGGTGGTACTTCCTCAAGGGTATCATATGCAATATTATGCAACACTGCTGTGGTCACCACAATACTCTGTACTGTGGAAATGTTTAAGCGCACACGATTTGCTAGTACAGGAAATCTTTTCGAAACCCCATACATTCAACACAATTACATGTTCGGATATAAGATTCATTATATAGATTTTCTGCTGCAGTGGCCGAATTCAAAAGAGGTGTCAGCAAAAAAGTTCTATTTCTATATCCACCATCCCCTAACAGTATGTTCTGTCTAAATTCACCTCTCTCAAATCTCTGACGAATATAGGAATTATTAAAGATAGGAGAATCATGTGTTGATTCCTGCCATCGAGAAACAATGTCTCGAATCTTCAACTTGTGGTCACACACAATCTGAAAGTTAAGGGAAAAGTACCCTTTCATATTTCAAAATATTTCTGCATTTTCCCCACCTATTTAAATAGATATAAGTAAATAAGCAATTAAGTATACCATATCTATACTCCATTCAGTCTAAGAATAAAGTAGATGGCGCTACAATATGAGCACAGTTTACACACGATGAACTTTGTATTTTGAAAACAAGTAAAACATATGTTTACTGTCAGATGGATAGCAGGGATATACATATCTGATATCATTATATTTTGACATTTACGTACATTTTTATACAAGTTGGTAACTCATTCCTCAAGAAAAAGGAATGCACATGTCGTCTAATTGTACTTTTTTGTGCTTCATCCAATTTATTGTAAGTATGACGATAATTTCTTTTTCTTGGAGGAGAAATTGGAACTCCATATAATTCCATTTCTTTAATAATGCAGTACATTGTATTCCTATTAATACCCACTTCCTCTGCTGTTTGATTGACTGCAGCTGTTTTAGACATATTGTTTTTATCCTTAATGTACACATTATAAGCCATTTGCCTTTGTCCAGATCTTATGTGTTTCCCTTTACGATTTTTTGAAGGACCTGGTAAAAGTGCTTCCGCCATACTATAGAATATTAGCGATTACGAAAAGAAAGTTAACGAAATTGATAAAATACCTTAACAAATGAATATTTCACTTGCGAGTTCTAAGAAGAACTATTTTTTAAGAATATTAACAACAAATAACTATGTAAAATACGGAAATCGACAAAATCTTTGAACAAAACTGTCAGTAAACAAATTTTTGACCGAACGAGCTAAATGCGATTATTTTGCCGGTGTAAATGCACACTCGATTTCAACCAATCACAAACGTTTATTTTAAGCCCTATCTTTCCCAATGCTTTATTCTTAGACTGAATGGAGTATAGTATAGTTTTACCTGGTGATTGAATTTTCACATGAGTACAATCGATTGCACCTATTACTTGAGGAAATCTGACTAGATTGTAAAAACCCTCATTGTTTGAGAGGATTTCCTCATCTGTTATGGGAAAACAAATGTACTGATTTCTCAAAGTAATTATTGCATTTGAAACTTTTTTAACAACTTTGCTGGCAGTTGATTTATGTGCAGCTATTAAGTCCCCAACAATATTTAAAAAACTTGCAGTGCCATAAAAATGAAATGTCAGAAAAAGCATTTCTTCAAGTGTTAAGGCACTATTCCTGAAAGTATTTGAATTATTAGTAAACTTTATACATTCTATTATTATTACTAGTTTTTGCTTACCAGTCGGTAGGTTGGGCTATTGTTTAATAAATTTCATCCAAAATACACCTAACAGAATCTTTATTTAGACGATACCTATCAAAAAAGTTGTGCATCCTAGATGTTCAATGAAATCAATAATTTCTTCATCGTCAAATTTCACCGATGAAGAACAATAAACTCAAATATCACAATATACAGGGTGTTCCTAAATATCATGTACATAAGGAAGGGGGTAACTATTTGGTTTATTTTGTGCCTAAAATTTCATATAAACATAGGTCTGCAAACGCTTCGTTACCAATATGCAGGGTGTTGAAATTTCAAGAATTTTTCACTTTTTACTGTATAGCTCCTGCAGTTTTTGAGATATTTTGTTCAAATTTGGAAGATAGGTTACGCTATAAGGCCTGCATCATTAGCCATGCCAAATGATTATGTAAATCTACAGGGTAATAATTTTTTCGGGGTCATGCCCTCTTTTCTCACCCTGAACTTTTTTGCGATGCGCCACTGCTAGATTCTAAAATACGCAATAAATTTTCTGTCTTGTTTAGAAACTTTTTGATCTCTTATATTTTTTTCTTATCTCTGACCGTTATCGCGAAAAAAAATAGAAAACAATTTTCTGTAATTCGCAAGAGAAAATTAAATTTTTTAAAATGGTCTAGCAGGCTCTGGCTTTATTCAGATAATCACTTGAGTTTATTAATTTGACAATTGACATTAGAAATCGTAAAAAAACTGCAGGAGCTATACAGTAAAAAGTGAAAAATTCTTGAAATTTCAACACCCTGCATATTGGTAACGAAGCGTTTGCAGACCTATGTTTATATGAAATTTTAGCCACAAAATCAACCAAATAGTTACCCCCTTCCTTATGTACATGATATTTAGGAACACCCTGTATAGGTTATGCTAATACTTTAAACCAAAAACAAGACTTGTACTGAATAATTTACTGTGTTCAAGTTCAATTCAAATTTTAGTTTAGTTTTAAGTTTTAGCTGACTGAAATACACTTTGAAACTTGAACTTAAACCTGAACTTGTGCTTGAACCTATACTGAAAAACCAGGCATTAGTGGTTAAAATATATTATTGCTTATAATTTTCCTTATTAGTTATTGTAATTTAAATTTGAAATATTTTATTGCAAATTTGAAAGATTTATAATATATATTTTTAAATGATCTATAATAATAAACTGTTCTTTTTATAATTTTTAACGTCCTAATCTGAATTCTATTATGTAATTATATGTACAGTAAGTACAATTGTCTGAACAATATTATAATATAAAAAATGAGGTGTGGCCACCACACGACTTTCTTATACGTATGAGCGTTTCAAATTATAGAATTTTAAGAATTTTTTTATACAAAAATTATTCAAAATCCTATTCTAAGTACTTCTATTCTCTTAATAAATCTCTATAGAATGCATATTTTGCAAGATATTATCAAAAAAGTGCTGTTCGCTAAGAGTAAAAGTGCTACTTCCGGTCCGAATTTTGAAATTTCATTTATACAAAAGATATTGTAAATCCAGTTCTAAATACTGTTATACTCTTGATAAATATATATAGAATGCATAACTTACGACATATTTGCAAAAAATCGTTATTCGATAAGAGTAAAAGTGATACTTCCGGTCTGAATTTTGAAATTTCTTTTATACAAAAGATATTGAAAATTATGTTTTAAATACTTTTATACCCGTAACGTACTTGTCTAAAAAGCATGACTTGCGAAATATTTGCAAAAAACTGATTTTCGATAAGAGTAAAAGACCTACTTCCGGTAGGAATTTCGAAAAACTTTTTAAATAAAATTATTTTCAATTTCAATTTTAAGTATATATGAATTCTTTATAAATTTGTTTAAACTTAGTAGTTGACGAAATATTGTCAAAATTCGATTTTTTCGCTGAAGTAAACTGCTACTTCCGGTCTACTGATTTTACTGAAAAACTAATCAGATCTCAAGAGGGAGATTATACACGTAAATACAAAATTTGGAATTGATATCTACAGCGGTTTGACCGCTATCGTGGTCACACACACACAGAGAGAGAGAGACATTTTTTAAAAACCACTTTTTTGGTATCAGGGGACTTCAAAACGTGGCCATTGCAAAAATCTCGAGGTCGAAAATTTTCATCATCACAATATTTCCTTATACTACGTATAAGAAAGTAAAATCATTATCCTTTTCTTTTCACCGCAATTCATATCGATCAACATAATTACTATATACATATACAGTTACTAGCATTAAATTTTGGTCGTCAATGTCATTAAAAACTTTTTCTCATATGTTACGAATTAGAAATTTTATCAAATTGATAATTACTTTTCACAGTAATTGTCAAAATTAAATTTAGTTGTCATAATAATGGCACCAATTTCTTATTTTAGTAAAGTAAAAATACTTTCTTTAATTGAAAGTGGACTATCTGAGGCTGCGGTAGCAGTACAAATGGGAATTTCAAAAAGTACAGTAAATTCTATAGTAAGACGTTGGAGGGAAAGAGGATCTCTGCAAAGGTTACCTGGTTCTGGACGTCCACGCGCTTCAACACGTGAAAATGATGATAACATTTTAGACGTTATCGAAAATAGTCCCTTTACAACTGTCATAGACGCAGTAAATTTTACAGGTTTTCCGGCATCTGTATATACAATTCATCGTCGCGTTCGGGAAAGAAATTTAAAGTGCTACTCAGCAGCTAGAAAAGTCAAACTTACTGCCAAGCACAAAGAAATTAGAATGGGTTTTGCTCTAGAGCACATTGACATTTTTTGGGAACATGTCATTTTTAGCGATGAAAAACGCTCAATTCGTCTAAATCTGGACGATTGGGGGTTTATAGACCAAGGAACCAAAGATATAACGTCAAATAAGTTAATAGAATTGAAAATAATCGTAAGTTATCAGTAAATATGTGGGGTTGAATATCCGCAAATAGTCCTGGAATATTACTTCACATGGAAGAACGCCTTACAAGTCAGCATGTGTCAATTTTCATTAGCCATAGGCGATTAATCCATACAGTACGTGGCAACATAGTACCCCTTCTTTCCTTTCCAATGCCAGCACGACCGATGCATGTTCGTAAATACAAGTTAGCGTGGTTACCAGTAACTATTCGACCACCGGCTTGGATGTTTGTAATGCGTTCAGAAATAATATTTACGAGTTGCAAGGATTTGTTTTTCTTTTTCCTTTCAGTAAATGCAGAGAATTATTAAGCTGCGTTCACGCTGCATGACACAAACAAAAGCGTAATTCTAATAAAATTAAAAATAAGGTGAATAAAAAAGGATTCCGAAAATAATAATAAACTACTAGATCAGGAGATCGCGGCGGCCATTTGATGTTTCCCGTTCCAGTAATAAGACGGCTTTTATTGCAGACTAGATCGCAACGTGTTCGCAGCTAAACATTGAATGTAAAATCTGGTGGGAAGATCGGCGAAAATCGTTGTGATGTCGATTGTTGCCGGGATTGGTGACGGACAGTAGGGGTGCCACGTTGCCATGTATTACTTGTATACGTATAAATCGCACGTAAACATTGAATCCCTATACCTAATGAAAATTGACTCATACGGTATACAGATTTTAGAAAGCGTGACAGTGCGACAAGTGTTTCCAGAAAACAACTTTACATTCCAGCAAGATAACTGTTCAATTCACACGTTGCGTCAATTAAAAGAATGGTTTCAAGATGATGAAGTAAATGTGCTTAACTGTCCGAGTTTAAGCCCCGATATAAACCCAATAGAGAATATGTGGGGCAGATTGACGAAACTCACAGGAAGCAGGCGTGTGCAATATCAAAATAAGGAGGAATTTTTGGCCGCCATACATGACGCCTGGAATAAACTTCCTCACGATTATTTTAAAAATTTGTTTGTCCATGCATAATCGTTTAAACAAAATAATTGAAAGTAATGGTTAAATGACGAGATATTAATTTCCTTTATAGTTCTTTTACTTTCTTATACAAAGTATAAGGAAGTATTGTGATGACGAAAATTTTCGACCTCGAGATTTTTGCAGATGCCCACGTTTTGAAGTCCCCTGATACCAAAAAAGTGGTTTTTAAAAAATGTCTCTCTCTCTCTATGTCTCTCTCTGTGTGTGTGACCACGATAGCGGTCAAACCGCTGTAGATATCAATTCCAAATTTTGTATTTACGTGTATAATCTGCCTCTTGAGATCTGATTAGTTTTTCAGTAAAAGCGGTAGACCGGAAGTAGTACTTTACTTCAGTGAAAAAATTGAATTTTGCAAATATTTCGTCAACTACCAAGTTTAAACAAATTTATAAAGAATTCATATATACTTAAAATTAAAATTGAGAACCATTTTATTTAAAAAAATTTTCGAAATTACTACCGGAAGTAGGTCTTTTACTCTTATCGAAAATCAGTTTTTTGCCAATATTTTGCAAGTCATGCTTTTTAGACAGGTACGCTACGAATATAAAAGTATTTAGAACTTAATTTCCAATATCTTTTGTATTAAAACAATTTCAAAATTCAGACCGGAAGTATCACTTTTACTCTTACCGAATAACGATTTTTTGCAAATATGTCGTTAATTATGCATTCTATACATATTTATTAAGAGTACAAAAGTATTTAGAGTTGGATTTGCAATATTTTTTGTATACATGAAATTTCAAAATTCGGACCGGAAGTAGCACTTTTCTTCGAATATCTTGCAAAGTATGCATTCTATAGCGATTTATTAAGAGAATGAAAGTATTTAGAATAGGATTTTGAATAAGTTTTGTATAAAAAAATTCTTAAAATTGTATAGTTTGAAACGCTCATACGTATAAGAAAGTCGTGTGGTGGCCACACCTAATTTTTTTATATTAAAACGAATAAAACACTTGGTTATATTGTTTCACTTAGGACAGATTTATTATTCTCTGACACGTGTTTCGACCTCTCGGTCATTAACGAAGAGTTTACAGACTTAAACTAAACTAAGAAAGTTACCAATACCTATTTATGTGTTTGAGCTAGTGTTTTAAGTACAGTGTCAATAATAGGGGTGTTTATGAAATCTAGTTGTGTGTTTGTGACATGTTTATTGACACTATACTTAAGACACTAGCCCATACATATAAATAGGTATTGGTAACTTTCTTAGTTTAGTTTAAGTCTGTAAACTCTTCGCTAATGACCGATAGGTCGAAACACATGTCAGAGAATAATAAATCTGTCCTAAGTGAAACAATATAACCAAGTGTTTTATTCGTTTTAATATTCATAATGTGTCACCAAGAACCAACCGTAGATTATATTAGTTTTTTTTTTAATTGTTCGTGACATTTTTGTTGTATTTTAAACTTTAAATAAACATGTCACTTATATTTTATGTTCAATTCCTTGATCTGCAGTACATTTAAAAGAATGACATTATTGACAGCGTCAGGCAGGTACTTGACGTCATTGATTGTAAGGTTATAATCTACCAGACCTACTTACAATAGAACATTTTCGATCGTGCCAGAAAATGACACTGACGACCAAAACTTAATGCTAGTAATTATACATGTACCTTTCTTCTAGCCCTAAATTTAATGGTTTCTTAAACTTTCAGTTTGACATTTGAAACATACATAACCTGCTGTACAATTCAAATTAAGGCGGCCTACAATTGACAACATTGCAAAAAATAACGTCACAGATTGGGTATGACGTGCATTAACTGTTCCACCGATACTACTATAGGAGACGCGTTATATTTAATTGCACGTCATTGATGACATTTACATGTTCTCATAACTGTATTAGTGAATCTAAAAAAGTTATTTTGTGAAATTAGATAGAACATGTATAAATTGATCGTAATATATACATTCATGGCAAATAAACACATAATTTCCGTTTCAATATTAAATTTATCTCTTACATATTTTTAATAGACTAATAGTTCAATTCGGTGTTGTCAGAAAAATCATATCTGTCAAAAAGGGGTGTGTTGTGTATATTTTGCCTGTAAAATTTGCGTGTTTATTTTTGCTTTGATATAAATTGTATAAAAACAGTTCTTCTTAGAACTGTACATCCTATTTATTACCTATTTGCGTTCTTTGAATATAATGCCGAAAGCTTTCTCTAAACAGTCGAAGCTTTTTACAAACTTCTCTATAATCATCTGATTACGAGAATAGAGTAAGTATTGTTTATTTTAAATTTTATTATGGATACGTTATGAAACATTTAAGGTTTTTCAACAATCTAAATCAATATAATAAATAAGTTGAGAAAGACTGAAATCTTAGAGCATTTCAGTTACTAAATATATTATGTTATAATTATTGTATTGTGAATAATTTTTTTCTTTGGTTATACCAAATGTCACTGACAGAAATAAAAATAGATCCGGCAACATAAACAAGACGAACCGTCATGGATCTAGAATGACGTACATTTGAATCTAACGCGTTTCCACCATACCTACCTACAATTTAAAACTAATACTTTATCACACCTTTTATATTTAATACATAAAATCTCACTCATACATATATTGCAACGTGTATTATACTGCAATCAATTTTAATTTTACTATAGGTTCCAGTAGACTCCACGTTGGGCGTCACATTGTGGTGTAACAACTTTTCGATAAACTTTTTATTTTTCTTAACTCACACAAAACTGATAATTATACATAAGAACAATTATTAGTCACTAACATATTCAACAAAACATAATTACACGACGAAAAAATCCGTATTTTGTATAACAATGAAGAAAAACTTGTTGAAAATTCAATATTTACTATTAAGATACTTGAAAATCTGGAATATGATAAAACTGCTACAATATTCTTGACCTATCAAAATAAAGTACTATTAGTACACTTGCCGCAGTCAACAGTTGTGTCTTTTCTGTATAGATTGTATCAAATCATACAAGGAAATATTTAGTGACTATGTACGATTATGTAATTTGGAAAGCCATCACATAGGAGACAAAGGTGCAAAAAGTACAATTTCCATATTACTATGTAAAATAAATATACGAATTCACCTGTATAAAATTGAAGAGTTTCTGACCATCCACTTGTTTTCTTCATTTGAAGCGCTAAATATAATGCTGCAGATGCTAAGATGGAGTCTGATATTAGTATAGTCTCATATTCCATTAAAGAATTTTCCAGTATAAACCTTGCCAATGTCAGTATGGGCATAGTCACTTTGGCACACTAGAAATTCAAAATTAAAACTATATATTGAAAAATTAAGCATTGCTTACTCTGGCATATCTTCTCAAAAACCTATAACTAAGAGGAATTCCTAAATCAAAATCGCATACTTTTAGTAAATTTATCTCCATCCTGAGCAGTTCTCTGCGTGTATAAGCGCCATCACAGATATATAAAAAGTCATCAACCATTGGAGGAATTCTCTCATCAAATTTGCTAGCGACAAACATTGCCGCTGCCCCAACTAATTGCAATGCCTCTTTTCCTACAGTCACTCTACTAAGATACATGTCTACTAATTTTACACCTAAATACAGTGTCTCATGGTTCAGTTCAAAGCTTTCTTGTACTTCAACCATCCAGTCAACTAATAATTGTCGCATCCATTTTGTTAAGCAGATTTGACGATCCATATAGTCACTTATTGCAAACGTTCGCTAAAAATACACAATGCAATAACTTAATTTAATATATTTAATCAATTATGGCAAAATATACAGAATATATATTTTGTTTTGATAATTACAAAGCTGAAAATGAGTGTAACTCATGTAAAACAATTTTGGAGATGTGAATGATAAAATACAGATTTAGTGATAGTGAAGTTGAATTTAAATACGTAGGTACAATTTTCAATTTACATCCCATGTTTTTGCTTGCAGTGGAAATATATGTTCTAATTTTACGAAGCCAAATTGTGTAGATAAATACTAAAAGCTTGCCTTAATTTCCTTATTTAAATAGGAATTCAATATTCTTATGTCTATTTACCTCTCTAGATTTAAGATAATTAAATATATCCATAGCATAGTGCGATACTTGAAATATATCATCCCAATTTTCTTTATCAAAATCATTTACGTTTTCTGGAACTTTCTGCTTTCCTAAATGCAGATGTTTTTCCATTTGAGCCGCTACCTGTGTAATATTCGGGTGATAATTTGATGTTGGAGATACATTTTCTTGTGGAGATGATTTTGTCGAACTATATTTACTTGAACCACTTGATGAACAAGATTCGTCTCTGTAAAAAATTAAATAATCTAATAATTTGCACTGGCTAGTTTGCAATGATTAAGGAATATACAAATAAGATTAAACAGTATGAACATATATATTATATATGTTCCTTCAACTTATTTCACTTTCTATATAATGATGATAGAAAATGAAATGTAAATTTATCTAAAAAATAGTTACATTCAAAAATCCAAGAGAAATTTTAATATATATAATTCCATAAATTTACAGAAAGTCAGTCCTAATAATAATGAAGTTATTTAGTTTATAAACAATGTATTAAGAAGAAACACTATTAACATGTTATTGCAATACGGAATGTTCTTAAGCAATGAATGTGGAGATTATGTTATTCTAAACATATTCTTAAATTAAATAACCAACTTACATTTCTTCCAGAGCAGTCGAATAAAGAGAGTCACGTGTTTTTTCAAATTCATTACTCAGTCTTGTTTTGACTTTTTTCGTTGCTATATTCTCCTTCAGTGTTTCTTTAGGTTTCTGTGCTGTTTGATTTGGTACATTATTAGATACAGATGTTCTAGTTTTAACTTTATTTACAGGTGCACGCATATGTGCATCATTTTCTTTTTGTCTAGGTTTGACTACGGTCCTTATTGAAGGTAGTGTTTTCTGTTGCACAGTGACCCTCTTTACAGCCATATGGTTATTTGATAGTATCTTTACTTTTTCGTTGATACTTTTCACTTTGGCTAAGGCATTTGTTACATCACCCAATGCTGAACGTTTCACACCCTTTTCTTTGGCTGGGGAGCCGTCTGCTTTCCTTTTACCTATTGCATCCCTGCTTGTAGTTATAGCTTGGTTTGTTCCTTTACTCCTTGTGTTTATGCCTCGAACTGCAAATGGAGGTGCCATTGATTGTGTTGGTTTTGTTGGTGCCATGTTTGTCTAAAATTTCTGAGAAAAAATTAAATATTAGCAAAGTAGCCAGTATCAACAATACGGACAGTATATTAATGTTGTGGTAACTATTATATGTACATTTCTAAATGGTCCTATAAGAAAACCATACACGTGTGAACCTAACAAACATTTACCGCCAATTTTGTCAACACACTTTTTTTTAATTTTAATATAATCCAAATATGTGGTATTTATATATAAAATTAAGTCATGCTAATTATAAATAAGGTATTTAAAAATAATACTAACTACAAAAATTGTGAGAATTTTTTTGCACCCCTAACATGGAAGCCGTTATCAAGCTATAATATAAAACAGCTTCATATTTGACAAATTGATTTAAAAAACATTCTTCCTATATTAAATTAAATCATTTCATGTTGGATAATGTAAATGCTCTTATTTACCTTAGTTGCACTGATATATATCTTGAATATTCACATTTAAATGTAACTCAAACTTAAAAGTTCGTTAGTGTTGGAAGCTTGTCCCGTTCCCGTTTTTGATTTTTCAGTTGTTTTGAAATCTATGGACTGTTAGAATAACTACTCAAGCTGATTGGTTGAAAAAAATGAGAGGGGTGGTAGCCATCTGGTGTAGAAAGAATTGATTACAGCAACACGTGCTTTTGACAGTTGATTAGACCTTTAAAAATACGGATTTAAGTTAATTTAAATAAAGAAAGAAATAGTATAAATTTAATTTACTAAGTTAAGCAGAAAGTGTTAGATCAATTTTGATTGCATGTGAAACTAGCGTGCCCGGTGCTATTAATAATGTTAGAAAAAACGTTTAAGGTAAAATATATAACCTCAAAAAATTGCTTCTGTTACCTATCTGATAAATTCTCTAAAGTTATCGCGCAAGGTGTAAGTACATATTATAATTACTTCTAAAAATTTAATTTATTTAAATTTACAGAGTGTGTGTAGACTTACTTTGGAAAGCATATCGTATTATTTTTCGCTGGGAGATTATTTGTTTAGTTTAAAAGATAATGAAATAGGTCTTAATACTATTTATGCAAACGTATTGGGTTTAGAAGAGGATGAATTAGTAACATTTACGCAGTGTAAAAGTTTACCTGGAGTTTCAAATGTAGATATTTCACCTTGCAATGAGGATGATTTTGAAATATTGGTAACATTTTAATATTACTGATAAACAAAGATTATCAAATTTTTATTGTTAAAGGAGTTAATGGCGGAAAATATACAAAACACCCTCTTAAACCAAATTCGTATAGTAAATAATAATCAAAAAATTGTTGTCTGGATTTCAAATTCTATTAACGTCGTTGTTGTAATCGGTAAGCATGTGCTACTGTAATATTTTGTCTGCATATATTGCAACATCTAACCAACAGATGGCGTAATGCCAGTTTCACCTGGTCGCTTGGAATATTTAACGGAAGTCGCAATAAAAGCGCCGGTTCCAATGGATAGTAAAAAACATGCCAAATATGTACGAAAATGGAATATTAATAATTTTTTTAAAAATATGTATTTACCATTTCCAATAGAGGAAGATATTTGTACAAAGTACGAACAATATAATACCTTTCTTGTATTTAGAATATTTAGTATGGAACATTTAAAGGATTATATTAATGAACATAATAATTTTGATGTCTATACCTTAAAGGATATGTTACCATTAAATGTTCTACAGAATAAGTTTTTCACATTTAATCCCATTCATTTGCCAACAGAAAGTGGTTTTTTTGATGAGAGAATCGTTAATCAAAGACATCTTACCGTTCGATTGCGTATTTTAGAAGGAGGTCATTCTATAATCGGGAGTCATTATTTTATTCCTCTTTTTATTGATAATGCTGTTTTAGAGTATCATAGATTAACTGTAGGCGCAAAGATCGTATTATGCCCAGAGAATATTAGTGGCACTTCTACTAAAATTGAAATTCTAACTAACGCTCACAATACAGAAGAAATTAAGCAGCAGTTTAAAAATATTATTGCTGAAAATTCTATAGAAAATGGAATACTGTTCAATTCGGACGTACCATTTCGAGCACCTAATAATGAAAAAATGATGTTAAAATTTACTCCATCTACTTTGTCTGCCATTTTGGTTAACAGCGATTTTATTAGAAATGGTGAAATATCAGTTACTAAACATGAATTCACAGATGAAGAAATATCTCAGAAAAATAAAGAAATTGATGATATTTATTTAGATTTAGCCAATTTGAGGACTGTATTCGAGGAATGCACGAAATGTTTAAATTTGGGTTTAACAACATTTAATAATCTCGAAAATATTATGATCATTGGTGAGTTAATTCCAATTTTGCTATATTTATCACTTTTCTTAAAATAAATGTTTATACATGTACAAAATAAATATATTAAAACTCCAGAAATATTATTCCATCCCTGTATAATATTTTCAATTCTATTAATATCCTCTATTTATCATACAAAAAATATTCTTAAGCTCGTTTTACATGGGTCAATTTGTTGAACTTACACGCATCAATTATTATAAGATCTTTTAATCTACGACGCTGTCTTTATGACACATTTATGTAGCATTGTCATATGGATGTCATTATGACCTTTATAATAACAAGCAAATTTTAAAATAAGAAATTAATTGATTACATTTATTCATTGTAAACATTAATTACAAATTCAGAATAATTGGATAAATTAATTCCAGCAGATGACAGGTGGGCTGAATTTTTAGATATATAGTAAGTTAATTTCCCGACTGCTTGAACTTGTTGAAGGGTCATCAGTGCCTGAAATGTTCCTCAAAATATTAGAGGATATTTTCTTCTTATTTTCTTTGGTATACCTTTCTGCCATATATTGTTGAGGATTTGGAAAACTTAGGAACGATGCTATATTATACGCCATTTTCCCAAAAGTGTTATTGCCAACTGTTGTTTAATGCATTTTCCATTTCTGTACCCCATAAAAATTCGAGTATTATCTATATTGCTTGGACGCATCGCTATATACAACATGTGTAAAATCATATTGGGAATAGGACATATCTATACTATGCATACGGGCAACAACGCGCAAAGTACTATTAGCATTTCAGTCGGATACCGTCAGTCGATGGATGAACATGTACCTATTTATCTAAGCATCACACGCTTCGTAAATACATATTTACCAAATAAAAATTCAAAATACTTCTGGGAGTTTTATTATATTGCTTATACAACGCAGTAGGAAAATAAAAGCACCATTCTAATTAAACATTAATTCTTAGTAAATTATTCTATAAATTTTCTTAGAACGGAATTTAAATGAAAATAAAAAATATACTCTAAACAATACTAAAAAATAAAATGTTATCGGATAGGCTCAAAAATGCCTCCTTCAGCAGCAAGGAATTGTCCGAGTCTATCATAAAAAAAAAAAAATTCTCGCACATTACGAATCATATCAACAGTCAATATGATTCGTAATGTGTCAGAAAATTTATATGATAGGCTCGGACAATGCCTTGCTGCTGAAGGAGGCAATTTTGAGCCTATGCGATAACATTTTATTTTTTAGTATTGTTTAGAGTATAGTTTTTATTTTTATTAAAATTCCGTTCTTAGCAAATTTATAGAATAATTTACTAAGAATTAATGTTTAATTAGAATTGTGCTTTTATTTTCCTACTGCGTTGTATACTCCCAGAAGTATTTTGAAATCTTATTTGGTAAATAAGTATTTACAAAGCATGTGATGCATACTTAGATAAATACATGTGCATCCATCGACTGACGGTATCCGACTGAAATGCTAATCGTACTTTACTGGCACGACCTGCGTGTTGTTGCCGGTATGCATAGTATACATATGTCCTATACCCAATATGATTTTACACATGCTGTATATCTTCGAAGCATTTCCACCATATTTATTCTTTCAACATTCCCGTTTGTAATAAAAAAATCTCGTCGTATCTTTGTTTTCGTAAATGGAATATTAATGTAAATGCATTGTCCTTCATCTTTAACATTTTGTAGCTGCACATTTGTCAATTCAGTACGCCTACAGGCACCCGCAAGCCCCACTAATCAATGCAACTTTTAAAATAAAGTAAGTTTTATCATCGGCTTCCAGCAATAAACGGATTATGTTTTCTTTTGTTAATCCTTCCGATTTTCTTTTTAACAATGCAATTAAATGGTTGTACTTACTAATATATATCTTTATTTTTCTTCACTGATATAACTGAACGTAGCATAGAATAATATACCCAAAGCGACGAAGGCTTACTATGTTTTGAAAGATATTCGGAATATTCCAGGAGAACCTTTTCATTGTTGACATTACTGATTCCTTTCTTTTTACTTGCTCGTACGTCTGTATTGGTTTTTAGGGAAGTAGGGCATCGACAATGCCTTCGATATCCAAAGGGAGACTTGGAATCAGAATCACTCATATTAATCTTATTAATATATTATTTTCACTAAAATTACATGTATAGCACAAAATTTGACGTGAATAATAAAGCTACCAAAGTGAAAATTGAAATAATCAACAAGTGCGGTTACCATGACACCGACTATTATGGGCACCTGATAATTTTGAATTTTAATTTATGAAAACGTTTTTGGTATTTAAGAAAAATCAAATCTATTTGGATCGTCGCTCGTAGATTAAATTTTGAATGAAAAACGTTCGATAGTAACTATATTAATGAACCTTGTACAATTAACGTTACACGCGTTTCATTATAATGTTCATATCGAATTAGTATCATTACTAACTACAATTGAACTAGAAATTGCTTCAATATAATTTAAAATTGCAATTAGTACGTATTTCTTCTAAAGCTTGTTTTACATCTATCAATTTATTTAACTTAAAATTCAAGGTGACCAAAATTACGTAATGCTATCCGTTTTACACGCCGCAATTATAAAAACTTTAAATTGAACTAGAAATTGACAGATGCAATACCCGACTTGGCGTCAATTTTTACCGAGTTCTAGAAATTGTGGATTTCGTCGTAAGTGGGCTTTAACTACAGCGGAATTGATTCCAGTATATGAAATATTTTTATTAAGAATATTCTTATTTAATTTCTATTGTTGTTTTGAAAACAGTGTCAAAAAGTCTGCAGAAATTTCTGTATGTCAGATTTCCATGCAATATTTCTATATTTTTTAATTTTTATTATATGCATGATTCCTACATAACTATGTAATTATCTCTAATTCCTTCAAGTTTTTGTGAATTTCTGTTCAAAAGTATATCTAACATAAACTTAAAAAAATACGTTCCTGTTAATTTAAATAACGATAAACATTTCCGTTTCAGGCAACTGTGGAACTGGCAAAAGCAGTTTCATAAAAGCTTTTGCAGAAGAAATATCTTCCGATCCAGCTTATGTCCATGTTGAATTAATAAAGTGTAAAAATATCAAAGGAAAATCATTAGATTCTCTACATAAGTTATTTACTAATACATTTTTAAGGTTAATTTATTATCAACCATCTTTATTAATTCTCGATGACATCGATATTATTTGCGAGAAAGTTATGGAAGGTGATGCTACTACACAAGAGTCTCTACTTTTTAACAGGTTAGGTGTATGTTAATGTTGAAATCAAGTACTTTTAGCACGCTTTTTTTTAGAGTAAGTGAAATGCTTGTCGACTTGTTGGAACAGTATCTAGAAAATAATTTAATTATGGTGCTATCAACTGCACAATCAACTACATATTTAAATCAACTTCTGTGTACGCCCAGAGGAAATCATTTATTTAAAAATATATTTCATATAAATGAGCTTAATAAGGTAAGTAAAATTATGATCTTTTAATACTTAAACTGTTTATTGACAAGTATAATTTGAAAAACTGAACAAGTTGCCTTGCCAGGAGTTCTTCTTCCGAAAATAAGATATTTGTGTAGACAGAGTTGAAAATAAACGTATACAGTTTCTCTTTTGGTTCGTCTACCGGTTTCCTGTCACAGTGTATGTGTTTAAAACTTCTCAGTTCTTATTCTTGATTATTTTTGTGGTGCTGATCATATACAGGCTGAGTCATTCTCGTGGAGAAGGCAGATTGTGAAGAGATATTTCGAACACTACACATTTGAGTGTTGTTCTGTATACGCTACGGTGTATAGACAACGCGGTTTTTCATCAGTCTACTGACGACGACAACATAGTTGTCGAAATACATATTTAGTTTTTTGTGCTTTAGTGTGGTAAAAGTGTTTTAGTGTTTTTGTTTAGTATCAAGTCACAGACTCCAAGTTTAGTTTACTAATTAAGATTATATAAGAAAAAGAAAAGAAAGAGAGTAAGAGTATAATATATATTCTTAGACACATGCAATTTTATAAACAATTCAAACTATTTAGGTAGTAAACATTTCTCTTTGACATCCCAATACATACAAAAATCATATCTCTAACCCCATTTTTAGAAAAATTCATTATAAAATCGTGTTTATTAACTATTACACCTTTATTTACTTAATAATTTCATTTCGAAGTTTAATTTGTTACCTATTTACTTAATACCTTCATTTTGAGTTTTGCCCATTTTTTAATTATTTGCTTAATTAGCAATTAGGCGGCAGTCCCACTGATAAAGCGATGTCCACCGACGGTCATCGACTAAAATTAGGTTATGAGTAAAGTATCCGCAGCAGTCCGACTGCATTGATTAACGGCGATCGTTCAACAACAACCGGCATGCATCGGTTCATAATTTTCGACAGGTTCTAATTTTAGTTGATGATCGACGATTGGACACATGCGCAGAAAGGCTGTTTTAACAGTTGACCCAAGCGTCGCCTGTTGATTGTGTTTTGGTTTGTTTTTTTAAAATATAAACGGAAATATGAAATAATGGTTCTACTTTTGAAATTAAGTTACGATAACATTGAATATTCATTCTATAATAATTGTAGAATTTTTCTGTATCATTTAAAAGTTGAAGGATTAAACGGTGAAATTCTCCTAACTCCTCTCTATTTGCAAATATTTGACGTACCCACACTTTTCTATGCTTTCAGTATCAGAAGAAGAAGAATTAGATGACATTTTTAATTAAAGAAGTAGGACAAAGATTCTAGTTATGACGTCTGAGGTTAGTTTGTGTTTATAGTTTATGTCCTGCCAGTTTTGTTGAATGAAATTTTTGCGCGCGAAACTTAAATTTTGTTTGAATACTTTTCCCAGTGAGACCGTACCACAAAATTTTAGTCGATGAATGTCGATGTCAGTTACTGGCGCTCAATGGTTGTGTATGCAGTGGGACTGCCGCCTTAGAACCTTATTTACCTGGTTACACCTTGTGTCAGATATTAATTAAATATGTCCTTATTTTTAATGGGAATTTGAACCCTACAGGGTCTATTTTTACAATAAAAATTCTTATTTGTTTCTATTTGACTGTTTTACTGTGACTGTGGGCCTGATCAACTACCTTAATATCCCCTTGATTAAGACAGTCTTATTTGGAGCTTGTCATTGAATAGTAGGTGTTGGCGTTTATTTAGTAAACGACCCCAGCCGTCTTCACTGAGACTTCAATATTCTACATCCGGGATCAAGGGTAGCTACCAGTAAGAGAGTGTGTTGTGTTGTGATCTTAGATATATATTGGTTGCCTGGCCATAAGGGACTTGCATTTAAAATTCAGTAGTCAGACGTTCTTGATAAACGCGTTTACTCTGAGGCCTAGCACACAGGCATCGATTTTTATCGTACAGAAAAATATCCTATGATCAAATTCTTTTAGTGGAACAAAGAAGATCCTATGCTCTTCTTTGTTCCACTAACAGAATTTGATCATACGATATTTTTCAGTACGATAAAAATCGATGTATGTGCGCTAGGCCTTAGGCTATTACGCAGATGGACTATGAGTTTTGAGTTGTGATGCACTTTTTTTTAACATCTAATTTTTGAGAGAGGCGTAGTACAACTTAGACCCAACTTATTAAATGTAGTCAATTCAACTGTCAATCTTAAAGTAATATCATTGCTAGTGAGCCAATAATTTTGCCAACTATGTTTTTTATGAATATCGTATAGCGATACCATATTCATAAAAAAACATAGTTGGCAAAATTATATAAAAAATTGACAATAGCTCAGTCTTATACGTGTTTGGTGTAAAATTTAGTAAGCATTTCAAAAATAAAGCGATATACAGGCTGTTCCAATGGAAGAAATTGAATTTTAGACAAAAGTGTGTCATGAAAGTTTAATCCAGTTTTTTGCACGTGAAAATGAAATATGGTTGTATTAAAACCTTTTATTATGAACAATACTACCAAACATTGTGCATGTCTAACAAGTCGTATGCAAGATTTGTTAAAAAATTGATTTTTTCAGACAAATGGTAATAAATCGAAAACTTTAGGATATTACTTTTTGGCTAAAAATTAAACGGAGAATGCAAAAATGTAATATACGGGTTGTTCCATTAAAAAAAAACTATAACTATGGTCAGGCATCAAGTTATGGAACATTATGTAACACAAAATAAATTTAAAAGATGCTCCTAATGGGTGGCTATCATCGGGAAAAAACCGCTTTGAAACATCTGCCTTCGCCATGCAAATGACTTACGCTTACATTATTCGATAATCTGTTTTTTTCCACTACAGAGACATTCAAAAAAAAAAACGGCGAAACACCAAACGGTGTTTTAATATCAACATGAAATATTTCTTACACGTTCATTCTTTTACTTTCTCATATGTGGTCTAGTAAAGTGTTGCGATCATGATTGGAACTCAACCTCGACTTTTAAGGAATGTCTCGTCAACTATTAGATTTATTAAAATTGATAAAGACCATGAAAATATGCAAAACATAATTTGCAACAACATTAGACCAAAAATTTCCAGACGTTGGAGATCCCAGTTATTTTTGTGGTCCCCTCTTTGTATATCTGCCTGTGAGTATGATTAGGTACACATAAGTCGCTAAAGCTATGTAAATTTATGTTTGTAGTTCCTGTAACAAGAGTTAATTTCCTCTTGAGCCATGTTTGTATACCAGAAGAAGTATTTTTCATCGGCACAAAAATCATATTTTGAAAATATCTTGTGAGAGAGAACAACTTTTTTATGACATTTTCAAAATTGGATCCGAAAGTGTCCAAAAACAGTATATTGCAAATTATTTGTTCTATATAAATTTATGAAGTATTTAAAACTTAATTTGCTACAACTTTTGTAAAGAAATATTCAAAATTCAGACCGGAAATATTACTTTTACTCTCTTCGAAAACCAGTTTTCTGTATAAAAAATGACATATTTCGGAAAACGGTTATTTTGAAATGGTGTTGGCGTGTCTTATAAGCACGGCATCGTAAATACAGTGAAACTTCCCATAGGCGGACACTGTTCGTTCCGACAAAACTGCCCGTTTAAGAGAAGTGCCCGTTTATCAGAGAAGACAGTAAAATTAAGTAGAAACCCAAAGCTAAACTTTCATTTGAACACACAGTGTAAAATTATAATTATTTATAACTTTATTTGCTAAATAAAACTCAAACGGCTATTTATATACACATACATATAACACTGGTCAACTGTGAAATTGCTTCTTAGGTGAAAGTACCCAATCCTGAATGAATTCAACGTGCTGAACACGAATATCACATTGAAAAAAGTTGATTGGCTCACGTTCAAGAGATATTGACGTTTTGTCCATTGTATAGATGCTATTGCATAATGTAATGCAATTTAGTGAGAAATTACGAAATTTTGCGTCATATTGCATCACCCCTTCATGCAAAGAAGTTAATGCAGCATTTACTGTAAGTTTCCATTGAGAGTGTTGCGAAATTGATTGCGCAATATCAAGCAATAGCTAATTATAGTTTATTTATAAATGGCCGACGTGACAGTTAACTCGTGCAATGTCCGTTCATTCGCGCATATTTTTCGAAGCTCTAGCATACATAAGTGATTGCTATAGTGTAAAGTAACTAAACAGTAGCAATGCCTCGTAACTGTGTTAATAGTGCAAATAACTTCTGTTATATTTGCGGAGAAGTGACATTTGCTGCACAGAAAAAGAACATCAGTGCAACAGTTAAGAAAGCGTATCATTTGTATTTTGGTTGCAAGATAGGCGACCAGGATAAAGACTGGGCCCCACACGTATGCTGCCGCACTTGTGCCGTAAATCTTTCACAGTGGCTTAATGGCAAAAGAAAGGCAATGCCATTTGCTGTGCCCATGATTTGGAGGGAGCCCACCAATCACGTTGACGACTGTTATTTCTGTATGGTACGACCAGCTTCGGAGGCATCACCAAGAAGAAGAAGTGGACAGTTGAATACCCTAACATACCATCTGCTCTGCGACCTGTCTCTCATGGCGAAGGACTCCCAATTCCAGAACCTCCTACAGATTTTTCTATCAGTTCAGACGATGAGGATGGCCATGCGTCGGCGAGTTCTCCTCAACGTGGCAGTAAGGATGATGACTTTTCGTGCTTTGACGAAACATCTGCACCACATAAAATTACCCAGGATGAAATGAACGATCTTGTTCGCGATTTGGATCTGTCGAAAAGCAAAGCGGAGATACTGGCCTCAAGACTTCGACAGTGGAATCTTCTGGAACAGAATGTCCGAGTGACTTCATTTCGCACTCGTCATCAGCTCTTCGAATCTTTCTTTAAGAAAGAAGAAAGCCTTGTGTTCTGCTGCGATATTGATGGTCTACTACAAGCTCTCGGTATTGCACATGATCCCCACGAATGGCGGCTGTTTATAGACGCTTCAAAACTGAGCCTAAAGGCGGTTTTGTTGAATAATGGGAACCAGCTTCCATCCATACCTATTGCACATGCGGTCTACATGAAGGAGACTTACGGCAATCTAAAGCAGCTACTGGAGACGATTAACTACAGCAAGTATGGCTGGCAGATATGTTCTGACCTGAAGGTAGTATCTCTGTTGATGGGTTTGCAGCAGGGATATACAAAGTACTGCTGTTTTCTTTGTCTGTTGGACAGCAGAGCAATCGATTTGCACTACATCAAGAAAGACTGGCCTCCGAGAGCATTTTTTAAGCCTGGAGAAACGAATGTACAGCACCCACCATTGGCACAGCCACACAAAATCATCATTCCTCCTTTACACATCAAACTCGGTCTTGTCAAAAACTTGGTAAAAGCCATGGATAAGAATGGATCAGCATTCAAGTACCTGCATGACAAATTCCCTCGACTCAGTGAAGCCAAAATTAAAGAGGGCATCTTTGTGGGGCCTCAAATTAGACAGCTCTTCCGAGACCCCAAGTTTGAGGAACTTCTTCAAGGTAAAGAAAAACAGGTTTGGGATGCATTCTATCAAGTGGCAGCAAACTTCCTGGGGAATGACAAGGCAGAAAATTACAAGTGTCTGGTTGAGGATATGTTGGCTTTGTTTCATGAATTCGGCTGCAATATGTCCTTAAAGATCCACTTTCTTGATTCCCACTTAGATTTCTTTCCTGATAACTGCGGGCAGGTCAGCGATGAGCACGGCGAACGCTTTCATCAGGACATTGCCACCATGGAGCAACGGTACCAAGGCAAATGGTCTACGTCAATGCTAGCTGAGTATTGTTGGACAATCAGTAGAGATGCTCCACAAGTCCACTACAAACTGCAGGCCAAAAGAAGTCGAAAGCCGGAAGCAGACTAATGTTTTCTTACCATGTATTATAATATTGACATAAGTACACTTTTTCTGAAATATGCGTAAATGTTTTCTTACCATGTATTATAATATTGACATAAGTACACTTTTTCTGAAATATGCCTAAATGTTTTCTTACCATGTATTATAATATTGACATAAGTACACTTTTTCTGAAATATGCGTACATATTACAGAAAACCCGTAGCCAATTCAGCTTTTTCTTAGGCATTTTCGTGTTCAGCGCATTGAATTCATTAAGAAATGACTATTTTCAGCTTGGAAGCATGAACTTTTCGTAAATTTGTTGCCCAGTGTAATAGAAATATATTATGTAGGTAAGGTACATATACAATTTATATACTATCTTACAAAATAATCTAAAATGGAAGTTTGCTTGTGTGTATTACATGCCAATTTTGCCTCAAAATGTAATGATAGCTCACTAAGCATACCAAACGCTTGTACATCATCTTCTTCAAAACAAAATTGTTTTATTGTTTTTATTTCTAGTAGACCATCTTTATACGATACTATTCTTTTCTCATAATCATTAGTTCTAGGAATTTCTATTTCATCATCACTGTTTTGACTTTCGTTTTCTAAATTATCGGGCAAAATATGGTCTGGATTATCGTCCGTCTTCTGTATACAAATTGGCGTCAATATTTATTAATTCCTGTACATAATTACTTCCTAATTTTCCCATTAGCGTACACATTTCAGCCACTTTAGATAAAGGAATTTCATCTTCAGGATCATATTGTCCACTTTCAAACTCCTCATTTACTTCTTGAATCCTGTTTTCTTGAAACATCATCCCATGCTTTTTTAATAAAATAAATCGCATCTACTACGCTAATATAATTGGTTAAATTATGTACAGAATCAGAACTCTCAAACTGCGATAAGATGTGTTTTACTATTAAAGCAACGCGAATATTTTTAAATGCGCGAGGACGTGCTGATTTTCCGATAACCAACAGTTTTTCCTTCTCACCTGCCATATTCACACAGTGCACTATAGTAAATCCTTCTTTCAATAACATGTCACCCATATATCTTTCGCCTCTTAATGCCATCGTCTTTGTTGGTAGTGCCCGAAAAAATAACCCTGTTTTGTCCAAATTATAATTATCGCAGAGTTTGTACCCTTTAATTATTAACGGCAACCTATTTATGAAAGCTTCGACATTTTCTTGATTTGCGCTAACGGCTTCGCCAGATATCATGCGGTAATGAATGCATTCAAATACAAATCCGTCCGTTTAATGGAAACTTTGCGGTCAAAAAGCAGCTAAATAACTGTCCGCGCCCGTTCAAGGGAGTGTCCGCATAAGAGAAACCAATTTATTAGGAATTCCCTACTCTTAAATTCGGGACCGGACAAAATGTCCGTTTAAGGGAAGTGCCCGGCTAATAGAAGTGCCCGTTAAGGGAAGTTTCACTGTATATTTCTTCGAAGACAGACCTTGTGGGTGTTCTTTTTTTACCGAATATAAGCTTCTCAAAACTTTATTTGTTGACGTTTATATTTTCGTGCATGTTTTTCTGTGTACGTCGTTATATGAGTTTATACCTGTATATGTTTCGTTAAATATTTTTTGATTTTTGTCAACGTGCTAATCCTCTATCAGCTTTCTAATTCTTGTTAGTTCTAGGCATGTGGTTTCTGTATTTATTCAATTTTTGTATTGTATATTTCAATATCGGGTTCAATCTGTTGCTTTTGTACTTATTCGTTGATGTTTTGCTAAATTGTTGAAGTACAATGTTTGTAATTTAGATATATCCTTATCTATCTGCTTCTGAAGTTTCTATTTTTACGCTAGCAAATGATGCCCCTTTGTGTTTAAGCGTAGGTACTCTGCATATCTTGCTCCACTTATTGTGCTATTAACTTCCGATATTTATTTTATTTTTTGCGGAAACCTATTACTTCTACTTTTGTAATTAAACTTTGTTGGGAGATTTTCTTGAAGTATTTTTAAAATCTGTAAATATTGCTTTCACTTTTCGTCTGATAAATCTTTTATCTAATTCACAAGAAGCCTAATTTTGACTTTTATTAATTTTGGTGATTTTGGTTTTAGTTATTCCTTGTTGCATTCAGTGGCAACCTTAATATCAATTAAGGTAATTATTTCTATCAGTAGAGTTATACAACTTTAATTGTTTCCTTGACATTAATTTATGTCTAACATATATTAATTCAGCGAATAATAACGAAATACTGCTAATTTTAAATTCTACAAATTTCAATTAACTGGATTCTTCAACCAGTTTTCTAACGAGGCGAGTTTGTCTTCGAAAAGATCAAATGCTTTTGTGTGGCATAAAAGAATTTGTGTTTCTTCAAGTGCTAGTTTTATGAATTGCACAGTGGCTTAACAGTCAACAGTTTAATAAATACTGTGACTTACATATATACATTTATACGTAAAACGTATATGCATATATGCATGTGTTTAGGATACACACATACATTGCCGACAATCGAACGCACAGACACCTGTGTTTCGACCTTTGAGGTCTCATCAGTGTACGTGGAGACTGTCGACAATGGCTTTAAAACTTAAAACGCCACTTATGTCATTTTTGCGTGTTAAATGCAGTGAGAGTATCACAGCGACATCTAACACCCAAAAGACGACACAGAAAAAAGCGATGTCTTCTGATGGCATGTTCTGCTATACAGAGGCCTGTATGTTAATTGTCTATCCCGTGTAATTTAGCCTTATCTGGCGTCACCAATCAAAACGAAAATGAAAATTGTAAACACATGAATGTTGAAACTAACATCAAGCAGTAAATAAATACTGTGACTTACATATATACATTTATACGTAAAACGTATATGCATATATGCATGTGTTTAGGATACACACATACAATAAGTGCCATTGCCGACAATCGAACGCATAGACACCGGTGTTTCGACTTTTGAGGTCTCATCAGTGTACGAGGAGACTGTCGACAATGGCTTTAAAACTTAAAACAGGACATGCCGTCAGAAGCCATCGCTTTTTTCTGTGTCGTCGTTTGGGGTTAGATGTTGCTGTGATACTCTTACTGCATTTAAGACGCAAAAATGACATAAGTAGCGTTTAAAGTTTTAAAGCCATTGTCGACAGTCTCCACGTACAATGATGAGACATCAAAGGTCGAAACACCGGTGTCTGTGCGTTCGATTGTCGGCAATGGCACTTATTGTATGTGTGTATCCTAAACACATGCATATATGCATATACGTTTTACGTATAAATGTATATATGTAAGTCACAGTATTTATTTACTGCTTGATGTTAGTTTTAGCATTCATGTGTTTACACTTTTCATTTTCGAGTCAACAGTTTAGATTAAGATAATTGTCAATAACACAATAACTCACACTGTCTACCAATATTGTCAAAAGGGCAGGCTACTACAAATATATAATTTAAGTTTTGTATATTTCTATATTTAAAACGTTTCGTGTTCTTAGGAGAATGAGCTGATTTGATTAATTCTTTTAGATTGACAGAAAAACGTTTCTGAAGTTAGAGTTTTCGAAATACAAAATCTCCCAAGATATAGACTTCGATCATTTAAGTGTCAAAACCGAAGGATATGTATTGCAAGATTTGATGGATTTTGTGGCTAAATGTTTATTTGAATCTTTCAAAGAAGGTATATTTTATTTATTTAGACTGTTTGTTTGATTTCATAAATGCTCTTTTTTTTAAGAAAAAACATACATACATATTAGTGTAAGGAAAACTACCAATTTTCAATTCAATATATATTAAAATATATATAAGATTAGTATTCAAGTAATTGTTCTTTGAAAACTGACTCATTTTGACTTATATTTATTCCTGGGTACCTGAATTTTAATATTGAAAAATTCCAAGATTGAAATATTAGTTGATCTTAATTAGATCAAAAATCGGACAATTGTGTTACAGGAAAGCCAGATTAGTTATCGTTCGTCAGAAAGCGATGCATTCGTTTGTTATTACTTTCTTATACGTAGTATAAGGAAGTATTGTGATGACGAAAATTTTAGTATTGTGATGACGAAAATTTTCGACCTCGAGATTTTTTTTTACTAAGAATGAAGTACACAAATTATAAAAAACAATTTATCTAATAAAATGTTTGGCAAAAATATTAAAGACTTTTTAGGCAAATTGTTTATTAATAATCAGATTAAAATATACTTAATTTTGTGTTTTATCGCTTCCAAAAACAATACATTTTTATCATACATATTGTGTAATTGGTAAGCATGCATCCTAAATGAATAATTAGTTCATTCTTGTGCAACTCCATGAGCAACATATTACGACAAGCGTGTGGCACCAAAAGTATACCCTTATGCAGCTCTTAAAAAATTTTTCATTTATTACGCAAAGAAATTTTATTATTATCGTTTGGTTCTATTTTATTTTAGCAGATGTAATTCTTGACCATATAGAGTAATATTAATACACGTTTTGAGACAATATTCTCTCACTTAGGATGGACCGATATTAGATATTAATCATGAATAGTTGAGTGTTAACATTTTGACATTGTTCAGAGAAGACATTGTGTATGGCAAGATAAACTTAATTATTTAAGAGTCGAGCGTTTTGTGAAATATAAAATTTATTGTAACATAAGGATATGATTTCGTTATTTTCTCTTGCGTTAAACACTACACAGTGAAACCCTTTATTTTATTATACTATGCAGTTTGCACTTTAGTATCTATAGGTAGATAATTATTTCCTAAAATTTACTATAAGTCTCAACTCTCAACAGACGTCGATTTGTATTGATATTGTAGCGTTTCCGGCGTCGAAATAAACAACTCGTGCAAATGTTTTGAAACAGTCTGTATATTTACACACTTAAAACTAATCACCATATAAAAATATAAAATAAATGTTTCACACTTTAAACTACTACAATTTAAATTAACACACGTATTTATCACTACTATTTATGTCCGTAATATTTATTTACTTCTTGAACTATAATAAAACTGCACTACTCACTATTTATGTTTATTTGACTGCACGAATACTATTCCATGAATGAATTCCTTATCCCACCGGCGGCATTTATATGTGCCGACCAAAGGTCTAGCAAATCCTGGCTCTCTTCTACCATATTCCAGACTTTCTGTCGCTGACGTAGTATATGAGTGCAGTTGATTTACGACTTGTTTACCGGTACGTTTTTGCCGTCACCCGGATGTCTGCTTCTTTTTTTTGTGGGTTTATTTCATTACAATATTCATTTAGTTCTACAGTTGCTCCAATTAAGGATAACTTTGAGGGAAATTCTCAAACAAAAATTAAGATGTCTTTCATAATGATTGTGTTAACTAAAGCACTAACTCATTGAGATTACTGTTATAAAGTAAGAAAAGTTATTCCAGCTTGTGATATCAAAAAAAATGTTGAAATGTAGGAGAGAAAAGAAAGATTCTCGAGGCTACTCTTAGAAGTTATCGTTATTTGTAAACAAACATGGCGCAAGAATAGCTGAATATATTGTTGAAGCTTCAATACCTATATACACGATTATATTTATAATTAAATATATGAATGACTCAATCAATGAATACTTGTTAACTGTTTTCTTCTCTGTAGGGAAACTAGTCTACTTTTCGCTTTATAGGAATAGTAAAAAAGTTTCAGAAACACTTGAATGTGATAACAATTTCGTAATATTAATGCTATTGTAGCGTAATATATACATATACATGTTTTTACATTTAGACGTCCAATGTATCAACTTGCAACATTGCTTAAATGCACTTAATACTTCCACATCACTTTCATTGAAGAACGTTCAACTTCATTCGCCTGGAGATCGTGATTTTTCTGATATAGGCGGACTAGAAGACGTAAAAAAGATCCTGATCGAAAATATGATGTGGCCAGTTCAGGTAAAAGATTATTTTTTAGGTACAATAATGAATAGTAATAAATAATGGGAATAATTATTTCTAAGATTTAATAACAAAAAGACAAGTATATTTCAACGATGATGTGCCTGTTAATTTTTCAATATCTCACTCAGTTTTCAAATTTGTCTGAACTGATAAAATCTTTACCGTTTGATATACTTATAATATTTTTGTACGGTCAATATATTTTCTTGTAATAAAACAAAACACACGAAAGTGACATATATGGTGGAAACGGGTTACATTCAGTTGCACGTCATACTAGATCCATGACGACTTGCCTTGTATATGTTGCCGGATCTATTTTTATTTCTGTCAGTGACATTTGATATAACCAATGAAAAAAATTATTCACTATACAATAACTATAACGTAATATATTTAGTAATTGAAATGCTCTAAGACTTCAGTCTTTCTCAACTTATTTATTATATTGATTTAGATTGTCGAAAAACCTTAAATGTTTCATTACGTATCCATAATATAATTTAAAATAAGCAATACTTACGCTATTCACATTAAATTTAACACATGATTATAGAAAAGTGTGTAAATAGCCTCGTCTGTTTACAGAAATTCAATGGACGCAAATAAATAATAAATACACTTCTAAGAAGCACTGTTTTTAAACAATTTATATTAAAGCAAAAATAAACAGGAAAATTTTGACAGGAAGAATATACACAACGCACGTCTTTTTGACAGATATGATTTATCTGTCAACACCGGATTGAACTATTAAAATAGGTCAATTACCCAAACAGGCGATACACGTCATATGAAACGTCACTGTGATGTCATAACAGTGTTGACAAATAACGTTGCTTTGAGCAAGCTGTACTTTGAAAATAATCTGTGGTTAGGACTAGGTTGACATTTTAAAATATTAGCAAACACTATTAATATGTTTTAAATTATTCGACTATGTCTACAAAAAATATAAACAAATTCTAAATACATGTGAGTTTATTTATTTTAGACTACATTCACAAAAATAATATACACAAAATCTATATATTATTATACATATTAGTGATTAAAAAACTCGTAACATTGCGATAAGCATATGATAAAAAGAAAATAATATTAAGTTGAAATGCTAGTTTTCTTCATCCTTTAACACTGTCTTCTGAATCGGAATCATTTACATTAATTATAAAAGGTAATATATCTTGTCTCTCAAAACCTACTTCTCTATCCCACCATTTTTGAATTTCAGTTTCACAGTGGTTAACGCTATTTGCCCAAATGTCTGGGGTTACTTGTGTTAATGCCTCTTTCCACAGTTTTATGCATTCGTCCACTTTTCTACCATATTTTCCAATGTGATTGTTATAGTATGTTTTTGTTATTCCCCACACTAGTTCTATGGGGTTAAATATACAATGGTAGGGTGGAAGTCGAAGAACTACGTGCCCATACTTCTCTGCTAAATCATCGGTTTCATATATAGTTGGTGGTTTATGCCTTTACGTAAAGATATAAATGAAATTATTGAATAAAATAATTAAATATATATGTACTAACCGTTTAACTAAATCCAGTAATTGTATTTTTAAAGCAGCTCCGTCATAGTCAATGTTATTATTGGTGAGCCATGTCTGAATTTCATTTTTAGTGGCAGATGATGTTGGACTTTTATTTTTAATAGTACTGTGGTAACTGGCATTATCCAAAACAATTATGGACGGCTCTTTTAAACTTATAAGAAGTTGGTGTTCAAACCAGTATAAAAAGTTGTCTCCGTTCATATCACCGTGATAATCTAAATACTGACTATTTGTCGGAAATATTAGGTCTGCTCCAGGAATAAATCCATTAGAACTACCTGCATGTAATACAATATATCTAAAACAAGATAATATAATAAATATACATAAGATAAGAATATGTTATTCTTAGAAATATAATGTACCTTTTTCCACCTACTTTTGAAGCTCTTGTGGTTTCTATAGATTCATTTTGCCAAGATTTACGAATTGTTCCATCTTGGAAAACCCAGGTTTCATCAAGGAACACAAACTGGCGAACATTTCATACGAACATATTGTTGCAAGAATGTAACACGTTTTAATACAATTTGTGGTAGTTCCATTAAAGCTCGTTTAGGATCATCCTTCTTGTAATTAAAACCAATATTGTGTAATACTGTCCGTAAAGATGACTTGCCACCAGAAAAGAGTTCCTTTTCTTTAAGAGTAATATTCAGTGAATGAAGCGTGATATGTTGTTCTGTAAAAAACTCAAATATTAATTTTATAAACGTAAATCCTTAAGAACTTACTGTTTCTATACATGTCATATACTGTATTTCTTATTGCACACTGAGTAAAGTCATCAACATTTACAACAGGCTTACTTCTAGGCCGTTTTCGCTTTGGGCTAGATGGTCCAACCCCCTGTTTTGATGTAGATGATATTTTATTTACAGTTGCAATGTGAATATTTAAAGCACTTGCTACTCTCTAAATGAAAAATATTATTATTATAATGTTTATTGTATAAACTATAAATAACAGAAAATATTACCTCTCGACCTGCTGTTAGGGGTAGCAATGGCGCATTATTATCGCGTTCTTTTTCAAAATACCCGATTAAAGAGAGAATTATTTCTTTCGCTTGCTTACCTAACGGTTTAGGCATGATTTAGTTGTGAAAACAACTGATTGTTAAAAATGAAATCGGCGTATAAATATAGTAAAAATGGAAGAAATACGTATGATAATGAAGTGACTGAAAAATGTAAACAACTATGACAGTATGACATTTGACAGAATAAAATGTTACCATTTTATATGTTGCAACGACGTACAGTTCTGGTAACATAAAACGTTACCGGAAGCTAGAATAATATTAGGATTAGTAGGTATTATTGTACTTTAATGTTACTTGGACCGAAATTATTCTTTATGACGTGTATCGTCTGTTTGGGTAATCGACCCATAATAAAGAAATTTAATATTGAAACCGAAATTATGTGTTTATTTGCCATGAATGCGTATATTACGATCAATTTATAAATGTTCTATTTAAGCTAATGAAATAAATGCCCTCAAGTATAATTTAACAAAGTAACTTTTTTAGTTTCTCTAATACAGTTATGACAACATGTAAACGTCATTGGTGACGTGAAACTGAACTTAACGGGTCTCCAAGGTCTCCAAGGTCTCCAGTATACATTCCTATTAATTTAAGTGTATAATAATCTTGTGAAAATTAAAAGAACTTTAGGAGAGAAATGCCAAACCCGAGCCCCAGCTTTGATGCTTGTGACGTCAATTTTATCTAAAGACACTTTTTGTGATTAAGTCAGTGTCATAGAAGGTGATAAAATTCGATTTACCTTGTTCATTTGCTAATTGGTGAAGGTATCACGCGATCATTTAAATTCTAAATTAGAGCAGGCGGGATTTTTTTTATTAGGTTGTCCAGAATGTCAATTATTGATTAATTAACATTTTGAAACGTCACTTTGACAATTCAAATTGTAAATTAGTACTTATATACCAACTTAATTTAAATTTCACAGCCTGCTCTAATTTAGAATTTAAATGATCGCGCGGTATTTATAAATAAGAGAGGAGTAAAATATCATATCATTGCTATTACGAATTCCTATCAGTCGCTTATTTTAGACGTCACAACAGAGCTGTTTGGCTTTATTATCTAAGTGGTGTTATGTTTGACCAATCAGAATGTTACTTAATTATATAATATTACTTAATCATCAAAAGGTACATATGTTTTACATAATGTGAATGACTTTAGTTGTCTGGCCCCTATTAAACTAAATTATTATTTATATATTAAAATGTTAAAATGATATATGCACATACATATTTTTATCAAATTTTTATTGCTATTCTTGGCTGTTGTGTAAATAAGCAAAAATGATAAGATGGTGAAATCTGTCTTTTTCGGGGTTGGCAAAAACGAGGTTTGTTCAAAAACCAAAAAGATCAGAATTTCTGATTTAAATCTTTTTTTAAAATTAATTTAAACCAACCATTTTGATACATTTCTCCTCCTTTTTTGCCTTATGTATTTACAAATAAAGATTCGAAAAGTGTACATAAAAATGTATTTCTAATTACTTACATGTGAAAAGCAATAAATAATAGGCATACTCTAACAAACAATTGACTAAAACTTATTTGATTTATCTCGTTAATCCAAGTGGTTAAACCCAGGCTTATGACTAGGTGTCTACACCTGACAAACCAAATTTTCTATTAAAGGCGACTTTAATAAATTTTTTTCAAAAACGGCAGCAAAAACCATTAAATATTAAACATATCTACAGAATGTCAAATTATTAGCGCATTGTTATATAACGAATATTAACCGTTTAGAGAATTATTTAGAAAATGAAAATGACTTTAATACTATTCTTTTATTTTGTTACTGGTTATTCTAATTTATTCTTACTTGATAATCATCAGATTCCTTTACCATATTTGCTGTTTCTTATAAATCATTATGCTCAATTATCAACATACTTGTACCTTAATATTAAACTCATCTTAAATAAATATGTAAACAGTTAGCTAAAATATTTGACACGGTACTGCACTATTTCTACAAAAGAAAAGAAATTAATAATTTTGTCTTTAGTATGAAACAATAAAATCAAATACATTCACACATTATGTCAATATACATATTTCTCTTCCAGTATACAAACATTTTTGGGAACTCACCCCTACGCCTCCAGTCTGGTCTTTTGTTGTACGGTCCTCCCGGTACTGGAAAGACGATATTGGCTGGAGCTGCAGCTAAACAATGCGGTCTTCGACTTATTTCAGTAAAAGGTCCAGAACTACTATCGAAATATATAGGGGCAAGTGAGCAAGCTGTACGAGATATTTTTCAGAAGTAAGAGGAGAATAACAACTCGAAACGGTTTGATTCTCATTTATGTATTATTTTTTTCAACAGAGCCCAGAGCGCAAAACCATGTATGTTATTTTTTGACGAGTTCGACAGTTTAGCTCCTAGGTATGTTTTATTTGCTTCCCTTAATACATATTTCCCTCCTTATACTCTTAATGTTGTTTTGTAATTAAGATTAAGGAATGTGATGTCAAATATACTTCCTATAATAAAGTGTTTTATAGGCGTGGTCATGATAATACCGGCGTAACTGATAGAGTTGTGAATCAATTTCTAACACAGTTGGACGGAATCGAAAGTTTAACGGGTGTTTGTGTCTTGGCGGCGACTTCAAGACCTGATCTTCTGGATCCAGCGTTGCTAAGGCCAGGCCGTCTTGATCAAAAAATTCGTTGCTCATTGCCTTCAAAAGTAAGTTTATGACAAAAATATCTTAATTATCTGAAATATACATGTTTTTAAAGAAGCGGTAATTCCAGTAGTATTTGTATTAAGGAATGCGGCAAAAAATCGAAAACACCATATATTTACCGTAGATTTTATGCATTGCAAATTACATTACTATTGTGACTTGTCATTTTCCCTATTTGAAAGTTGTAAAATTTATGTATGGACTTGCAAATAGAAATTTGTTGCAGTCTATGCGATTGTACAGTGAACGATTACGAAATCGTCATGGTCCTAATATGAAAACCTTCCAAAATATTCATTAACGTTTTTATAAACAAGGCACATTTGCACGTAATATCAATCGTAGAATTGTTAAATATGATGGAGGAAAATCTACGTACCAGAAAAATTTCAAGTACTCTGAATGTAAGTAATAGGACTGCTTATAAAAGTTGGCGGCAGTGATTGTACCCATACCACATTCAGCGCGTTCAGTCACAAAATTCTACTGATTTTTGTGGTCGCATTACATTTTGTCAGCGGATTCTTTAGGCTTACTAGTGCCAAGGGTACCAGAGGATTTATCACTGGCAACGAGAAATGAAATGTGGTTTTTGTATATTCTAGTGTGATTGCTCGGGAATTTTTAATAGCAACATTTGAAGATTCTTGGGTTGGCCGAGGTGGAACTTATCTATAGCCTGCTCGATTCCTTGGATTTTTTTTTTGCTATGAGACTATTTTAAAACGTTAGTGTATATTACATCACTGGTAAATGAAGAAAACTGAAGAAATTGCATAATGCAATAAGAAACAACCCCGGTATTTTTGAAAGAGTTCGGCAGTCATTGAGGAGAAGATGAGTATTGTTTTCTTTTCTAAACGGTTTTATCGCCTCGTACTTCGAAACGAAGTGTTTTTCTGAAAATCATCTATGGACAACATTTTTTGTAGTAGCGTAAGGAAACACCTCCTAATTTTTGCCGTATGTTATCAATAGAGATGTTAATGATATAACTAGTGTCAGTCGTAAGATATTTTTGAATAAAATTATGTTTTTATATACTGCTGTTTCTTGTAATTACAAATAGAAACAGGCCGAACAAAACTATAAATTACCATAGATTACCTAGAATATTTACGAATTGTAATATGAAAAAACTTCATTCATTTGTCTTCATCATTTATAAACAAAACAATACAATTAATAAATCAGTGATAATATTTTCAGCAGCAAAGAAATGGATATGAAAACGTACGGCTAGATTCTTAATCAATGATTAGCGCTAACGGATTTTGAACGATCATTTTATTGGAAGTTGGAAAAACTTTGTGGCTATTATAATTGTTTGTAGTTTATTCATTAAATCAAAGAAGAACTGTCTTTTAATGTTGCACCAAAATATCGTTAATATTATGAACAATTCTTTCTGCCCAGATCAGACACGTATCAAATGCTTTACAGTCTTCCGAATGTGATGGAATATTAACTGGAGTTTCTGTAACCACGTTGTCCTCACTCCTAATTTGTTCAAAATCATTGTCTTGTGTATCTGCTTGTAGATCTTCATTCCAATCCAAAACTTCTGTAGCAGTGTAATTTACCTGAAATGCAGTTTTGGAGATGAACTTTTTTTACATGAATGCAAAAACATGAAGTGACTTACATTTGGAGCTGTCATATACAACATTCCAAGTGTCTGTTGAACAACACTGTTTATTTCAAGTGGGTGATATCTTTCTCTTAAGGTACTTAATGGAATGTCATCTTCATCCGGCTCATCAAACTCCAAAACAGGTTTCCAACATTTGATGGTTTTCATTGAAACTTTTTCCCAGGCGTTCAGTAAATTCAATCTAGCATATAATTAAATGAAGTGATGGAAATCTCTTGGTGAAACATGTCGAAATATAAGCAAGTAATAACAAAAAACACACTTGGTATTGTTTCACAAATAAATATAATTAAATACTCGATGTACATTTCGCCTTGCGGCATCGTCAGGAGTTCTCGAGAAACTAAAGTAAAATTTAATATACTGTAACTACCTTCTTCTAACAAAAATGTAAATAAAAATGTACAAAAATAGAAAATTATGAAAAGGTCATGGCATCTTTTAAAGTCAAATTTTTTATGAGGCCCTTGACATCATCTGAATCATTTCTTATTATTGTTGATAAAAGAGAACTTCTATAATGTAACTTGGTAAGTCTGATAACGTTTTGATCCATTCGTTGCAGCAATGGCGTTACATTGCGACGGAAAAACAGTGTTATTATTTTTCCATCCTCACTTTTTAATTGATCTTCTGAAGGATGAGAAGGGGCATTACCAATAAGAAGAATAGCTTTTTCATCTAAATGTTTTTGCTTCAAAAATTTTCTCACCTACAAGTTCATTAATTTGTATTAAAGCAAAAATAAATAAACAGAATGAGGAACATTTTACCTGTGGTACAAAAGATTTGTGAAACCAATTTTTAAAAATTTCGGTAGTCATCCACGCATTTTTAGAGTGGTCATAGTCTACTGGCAATACATAATTTCTGAAACTTCGGGTTTTTTTTGCAGTTCCAATTACGAAAGGTTTCAACTTATGTCGTCCCGAAGCATTAGTACATGCGACATATGTCACTCTTGCTTTTTCAGTTTTTCGACCCGGAGCAATTTTTTCATCTGAAGCCACGAATGTTTTATCAGGCAGCAGTTTCCAAAATAAGCCCAATTCATCAATTTTTTGCTTCAAAATTTTCTTGGAAGGATCAACTGCGACGACATTTGATGAAAGTTTTTCACCCGAAATTTTCAAGTGTCGAAGAAGAGATACGCCACTCTTCTTAAAATTCTGCAACCAGCCTTGACTACTAGCAAAAGTTGTATTTTCTTCAAAGGTCTCGTGCAGTTGTTTCGCCTTTTCTTTTAGCATTGCACCAGAAATCGGTAAGTTTTTACTTCGTTGTTTCAGAAACCATCTATTCAAAGCAGTTTCCATTTTGGGATTTTCTGCTCGTTTCATTCTTCTACGTTTACTAATTCCGACATATGTATTTGACAGAGCTTTTAGAATTTTTTGTTGATTTTTTCTAATGCCACATATAGTGGATTTGGCAACTCCATATTCACGTGAAAACGAACTTACACTTCTACCATCATTAAGTTGTTTTATTATTTCACCTTCCGGACTTAATGTTAAAGTCTTCATTGTTCTTAGTACACTTTACAAACTACACAATAACTCAACAAAATACACGAGTAGAATGCAGGCGTTCAATCACAAACACGTTGTACTAACATAATTAGGCGGTTCCTCGATCGAGTCATCCAAGTGCGCGCACTCGCTACTAAATATAGGAGTACAAATCTACAATATGTAACTGGTTCATGGTATTGAGTTGGCTGTTGTTCACCTTATAGAATACTGTGTATAAAAATTTATTTGTTCACCTTACCGAACTGTTCTTCTTATGGGATGTTCACTTTAAAAAAAAAAGATCTTCATCACTCAGTACGAGTTTTTTGCAGGAATGAACTTCTGTTTTTGCCTAAAATCCAATTCATAAATCGATGGTGTTTTCGTTAATCCGTTTTGTTAAGGCTCTGTGCCTTTAAATGCATACCGTTTCTTAAATGTAAGATGAGTAATGCCATATAGAAGATTTTGTGAAGTTAATTACTTGAACGTTCTGTGTTGATAGCAAGTCTTAAGTTTATCAATAATCATACCACTTGTTCCAAACTTTTGAATGAATTGTACGCTCAGTTGGTACACTATTGCGTCCAAAATCTGGTTTCCTTCGCCAGTACAGCATTGCCAATATGATGAAATAGCACAAATAATCTGTAAAATTCGCAAAAATGTAAGTGGCCGATCACTAAATCAATTACAGGTATCCGTTAGGTACGAGGGAGCGTTTTTAAGTTCGCGGAATGGAAGAAAATAAAAATACAAAATTATTTTTCTTGCACACTAACACATTTTTCAGATGTTTTAATTAGTTCATGTATGCCTTCATATAAAAATGTTTTATCTTTGTCTGAAAAATACGCCGAAACTGCGTCCTTTATTTCTTCATCGCTCATAAATTTCTTCCCACGCAGCTCTTCTTTTATTTTAGGGAACACGTAAAAATCACTAGGTGTCAGGCCTGTGCTATAGGGTGAGTGATTCAAGATATTGAAGCCCCCTTTATGCAGGGCAGCCTGCGCCATTACGACTCTTGTGACGGGAGGTGTGTCGAGTAGGAGCAGGACACCTTTCGCCAATTTTCCACTTCTTTTTTCTTTATTGACTTCTTTTAACCGCTCCAGGATTGAAGAGTAGTATTTTCCAGTTATGTAAACGCCTTTATTTTTGTAATCAATTAACAGAGTTCCCGTAGCCGTGAGTTTTCAGGCCGGCCACGACACCTTATCTGCTTGGGCGATGGTGTGTGTTTTTTATAACTGCATGGAGTCTTCCTTGGACACAGGTACATAATGATGAACCCAAGATTCATCCCTAGTAACAGTTCGACTAAATACACCATCTGTGCCTTCATTACAGAGCTCCAAAAACGCATGGGAACATTCCACACTCTGTTGTTTTGCGGAAGCGTGAGCATTCTCGACATCTATCTTGCGCTGTACTTAGTCATGCCAAGATGATCATGAAGAATTTCGAAAGTAGTTGTATCAGATACTTCAGTCATTTTTGCGAGTTGTGTCTTCTTTAGCCTATCATCCTCCATTACTAATTTTTCGACTTTTTGAACAAGTTCTGGAACGATCGCTTTGACAGACCGCCCCGACCGTGGGTCGTCTTCAAGTGATTCTATGCCTTGCTTAAAGGGACTATGCTACTTAAAAACCATAGTCTTCCACGGGCAAGAATTCCAGTAAACAGACTTTCCTGTGCTTTTATTGTGAACAACATTACCAAAAATTTTGTCGATCTAGTACGTAGTTTTCGACAAATATAATTTTATAAAATTGAATTTTTGAGAAAAATGGTAATAAGTCGAAAACTTTAAATTTTAGGACTATACTATCTTATTACATTTTGACTGAGAATTATACGGGAAATACAAAAATGTAATGATATACAGGACGTTCTATTTAAAAAACTATAGCTATGGTCAGCCACCACCGAGTTGTGGAACAGTTTATATAATACAATATAAATTTAGAAGCTATCATAGAGAAAAAACAGCTTCGAAATATTTTTTCTCATAAAGCCAAGATCTGCCTTCCCCAAAGAGATGACTCACCCTGTATCAATTTGTTTGGATGTAAGGTTTGCGTAAACATTAAGTTTTACATCTTAAGATATGAAAAGCAACTAACACCTGGAATTTAATGTTTCTTCAATTTGCTGTTGAAGAATTTACATCCTTATTAGATTTATTAACATATTTAATTTATTTTCATAATATGTATTTTAAAAGTTTTATCATATAATCAATATTATGTATTAGGAAGGAAGATTATCCATCTTAAGGGCTTTATCAAAAACCCTTAACTTTGCTGAAAACGTAAACTTGGACGAAATAGCTCGTGTAACAGAAGGATTTTCTGGAGCCGACCTTCAGGGGGTCCTGTACACGGCGCAGTTAACCTCAATGGATAACTTATTGAGTGAAACACAGACGGAGGTAAGTCGAAGAACTATGTTATGTGTTAATATATATACTGGTCTTAGAGATATTGTTCTCCTGCCTGCATTTTCTAGAATATTTCCTCCCTCTCGCTCTTTCTCTTTATCGCACCTTGCTCGCTATGTTCGAATGCCATTTTACTTTATTACGCGAGTTAGTGAGATAGTCTTGACGTTGCTGGTTTACCACTAACTACTTGGGGCCACATTCCACGATAACAATATCATTTGGCTTATGGTATAGGTAAGCGCTAGGTGCTATCTTGATTACTTTATAACAAGATTTAAGTATTGAGCCGTTAATGGCGGTGTTAATCGTGTATTTTATTACACGATAATATATTATAAATATGTATAGAGATAATTCAGATATTGTTTGGTGAATTTAGGATATTCAAAAATTTGTCCTTTTGAAAAATTAAAATGTGTGAGGAAAACCAACATAATGCAATCACATGCAAACATCCATACCAAAATGTATTTGCACTTTGCATGATGGAGACTGTAACCATTGCAGCATCTTAAATTTTGTCTTTGGATTCAATAGCAATTAGAAGAAAGAAGATCGATTATTAAGGAAGTGTTTGCTGTTCAGTGACTTGACAGTTAATAGAAATCTGCATTTTCATATTTGGCATGATATGTGTAGTTTTTACCAAATCAGTCTTTTGCGAAATCCAAAATTTTCATCTAGAATTATAGAGAGAAATGTGCTTACAATAAGCTGGTTGCACAATTTATTGTACCACTAAGGTTCACAATAATTTGAACTAGCTTTTTCAAAAAAAAATAATATTTTGAAATGTCGTGGGCTTAACTATTGGCGAACTTGTCGCCATGGGACTTTTTATTTTAGGGTATTTGAAATATCAAATATACAAATCGCCCATTTAGAGATATTAACCGGCTGGAAGAAATTATTAGAGTGTATATTTTTCAGATTCACCCTGCATACATGAGAAATACTTCATACGAATTGTTGAGTTCTTTTGTTGCTAGCAACCTTTAAAAGTAACACCAAATATTCTGAGTGTGATAGATAACGCCACACTCATTTTAACCGTTTTAGACTTAATAATAAAGTCATTCAATTCAGAATATATAAATTTTCAACTTATAATATCAAAGATTTCTCCAGGAGAAGAATTTAACTTAAATCCACTAAGAAACATGACGAATGAATACATCTATGTGAAAGGGGCACGCTTAAATTAGTTTGTGATTTTTTCAGGTGATAAACTCAAGATAAACTCATTTTCTGCATCTCAAAATACACTTATGAGGCAATAATTTGTGAATTTGACGTTAAATTAGGCGTTTTTCATGATCAACTTGTATTACTTTTAGATGTTACTAGTTCCGAGCAATTTACGCTAGCTTTTATTTATACTGCCTTTAGAAGTTAGTAGTTCTATGCTAGGTTTGCCAGTAATTCATCTTTGAAAATTTCAATTTATTTCTAAATTTCAAATAAATTTTTGCTCTCGTCTTTTCTAATTTCACATTAATTGTTAAAATAAACAAATAATTTTTGAAGTTAGATAATCAAACTTCAAACTACACTTAAAGCTGGAAAAAGTGAAGTCCGTTACAACATATTTAGCCAGCTGTGTAAAGATTTTTCTTATTTATAATAGGTATCACTTTTAGTGATTAAAAAAAATATAATTCTTGAAATCTCGACGATTACTATTTTTGGTAAGTATTTGCAGGGCCCCCACACATTAATGTTTTTCTTAGAGCACTCATACATTTCCCTGTTTCAAACATTAAGTACAAACATTAAAATTGTATTTTTTTATTTGATTATTTTATTACCATAAACAACATAAGAGAGGCATGGGATGTCTTAACGACAATACAAAACAGACAGCACCTTAATATAATAATAATGTGGAACCTATTAACAAAGAAGAAGCATAAGGCAAGGTATACATTTGGTAAAGCAATATGATACTTTAAGTAATTTCAATTATACCTATACAGTAAGACCCCGCTTAACGCGTATGATACGTTCCATCAAAGTAGACCGTAATGCGAAACAGCGCTAAACGAGGCTATCTTAACATGTATATAATGGGGTTAGGGGAAGATGGATAGAAAATTAGGTTAGGTATTAAATTTAATAATTATGTTTTTTTTTTTTAATAAAAATAAAACCAAACATTTATTTCTTACAAATAAAATTCTAAGTCCGTCAGATCATTCAGTCTATTCTGTGTTTCCAATTTTCTGCCTTTTTGTCAAGAAGGCATCTAATGTAGTTTGTGTTTTGTTAGAAGTTGTTGATAAGTGGATAAAGCATCTATAACACCCCGTCTTGCTTTTGAACTCCTGTCAAAATTTGGAGCATTTTCAACAAATTGGTCCATAATTTCAGTTATAGTGGTCAAACTCCTTTTTACAAACGCCATCGAAAGTTCTTTTTGCTCTTCTTCGAAATCACTACTATCAATATTTTTGTTTTCTTCTTGCTCTGTTAATTCCTTGAGTACATCATTAGAAAGACTAGCTGCTGTTTCTTGAACTATTTCTTCGACGTCTTCTACATTTACCTCATCTAAACCGGTTTGTTTCGCTAATTCCACTATTTCTTCTACTATTTCATCCATATCGACAGAGTGTCCAATGTCTTCGCTCTTACTTAAATCTGGCCAAATGTTCTTCCATACTCCTTTCAAAGATCTTTCTGTTATCTCATTTCAAGGAAGGTTTATATTTGCTACAGCATTCATGATATTGTAGTTTTTCCAAAATTCTCTTATTGATTGCTTCTCTTCGTCTGTTTTTTTAAACATCTGCTTAAATGTTCGCTGCAAGTAATAAGCCTTAAAATTGGATATAACGCCTTGGTCCATTGATTGGATTAAGACAGTTGTGTTAGGCGGCAAGAAAACCACTTCGACTGGAATGCATGTTGTTAAGTCTGATAAATTTGTTGGGTGGCTTGGAGCATTATCAATTAATAGTAGTGCTCTTTGTTCAAGTTTTTTAATTTTGCAATAACGTTTAACAGACGGGCAGAAATGTTCAGTGGACCCATCCTGGAAAATTTTCATAGTTATCTATGATTTTTTATTAGACTCCCAAATTACAGGTAAAGTTGATTTAGATATGCCTTTCATCGCTCTTGGGTTTTTGGAGTGGTAAACTAGTAGTGGTTTTAATTTGAAATCTCCGTTTGCGTTACCACCCAGTAGAAGTGTTAAGCGATCTTTTGCAGCTTTAAATCCTGGTGCTCGTTTCTCTTCACGGGATAGAAATGTTCGTTTTGGCATTCTTTTCCAAAACAGGCCTGTTTCATCAACATTAAAAACCAATTCTGGAGGATAGTTTCCTTCTTCAATTATTGTTTTTAATGTCGCTGGGAATTCAGCCGCTGCTTTCGTATCACCACTTGGTGCTTCTCCTGTAATCTTTATGTTGTGAAGATTATTTCGATGTTTAAATCTATTAAACCATCCTCGACTAGCAACGAAAGTTTCACTTATGTCACTTGCCTCAGCCTGAATGTAATTAAAAATTCTTCTAGCTTTTTCCATTATGATAGATTGGCTTAGTGGTATATTGCGTTCAATTTCGTCGTCAATCCATATAGACAGTCGTTTTTCCATTTCCTCTATAATGTTATTTATAGAACGGGTAATTCTAGTTGCAGAGCTTGACGTAGTTGCAGTTGCCGATGACAGTATTACTTTCTTATACGTAGTATAAGGAAGTATTGTGATGATGAAAATTTTCGACCTCGAGATTTTTGCAGATGTCCACGTTTTGAGGTCTCCTGATACCAAAAAAGTGGTTTTTAAAAAATGTCTCTCTCTCTCTCTCTCTCTCTCTCTCTCTCTCCCTCTCTCTCTCTCTCTCTCTCTCTCTCTCTCTCTCTCTCTCTCTCTGTGTGTGTGTCTGTGTGTGTGTGACCACGATAGCGGTCAAACCGCTATAGATATCAATTCCAAATTTTGTATTTACGTGTATAATCTGCCTCTTGAGAACTGATTAGATTTTGAGCAAAATCGGCAGACCGGAAGTAGTAGTTTACTTCAGTGAAAAAATCGAAATTTGCAAATAATTCGTCAATTACTAAGTTTAAACAAATTTATAAAGAATTCATATGTACTTAGAATTAAGTTTGAAACAAATTGTCTTAAAAATTTTTTTCGAAATTCCAACCGGAAGTAGGTCTTTTACTCTTATCGAAAATCAGTTTTTTGCGAATATCTCGCAAGTCATGCTTTTAAGACAAATACGTTACGAGTATAAAAGTATTTAAAACATCATTTTCAATATCTTTTATATAAAAAAAATTTCAAAATTCAGACCGGAAGTACCACTTTTACTCTTATCGAATAGCGATTTTTTGCAAATATGTCGTAAGTTATGCATTCTATATATATATTTATTAAGAGTACAAAAGTATTTAGAGTTATATATGGAATATTTTTTGTATAAATGAAATTTCAAAATTCGGACCGGAAGTAACACTTTCATACGTATAAGAAAGTCGTGTGGTGGCCACACCTCATTTTTTTCCCTTTATTCTTAAGAATTGTCCTTATTGTTGAAGTTGCCAAATTCAATGCAGCACTAATTTGAGATTGACGTTCACCAGAATCTAATCTTCTAATCACTTGCATTTTAGTTTCCAGTGAAATGCTTTTTCTGGTTGCTTTCTTTTCTTGTTTTTCATTATCACCCATGATAAAAACTAAAGATCATAATATTTGTCACTGTATTAATCGTTATAGTATTATATAAATTTATACTTACAATAATGTCAACAAATGTTTCAAATGATAAAAATGCGTGCGTACAGCACCGCACCAAACAAGAAACACAACTACACTGTTTCGGATATGTTATGTACATATTTGGAAGTCTAGCGCTGCGCACAATTTCGGGGAATCCCCGTAGCGCTGCGAGCAATTTCGGGGAATCCCCGGGTTGAAATAAAAGAGCGCTAAACCGAAACAGCGCTAAACGAAACAGCGTTAAGCGGGGTCTTACTGTATATATGAGGGTGGTCTAACAAGCTTCCGACCTAACGAAGACACAAGACATTTTGTCCTAAAATTTATTTTCACTTTTCTACAGAGTCTCCTTGTAACTGTACATACTTCTCCCACCGATGCTCCCATCTCCTCAACCCGTCCAAATAGTACTCGGCGTTTCTCTGCAAAATAACTGTTTACGAAGGTGATGGCCTCCACAGTTGACGAAAATCTCTGTTCTCCGGTCGCAATTTTTAGATTAGGGAACAAAAAGAAGTCGCTTAGGGCTAGATCTGGTGAGCAAGGAGAGTGGTTAAGCAGTTTAAACCGTAATTAGTGGATTTTTGCCATGACAACCGCTGAGGTGTGAGACGGCGCATTGTCTTAGTGAAACAATTTCTTTTTCTGCAAATGTGTCCGTTTTTCAGCAATTTCTGTCTTTAGCTTGTCAAGTAACGATGCGTAGTATGCTCCTGTAATGGTTTTTCCTGATTGAAGATAATCGATTAAGGTATCTCCATGACTATCCCAAAAAAACAGTCGCCATCACTTTCCCAGCCGAAAAAACAGTTTTTGCCTTTTTTTGGAGCAGATTCCCCCTTCGCAGTTCACTGTTTTGACTGTATTTGTGTTTCGGGCGGATAATGGTGTATCCAAGTTTCATCTACAGTAATTAATCGGCGCCAAAGCTCTGATTTATTGCGCCTAAAATGCACCAACTGGTTCTTTGGACATATTCATAACCTCTGTTATCTCTCTAACTTTAATTCGGCGGTCGTTTAGGACTATTTGGTGAACTTAACCGATGTTATCGTCAGTGGTTACAGGTTTTGAAGTGATCTTTGCATTATTAAAATGAACAGGAATGTATCGTAAAAGCAATAAATAAAGGCACAGAAGAAAATATTTAATCACTCTTATTATTAAAATGAAATATCTTCTAAAAAAAATTTTCTAAGTGAACTCGTAGACTAATATGAAATTTACAGTGGAACTACACTTACTTAAAATATCAATTTTTCAGAATGTCTATTATATTTCTAGAACAAAAGTTTCAATTATTAATTTACTTTCCGTATAATTTCTAAAACACTCGTTTTACTAGATGTATTTATCAGACAGAGTAAAATAATAATATCATACCCTTTTGAACCAGACTTTAACCCTTTAATCAACTGAATCCCACTAAATGTACTGTAACAAGCGTTGCGTTTTGAACAGAAATTGCACAATTACCTTCCTGTTAGAATTAATTTGTTTCGATTGTTTTTGCCGTTATATATGACGCGTTGGCATTACCTCGAAATAATAACAGTTGCCGATATTTCAGTTAATTTAATTTACAACACCCTATACAGTATATATAGAGTAAAAGATTCTTTTGATGATGGCTGAAAGCGAAACACTTTGCTTATATTATATTTACACATTTACTTTATATAATGCTTTCACATTAGAGATTGGCGGAAATTAAATTGATTTTCTTTATTTTTTGATCAGTACGGCGGAATGTGAGAACTGGCGCGGAGAAAACAATTGAATCGCTTTTAACTAAATCTATTTCTTTCTTTTTTTTTGTCAAATTTACTTGTTTATATTTCAGGCGAATATTTCTGAAAGTCGAATTGAAATTAACCAGCGTCAATTGGAGGAAGCTTTAGCAAACACCAGACCGTCCTTAACCAAGGACGAGAGATTGAAATATGATAAAATGTACGTATTATTTTGTTTAGTTTTTTAATTAAGATTAGATACAGAAAATTGTCGTGTTGTGTAATTCACTTTTCACTGAGTGGACTACGAATTACACTATCTGTATAGGTTTCCTTGAATCTGTATGTTCTAAAACTGTAAGAGATAATAGGTTACTGCCTCAGAAATAAGTTTTCAAAAATGTTAAAAATAGCGAAACAAGGAAATTTAGTTTTTGAAAAAAGAAGAAAATTTAAGTCTCTATATTGATATAAGTGATCTGATGACATTAGTTCAAAGTAAACACGACAATTTATGAATGCTAAAACGATTGCACATCATATTTAAGCTTAAAACATAGTGTTTGATCGTTTAGAGAAAAATTATAAGGTCTCAAAAATCTACGAAAATCACTAATCGAGCAGTATGCACATTTTCCAACACATGGTTTGGTTTACAAATGATGTGCTCAACAATTACCATTTCTAGAAGATAGAAAAACGAAAGGTTCCGGATATAAAATTCTTTTATATATATAATAAAACACAAGTGTATAGTTTCAAAATTATTATAATGTTTTGCACACTACATATGTTTCGCCACACTGTGGCTTCATTAGGTGGATGAAAATACAATTTCAAAGTACAAATTAGCTCCTATATATATATCAATACAAATTACAAGTATAATCTCATTCTAAGAGGGAGTGGACATGTTTAAATTTTAAATTTTAATTTTTTTTAATTTAAATTTATGATTATGTTCTAAGCAATGATTAGCAAAAGTTGAGTCTGTCTTCTTATCACTATAACATCTTTCGTGTTCTTTCATTCTAATATCGAATGACCTTCCTGTCTATCCTACATACACTTTTTTACAGTCTTCGCATGTCAACTTGTACACCCCTGAGTTTAATCTATTGTCCGTTTTATCTTTATTGTTTTTATAGCGTTTTGTAAGGAATTGTTGGTTTTGAATGAAATTGTCTCTTCTCTACTTGTTTTAATTAGGTTCCCTACTGTGTTTGAAATTGTACCAATGTATGTGATGGAATTATAATTGTGCGTTCTATTGTCTTTTACTGTGGGGTAAATTAAAGATAGCGTTTTGGATTTCTGTAGTTTTTCTAAAATATTATTAATTAAATCTATAGAGAAGCCGTTATTTAGCGCTATACTGTATATTCTGTTTAATTCTAAATCAGAGTTTTCTTTACTCAAAGGGACATTAATTAGTCTATGAGACAATTTCATTCAAAACCAACAATTCCTTACAAAACGCTATAAAAAACAGTAAAGATAAAACGGACAATAGATTAAACTCAGGGATGTACAAGTTGACATGCGAAGACTGTAAAAAAGTGTATGTAGGACAGACAGGAAAGACATTCGATATTAGAATGAAAGAACACGAAAGATGTTATAGGGATAAGAAGACAGACTCAACTTTTGCTAATCATTGCTTAGAACATAATGATAAATTCAATACTAATTTTACAACTTTACATGTTTTAGGAAAAAGTAAAAAACTTAATATGCTAGAAAGTTTAGTAATTAATAAATGTAATAAATTAGGTATAATATTAAATGATCAACTAGATATAAATAACTCCCCCCTACTAAATTTAAAATTTAAACATGTCCACCCCCTCTTAGAATGAGATTATATTTGTAATTTGTATTGATATATATAGGAGCTAATTTGTACTTTGAAATTGTATTTTCATCCACCTGATGAAGCCACAGTGTGGCGAAACATATGTGTAATAATTTTGAAACTATATACTTGTATTTTATTATATATATACAGGGTATATCACGTAAGGCGGCTATTAGAAGTTTTATGGGATCCATAAATAGTGTAAACTCGACATTTGGGATTGAGTACTTACTTTATAAGGTGTATTATTCTAAAATATTTTCAAGTAGAACTGACTTCCGGTTACAGCGGAAGTAGATACAAGTTTCTTATTTTAAATGGAACTGTATATTTTTTTTCGATTCATTCAATTCTACATGTAATTATGAAACAATTTGCATTATAGTTCTCTAACTCTAAATTCAACTATTTTTGAGATAATTGCATTTTTGTTAAAATGTTTGCATTTGCATATCTTTAAATAAAATTTGCTTTTTAAGAAGTCAGAAAAGAATAAGGTGCTATATTTTCAGGGATCAAACTACATGGACATTAGTGCCGATTAGCATTATATTTCGGATCTACTTTTATACAGGGTGTTTCAAAATTAATTGCTAATATGGATATCTTCAAACATACGGAACTCCTTTTTTTTAAATAGAACATGGTACTTTTTATTACTGGATTGAATGAAACTTCAAATTCTGCGTCAATAAATATTAATGTATAATATGTCTATTTTTCCTAGTTTTTGAAATATTCACGATTATTTGTTTTAGTTGCATAAGAACCGCTAATAAATTTTGAATTCGCATAGTGTGCCAGGGAAATGACAAATTCTTGTCATAGTTGTCGAGCAGTTGTCGCTTAAGGACTAATGCGATAATGATGATACCATAACGTGTAATACATACATACATAGAGATGATTGATTACATACATATTTTAAAAAGCTACACATGACAAATTGATTTCTCTTAAATAAATTAAAACAAAACACTTGCAAAAAATAATTTAATATACAGAAATAAAAAAAACATTTTTTTAAACAACAAAACAAAACATACAGATTATAAATTGTGCCCGAAGTGTTGACCATTATTTCCTAAACATCGAGTAATTCTCTTGTGAAGTTCAGTAGTCGTAGCAGTGATAATAATTTCGCCACTAATGTTGGTTAAAGACGCTTCTATTCGATTAAGTAATTATTGGAGTGATTCTACTGGACGCGAATACACTTGACTTTTTACGTATCCCCATAAAAAATAATCCAGATGCGTTAGATCTCGAGATCTAGGTGGCCATTTCCACGGTCCATTGGTCCCTATCCAACGATCATCGAATAAGTTCGTTAACTGTGTATTAACGGGCCAAGAAGAATGTGCTGGGGCACCATCTAGTTGGAACCAACACTCTCTAAACTCAAGTAGAGGTAGGTCGTCTAAAAATGGTATTACTACCTCATCCAAAATATTAAGATATCTATTTGTATTCAAATTTTCTTCGTAAATATGGAAGCATAATTGATTGTATTTCATCATCACAAATACGTTAACAGCAAACGAACGTTGAAAGTTTGCTTCACGGACAACATGTGTATTCTCTTTCGCCCAATAATGCAAATTTTTTCGGTTTATCACTCCTTCTCGGCTAAATTTCGATTCGTCGGTCCAAATTATTTTTCTCAAAAAACTTTCGTCTTCTTGCATTCTTGTTAACATAAACTCACAAAACTCTACTCTTCTGTCGGTATCTCCAGGGTGTAATGCTTGAACTAATTTGAATGAATAAGGATGCATCTTGTGTTTCTTGAGAATGCGTTGAATAGACCCTTTAGATAGCCCTAGATCAATTGATGCTGCTGCAATTGAGCTGTTAGGATAAGCATTGAAATAACTTAGTACATTTATTTCATTTGCGTCCTCGTTTGTGACAGGTTTTAAGCGATTTCTTTTACTACTTTTTATTCGTCCATGGCGCAGAAAGTTGGATGTAATCCTTTTAAATTTCTTGGAATTTATCGATGGCAAGTGTGGATACCTTTCATTAAATGTTCGGCAAGTTCTTTCGATAATCCTTTGACATTCGCCGTGGATATAAAATAGGTTTAAAATATCGTTGTTTGTATAATTTTCGTTATCATTGTCCATGATGACAGTAATTCGTACACTAAATGACAACTGCTCGACAACTATAACAAGAATTTGTCATTTCCCTGGCACACTATGCGAATTCAAAATTTATTAGCGGTTCTTATGCAACTAAAACAAATAATCGTGAATATTTCAAAAAGTAGGAAAAATAGACATATTATACATTAATATTTATTGACGCAGAATTTGAAGTTTCATTCAATCCAGTAATAAAAAATACCATGTTCTATTTAAAAAAAAGGAGTTCCGAATGTTTGAAGATATCCATATTAGCAATTAATTTTGAAACACCCTGTATAAAAGTAGATCCAAAATATAATGCTAATCGGCACTAATGTCCTTGTAATTTGATCCCTGAAAATATAGCACCTTATTCTTTTCTGACTTCTTAAATACCAAATTTTATTTTAAGTTATGCAAATGCAAAAATTTTAACAAAAATGCAATTATCTCAAAAATAGTTGAATTTAGAGTTAGGGAACTATAATGCAAATTGTTTCATAATTACATGTAGAATTGAATGAATCGAAAAAAAATATACAGTTCCATTTAAAATAAGAAACTTGTATCTACTTCCGCTGTAACCGGAAGTCAGTTCTACTTGAAAATATTTTAGAATAATACACCTTATAAAGTAAGTACTCAATCCCAAATGTCGAGTTTACACTGTTTATGGATCCCATAAAACTTCTAATAGCCGCCTTACGTGATATACCCTGTATATTTATATATATATGATATTCCTGATGTTTTCGCGGTCGTATGATGAAACAATGGTTTCTCGGGTTCTTGGCCGCGTGTGAGATGTGTCCTGAGAAGGACTGTTGTCTCGACGTTTCGACGAGATCGCACTCGTCATTTTCTAGAGATAGTCTTCTGCTGGTTACAGTTGAGAGTTATCTGCTGTTCGCCTTGTTGTACGCCTGCTTTTATATTGCTGAGTTGGAGTGGGGTCGGGTGGGGGATGTTGTACTGTGGCGATCGCTCGCAAGCGGCTGCGTGTGATTGGTCCATGTATTTGCGAATCCTGTGTATGGGTCTGCTTCGGTTGTGGAGTGTTGCGTTTATCGTGAGTTCTAATCTGTATGTCGGCCACGAGCGGTTTCCATGTATGCGGCAGGCGTAGGCCGTCGTCTCTTTTATTTAAACTTCTGGGCCTCTTTTCAATTTCTATCGCTTCTCTAGTGATTCTAGTAGCTAGATTTTCGCTCTTTGCTAATAACTTTGTATTGTCGAAGTCGATATTATGCCCCGTTATCACACGATGTTGTGCTAGAGATGAAGTTGGTTCTTTCTTGAGCACTGCGTTTCTATGTTCTTCTTTTCTTACGTTTATTCGCCTATTCGTCTGCCCTACATAGGATTGGTCGCACTCCAAGCATGGTATTTCGTACACGCCCTGATCTTCGAGTGGAATTTTATCTTTCGCGTTGATTAATTCATCAGCTATTTTTCTCTTTGTTGTAAAAACTGTGTTGATGTTGTGTTTTCTTAGTATTCGGCTGATTTTATCTGTGGTACCTTTTACATATGGGAGAAAGGCTCTTGAAATGAATTCTTCTTTCTCTTTCTCTGTTCTTCTTGTTTTGTTATAGGTGGCTTCCTTTATTATTTTGTGCGAGTAACCGTTTGCAAGGAGAGCGTTTCTAATATTTGTTCTTTCTTCGGATTTATGTTCTTTATCTGTTAGTCTGTCGGATCGTAGTACTAGTGTTTTTACTACTGCGTTCAGTTGCGCCGGATGATGGTGAGCAGAAGACTATCTCTAGAAAATGACGAGTGCGATCTCGTCGAAACGTCGAGACAACAGTCCTTCTCAGGACACATCTCACACGCGGCCAAGAACCCGAGAAACCATTGTTTCATATATATATATATGTATAATGGAGTTTCAACATGTATCTCCTTCATCGATTATTAATTTAAAATTCTTTTTCCGGTAGTGGTATCTGTGTGATATGCTGATTTCCAAATAATATGAATGAATTGGTTATAATCGGACCATTCGATTATTTTAAGAATCCGAACTTTACTTTTAATCGAATATTCCGTTCACTACTTGTATTATATTTATGTTGAACAGGAACTAGGAAAACCGTTTTCAAACTTAAATTCTTGTCAGTCTGAAAAGCAAAAAAAAAGTAATATTGGAGAAGCAAAATGTAAAGCTTAATAAAATAATTATTGAAATATGTTAATAAAGAAACTACTAAATTTGCTTTTAATTATTTCGTTAATAATAATATTTACAAAAATGTCAATATTATAAGTAGAATTTATGCTTAAATTATGTATTTCACAATGCACTCGAAGCGTTATTCTAAAATAGCACACGTTCGAGAATGGTGGCGCTACAACTCCATACCAATGCGCCGCACAAAAAAAGTTTAGCATGAATTTTGTGGGGTTTTTCTCTACAACCCTTATATTTGCATCAAAACGCTAACATTTCTTTTTTCGCGTCGAAAAATAGTAAAAACTCATTTTTGGAAGCTTTGGCGACCTCTGCTTTTTGCGGTTTTTGCCGCAGCGCAGCGAGCACATGAGGTGATTTGTAGAGAATAGTATCTTCTACAGTTTTTGTTAAAATTTTTTTTTTGTCCGGTCACCCATTTACGCTGAAAATCGATTCAAAAACTTTTTGGGATTACCAAAAACCCTCAAGGGGGGATTTTTGGTTTTAGACTCGTCGCATGCCCCACTAACAATTTATAAAATAAAATAGCCTTACGTCTTTTTTCCAAAAAAAAGAAAATGGGTAAGCTTAAAACCACACGGCAGAAGTGAAAACTTCATCAAGGCGAGGTTAATAATACGAAATCCAACTTTTTTAACGTTCTATATTACATTAGGGTCATCCTGCATTGACGAATTCAGTTGCTGTGATTTAGTGTGCTTCTTTTGACGATATTTCTTCCCGCGCACATTAGACAACTCCCTTTTTCGTTTTAAATTGTCATCGATTTGATTTTCTTCATCCATCCTGTGTAACAGAAAAAAATTAAATGCTTATAAATTCGTATATAATGAGCAATTAAAGCAATGCTCTATTCTCAACGTTTCTGTTTTGCATTGGTATACAAATTATAGTAAATGCGTGTGGACGTTATTTAACACCCGGAATATACTGATCAGTTTCCGAGTCATCCATATCATTTTAATAGACATGCTAAAACTTACCTGAGCGCGAAATATTATATTATATTATTATAAAGATAATGTCTCATACACACGCAAGAAATTGTTTGGTTAACCGTCCGCGAAGTTACCAATTAGCGAACGCAACACAGTCCGCGAAATACAATTTCGCGGCCGTTGCTATGGCAGCGGCCGCGATATATAATCGCGTGTATATATCGTAGTCGACATATTTTAATTTCTGATACGAAAGTCGAAAGAGGAAAAGAGCGCGACGAAATAAACTAAAGATAAAAATAAGCGAGGCTGCCAAGACAGTACACTCGCGTGAGAGTCCCCCGATATTGACACTGCGTTGCTCTCCCACCACTGTTAGCAAGCAGGCATCGCTGCATATTATAAGGTCATCATCTGCATGCGATAGAAGTGTAAACCGAAATTATAATTTGACGACTACGGTATATATATATATATATATATATATATATAATATATATATATATATATAATTAAAAGGAATCGTTAGGGGATCCAGCATAAAAAACATCTACAGTTACAAAGTTCTTTATTTATTGCCAATATTTCGCATTACAAACTAATGCTTCTTCTGGGCTTAACTACAATATTAATATGAATTACAGAATTGAAATTTAAAGTAGTAATAAAATAATCTATTTAATATTAAAATTGACTCACAATTTGAACTTTTTTGAGAGAGAATCGCATCTGACTATCACCTATGTTGTTTTAACCAAATCGTTTCAGATAACATATTAAAAAACTTTTTTTAAAAAACTGGTATATATAAATTTAAAAAACAGATAAATGTGTTAATAAAGTATATTGTCTATTTATATATATATATAAATAGACAATATGAATACTCGAGTCCCGCGCTGGTCTGATGCTAAAGTGCTTCTCACCAGTGCGGCTCGGGATCGAATCTGCTCGGGGACATGAATTTATTTATTCATTTAAATTTCAATTTAATTGAAATTAAATACCTCTATATGATATATTTCTCTCGTTCCCTTAGTCGACTCGAGCCGACTTTACCCGAACGAGCGTTACATAGCCGAGCGTGACGGCTCAATCTTGTTCTGTGCCCACAATCAACGCAACGCGCCCAAAGAAGTTTACACTTCAAAAAGCAAATTTTTCGTGACATTTTTGGTCGGATCGGTACCAAACTTCACATGAACACGTTCCAGACTATGCTAGAGTTTTCCTGAATATTTCATCAAAATCGGTTAAGCGGTTTCGCAATCTATAGGGAACATACACACACATATCCAATTTTATATACCGCGAGATCAAAAATTATATTGATAAAGGTTTGCCATGGAATGTAAAACAAACCTTTATTAATATAACTTTTGATCTCGCGGTATAAGATATATTGTACAACCTTTAAATGTTCTTACGGGTGACATTTAGCAATATCGGAAACTTGGCAACGGATAAAAAAATAACGAACTATGACGTGCATTGCCATATAAAAAATCCCGACTATAATTTAGATTTTTACACAATTTAATCGCTCTATAATTGTATCTTCGTAAAGACTTAGAACATTTAGATGCATTTGCAGTTATACATCAACAGTGAGAATAATATTGCTTGTAGATTGGTTTAGAAAGCTTCAATCAACGCTTATATCATCAGTAGGTGAGAAAAATTTTAACGTCACCTGCAAACAATGTCTTAGAACAGCTGATTCTGATACTTGTAGTTGAATAATAAGAGTATACTTAAGTTGGTTCCCAGTTACATTCCAGACGATGGAGGGTGCTAATTAGAACTGTGAATTGTGAAAGCAACGTAAGGCTTTCATTCGGATAAGTAAGATTTAAAAATGCTATTATATGTGGGATCATAAGAAAGAGTGAATGATCACTTCGATCGCTTTCGACAAATTAATGTGTATGACCTGAATTTGTGTGTTATTATGTAAATTATTAAAAATAAATTATTTTATGATTATCAAGTTGCAATTCTAAAGCGTTTAGCTATAAATTCGTGCTGGTCAATCGAAGTCTTTTATTATTATTGTATAATGCACACGTACGAACCTTGATGTCTTAAATGCAAAAGAAAAGAAGTACTTACACATAATATCCTCTTGTTAAAGAATTTTTGCTACATGTCGAAAATTTATGATTGATAGATAAAGAAACTCGTGTTCTGTTTGAACATTGGCAACTAAAAACAAATGATGTAGTATAAGAAAAAGGTAAAGGTAAAGGTACAAGATGATCGTAACAGAGGCTCACAACCTACTAACTGCATTAAAAATTTGAAACACATTTCTCCCAAGTATGTAAAATTCGCTCAGCAGCAACATTCACAGTGTCTCTTGACCACACTTCCACTACTGTGAAATGAATATCATATAATAATAATACTAATTCGCCTCTTCAATCATCTTTTCAACATAAATATTTCGTTTCATTTTCAGAACTTGATGAATTAAATAATCGACTAAGCAAGTGCGAAAATTGCAAACTCAAATTAGCGGAGCACGTACGACAGTGAAACAGGTTCTGATAAAATGCGCAGCTTCAAAATAGTGTCGATAAGGGCGTAAGAAAGCGTTTCAGCACCATCGAATCCGATCAAATTAAAGAAGGCGAAGACGAGAAACTTGTAGAGGTGGAAAAAGCGGAAACGGGTAGCGTTAACTGGGACGTCTACAAGCATTATTTGAAGTCTATAGGAGTATTTTTAACTGTCTCCACGTTATTGCTCAACTTAGTGTTTCAAAAAAACAAAAACAAAACTAGTGCCAAGAAGCACGTAAAATGATTTGCCTGCAGAGCATCTTAATCGAAGAAGAAAATAAATAAAAAAGGCAAGAAAAGGGAATATAAGTATTGATAATAATAATAATATTGTATACTTGAATATAAGGTCTGGTGTTCGACGTTATAAGATCGTCTAAGCATGATCAGTCGGGACCGACATTTTACGCGTTTTTCGAAGCACGGTAGCATCTTGGGCGCATGTAAGATAGCGATTTGTCTATAATCTCATCTCCTAGTTAGGCAAAAACTAGTCTGACCAGCGGATTAAATAAAATTAATTCTTGTCGTAGTAAAGCTGTCATCACTAATAATGATTTTTACGTCTTTGTTGTGCAGAACAGAAAATGCTTGCCAATCGATATACTTTTAAATTATCAGTAGCAAGTATATATTATTTAATACAGCTAATAAAGTAAATTACTACATGCTGGTGATCGAGCAAAGTAGCAATTTGTGGAAAGGAAAATTGTACTATATAATTCTTACTTAACTGGTAGTCTAACTTTTGTAAAATGTGAACATCTCATCTCCAAGCACTAAGTTTTCAGATACTGTGGTCAGTTGATAAGTCTGAAAGCTACTAATTAATATCTATCTGTCTTTCGCCAGAACATATATCATATTTTTATACATAGATATACATACAAATATATGAATATTTGATTATTTTATTTTACGTGCATGTGATAAAATAATTAGTTTTTTCATGTTTTTATTTTGGAAATTACTCATTCCGTAGTTACCGAAACTTCTTCTTATTTACTTCTCTTTTATTTACAGATATGCCAAGTTTGAAGGAAAGCTTGATGTCAATGACTTTACAGCTGAAAAACAAAGAGCCACGTTAGCCTAATGTTCATGATTTGGGAGAGGATTTATTAAATATATTTTTGTATATGTATTTTATTGCAGGGTAATGCTGTTGATTTTGATATGTGTACATTTGTACATAAATAAAACAAACAATAAATACATATATTTTTGGTATCCACATTCTTTTATTTATTTTACCTCTCGAAAAATGTTCGATCCTGTCAATTGAATTATCCCGTTTCAGTTGCTTTCTTTTCATTACAAAGCCACATACCGTAAGTAAACACTTGAATTGTATTCAATGATTGCTGGAGTTTTTATTTCTATTATTTTATCTACAAGTTATCGATTTTCTTATGTTAGGAAAAAAGTGTTATTAAAAGAGGAAAGAGAGATAAGAAAAATTTAAAATTTCCCTGTATGCATTATATATTTGAAAATGAATCTTTTATTATAGAATTTAAAGTAATAGTGGATTAGGAACGCTGCCAGATTACACAGTAAAAAATATTTTGTTAATTTAACAATTTGTAGTCCCACAGGTCCATTTCTATTTTCTAAAATTAGTAACGCGCCCTGTATTAAGTTTTCACAAACATATATCTATCAAAATTAACGAAATGTTTTTCTGGCTTTTACAAAATTACAAGGCTTAACAACATATATTAAATACGTGTATATATTTGTTAAAATATTTCATTTACTTTGTATATTTAGATAATTTGGATTTTTTGAGAATATGAACAAAAGTAGGCGCTACTTTAACAACTAATAGATGCTAGTTTAAATACCTAATATTTATTGTACCTAATCAATTAAACTTTTTTTGCGTTGCTTATACAATGGACCTAAAAGTAGTGTTTCACTATGAAGTAATTTTTAATAGCAATTATAATAATATTAAATACTTTAAATCGTACTAATAATTATTTATTCTTTGTTTTTACCGCCTCTATCAGTACTTGAACCTAAAGGTCTTAGTAACATTGTTCTTGTAAAAATATATCAAATCCCTGAAGAATATTTTTTAAGAAAATATCCATCAAAAAGTAGATTTTGTGGTGCGACTTAAGTTTATGCCTCTCTGCATTCGTCAATGTGTAATGAAGATCAACTAATAAAATTAACAAAAGAGACACTTAAAAATGCAGAGATTTCTTTTTTTTTTTTTGGATTTAAACATTTATTCCAAAAAAACATGTACATACACATAGATACATATATACATATACACATATACTGTACATAACATGTCCCCTTCGGTCCTCAGCCTCATTGCAAGATCCTGGTTTTTTGCAGTTTCCCACACGAGCGGTATTGAGGGCTCCTGTGTGTTGTTTCTCTTCTTTTATTTTTTTTCTGGATGTCTCTCAGGTTTCTTCTCGATTTTATTTATATTTTCAATATCCTCTTCTTGATTTCCTTGTGAAAGTTATGGTGGTCCATGTTTTTTATTTTTGTTGTTAATTTGTTGTAGTCCTTTATCGTATCTGCTGTTGGTATTTGTACGCATCTTACTATTCTGTGCTTTTGCTCTTATGTGTGTGTGTCCTCTCGTTCGGTAGTTATGTATTTCATTGTTGGTTTGTAGTTTTATTTTTGTTTTGATTAGTCCCTTGTCTATTTTATGTATCAGCAGTATATTTTTAATTCTTATAAGTTTCTCAATATTTGATATTTCAGTGATATTATATAGTTGTGCTGTTGGAGTTCTTTTATTTAGTCGATATATTAGCTTTATGAATCTATTTTGTTGTCTCTGTAATTTGTTTATATTTTTTAACGTTGTTTGGCCCCATATATTGACGATTTCTTTGCTGCACATGTTAAGTTTGCCTAAATCATAAAAAAATATAAATGACCCAGATACACAAATCATTAATTAACTTTTTTAAATTTGTAGTTTAACTTGTATTAAAAACACTACAATTAAAGCAGAATGCTCGAACTGAATTCAATGCAGTAGAAGCGATTGTGACAATGTACTTGTCAAGAAATTTTACAATCTGTGACGTTCTATATCTACATCCGTTGAAATGCGTTCGTTCTATCTAACTTGCTTTCGAGCTTTATTTTCATATATTTTCCCTATTTTCTAGTCGAGAAAAGTGCCCTCGATAAGAAAACTGCGCTGTGATGCTACATGTCACATATCGTAGATATTATCTGGTCTTCTCTCTTTTCAGGAATTTATATATACATATATATGTAGTTTCATTTATTTATTATATATCTCTGTATTAAATTAGATTCAAAGCATTTTATTTAGATTACATCTATATAATTAATAAGACATAATTATATCGTTTAATTTGTCACTGTTAAATAATTATGTTAATTTAAATTATTTACTTGTCTATTGTTGAATGCATATAATGTCTGTCCAATTTTTGGTCAATTGGTCAATTGGTCGACCCGACCGATCAGCATCTTCCAGGGATTCTTGTCCCAACCGGAAACATTTGGCCCACTTTTTTTTACAGTTGAATACGAAGGGGATGAATCAGCGTAAACGCCGTCTAAACGTTGTTTAATGTGATAAGGTGTATGCCCTTCTTTTGTTAAAAATGTAATGACCGCGCGGTACTCAATTTTCGTTACTTCAGACATTTTCGTGCGCTAGTCACGTTGGTTGGCTGGTTACTAAAAACTACTAGGCTTCGAACCGTCGTATTTATAGTGTACACCTCGCGCATGTGCATGCATGACGTGACGGAGTTTGAACACGTTTGATCTCGTAGAAGCCTGTCAGGCCGAGAATTTATGGCGCCTACCTCCTATACAGGGTGTAACAAAATAAGTGTAAAACATTTCAAGGGGTGATTCCTTAGCGAAAAAGAGATAGGATCTTTCATATAAAAAAACTTCAATGGAGCATCCCTTGTTAAGATACAGCCCCATAAAGGGGGTACATAAAATTTGTTTTACAATTTTTCTCACAAACACTCAAAATGTAATTTATTTCCAATGTAACTTTTTGTCTGATTATTTGTTTACCATTTAAAAATTTATTCCCAATAGCTTGTTTCATTCGAAACAAAAAATGTCTCTTGAATTTTTTGCCCAAAAGTAATCAGTTCGCAGCAAAAAATTATTTTACGAACAACTACAGAGATACATCGTCATAAAACGAAAATGTAAAACTAATTTATTTAGTAGGCCGCTAGTAGTGGTATCACGCTGTCAGTTTGTACATTTTTGAAATTTAATTAATACTTAATTGTGTGTCGTTGTTTTGTTCGTAATTTGCTAGTTTAATAGTTCACTTGTTATTAAAATGGCATACACAAATGAGGAAATGGCTGATATGCATTACGTTTATGGTCTGTCGCAGGGGAATGGGTTAGAAGCTTCTAGAAGATATGCTGAAATGTATCCTCAACGGCAGCTTCCTTCGCATAGAATATTTGCCCGACTTCATCAACGATTACGAGAATATGGTTCATTCGACAAAAGAACGCAGGATTGTGGTCGCCATCGAGAAGTTAGAACAACACATCTGAAGAAGCAGTACTTAATTTGGTTGAAGAACAACCTACTAGCAGTACTAGAAAGATTGCTTTCGAGTTAAATGTTGATCATATGACGGTATTTCGAATTTTAAAGGAACAACTCTTATACCCTTACCATCTGCAACGAGTACAGGCACTGTTACAGCTAGATTTTCCGAACCGTCTTGAATTTTCCAATTGGATGCTGGAAATGATTAGAAGAAATCGTGACTTTCTGAAGACGATCGAATTCACAGACGAATGTACTTTTTCTCGGGACAAGATAATTAATTTTCATAATAACCACATATGGGCTGATGAAAACCCTCACGCTATTGTACAAGCTAACCATCAAGAACACTTTTCTCTTAACGTGTGGCTCGGAGTTATTGGGGATTATTTAATTGGCCCTCATTTTCTACCTCCTCGATTAAATGGTGAGGCATACACTCAATTTTTAAGAGAAGTGCATCCAGTACTGCTGGAGGAAGTTCCTTTGGGCGTCAGAAGGGATATGTTTTTTATGCATGATGGGGCTCCCGCCCATTTTAGTCAAGCAGCACGTCAGCATTTAACCCAAACATATCCAAATCATTGGATAGGTCGAGGAGGACCACAGAATTTGCCCGCTCGATCCCCGGATCTCAATCCTCTCGATTTCTCTACTTGGGGCCATTTACAGACTTTGGTTTATCCTACTCCTGTTCGCGATGTAGAGGACTTAAGAAACCGCATCATCGATGCGTGCAGGGTAATTAGAGAGAATCCAGGAATATTTGAGCGAATACGTGGCTCAATGCGCCGACGTCTAGACGCATGTGTAATGACTGAAGGTGGACATATTGAACATTTACTATGATTTCTACATGTTTTATGTTTTGTTATTAATAAATTAGTTTTGTTTATTCATCTTTAATCATATGTATTTTGATGCAGGTAGTAACTACAAAATAACAATACTAATCCAGTTCGCATTTATAACGATGTATCTCTGTAGTTGTTCGTAAAATAATTTTTTGCTGCGAACTGATTACTTTTGGGCAAAAAATTCAAGAGACATTTTTTGTTTCGAATGAAACAAGGTATTGGAAATAGATTTTTAAATGGTAAACAAATAATCAGACAAAAAGTTACATTGGAAATAAATTACATTTTTAGTGTTTGTGAGAAAAATTGTAAAACAAATTTTATAAACCCCCTTTATGGGGCTGTATCTTAACAAGGGATGCTCCATTGAAGTTTTTTTATATGAAAGACCCTATCTCTTTTTCGCTAAGGAATCACCCCCTGAAATGTTTTACACTTATTTTGTTACACCCTGTATATGAAATTTCTGGTTTGAAATAGCGAAAGCCCTGAGCATTGGCCTAAGAATATTGACTGTTTGTTCATTCAGGACACTTAAAAAAAACCAATAAAATACATAATAAATATAACCAAAGCGTTTCCTTCTTCGTTCATTTGGAATAAAAGAATAGTAATTTATAATAGAGGTGTCAAAGTAGCCCTAAATTGAAAAGTAGGCTAAATCAAACTATTGCTTAATATCCCTATGCGCATATATGCATATATATGTAAGTATACAATATGTACGTGCAATATTCAGGATGTATTCTGAAACACATGCTGTTTTATATATTCCGCTATTTTCCTTTTAAATCTAACATTTGTTACGATTGGATAAATGTTTTCATCACCGACAACACATCTCAATGTTTACGATACATAAGGACGAAAATTGCTCGCAATGGGCCGCATTATTTCTTCTTTAGTAACTGCTCGCGCGTACAAGCAAAGGGTATTTGTATATCTTTTATATTTTAGTTTGTGCGAGACCATTGAAAACTGCATCCCGGAAAATGTAAATACATAACGTAAATTGAGTCATGTACGGGAGATTTATCGAAATTAAATCCATACTTTGTAATTTATCCGTGCGTTCATATTTATAGGAAAATATAATATCCTATGATTGAAGAAATCTTTTCTATTTGTTGAACGCGTGTACAGCAGTTCTTCTTTGAAGACTGATGTTATAGACATTTTAGTGGAAATCTCCTTTTTGATGTGCTAATTGAAAAGATTAGTTTTACATTTTCTTGTAAGAGTAATTATTTAGAAATGGATACAATACGTTACCTAATAAATATATATGTAGGTTGCTATAAACATTTCACTTTTGAAACTGGGTGCACACTATTATAGTTACAGAAAATGAATGACAAACAATTTATTTTAAGCCAATATGCACACAAATTTAACAAATTATTAGGATGTTCTAGACAAATTAAACAAAACGTATGTAAAACTAAATATATATTCTAGGGCGCGAATACGAACGGTTGATAACTCATCGCCCATGCGCGCACTATTGAAATGTTGTATTTTTAAAGAGGTTTTATTTTATTTATATAATTGAATAACAAGTGGCTGGTGATCTATAAAATACAAAATACCTTATTATTTGTTCATTTTCGCTTCTGTAAGACTTGTTATCTTTGAATTAAGTACATTCTTGTAGATAGAAAACGTCCTTTCTACATCGCAACTGGTTATAGGTGCGTACTGGAAATATTCTTTTATTCCAGCGTATTTAGCAGTTAGATTTTGTGTCATTGTCCCCATACACAATTACCGCAATGTTATTAAATCTGGATTTCTATTAAAAACTGCGTCTAACTTTTGCCGTGGGCCACATCCGAAGTCACATGGAATACTTTTTAAATTATTACTAGCCACATCTAATGTGGGTAATCCGTCTTTCAATTTGAGATTTCGAATTTCAAAGTATGTGATTAGTTTAGTCAAATTTCCAAAGTGTTCCTGAAGGAATAACAACTGATTTTTTTAATTTGGGATTTGTATTAGTTCCTTGCACTCAGAAATACTTCGAGCATCGTCATTTAAACATGTAATGAAATTCTCTACATAAAAACTAGTAGCTTCGAACCATGTTTCCCATCTAGTTATTACTGACGAGGGAGGCAGTGAAAAAGATGGACGTTTCTCCTTGTTTAAGAGCTACTCTTAGTGGTGCTTTTATGAAAACTTCTTTTAAAGCGGATACAAGTCTATCAACTTCCGAATAGGTGTGTCTGATATATCCACAGATTCTGTGCAGAGTATGTACTACACAAGTAATGTGCAGCATATGTTTCCTTTGAAAGTCTGCCTGTTTTTAACATATATGCGACACTACTAACAAAAGTATTTTTTCCTTGTACCTGTCGTCTGAATGAAGCATTTTGTGCAAATTCTTGTCAATGGTTTTACCAACTGTTTCCGCATCAACTGTTATATGGAATAGTTGAATGTACTACACCAGCTACAAGATTTACCATACAGCTTCCTAATATATCTTCAGTTTCGTCGACACTTATCCATAGGTACTGATTTGAAAGATGTCTTCTAATGCATTCTACTGTTTTCATGAAGCACTTAGAAACATGATATTTGCGTAAGGTGGATTCGTCAGGAATATTTATACCAGAAATGTTTTGGAAGTGGGATTGTCAAGTTTCTTTAATGGGATACTAGCCGATACTAGACTTTACTATAAATATCGGAATCACTGACAATCAGTATGACCCTCAATCCAACTCGCCATTGTTTCACGATGTATTTCTCGACGTTCTTCCATATCATATCTGAAAAAGTAACATAAACAATGTTCTAGATCTAAATAAATGATAACTAAAAATGTACGCGTATGCTATTGAAACTAAACGACATCCAGTGCACACTTACGTCTAGATAATTGGGAGAAGTCGATTTAATGAAACGGGATTAAACAGGAACTATTACATAAATTACGAAGTATACGTAATTAACAGTCAAAACAATGAAAAAACGAAACTAATGTAAGTATGAATAGGTATATACATATATTATGTAACTTTATTTCTCTTGGGAAAGATAAGGTAAATATAATAAATGTTAGAAACCCCTCGCGCTTCTACTTACGCCGATGACGAAAGGATTTTACTCATAAATTCCTTTTTTGATGGGCATTTTTTGTTGTCGTTTTCAGTAACTTTTCAAGTAAACAACAGATGTTGCAGTTCACCATCTGAATAATGCTATTCAGCTGTGTATTCAGTAACTGTCTGTTGTTTACATTATTTCTTTGCTACGTTGTATCTCCGTCGTAGTTTAATCCTGGGACGTCCGCGCCCTAATGTATTCATATGACATTTATAATTAATGTCAAATTTTGTATTAACACATTATTAATTAAGAATTTGCCTGAAATGTGTTTAAAATGTTTGTCAAACGTTTTGTTTGATGACATACTTGAAACTTTTCGTTTGACAAAAAAAAATTGTTTTGTATAATTGGCCCTAATTAATATCATCAATTTTCAAACTTTCAAAAAAAATAATAACTATAAAAAAGATCGCTTCTATTTGCTCAGAATCTTCAATATAACAAATTAGTCACATGTTCTTCTACGAGCAGATTTATATTATCTACCTGGCTAGGAAAGTAGTTTCGAGGAAAGTAACATTTTTTTCCATTAACGGATACACATTTATTCAAATGCTTTTCGAATAAGATTATAAGGTTTATTACCTTTAAAAGAAAACATATGTTTGATAGGTTCTAAAAAAATGTCTCTACAACGTCTTTCAGATATTCACCCAAAGAAAAACTGCGTCCTCTCAGTGCTTTTTTAATTTAGCAAAGAGATAATAGTAGAGGTGGGTCGGTCGCGAACGGACCGGTTCAGTGAACCGAATCCCAGCAGGGAACCGAGGGAGCCGGTTCACTAAATTTCAATGAACCGGATCTCGGCTCACTTGGGTCGCGAACCGAGAGAGCCGGTTGATAATGAATCGAATCTCGGCTCACTTGGGTCGCGAACCAAGAGAGCCGATTGATAATGAATCCGATCTCGGCTCACTTGGGCAGTAACTTTATGCGGTTCGGTCGCGAACGTATCAAAACCATAAAGGAACCTACTGTACGACTGGCTGCCGAGTATCGACTGAATAAAATGGAAATTATAGTTGGAATACGGTCGCAGAATGGATTGAGAAATAAAAATTGATATTATATAACAGGAAGGGTACGCACTACGCACTAAAATATTTATTTTTGTACAACATAACAGCATATTGTATAAATATATAAAATGAATATACTGAACTGAATATCAAAATGTAGAAATAACTAAACAGCTTACGTATAAATCTAAATTCTACATTGATAATTTACAAATTATAATTTAAAAAAATTATTTGTGATGTTTTCGCGGTTGTTAATCGTCTTCTCTTGTCAGTAATAATGTTCCCAGATTTACTAAAAATGCGCTCGCATGGAACAGATATAGCCAAGACACATAAACGTTTTTTTACTATTTCATAAATTCTGTGATAGATAGATCTTTTCTTTGATGCCACCATTTTAGTGGATCTTGTTTATTGATTATCGGTTCATTTAAGTATTTATCAAATTCAATTCTTTTACCTGTTCTATGTCGGTCAAAGACGCATAACAGTACTTATTTGTTATTTATATAGTTCTAAAAAATATTCCTTTGGATAATAAAATAAAATATTTAATTTATTAGTTGTCTGTGAGTTACAAAATTCTAACAAATATTTTTATTACACCTGCATCATAATCATAATTGCCATTTAATAATGCTATGAAAATTATGAAATGCTCTAATTCTAACTACTTTATGTTTGAATGGCATTCTCTTCAATAATTATGGATAACAAGTAAATGTATAATTTAGTTTTTCATATATTTTGCTTAATTTGTGTACAACAATCTGATAATTTCTCAAATTTGTGTGCATTATAGCTTCAAATAAATTGTCTGTCAAACATTTTGTATAATTGGTGTGCGCGCAGCCTAAATTATCATCCCGGTTCGTTTGAGCCGACGACGGCGCCAAGTATTACATGTGCTACACGTTCCTGGAACGGTATGCTATTACGGATCCACACGGTTCAAATGAGCCGGTTCCGGGACCCGGCTCACAATGAGGAGCTGAACCGAGTGAGCGGGGTCAATGAAACGAACCGTTTTGCCCACCTCTAGATAATAGTTACAGGTGCTAAATCTGGACTGTAGGTTGGATGTTCTATCTTTACAGAGTATTAGTCATCGATTACTTCACAGATTTCGAGACGTTTTTAAATTCTGCAATTTGAATGAGACATCATAATCTTTTAATCGTAGTTGTAGGACCTCTTTTGTTTTATTGCAGTTTTCAACGTTCAGTGTAGTGTGGTGAGACTCCATCAATATCCTAAAACACCGTTATCGTCAGCCTTTCTGCTGCATTCTGTCTTTTTTGGCGGTGAGGAACTCTATATGGATTAATGTTTTGTTTGTGGGTCCCAGTGATACTGTCATGTTTCATCTTCTGTTATAATTTTTGAAAAAAGCTATTCGTCGTTAGTCAAAACCATTAAGTTTTCTTCCCAAATGTTTTGCCGACATACTTTTTTCCGAATTAAGCAATTTCGAAATCAAACGTGCTTGTTACTTTATTGGAAATTATTGAAATTCTTATTCTGATATCTATCTGGGTCATTTTCAATAGATTCCCTATCCAATCAAAATTGTTTGGCCAAAAATATTATCGTAAAATATGATAGCGCATCTTCGCCATGCACATTAATCATCCTCTGGTGAATATTCTTGGAACAATTTCCTGTCCTCGGTAAGAATTAGTTGACGCGTCTATGTTCAAGCAGTATTTTACTCCTTTTTTTGTTACTTAAGGCTACACAGGAACAATAATACGCTTTCTGTATAAACCAAATTTTGTCACTAAACATAAAAATGTCACAGAAACTTAAAAACAAAAATTTACAATCGTTACTAGTACCTTTGTTTCAAATTGGGCATTCTAAAATACTATACCATATATAATAAAAACCTAGTATGACGAATACATACTAAATGAAAGAAACCTGGCAGCTTGTGTTATTAAAACAAGATTTAAGCTGTATAATGACATTGAGCTGCTGATTTTGGATGTGCCCATCATGCGTAATAATGTCGTTGGTTGATAGTCCATAGTATTCTTCATGAATACAAATCTGATAACATCTTCACAACCTCATGTCTTTTTGTCCCATTTTCTTTCTAAAGGGATCAGTAGCGAGGAATGGTAGTTACATCGCCGGCATTGGCTTTTCACTTTTGAGTAGTTCTAGAAAGGCCTTTCCTGCGAATTGGATGGTGGATGGTATACTCTAATGATTTCAGTACATCGGAACAAAATTGAAAAAGCCCCACTCCAACTAGAAACGTCAGATAATTAATACCTTTGGCCAGTTTCAGAAGAAGAATATGCCGCAGTAGATACCACATTATCTTGATCTTCTGATTATGTTGAAGATGCAAATACCATTTTTGGATGATTGATACGTTAGGACAATCATAGCTTTTAGCGTAATTTTTGAAAATACTTTACGAAAATTAGAGTTTGTTAAGTTTCTATGAAAATTAACACCACAATATTGTATGTAATACAACATTCCAGTGGTACTCCAAGGGCTGACATAAAGTATGCGCCTATTGTATCTGGTATGCACAATACAGTATTGTGTTTGACATTTACATTGTCCGGTCTTAATATATATTAAAATTAAATAAGAAACATTTTTAAAGATACACTATGTTATAAAAGCCCGGAAGTATAAATTTGATTGCATCTCAGTTGAGTAAATATCACGTTTATACAAGTATTAAAACCGCTTTACGTTGGAGCTATAACTGAACTCGCATACAAAAAACTTCTTACTACACGTAAATTTCCATCAAGTACAATTTTCAAGATAACATTGTTATCTTACAGATGGCCGAGTTCTAATCGCCTGCATGAAACAATTTAAGGAGCGACGAAACAATTTACCACCACCCACGTTGTTTCACGCCTGTCTTCATCGAAATAGAATCTCGCGACGACGCCTCTAACCCCATGAAAAGTCATTGCTGCTAAAGTGCAATCTCTCTTCCATTTAGGATCTAATTTGTAAAATAAATTGCATAATTCATTTTATATGTAATTATGATGGAACAGTATTGTATTTATTTTTTAATTTTGATATTTAACAATTCGTATTCTACTTAAGGAATCATTTTCTTAACATTAATATTCGTATTACTGACACATCAACAATTCATATTACTTTTATTCTCAAATTATATAAACATTTTGAATGAAGCGATCAAAAAGTGTGTTTAAGTATATTTTAAAAAGCGAATTAATCATTGAGAAAACCTTTCTAAATTCAAAATTTGGCTCAGAGAATAGAGATTTTCATCGAATGAGGTAGTCATAGAATCAGTAAATGGGTAATTTCCAGAGTAAGACGCCGACTACTATTTGGAAGGGTTAAAGATTTTGGAGCACTACTGAATTAACTGTATCAATTTAGTAGGTAGTCAAAAATAAAATTGTATTTGACCGGAAAAAACTTGCTTTCTTGTTAGGCTCAGTACAACCAAACATTATAAATATCTAATATATTGTAACGTTTTCGGGTTCGCAATAACAACTCGTGCAATTATTTATTTAAAACAGTCTGTATATTTATACACTTAAAATTAATTACAATATAAAATATAAAACTAACGTATCACACTTAAAATACCATAATCTAATTTAACGCAGGTATTTATTTCTATTACTAATATGTCCGTATATTTATATCACTTAAGGAACTATTTATTTATTTATTGCACTATAATAAAGACTGCACCGTATTTATGTCTTTTCTTCGGCTACCACTATATTTATTTCTACCGTACGACTTATATTTATTTCTTATATTTATTTCTACGCGCGTCGGCTACTTCTTAAGGACTTTCTTAATCGCGAATTCATCCGCAATTACTCATCCCGCAATGATCCAGCCGCCTTATATACGTATGCGAAGCGTCTCGAAGCATTCGTGTAAAACTCCATCCTTCTCTCGATGTTTGAAGAACATTCCATAGACATTCTGATTCCGACACCGTACCATGCGTAAATGGATGATTCATGGCTATTTACATTTCGTTTGTATACGTCGCAATGATTTACAACCTTTTTTTTTAATGTATACTCATTTCGTTACATTGTCCCCTTCTTAAAAACTGCGTTTCGTCCCGAAACACACTATTCCATGTTCTTGTCGCTGGCGGATGAAAATCCACACCGGGACCCACGGGTGCACCCAGCCGTCTTGTGGAAATGGCAATCCACCGTCCCAGGCTGCACAATGGGCTGATTGGGCCGACAGCCGCACACGACCATTTCCATACCAGCACGCCGAAACACCACCTCCAGCATGTTTCCTGCGATTTTCCACTCCAAACGGTTTAATCCATAGCCCAGCCTCGGAATTGCCAGCCTCCCCACATTTTGCTCGAGTGCACGTCCTCGTAAATCGACAAGGGATTCCCATAAGTTGGCTCTCTAGGTTTTCCGGCAATTTGTCGCACATCCGCCACTTCACCGCCGTCATGTCCATGGTATGGACCAATTGGTTGAAACGCACCACCCCTGGCTCGCTATGGGGTGTTAGTCTCATGCGATAAACGACGTCATCTATTTGCTCTAGTATTTCGCATAGTCCCTCCCAGTATTGTTGGAGCTTTGGGGACAGGCCTCGGCGACGTTGAGGACTATATAACCAAACAAGGTCTCTTTCTCGGTAACCACCTCTCTCGTTTGCACGTCGTAACGATTCTTCGTCCTGTCGCTGGCATCCTGAGTGTGATGGCGTACTCGCTAGTGGGCATCCTCCAACCTTCGTCTGGATCCGCTGACGTAGTCTTCTCCATTTGGGTTCTCCACAACACACTTGAGTAGATCATTCTCCACCTTCAGAGAGTCCCATTGAGCCCAGTAGGATTCCAGTCCCTGTGAGCGAGGAACCACTTCTTGACAAGCCGGTCCGCGACCAGTACCTTTCCAAACCATCAATGAACCAAGGTCCTCATCAGCTTCTTGACCGATCCGCAAATTGTCAGGATGCCACTGATCGTCAACCACGGCAGTTCTGAATGTGTTGGCCGATTTTCTTCTAGGCGGTTGCTATGCCTGCAGTCTTCTGGCGTTGTCGCCTTCCAACAGCATCAGCGTTTTGGTGTTGCAGAGATGCAATTCGCGCTATTGATTTTGAGGCTCCACGATACTGGGTCGACGATTGCCTCTTCTCATCGACCCGTTTCATTTTCGCTGCTCCGCTATGGTTTTCTTGGGCTTCTTCCCGCATTTACTATGCGCATGGCCCATTTCCATCTCCATTTCCATTTCCAATTCCAGCATCGGAGCGTTCTTCTCTTAGGTTGCACCTTATTCACTAATCGTCGGACTACCTGTTCCAGGTGTGTATGCCCATACTTCATCTCAAGACGCTTGATTAATTGAGGGTAGTCTCGACATTCTTCCGGGAGTAAGGTCTGCAGAATGTTACTGGCCTCTCCTCTTAACGACACAATCAGAGCAGTAGCTTTCTTCGGGGACGTGCACCCATTTGCTCCTGCAGCGGCTTCGAATTGTTTCCGGTACGTCATCCATGACGTCTTCCCATGGAAGGTGGGAGGTTTTGCCTTTGCCTTTGCTGTTCGGGAAATCTCCAGGCTTCCGCTTGAGATGTCATGGGGACCGCAGTTGTTCATCGCTGGCAACTGAAGCTGAACCCCAAACTCGCCCCCCATTCCGAACACGCGCTCCTCAACTTTTTGTTCTACGGCTTCGATGGCCTCAGAAAATTCCTGTCTCCCATTCGATGAATTCTTTTGAATGTCTTCCTTAAAAGCAGTCTCGAGTTGTTTTGAATTACTTGCAATTTCATTTCTTAAAGCTTTTGAATTATTTTCAATTTCATCTTTCAAAACTTTTGAATTATTTGCAATTTCATCTTTCAAAGCTTTTGAATTATTTGCAATTTCCTTATTTAAAGCTTTTAAATTATTTCCAATTTCTTTTAGAGTCTCGCATTGTTTTGCCATTTCAGTTAATATCTCATCTTTTAGAGTCTCCATTATTAAGCTTAGATCAGCCTGTACTTGAAACAAATATTTCACGGGATCCTCACCTTCATTTATTAAAAGGTCACGAAGCCGATCCTGGTGAATTGTTTTTTTCCAGACGTATCTGCGTCCCTTTCTTCCAATTCTGCCCTTAACTCGGAGACCTTTAGTTCTTCCAAACGTTTGGTATCCATTTATTTATTTATTTATTTATTTGCACTTATATTGTTTATCCCACACTGACACCAATTGTAACGTTTTCGGGTTCGCAATAAACAACTCGTGCAATTATTTATTTAAAACAGTCTGTATATTTATACACTTAAAATTAATTACAATATAGAATATAAAACTAACGTATCACACTTAAAATACCACAATCTAATTTAACGCAGGTATTTATTTCTATAACAATTTGTCCGTATATTTATATCACTTAAGGAACTATTTATTTCTACTGTACGACTTATATTTATTTCTTATATTTATTTCTACGCGCGTCGGCTACTTCTTAAGGACTTTCTTAATCCCGAATTCATCCGCAATTACTCATCCCGCAATGATCCAGCCGCCTTATATACGTATGCGAAACATCTAGAAGCATTCGTGTAAAACTCCATCCTTCTCTCGATGTTTGAAGAACATTCCATAGACATTCTGATTCCGACACCGTACTATGCGTAAATGGATGATTCATGGCTATGTACATTTCGTTTTTATAAGTCACGCCGAGATGATTTACAACCTTTTTTTTTTAATGTACACTCATTTCGTTACAATATATTGAAGCTCTTTCAAGATGTTAAAGTATGTTTAGAAATTCCTGTTGCAAATAATCAGCTAGAGGGCTGGAGGATGGATTGAAACGCTTGGATTCATTTCAAAATTAGGGTTACATTTTGTCAATTGGATTTAGTTCGTTTAATTCGTTAGTATTTTTGGTCTAAAACAACTTAGTCATCAAAGATCTCTTGATAAATATACATTAAATAATCGTAATGTATTGTAACGAAACAAGCCCTCAAAAGAAGCAGACATCCGGGCGACGACTAAAACGCACCGGTAAACAAGTCGTAAATGAACTGCCGGTAAACAAGTCGTAAATCATGCACTCAGCGACAGAATATCTGGAATGTGGTAGAAGAGAGCCAGAATTTGCTGGTATTTCTCTAGACCCTTTGTCTGCCGATATAAATGCCGCCGCTAGGATAAGGAATTCATTCCTTCAATGGAAATCATTCAATAGTAGTCGCGCGCGGTATTTACTGAACAGTTCAAATAACATAAATAATGTAGTAGTGCAGTTTTATTATAGTTCACAAAATACATAAATATTACTGATATAAATAGTAGTGATAGAAATAAATACGTGTGTTAATTTATTCATAATAGTTTTAAGTGCGATACATTTATTTTACATTTTTATATTGTGATTACTTTTAAGTGTGGAAATATACAGACTGTTTCAAAACATTTGCACGATTTGTTTATTTCGAACACGAAAACGCAACAGTATATAAAATATACAAACAAATAAATATATATACAGTGTTACAATTAAATCTTTAAGAATAACTCTTATTAAAATAAAATTATTTGAAATAATTCGGTTTCCACATGACAGGTACTCGTAATTGTAATGACTTGACAATATCCCTCAAGTGTTGTATAATGGTCGTACTGTACACTATCGATTAGTCGGTGTGATTTAAATTAGCAACTGTTAGGGTAGAGTTTCCAGACAGTAGTGGATATTGAGTCATTTGATGCCCAATTAAACTGCGTATATCAACAACGGTAGTATAGAACGATTAATAAACATGAATCCCCGTCCATTTAGCATTGAAGAAAAGTAAATGGCAACAATATTACTTACTAGCAGCTACAGTAAACATGCGACGAAAAATACAAAAATTAATTAAGTTATAATTAACTACTTTAATTACCTATTTAATTTTGACAGATTAAAGTGGAAAATGCGCATGTTCATTAAATTTAAAATGCATATACAATCATTATCCTATTATTAAAATAAAAATAAAAAGACAAATGATGAGTAGTATCTTGCTATTGATCTTTTGAAAACCTGTTAAAAGAATAGTAGGTACATTACTATCTCTCGACAAAGATATTTTTACAAATTCAATATAGATGATTATAAGACGATCCCCATGTAGTGCAAATCGAAACAAATAATAATTAGTTAAATAATCAAGCTTTATAAAGATATAGTACTTTATTTGAAAGCAATTATATTACTGTTTGGAGAATGCCGTATTACATTCTTACTTTGTGAGTAATACAATCAAACACATTAAAAATTCTTAAATCCTTTTAATATCCATGGCAAGTAGCTATAAGTTGATTTTTGTATACCATAATATTAGTCCTCTACTATCTAAGAAACTAAACTTGGAGTCTGTGGCTTGAAACTACACAAAAACACTAAAACACCTTCACCACACTAAAGCACAAAAATGGCTAAATACGTATTTCAACAACTAAGTTGTCATCATCAGTAGCACTGATTAAAAATCGCGCTGCAACGATCTATTATCAGAATTGAAACTGATTAAAATTACCTTCAAAATTTTATAATTTTAAGAACTATTCAAGATTTTAAGTTGAAAGTTTAACTGAAAAGCTATCAACTAGATAGTAGAGCACAAAAACACTAAAACACCTTCACCACACTAAAGCACAAAAAAAGGCTAAATACGTATTTCAACAACTAAGTTGTCATCATCAGTAGCACTGATTAAAAATCGCGCTGTCTACACACCGTAGCGTAACAGACAACACTGTGTTGTCTGTGTAGACAGCGCGATTTTTAATCAGTGCTACTGATGATGACAACTTAGTTGTTGAAATACGTATTTAGCCATTTTTGTGCTTTAGTGTGGTGAAGGTGTTTTAGTGTTTTTGTGCCCTACTATCTAGTTGATAGCTTTTCAGTTAAACTTTCAACTTAAAATCTTGAATAGTTCTTAAAATTATAAAATTTTGCAGGTAATTTTAATCAGTTTCAATTCTGATAATAGATCGTTGCAGGCCGTTGCTGCTAAAAGGTATGGGGATTGTAGACTACTAATACGTACAAGTTGCTATAAAAATATTATTCCGAACAAAGCCTTTACGAGGTACGCGCCATAAATTCTCGGCCTGACAGGCTTATACAGGTTCAAACGAGTTCAAACTCCGTCACGTCATGCATGCACATACGCGAGGTGTACACTATAAATATGACGGTTCCAAGCCTAGTATTATTTGTAACCAGCCATCCAACGTGACTAACGCACGAAAATGTCTGAAGTAATTGTAAATTGAGTACCGAGCGGTCATTGAATTTTTAAGAAAAGAAGGGCATACACCTAATCACACGAAACACCGTTTAAACGGCGTTTACTGTGATTCATCTCCTTCGTATTCAATTGTAAAAAAGTGGGCAAAATGCTTCCGTTTGGGACAAGAATCCCTGGAAGATGCTAATCGGTCGGGTCGACCAATTGAAGTGATAACGCCTCAACAAATTTCAATTATTGAAAATTTAGTGCTAGAAGATCGCCGTTTGAAAGAGGAGGGATTAGCAGTGATAACAAACATTTCCGAAACAAGTGTTCGCCGAATTCTCCATGACCATTTGGGTGTGAATAAAATTAGTGCTAGATGGGTACCGCGACTTCTTTCTGCTCTCCAACGTGAACGTCGAGTCGAATGTGCGCAGTCATTTTTAAACATGTGTGGAGGCGACCCAAAATCGATTTTGGAGTCCATTGCCACATGGGATGAAACAATGGTTCTGTTTTACGATCCTCTATCGAAAAGGAAGTCCATGGAATGGCGGCGACCTGATCAACCTCGTCCCAGAAAAGCGAAAGTCGTTCAATCAACGAAAAAGGTGATGGCCACAATATTCTGGTATTGTGAGGGCATTTTGCTAATTGACTTTAAAGAGCGCGTATATCAGGCCGAGAATGTATGGCGCCTACCTCGTATGTGCACATATCGAGGAACCAGATACACTTAAGATAACTACTGGTCGTCCGGTCGTTTAACAGTAGCGGGCCGGCCCATTCTTCTAAAAACCTATATAGAGGTTATGAGAGTTTATTAAGAGTCAGTTTGCATCACAATACAATAGTATATTACATACCGAGGTGGAAAGTGTTTCATTACTGTCGAGAGATTAAGTAGTTAACCGAGACGCGAAGCGTCGAGGTTAACTTTATCTCGAGACAGGAATGAAACTTTTCACCGAGGTTTGTATACTATTTTATTTACAACCATAATTATTATATTTATTTGTGATAAAAATTCCGGTAAAAGTTTTTACATATTGAGTTGTCAGATTTGTGTTGTTCTAGCGTAAACGTCAAATAAATATACGTCAGTTTTTTTCGGTGAATAGATTATAAAAGAAATGTTGAGTAATAAAGCCTTCAAGGACTGCACTCCACTTGAACTGAGGGAAACTGTCCTACCGTAGCAATCCAGATATCTCGGCTGGAATGTAGGACAAGAAATCACTATTTCATAATATCAGCAATAGCAGGGCGGCCTATCTACATGGATTCAATCTTCCAATAATTCTAGTGTACCAATTAATTTTATTTACAACCATACAATTAATAATTATTTGTGATAAAAATTCCGATAAGGTTTTGACATATCGAGTTGACAGTTTTGTGACTGACATTGAGGTTAAGAAACGAGGGCAGTAATAGAGGGCGGGAAGTAAATGAGGGCAGTAATAAGAGGGCGGGAAGTAAACGTGAACAAAGTCACACTTCCCAACTTTTAAAAAGTCAGAAAGGCCAACATTACGCGTATGGTTGTAAATAATAGTATATTACATACTGAGGTGGAAAGTGTTTCATTACTGTCGAGAGATTAAGTAGTTAACCGAGACGCGAAGCGTCGAGGTTAACTTTATCTCGAGACAGGAATGAAACTTTTCACCGAGGTTTGTTTACTATTTTATTTACAACCATAATTATTATATTTATTTGTAATAAAAATTCCGGTGAAAGTTTTGACATATTGAATTGTCAGATTTGTGATGTTCTAGCGTAAACGTTAAATAAATGTACGTCAGTTTTTTTGGTGAATAGATTATAAAAAAATGTTGAGTAGTAAAGCCTTCAAGGACTGCATTCCACTGGAAATGAGGGAAACTGTCCTCACGTAGCAATCCGTATATCTTAGCTCAAATGGAGAGGGACAAGAAATCACTATATCTTCATATCAGCAATAGCAGGGCGGTCTATCTATATGGGTTCAAGCTTCCAATAGTTCTAATGTAACAATTAATTTTATTTACAACCATACAGTTAATAATTATTTGTGATAAAAATTCCGATAAGGTTTGACATATCGAGTTGACAGTTTTGTGAATGACATTGAGGTTAAGAAACGAGGGCAGTAATAGAGGGCGGGAAGTAAATGAGGGCAGTAATAAGAGGGCGGGAAGTAAACGTGAACAAAGTCACACTTCCAAACTTTCAAAAAGTCAGAAATGCCAACATTACGCGTATGGTTGTAAATAAATATATGAAAAATGTTCTAACGCAGCTGTTGAGAACATTGTTTAAGACGGAAAAGTGGACACTGTTGATATGTGAAAAAGGTAGATTACTGATGAATAACCACAGACATAATGATATATGGGTTGGTATACGAAGAACGATAATATAAGACATAATACGTAATAACAGCACAGGTGTTTACGAATGTGTAATAAATTATCTGTTCTCATAAAACAATTAAAGCAAAATAATAAAACAGTATTAATGAAAAGGCTCGCAGTAAAGCGATACTTTGGCTTAAAAAACCCGTTTTATGTTTTTTATGTTACATTTGCAATTTGTTTATTGACAAAATAATTTATTATAAAAATTAATTTTAGACTTGGATATGTTTATTTTATATATGTATAACGGCTATCCCAGCGAAGCCGTAAAGTTTAACACAAAAAATGTACATAATCATAAACTCTACAATTCAAAATTATTTACATTTATACAGAGTGTGCGACAAAGACAAACTAACACTAACTTATATTTTAGTAAAGGTAATGCAATGCTTTTTTACGTTTTATGATAGCCCTTTAAGAGTTGATTAAACTGATATCAATTTGTATTAGTCGATTTTCAACTGTTTCTTAGACATGGCAATTTTTTGTCAAAAATTGTACACCTTTTGAAAAATTGCTATTAAATAGCCAATTATTTTACCTTCTTGCTTTTGTGAATGAGTACCTGTAAATATGTAACGTCTTGTGTGAAATGAAAAGAGGAATAATAATTTGAAATATAAAGAAAATCCATATTCAAAATAAAATCTGTAATATATGTATATAGAAGATACCCGCAAACATAATAAAATAATATTAATTTTATACATTACAATAAGAAATATTTCAAATTATTTAGTGTACTATAATCACAGATATTTACGGAATTACTATTTCCAGTAAAGTATGTTACAATATATGCTATCACTTAATCATTATTATTTATGTACATACATATAAAATATATTTTAATTTTGTGTATGTCATGACTATATCTAATAAATCATAATATTCCAGCGTTTAGTTGCTGAAGAAGATCTAAGGTATTATTTCCTCATAACAATGTTACCTATGTAGAGAGATTAGTATGAGAACGGCATTTTTGCAATCGCAGAGTGTACTCGATAATGTATATTGCAAATGAGGGAAGCGGGTTCATATTTTCCGTCAATTTGCACTAATTTTGATGGCGTTGTGATACGTTTTTCTATTTTTCTGACGTGATTGTAATTCTTTACGGTTGGCCGCCCTTGATGCGCGCTTCTAGAATGAGATTATTATTATTTCCGCTTGACATTTAGTTCAATTTTCGCGGCTAATGTCTGCTACCAAAATACCGACGTCCCGATAGGACCATTTCTAGTAAATGAGTTACTGAAATTGGTTTTATACGTTTTTGTTTGTTCACATTTTGGTCACGTTCGCTGTGTAACATTTTCTAAAATGATAAAGAAAAGTAAAACTTGTTAAGGATTTTATATATTCGGTGGAAAAGTTAAGGTGTGAATATTTACTCGTAGACAATCAACGGTCAATTTGCGCCGATACGCTAGTGGAAATCATCCGATATGTACCTATAGTGACCATAATCATATTTAAAAACACGTAATTATCTGAATAAAAAGAAGATTTAAAAAATTTCCAATGTTACTGAATGGCATTTCGCAATGATACTAATACTTTATTTAAATTTTTAAACACATTTTCTTCTCCTTCTCCACATCATTGTCGTATGTCCCCTTTGCCATATATCTAATTGTGTCAAGTACGTATATCTCATCAGAAAGTGAGACACCATGGTTGGTATTAGCTGCTAATTGGTCATCTAATTTCGTTAATATGGTAGGATTTATAAACATTTAGCTATTTAATAACTTTTATCAGATTCGATGTTCGGAAGTAAAAACAGGCAGCTACTTGCGTATTGAATGATTGGTACGAAACAAGTACAATTTACTATAATATATTGATATAAATTATACAGGCTGTCCAGAAACTCTCCTGACAAACGAAGACCGGAGATTCCTCAGATAATTTTAAGACAATTTAACCCAATTCACCCTAGTCCGAAAATGCTTCCTAAGGGAGCTAGAGCTCTTTGAAGATGGCGCCTTGTATTTTTTTTTAATATCTCCCGAACGCTTCTATTTAGAAAAACAAAAACTGGTATGCTTATTTATCCTCCAGAGGTGAATCGATTCCATCAATTGCGAATTTCTAATACCGGTCATAGGCGTCCGTTTTGGGTAGGTAAACGGTTATTTTAACGCATAACTTTTTTGTCTTTAACTTTTAAGCATTTGTGACACTAGATTATTAAATTTTCAGGTATTCTAGTACTAAAAGGTACTCTTACTTTAATTCGGTAGGATACACCGTTTTCTAGAAAAATCTATTTGAAAATTTTTCGTTTTTTCGTCATTAAAATTCAATTTATTATGTACCTACTTATTTTTAGCGACGAAGTTGGCTAGGACTATCAAGGCATGGATGAAAATTAATTTAATAAATCATCTTTTGTTTCAATAAATGCAGCACACAATTCGTAAAAAAAGTTTGGGAAAAGAAGCAAAAATCAATTTGAAACAAAATTTTAGCTGAAGGTTTTTAAAAACAAAGTATTTATTACAATGGAACGAAAGTAACAAAACAAAAACAAGTATAAAAGGTAGATAGTTACAAAAGATGCTCGATGTGATGACCATTAGTCTCTATGCATAAATTTACCCATTTGCTTAGAGAACGCCGAATTCTTGCAAAAATTCCAAAGTTATTTCTAAATTCGTTGCAAGCATCTTGTATCCTTAGCCAGAGTTGTGCACGATTTTGTATCGGAACGGAATAAACAAATGCTTTTATGTATCCCCAAACACAATAATCGCAAGGATTCAAATCCGGCGACCTTGCTGGTCATGCAACTGGACCGCCTCTTCCAATCCAATGGTCTTCGTAGTTATTATCTAGAAAGTGTCGTAAATTCCTGCTAAAGTGGGCCGGACAGCCGTCCTGTAGAAACCATAAGTTTTGCCGAATATTTAAACGCACCTCATCTAACAAATCAGGTAAAATATTTTGCAGGAAATGTAAGTAATCAACACCATTTAAACGAGCAGGTAATTCCACAGGTCCAAGTAGATAATCGTCAACTACTCCAATCCGGACGTTTATGCTAAACCTATGCTGATGCTTAAATTCTTGAACAACGTGGGGATTGTCACCAACGTACGAATAATAGTGTGCATTATGTACATTAAAAATTCCATTTTTTGAGAATGAAGCTTCGTCACCAAACAAAATGTACCTGAAAAAATCTTCATCTTGATTTATCTGATTTTGTAACCATCTAGCGAATTCTACACGATCAGGAAAATCTCCTTCTAGCAGTGCTTGCACCTTTGTAAAATGAAAATGATATAAATTTTCTTTGTGTAAGATATTTCCTACGGCAGATTTTGAAATTGTGGGGTACATGGCACATAGTCTTCGAACGCTAATTTCTGGATTTTCCTCAACTTCCAGTAAAATAACATCTTCATGTTCTGCTGTTACATCATTATGTCTCCCTATTTCATTTTTTTTTGGGCCCACTGAACCTGTTTCTCTTAATCGTTGATGGAGAGCTGTAAATGTTGAGTGAGTGGGATGCTGACGATTGGGAAATTTTTCAGCGTATCTACGTTGCGCTGCTCGAGCGTTACACCTCATTTCGCCATAAACTAAATGCATATCGGCGTATTCTTCATTAGTAAAAACCATTTTTTTTTTAAATTGAAATCGTTGTGTTTGAATGCTACAAAGTAAAAAATTAAAAGATAAACTTTGCGAACTGACAACAATTTGACAATTAAAAACGTAGGTTTTATTTCTGTTGGCAGTTCAGAGCGAACTATGCAAAAAATAATATATTGAATTTTAATGACGAAAAATTTTCAAATCGATTTTTCTAGAAAACGGTGTATCCTACCGACTTAAAGTAAGAGTACCTTTTAGTACTAGAATACTTGAAAATTTAATAATCTAGTGTCACAAATGCTTAAAAGTTAAAGACAAAAAAGTTATGCGTTAAAATAACCGTTAACCTACCCAAAACGGACGCCTATGACCGGTACTAGAAATTCGCAATTGATGGAATCGATTCATCTCTGGATGATAAATAAGCATAGCAGTTTTTGTTTTTCTAAATAGAAGCGTTCGGGAAATATTAAAAAAAAACTAATTACAAGGCGCCATCTTCAAAGAGCTCTAGCTCCCTTAGGAAGCATTTTCGGACTAGGGTGAATTGGGTTAAATTGTCTTAAAATTATCTGAGGAATCTCCGGTCTTCGTTTGTCAGGACAGTTTCTGGACATCCTGTATATTGTAGGGGCTCATACATTAAACTAGTGCTATATATTGAAACTATACCCTGAAATATGTCTATAACTTGAAGCAGCAAAACATGTTGGTGTTGTTGACTTATTTGTACCTTTTACTATTGATATAATATTATGTATGAACACCGTGTATAACATTATGAGAGTGTATTATTAGAAGAACCGGTTGAAGAATATTATTAACTAAAGAAACTAAGAAAATAAATTAGCAGTCTCTCGATTTAGATAAAATTAATTAGTGTCCGTAACAATTGCCGTAATTACTTAAAAAGACGCACTGTTCCCCATCAAGTAAATATAAAAATCCCTACAAACAAGAATAAGAAGTGTGAGTAGCTGAAGCTGCATCACAGAACTTTTCAAACGGTGCTAAACTCGATTAGGAAAGAAAACTCCCTTACAAGAAAATTAAGACCGAATTTACAAAAAAGAAGTTGTGTGTGTACTTTGAAGCGATTTTTATGAAACATTAAACCAGTGATATCTGAAATTTTGTACCTTTTAAGGAATATGTACGTTACAAAACTATTGACAAAATATTGTGATACAATAATATTTATAAGTAAATACAAGTATGTAGAAGGCAAGTAAATACAGAAATAAAATCCCATACAAATAAGAGTCAAAAGATATACTTAACCGCTACATAATTGTCAAATCGCCTGATGAAGCTCTTATACAAACAATTGCAGTCTCGCTGTAAAATTGTATAGGAAGGAGAATACTATTAGAACTGTAGAAGAGTTTTATTAAATGGAAATAATTAAATACTTCACTACGTTACTGAGTGACCATAACACGAAATATGTCGTCTTGATATAGGTACTTACTATAATTATTACTGTTTCGATTAGGGTGTCCACATTTCTTATAATACAAATGCTTTTCATGTAACACCGACAAAAGAGGAAATATAGCAATCTTAGGTTATTTAGATCTACTGAAGTAAATTTAAATTGTATATGTTGTCACTGGATTCCGGGTTTTCTTCCGCGTTTCCACTGCTTGGTCATTGGAAAGACCGATGCTGGTTTCTTGACGACGTTTCGGCAAAATCACACTTGCCATCTTCAGGTCTGCGATAACTGTCTGCTTCTGCTTCTTGTTATTCGTAAACTGACGTTTTCGGGATTCGGATGGTGGTTATCTACGAAGATCAGCGCTATAGACAAATAGAAGGCGCCCCTATGGGTTCTCCACTATCACCAGTAATAGCAAACCTTTTTATGGAAAACTTAGAAAAAACAGCACTAAGGACGGCCACCCACAAACCCAAACTCTGGCTACGCTACGTCGATGACACTTTCGTGATCTGGACACATGGAAAGGACCACCTCGACATCTTCCTGGAACATTTAAACAAAACCCACCCAAAAATAAAATTTACGATGGAAATAGAATCGAACAACGAATTACCATTCCTCGACGTTTTGGTCAAGAAGAAAGAAAATGGGAACTTAAGTCACACGGTATACCGAAAATCCACCCGTACAGACAGATATCTGAACGCTCAGTCTCACCACCACCCAGCTCAGTTACAATCAGTAGTGAAAACCCTAGTGACAAGATCGCACAGATTAGCAGACGAAGATAACATCACCCAAGAAATGGACAAACTCCACAAGGCACTCCAGCAGAATGGTTTCAGTGAATCTGCTATCAAAAGAGCATCCAAGCCGAAACCAACAACACCACAAGAGGAAAAAGAAACACCAACTGCCAAAACCTACTTACCCTATGTGAAAGGCACCACCGATAGAATATTCAAAATCCTACGAAGACACAACATTGAAACAACATTCAAAGCAGACAGAAAAATCAGTACAGTCCTTCGAAACCCTAAAACAAAAATACCTTTAGAAAACCAAGGAGTATATGAAATTCCGTGCCTCAACTGTGAAAAAACTTACATTGGACAAACGAACAGAAGGGTAAACGCAAGAAGAGACGAACACAAAAATTTCGTAAGAAAAGACGAGAAAACTTCATCTCTGGCTCAACATGTAAAAGAAACATCCCACACGATAGACTTCAGTAACACCAAGCTATTAGCGAACATCGAACATACTAAAACCAGAATCATCAGGGAAGCCATCGAAATTGAAAAACATCCGAACAATCTGAATTCACGAGATGATACCCAGAGGTTACCAACAGCATGGAAACCAGCACTAACAAGAACAGATACCAACAAAGAACACCAAACTAATACTTCTACATCGCAAACCAGCCGTCACACTCCAAACACGAGCCCAACGACACGGAACCATGCACACACTCGTCCAAGGGCAACCAACCGACACGCTAACGAAGTATATAACCACCATCCGAATCCCGAAAACGTCAGTTTACGAATAACAAGAAGCAGAAGCAGACAGTTATCGCAGACCTGAAGATGGCAAGTGTGATTTTGCCGAAACGTCGTCAAGAAACCAGCATCGGTCTTTCCAAAGACCAAGCAGTGGAAACGCGGAAGAAAACCCGGAATCCAGTGACAACACATACTACTACCCGCGGAAACCTGAAAGAGAACATATATATATATATATATATATATATATATATAAGATTATAATATATGAATCGTTTGTTTACAAAACGTATTAATTAGCATTCTGTATATTTTACAGCAGAAGGATAAAACTGTCTCGGTAATTTGTTTTTGATTTATTAAATAGATGATATTATTGATATTAAATAAAGTGTAATTAACACTATTAGAGTTTCAGATAATCTGCAGAAGAACAACACATGATTTGAAAGGTATTACATAATATGTCTCATAAACAAACTCATCTTTTTAATTAGTTTTGTGATGTTTATTGCTTTGACACAAAGAACTACCTTTACCAGTTTAAAAATGGTGACAATCCTTCATATTAAGAAGTAGATAAAAGATACAATGTAAATGTAGAAATATAACATATTTCATAATTCTAATAACTAATTAAAATCTAAAATTATTACAACAATTTGTTTTGTGTATTTTAACATTTATCCACGTATTATCAACATTACCAGCGGCTCTTTCAGTTCAGATATAAATACGTTTTCTGAGTGTGGTTGGTGATTGTTTATCATTCAAATACAACGAGGCAAAAGTGGGACACGAAACATCAAAAGATTCGACAATACTGTCGCTTCTCTTTGTTCTCTGATGATACCTTGACTAAGAACCGTCTGTATATATTCAGATAAATCCCTAAGCTTTTTCATTTCTTTATGTTTAATTGTTCTCGGTTTGTTCGATATTCTTGTTGAGTTCCTTTCTTCAATATTGTTGTTTCTATATTTTATCTTTTATCTTCTACTCCTCTCTTGTTATTGTCTCCCATATCTTTCGAGAGGCACTCATCAAGGTCTGGGAATATTTGTCATTATTCTGCATGTGCATTCTGCTATAGGATCTGCTTATGCTATTATTGCACGATACCTTAATTCTATTTTAATAAAGGATAATATCGGAAAGTAAGATAAATATAGAAAATCCTTAATAGAACTGGTTTAATGTTAGATTCTGGTTAGCTGGTTTTGATTCTATAAAAAAGGTTACTTATAAAATTGAAGTTGATATTATAGTTTGCTTTGGTTAGATGACGTCTATCCATGAATCCTTTTTAATGAAGTTTAATCGCCTACTTGTATCACTTATAAATGCAAATAATACATAAAATGTGCAATTAACATTAACAATACTAGACAAAAATTGTACACATAAATAATATTTATTAATTGTTAATAAGAGGCCTGAATACCTATTAGAATTTTTAATATTGTATATACAATGTCCTGTCACATTTTTTTAAATATGCGTTTTAATTTATGATTTTTGTCATTTTCGAATAAACATTTTTAGTGCCACCCTCCTTAGACAATTAGGATATAAACGTCTCACTGAGAAAAAAATGTAAACGCTATTCCACAGCAATTCTCCGTCGCCTCTTTCAATACAGCCTAATTCGCCGCTTGCAGTACTCGCATTTTTATTGAAATTTGAAGGAAAAATCTTTTATGAGTTAAGTTTTTAAAACATCTTTAAAAGTTGAGGATGAATAAGCTGTAACTACGAGTATGAATATTTACATACTTAATTAGTACGATTTTATTCGTCGCGTTGAATGGTCTTTCTTTGTTTTTAAATTTGTCTTATTGTGAAGAATGATTTTTTTTGGAATATTAACGTCTTCATTTTTTGATACAAGATTATGTATATTATTAAGAATTATGTATTTTTAAATACTACTCTATAATTTGTTGTATTTGTATATAGCCAGCTAGCAGAATCATGAGCTTGATTATTGAATAGTTTTTAGTATTTTCTAATTTTTGGTACAAAAAATGAAATAATATTTAAAAAGTAAAACATATCCATAACATAAAAAGTGAATTCTAGAAAGATTTTATAAAAAAGTTTCTCGAAAGGATCTTTTTGTTTTAGCAAAAAACAGTTAATATCTCTCAAATTTTGCATTCTATACAGAATTATTAAGAAAACAAATATATTTAGAACTGCATTTGGAATAATTTTTGTATAAAAAAATTGCACAATTTGGACCGGAAGTAATACTTTTACTCTTAACGAATAGCAGCTTTTGCCAAATATTTCGCAAATTATGCATTCTATAGAGATTTATTAAGAGAATAGAAGTATCTTCAGTTGAATTTGGTATAATTTTTGTTTAAAAAATTTTTCAAAAATTCGGACCAGTAACACTTACTCACAGGTTTGTTTTATTAAGAAGATACAGAATTCAGAACTTAATTTGGAACAATTTTAGAATACACATTTCGGAACGGAGATACGTACAAGAACGTCGCGTGGTGCCCACACCTCATTTTGATTTTTAAATTACATGTAAGAGAGCCTAGAGCATTCTACAACTAATGCAGTTCCAATCGTCATTTAAACCAGCTTTTGCGGGGTAACTATTAACGAATTTAGATGTAGTAAATTGTGATTATCTACTTGTTTTCGCTAGAAATAAATTACCCCATGCTATACAGAAGTTATTTGCAGTTAGACTAACGAGTATCGTAACTATAGTGTTACCATCTCTGTCCTTTCCACAAATAGCTCATTCATGTTTTACCAATGCCATGCTTAAATTGTATGCGTATGCCGTTCAAAAATATAAATACATTATTAAACAAATATGAATCTACACAGAATTATTTCTTTTATTAATATAGACATGGATAAGGAGGATTTTATAATTGTGGCGAAGCTCACTTGTGAGCCTTAAGCTTACTTATGGATAGTTTTATTATTAAACTTCCATAAAGTGCATGAGGTTTAAAAAAACTGGAATTTTTGAAAACTGTCTGAACTTTCATCTTTAAATAAAGTCTAATCCATATAAGATTTTTAAAAACAGTTTTTTTCTGATAGAGCTTACGTTGAAGAATAATTAATATCATGACTTCAATCTTCTACTGACGTTCCGAAAAATTTGAATAAAATCGCTTATAATGAAGATTTTTAAAAACGGAAAAAGAGTAATTTATAGGACATGTTATGATATAACTATGCAAAATTTCAACCTTCTATGGTAAAAATTGACGATTTGCTCAAGAGGGTCACCTTCATTTTATACAAATTTTGCAGCCCTTGGTACTTTGGCAAGTCCCGCTTTGGTTTCGTGAACCCTAACTTGACATCATACACTCGTCCCAATGGTCATTTAAAAAAAAAGTTCAAGTAAATCGGCCCAGTAGTTCCTCAGAAACCAATGGGTAGAAACCCGCTCTTATGTTAAATGCGGGTATCAAGTATATTAGAGGTATGTACCTCTGACATCTTTCATCATGTGCTGCTCTTCTGTAGCTTATCTTAAATTTCAAATAGTGTTAATTACATTCTATTTAACTCAATAAATAAAATACGTCAACTTAGTTTCAAAAATTATTTAATAATATCACTACAATATTGTTTCGCCAAACTTTGGCTTCATCAGGTTTTGAGAAACTGAATATACAAAATTATTACAACATAATATATAGTGTCACAACAGTATGGGATATGAGTGAGAATATATTATGTTGTAATAATTTTGTATATTCAGTTTCTCATCACCTGATGAAGCCAAAGTTTGGCGAAACAATATTGTAGTGATATTATTAAATAATTTTTGAAACTAAGTTGACGTATTTTATTTATTCAGTTAAATATGGAGTTTCAACATGTATCAGCCTCATCAATTAACTATTTGATATGTGCCAGTGATGGTGAACAAGGCAAGTGGTTTTTCAAACTACGTTTGAAATACAAGATAAACGAACAGATTATATGGTTTCTACACAAGTGTAAAGAAGAACACCTGACACCCAAACACATTAACATCAGATCCACACAGGACAACTTGGCATCGCGGAAAGCAATAGAAGTGGGCGTCAAGACCTGGATAAAAGAAGAACTGAAGAACCTATACAACAAACGAGATACCCTATCTGCATATATCAAGGTATTACATTCAGAGTTAACATTTAGACCCACAAATTTAGAATTTGACCTTTTATTTGAAGCTATTCACTCTAAAATCAGTCCAGTGATCCATAGAAAATATTTAATTCAAAATAGTAAGATTAAGAGACTTACTAAAACACTTAATAGCCATACTATCACCCCTAATAAAATCACACATAATTTTTCCTTTTTTGAACGATTCAAGAATTTAACAACTACTAAATTTACTGTAGATGAACAACGCTTGTTGTCTAAAGGTTTTAAACATAACATCAAGCCCCACATTAATAAAAAACTACTAGAAAATTTAGCCGTAGAAACAGAGCTTGCCCTAAGCAAACAAAATGATAGTCTTAGAACCAAATTTATAGCGGACGATATAATTAAGAACCATTCACTTTCAAACAATGTTAGCTCAGAAGTCAATACAATAAAATCTCTAAAACAAAAATCTTTAGAAAATCCAATTATTTTCACTAGAGCAGATAAAGGTAACACTGTCATTGCAATTTCTGAGCCAGATTATAATAAAAAAGTTATAGATTTCATAGATAATAATTCATTTTCAAAGTTACAATCAGACCCCACGAAAAAGTTTCAAAAAGAACTAAAAATGGTTTTAAATGATTCAACAATCAACAAAAACAACGTCTTACGATCATGAACCCCCAAGCACCTAAACTTTATGGATTAATTAAATTACACAAACCAGATATGCCCATTAGACCCGTAGTTTCCTTCATTAAAGCCCCGTGTAGTAACCTTTGTAAACAATTAATTCATATTATACTCGAACATACAAAATTTAAATCGGAGTGGTCCATACAAAATTCACAAGAACTTATTAAGAAAATATCGAGTTTAGATATTCCCCACAACAGTAAATTTGTTTCGTTTGATGTTACAAACCTATTCACCAATGTACCCCCTACAGAGGTAATAGAATTAATATCTTCAATGCTGGACTTAAGACACGTTAACCCGATTACCAAAACCGAGATTTTACATTTATTAAACATCTGTGTAAGACAGAATTACTGTCAATATAAACAACAGTTCTACACACAAACGACAGGTTTAGCAATGGGAAATCCCTTAAGTCCGCTAATGGCAGAAATATTTATGAACTACATCGAAACACAAATAAGTAAGCACCCCTTATTTAACAATTGTGTTTATTGGTACCGTTATGTTGATGACATATTAATCTGCTTTAAAGGTACAGTTAGGCAGTTAAAAGCGTTTCAAGACCACATTAACACCATACACCCTAATATAAAATTTACAACAGAAATAGAAAAGGATAAATCCATTAATTTCTTAGATTTAACGATTTCGAATAATAAAGGCAGGCATGAATTTGCAATTTTTCACAAACCTACGCACACAGATACTACTATGCATAAAAGTTCTTTTCACCCCTGGTCACAGAAGTTATCAGCGTATGAGTCAATGATACACAGATTAATTAATGTACCGATGAATAAAACTAACTTTGAATTAGAACTAAATAGAATCTACACGATAGCTAACAATAACGGCTATACAGTAAATTTAGTAGACAATATTCTTGCACGAAAACGAAAAAAGCAGGCTTTATCGTTAATTTATCCAAAAGTACAAGAAAAGTCAGATAACAAATATAATGCTTTCACCTATATAGGACATACATCAATAAAAATAGGTAAACTAATTAAAAACGTTAAGAACGAGTCAATAGCATTTAAAACTAATAATTCAGTTCAAAAATATATTAGAAATGATAAAGACAAAACGGATAAAAGGTTGAAATCGGGGGTCTATATGTTGACTTGTGAGTGTGATAAGGTATATGTGGGTCAAACAGGCCGTACTTTTGAACAAAGGACCGGGGAACATGAAAAAAGTTATATGGGTAAAAAAACGGACTCTACCTTCGCAACGCATTGTATAGATGAAGAACACGAATTCAATAGAGATTTCAAAGTTTTACATATTCAAGATAAAGGACAGAAACTTAATTTATTAGAAACCTTAGAAATTAATAGATATAGTAAATTAGGTCGTGCTTTAAACGATCAGACTCAATTCAATTATTCCCCGTTGTTACAATGCTATAGTTTATAAAATACCGCCACTCATATCCCATACTGTTGTGACACTATATATTATGTTGTAATAATTTTGTATATTCAGTTTCTCATCACCTGATGAAGCCAAAGTTTGGCGAAACAATATTGTAGTGATATTATTAAATAATTTTTGAAACTAAGTTGACGTATTTTATTTATTCAGTTAAATATGGAGTTTCAACATGTATCAGCCTCATCAATTAACTATACATTCTATTTAATACCAACAAAATCCTCTATTATATAAATTAGCAATAATAGCAAAAACAAATGACCGAAACAGTTCTTTGCTTCTGTTGTAAAATTTACAGAATCCTAATAAATAAGACAAGCAAGGCTCCGCACACCAAAGAAATAGGAGCACGCTTTTAACGTCTTTGTCTCTTCTCTTTGATCGTTGTTTTCTGATGTAATTTATATTTGTAATGTTGCATAAAGTTTAAATTATATATATTTTTATAAACTTAAATTGAATACTTCATTTTTATTATTATTGTGTGCTTTTTTTCTTATCGATAGTAGACTTCGAAAAGGCTGACATGCTTTTCCACTGTCACATGAAAATAGTATTGTAAACTGTCTGAATGGAAATGTTGCGCACTTTGAGCTCATTGTTTCTTTGGATACTTTAACATGACTTTTATGTTTAACATTAAATTACCTATCTCGCTCTTGAGTGTGTACCGGTTTGTGTAAAAAACAGTTCGAGAAGAATTTTAAATAAAATATACTATTGGCTTCACAAAATATATGCTTCAAAAGTTTATAAAATCGGACACTCTAAAAAGCGCCAGACAGCGATCGCTTTTTACAGCAAGCTGTAAAAACGCTGCAAGCAAACGCGAAAAAGGCGATCCATGCTCGAAGAGATTGCAAATAGAACTAGTTTATAAAATACCAACAAGTAACAGAAGGATATTGAGTAAATTCCGCTGTAGAGCACCCATAGACACGAGTTCCTGACTCATTGGTCATCATCAGTACGGTATAGCCTAAGAATAACGTGGAATAACCTTGGAGATGTAAGTATACACTTAAGACCATCATGTGACAGACCGCCATTTGTAGTTCCAGTTAGCAGATCCTTGGTTTTGAGGACAACAACCAACGTCGCCACGAAGAAGACATTGCAACCTTGTCCGAACCCAGGAGAGATAATCAAAAACGCAATTATCGCGGATACATAAAAAAACAAGAAATAGAAGGATATTGGGGAAATTCCGTTGTAGAGTAACCGCAGATACGTGTGACAAAGCCTTCCTTGTGGCGATGTTGGTCATTGTCCTCAAAACTGAGGATCTTCTAATTGAAGCTACAAGTAGCGGTCTGTCAACCAATGAGTCAAAAACACGTGCCTACGGTTGCTCTACAGCGGAATTTACCCAATATGCTTCTATTTCTTTCTCATATTTTATAATATAATAAATAAATGAATTGGGTAACTGGTACTCCGAATACTGACACATCTTCCTTAAGTGTTGGTTTCATACTCTTTGTCAAATGTGAAGAAGTACCACGGCGTTGGCATAATAATGACGCATAGAGGATATTAAAACTTAAATTCCTCTTCTTTTTCTTTTTATTATTATAAACAACTGTAAACAATTATTCAAGGTCATTGGGGCTTTTGAAGAACTTGCCTTCTCAAACAAAATGTTTCCTGCATTGAATTTTGTCGCTTTAGTCCATGCTTGAAATGCTATATCGAAACGTCATTTGATATATCCATTCATTTAAATATAATTTAATGCAATTGCAAGAAAATATCTCAATCGTGAAAAAATATTACAAATATTTGAGAATAACAAATTTTCTGCTTAACACTGTTAATCAATAATTAAATTTTATTATAAAAGTCTGTGTTAAGATTTACACTCGCTACTTCGACTTTTTTGACACTGTCAAATAATTCCACATTATGTGATAAATTTTGAACGTTAAGGGTATTTCCGACAAAATTTTCTAGGACTTGAAAACACCTCTCACAGTCTTGATGCTTGAATATAATTGTATTTGTAAATCGGTTGGCAGTATAATTTTTGATCTTTTTCAAACATTTTACATGATTAATTATAACCTGTCGTTGCATAAATTGTATTTATATGGTATTAGAGGTACTGTTTTGGACTATTTGAGATTCTATTCGTATAGTGTTGTCGGTTACCAACAGATCTCTATCCTCTTTAGTGATTAATATTACACTGGATGTTCCTCAAGAATCAGTAAATGGGCGCCTTTCGTCTATAGTCTATGTAAATAATCTTCATAAATGCTTCCAGCGTTTGAAGTTTATGAATTTGCCCATGATGACACGATCTTACTATTGGTGTTGGGTTTCTGACCCTGAATATGCTGCTGCAATGGTGACATATGCTAAAAATTGTCTTGAAGTTAATCAAACTAAAACTGTTTTGGTTTCCGTCATCCCATCTAGACGTTCTTATAACGAGTCATCGCCTGCTCGGATATGGAAGAAAATTATTCAAAATGTAACGAGCACTAAATTTGTTGCATGTGCAGAAAATCGTGAGGTCTATGTTTTACTTGGTATGAACTGAGTCATGCTCACCCATTTTTACAAAACATCTTATAATCTCGTTGTATTCATTATTTTTATTCGAATGCGCAATGTAACCATACAAACCTGAGCCTACTTAGTTTATAATAAAGATAATTATATTAGGTATACTAGACAACTGGATTTAATGGGTCACGATCAGTTCGTGAACCTCTTTAAACTTGGTAACTTCTTAAACAGAATATTTTTGTAGACAATTTAAACACTATATAAATCTTGACTTTCTGTGTTATTGCTTTTATAGTACCAAGAATTACATTGTTAGTGGAGTCGTTTAAGGTGGTATCAAACAATAAAAACCGAAATTTAATTTGCTTTTACTTTTATGTGTATGTATGTGTGTTTATTTTTGTTTTATTCTATGATTTGTAAATCTTTTTTGATGTTTTTAAGTATATGACAAAACCTATCCGTATGGAGTTGTAATGGTGCAGCCCATTTAACTTTACTAATTTTATAAAATTTTATTATTTTTTAAGGATTTAATCAAGTATATTTTTTGTATTAATATTTTGAAGGGAAATAATATTTAAAATCAATGAATGTGTTATTGTATTATTAAGTAGATATTAGTCATAGGATTTGTATATATTTATGAGTAAAAAAAGGGACGCCGAAAGTTTATATGTATTAACGTGATAAACACTCCAATAGCAATATACAATCCCGCGGCTAAATGAACGTGTATGTGCGTGTAAATGTGAAGTGGAACCCCTGAACTTTGCGGAAAGCGGGGAACCCCAGATTTTCTGATATAAAAGAGAAATACGCGCGAGAAAAGAAAGAGTCGACAGCAAGATACGTCAAATATCATATCAAAAGGCTAACTCCTAACATTAGACTACGCATAAGAGTCATTGTGTTTATAACTTCAATAAATAATTTACTACCGAGAAAACGTAGTAAAGTAGTGGTCAAAGTTGTACCTAAGAAGTAATTGTGCAACGTGTTATATTGTTAAAATAAAGATTGTATTCCGAGTGGCAGAACAAGCAGATGATGCCGTTGAAAACATCGTAGAAATAAAGAAGATTTCGTCGATAATCAGCAGCCCGAAGTTCCTGCTGGAAACACAAAAAAGAAGATGAATAAGAAGAATTTAGATATGGTATTATTTAAATGATTATTGTTTAATGACTGTAATGTTTTATGTAATAAAAGAGAAGAGACTGTAAAAATAAAAGTTCAAACAGAATGTAATTAAAAAAATATCGTCTAACAAATATATGTGTAAAGTAACTTGATATGTTCACAAGTATCGATATAAACACGTACAATATAGAATGTGCATTGTATGTAATAAATTCTGTCGTTTATAGCGTACGATTGAATCGAACAAAGGACCTACAGAAATGTTTGTGTTAGTTTAATGTTTGTAAAAAAAAAATGTATTAGAATTGCTTTTTAAATATATGTGTTGTGTACTTGTGTTGTTTGTAAAATTATAGATACAGGATTCATTGATTTTAATATAAGAATTATTAAAATTTTTAAATCGTATTTTTTTTAATGTACAGGAACCCCTTTTACTTAATCATTTCAATTAACTCGAATCGCCCTGATATAATTTGAGTTGAGCTGGCAAAACAAATAATTTTACATTTTATTTCTAAAGTTTAACTTTAAATTAAATATCTTAATTTAGAGATAGGGGTTTCTCTGCATTGTATCACCCAACTTTGGGGTGGTACCTATACAGAGCATATGGCTAATAAAGGATTATTATTATATAGAATTGTATTTTGTTCGTCAACTGAATACGATGACTTTGGACGAAACGTGAACAACACGCTTCCACAGGAAAATCATTAAGCATATTGTAGATACAACTTCTTCTACAAGTCTACAACTTACATTACAATTGAATTTGTTGTAACTCCAGTTTCTTAGAAGAACTTGGATCTATGTAATTATAATCGGCAGAATATCATTTGTTTCGTTGAGTCACACAGAAATTTATTATGGTTAACTGGATAACAAATCGTACCCATGCAACCTCGATCCCAATTTCAACCAAACTTCTGACAGTAGCATGACTGCATTACATAGTTACCAACCTATTAATAACTATATTAGAACGATTCATTAGTTACCAACTGTATTTTCTCATATTTCAAATGCCTGTGGAGTATTTCTGGTTTGTTTCATACATGAATTATAAATTGGCATTTTCTAATTCATTTAAGTTGACCTTTTTGTTAATAATAGAAAATGCTAAATAATAGTCAACAAAGATGTTGATCACGCCGTAGCAGCCAGTAATAATGCAAATTCATCAAACCAAACGCCTTATCAAGTATTCAGCTAGAACTATAAACTTAGTTTCAGTTAAGAGCTAATAAATAAATAGTTTAAGGACCGAATTTTCAAAATAAGGGGAACTATTAACAGACTGGCTGCAAATGATGAGTACAAGTTTTCTTTGTGGTTAATCCAAGTCGTAGTCTTCCACAGTTATCGCTAATTTTCTTGGTTTTATAGTTGAATTATTGTTGACGTCTATACTTCTGCTTTCGATCTGTTGTCAACTACACTAAGCAACATCTTCAGGGCTGATGATTCTACTGAGATTACCTGAAACAGTTTGTTCTAGGTGTCGTCGGCTCGACTTCTGCTGCCTATGTTTCGTCCAGTATTTTAAGGGACACCTTGAGAGCAACTACAATTACCTGAAACAGAAGAACTACAAACTGGCTGTTTCAAGTGATCGCATTAACATGATCTGCCTTGAATATGTCATCAAGGATACTGAATAAAGAAAGTAAAAAAATAGAAATAACAACATAATTTTAACCCAGAGACCAAGAAGATTTCTTGGTGATTATTCGAAAACTTACCACGTAACCACAATAATTCCAAAATTTTCAAGCTTCTACAATAGATTGGTAGATTAGTAACACTATCAGAATTATTATTAAAAATTAGTGGTTATCATGTAGTTAACTATTATAGCCGAACAACACATATACATGGAGGTGTAGCAATATTTGCAAAAAATGGTGTATAGTATTGATGCAATCGAAAAACTATCAGTAGACTTACATTTTGAACGTGTAATTTCTAGGTTTAAAACCTTAAATAGTAAGATTATTGTTATTGTCATATATAGAAGCGGTGACGGTGATCTAGATCTTTTTATAGATAAGCTGGATCCTGGCTCTTGGCATTGCTGTGTCATTTTGGGATTACAGGGTCTGTGTCTGTGGCGACTTCAATATTAACTTTTTAGTATCTTCTAATGAACTGAAGAAACTCACGCATGTGTTAAATTCTTACTGTTTAAGAGCAACAATAAACGAGCCGACACGCTTAAATAACTGCTTGGATAACATTTGTATAAGTGGAGAATTTTGTGAATTTGAATCTTCCGTTGTCCATAACGGCCTTTCCGATCATTCTAGACAGGTTCTGCTTTTGCCTTTTGGGAGTGGGAATGATTCTAGTCAAAAAATAAGTTATAGAGAGTTGAATAGGGAAAGTAATATATCAATGTTTAGGGACCTCATGGAGCACAAAAGCTGGCACGATGTTTACAGTGAAACAAGTGCCAATCAACAGTATTCTAAGTTTATAGATGGTATTCAACATACTTTTAATTTAGCATTACCCTTAAAAATAAAGAAAGTAAATAAAGCTACTCCACGGAATTACTGGATAACAAACGGTATCAAAATCTCGTCGCAAAAATTAAAAGATTTGTATTTGTTAACATTAACTGGCAATGAGGAAATTAAGGAATATTACAAAAGATACAAAAAGGTATACAGCTCGGTGATTAAAAAAGCAAAAGAAATATACAATAATAACTTAATATTAAATTCAAATAACAAAAACAAAACGGCTTGAGAAATAATAAAAGGTGATAATTCGAATTTTAAAAGCAAGGACATGAAAATAACACTAAATAATGAAATAATTTCAAACCGTAAAGTATTATCTAACTGTTTTAGTGATTACTTTACAAACATTACATGTGGCCTGTCTCAAGGACAATCAAATGAATGTAATATGGAAATATCAATGAATGATCTGACGCTGTTCTTTAATCCCGTTCATGAGATTGAAGTAGAGACAGCAATTATTCAATTAAAATCAAGCGTCTCAACAGGTTATGATAAGATTTTCTCTCTAATTATCAAAAAATGCATAAACAGTATTACTACCCCGCTTACTTTTATTATAAATAATTCCTTGAGTTCTGGTGTATTTCCGAATGACTTGAAGCTTGCCAAAATAATACCTATACATAAGAAAGGCGATGAAAATCTGATGCAAAACTACAGGCCTATCTCATTACTTTCTATATTCTCTAAGGTTATCGAGAGGATAGTTGCCGATAAGCTGTTATCATTTTTTAACAGATGTAATATCTTGAATGATAATCAATATGGATTTAGAAAGGGACGCTCCACAATGCATGCAATAGTTGAACTACTAAACAATGTCTACAGAAACATCGATGTGGGCAATGAATGTTTGGCTATTTTTCTAGATCTGAGTAAGGCTTTCGATTGTGTTAATCACAAACGGTTGCTGGAAAAGTTATACAGGTATGGTGTAAGGGGAACACCCTTACAATGGTTTAGGAGTTATTTGGAAGACCGAATGCACTATGTGCAGGTCGGTTCGTATCGATCGCGAGAACAGCCTATGACTTCAGGGGTTCCTCAAGGATCCGTGCTCGGCCCACTATTGTATATAGTATATGTAAATGACGTGCGCTCCAAAAATGCTATACTATTTGCTGATGACACAACGATATTTATAGCCTGCGATAGGAAGGATAATGTCGCCCCATTATCCTTCACCGCACCGGCGAACGAAGAACTGCGGAACCTCGAGCTATATTTTAATGAAAATGATTTGCATCTAAACTCACGTAAAACAACATTTATCAACTTTAACGTATCAAATAGAGAAATGAATTATAGTTACCTAATTAAAACTAGTGAAGCTAGTATTACTCAAAAAGGTACGGCAAAATTTTTAGGCGTAACAATCGATTCAGGATGTAACTGGGAGACCCATATCGACGGCCTATGCAAGAGGCTGGGATCTGTGTGTTTTGCACTAAAACAATTGAAGCTGTCAGTAAATATAGATATTTTAAAAAGGTACAACTACGCAAGTTTTCACTCTTTAGTATCGTACGGCACATTGGCATGGGGTTCCTCAAGTGAGAGTGAGAGGGTCTTCAGGTTACAAAAAAGAGCAATACGGAACATGATGGGTGTAAGTGCGGGGACATCATGTAGAGGTTACTTCACTAGTTTAAATATTATGGCGGTTCCCTGTACTTTTATTTACCAAATATTAACTTACGCCAAGCAAAATCTGTCCCAATTTATAAAAATTGGTGATCACCATGAATATGCTACGAGGCGGGGTGATGCTTTGGAGGTGCCCAGACACAGACTATCGATTTATAAAAAAAAGCCCACAGTATTTAATGATAACTGCCTACAACGGAATCTCCAAAAATTTAAAAAGTCTACCGTTGGAAAAATTTAAAGTAGAATTAAAAAAGTTACCGATTGCCAGATGCTATTACTCTTTTAGTGACTTTGAAAATGACAGGCAGATCTTAGATTTGCATATCTAAATTGTTTGTTTGTGATTATTGTATTTATTTTTATTTTTTAGATTATTATATTGTAATGCATTGGTTAGTGCTTATGCTTGTATTATATTTGTATTGTTTGACTTTTTATAATTACATTTACATTTATGTGACTTGTTATATACCATTTTTATGGTCATTGAATGAATAATAATAATTATTATTATTATTATTATAGCCGAATTATTTTACAAACAGTAGTCTAAATAGTCACTTTTAATATTGTAATTATCGACTACTTTTCACCTAATTATTACTCCGGAATTTAAAACAAATTAAGTCTAGAATTAAGGACTACAGCCAATTAAACCCATATGTAATAATTAGGGAAGAGAAACAAAAATTTAAGTTAAATATTTAAAAAAATCCGTTCTGTAAAAGTAAACATAGATATACCTCTACATAGCACATCAAATTCTCGCGACAAATCTATTAATTTTCCTTTCATTCTCCCGATGACAATTCTCTCTTCTTTTTTTTGAGAAGGTAATTTACGGCACCACACTTTCACGTCACATCTCAAGAATAAAAGAAAGCTTCGCGCGCTCCGGAATAAATTCCGGGAGTATAAAGTGAAGAGCTCATTTGGGCGCGCCCAGTTTACATTATAATGTTTATGTGTCGGCGTCGGTATAGACTTGGCACCCTTCTTTGTGGTGTGCTAATTTCACCCAGTGTCTGCAGAGACTGCGATCGCTACAGGACGAGTCCAAACCATCGCTATCTCCACCGACATAGTGCAAAGAGTTCTTCTCCTCTCTTCTCTTTCGCAATTTATGGCGAGCGACGCACGTGCTCTAGATAGTGATAAAACATACAGCAGCGGAGTCTCGCCGTGCCGCCTCTATTCACCTCCAACTCCACATCTCCCTACCCCTCGATAACGCCCAGTATAATAGGATTTACTATACGTAACATAATGGACCATTCTGCGCCGTTTTCTTATTCTTTCTCGAGATAAAATGTTGAAATACTCGCGATATCTGGTTATCAGTGTTGCCGCAGCGAGGCGCCGGAAATGAACGAACCTGTACGATAAGAGCGCCGCCCCGCGCCACGGCTCACAATACGAATATAATGTTATCTGACGCGGTTTTTATGCGCCTTTGTGTTTAGACTGTGGTGGTTCTTTCTGCCGACCATTGTCTAACACAATCGCCACTGATTGTTAATTGAGTTTGTGTGAGGATGTCGCTAAATGAATTTATGAAAGTTTGATTCTTCTGTAAACCTCAAATGAGATTTCCCGTACGTTACACGGAAACGCCGATTATTAACAAATACGTCGACGGCCCATTATCGATTCCTCTTTGATCTCAATTGATAATTGTGTATATATAGAATATTTTCCATATTTTTTAAATCAGCATATTATTAGATAATATTTTTTTATACTAGGGTTGGTAAAGAAAGTTATGTCCATTGAGAAGATATGTGAAAGGAAATGTCGAATGAGTCGAGCAGAAGTGGTTCGTCCGGTAAGGTTCGACAGTATACATCAGATTAACAACAATGACAATTTTAGCAAATATATTTTGATAGTTGTGTTTATATTCTTTAATTGAATATTGCCTTTAAATTTGTAACGTAAAAAGCTAATCTTAATGTAACCAAAATGAAATGTTAATCCTACAAAATTAAAGTATCCACACACTTCACGTGTAACCAAAATGTATGCAACATTAAAACGAAAAACAAACACTATAAGACAATTTCGAAAATAAGAAATAGAACCGACAAAAATATGGAACTTAAGAACAAAACATATATAAGAAAATTCCAAAACGAATTGCTATATTTAAGCAATAAACACAGATAAAGGAATAAAAACAGATATAAAACCAATAGTGCAACAAATAATTTTACAAATATTGCAAAAAAAAACCGTACAGAAAAACAAAAAAGAAATTGCGAAGGTGATCGATCGGTTACAACGACAATCAAGAAACAGAATTTAAAAATTAACTCAAGAACAAAACATATATAAGAAAATTCCAAAACGAATTGCTATATTTAAGCAATAAACACGGATAAAGGAATAAAAACAGATATAAAACCAATAGTGCAACAAATAATTTTACAAATATTGCAAAAAAAACTTACAGAAAAACAAAAAAGAAATTGCGAAGGTGATCGATCGGTTACAACGACAATCAAGAAACAGAATTTAAAAATTAACTTAAGAACAAAACATATATAAGAAAATTCCAAAACGAATTGCTATATTTAAGCAATAAACACGGATAAAGGAATAAAAACAGATGTAAAACCAATAGTGCAACAAATAATTTTACAAATATTGCAAAAAAAACTTACAGAAAAACAAAAAAGAAATTGCAAAGGTGATCGATCGGTTACAACGACAATCAAGAAACAGAATTTAAAAATTAACTTAAGAACAAAACATATATAAGAAAATTCCAAAACGAAATGCTATATTTAAGCAATAAACACGGATAAAGGAATAAAAACAGATATAAAACCAATAGTGCAACAAATAATTTTACAAATATTGCAAAAAAAAACTTACAGAAAAACAAAAAAGAAACTGCAAAGGTGATCGATCGGTTACAACGACAATCAAGAAACAGAATTTTAAAATTAACTTAAGAACAAAACATATATAAGAAAATTCCAAAACGAACTGTTATATTTAAGCAATAAACACGGATAAAGGAATAAAAACAGATATAAAACCAATAGTGCAACAAATAATTTTACAAATATTGCAAAAAAAAAACTTACAGAAAAACAAAAAAGAAATTGCAAAGGCGATCGATCGGTTACAACGACAATCAAGAAACAGAATTTAAAAATTAACTTAAGAACAAAACATATATAAGAAAATTCCAAAACGAATTGCTATATTTAAGCAATAAACACGGATAAAGGAATAAAAACAGATATAAAACCAATAGTGCAACAAATAATTTTACAAATATTGCAAAAAAAAAACTTACAGAAAAACAAAAAAGAAATTGCAAAGGCGATCGATCGGTTACAACGACAATCAAGAAACAGAATTTAAAAATTAACTTAAGAACAAAACATATATAAGAAAATTCCAAAACGAATTGCTATATTTAAGCAATAAACACGGATAAAGGAATAAAAACAGATATAAAACCAATAGTGCAACAAATAATTTTACAAATATTGCAAAAATTTTATGAAAATTACATTTTGGGCAATTTTCTATACCTATTAGACTAATTTTAGATTATGCTACAAATTTTTAGTTTTGTTTAAATTAATAATTATTCTGGTAGATAACGTCAACATATGAAGGTTATTTTACCATATAATTAATCGATGCAGGAGATATGTTGAAACTCCGTAGTAATAAGTAACAACACTGGGTCTTGATTTTCAAATTTATAGCAACCACTACAATATTGTTTGGCTACATTGTAGTTTCATTAGGTGGATGAAATAATAAGTATTTCGTCCACCCGATGAACCTACAGTGTATCAAACAATATTGTAGTGGTTACTATAAATAAATTTTGAAACTCTCAAGCCTAGTGTTGTTTATTTGTTTTTGTCTGGTGTCATAACAACGCTATAAACGCATCGAAAACGATGCGTTTATATCTTATAAACGCACTCTGTGCGTTTATAGATTATCTAGTTCAATTTAGTTTTTCGAGGGTGGCTACATATAATTTGTAAGCATAATGTCAAAAAGTCAAAATAGTAGCTATATTTTCAATATGCAAAATATCTCTGAAAATGAAACGAAGTAAAATATTTTATAACTATAATAATCTGTGCGGACGATGTTCAACGAACATTTTTCAAGTTTTAGAAATACAGCACTATCGGCAAAATAAATAAATAAAATGAAGTTGCAACGATCCATTGTTGAACAAATATTTTATTTTTAATTATGTTTTTGAATTGTACAGTTAGTGTATACGTTAATAGATTACATAACTGGTGGAATTCTAAGTAGAAATTTGGTGCAATGTGCTACTGGTGATTAAATAGAACCAATTTCGTTAATTCATGGCGAATTTTCGTTCGTTGGATTGAAGTGGTATATTTTTTCGCCATATTGAAAAAGCGAATTTTTGTATAGGCTCTAACAATTGCTTGTATTAGAGTATATCCATGATGTTCCTCACGAATAGGAATCTCTCTAAAATGTTCTTCCAGTTCAGGGAATATTATATATATTTTTCCGTAATATTTTTGTGCTACAGCTATTGTAAATACAGTTATGAATCCTGTATCCTCTGGTAGGTTGTTATTATTCAAGACGAACATTTTTCTAATTTCCACTTCACTCGTGGCACAAATGTCGGAAACACTCTTCGAAGGAATGTATAAGCCACCTAAAACGATATAATTAAAAGTGGTATTATTAAATTTGTTAATAGAAAGTTAATACCCCTGTTTCTCTTAAACAACAACTTATATGCAAAATCATCTTCCACTATTCTTGCAATGTAAGTTTCTAAACATGTTGAACATTTTAATGTTCGCCTCAACATTTTTATCACAAAACCCGCCAAGTATGTGACAATATTTGCAGACACTTCAGTAAGGCTACAAAAACCAGGTGTAACATCTTTGTTCGTGCTTGGTTGTGACATGCTTGTGGCACTTTCAAGTGGTTGTCCAATGAAAGGGACTGCATTTATTTTTAATGTTCTTTTGCCACCTCTAGCAATAAAATCCTCTTCCTTGAAATGTTTAGAACAAACCACCTTGCTCTTCGACCAAGTAAAATCATTGGAAGGTTTATCCAATGCATCTAACCATTTATGCAGTAGTTCACTCCGAGGAAAAATACAAGCGTATTTTCGTTAAATAATATTGTAAACTTGCTAAAACGAATAATGCATTGTTTTATCATGTTACTTATGTATGAAATGAAACACCTTCAGGTTTAAACCTTCGGTCATTAGAGCAGCCTGGGACCGGACAAGACATGCTTTAAAGTCTTTAAAAACAACACAAATCGATAACAAAACACAAAACACTCGTCGAAATAAAATGACACTTCCACCAGGTTACCGCGTTTGACAATACAAACATAAAAATGGCTGCCACTACTGAACCCCGCTAAAAGAGGATGCGTAGTCGTCAAAGCGCGTTCTCCCCACTCTATTTCTATGATCGTGACGCATACTGTCGAGACGGCGAGTGTGCACACTTGTCGAGTCGTGGCGCGTTTTGGCGTTATTTCTGATCAGTGGTTATCTAACTTTTACAGAATTCAAGCGTTTGCTAATTTCTATGCGTAGTGATGCACTGCGAGCCACGCGTTTTCCAGAAACACATATGCGAGTCATAAATACCATCACCGCTCTAGCGCGATCGTGAGTGAGCAGTCGGCGACACGACAAAACGCATCACGGCACATCAGCAGTCGATGATAATGTGCCTCTTTTGTCTACAATTAATTTATGGATCCGATACGCTGGTGTGTTTTCGACCTAATGTCTGATTGATATGATGTCTGACCGATATGAGTGCTCCATTTTAGACACTCACTACCCATAAATCCATTAATTTGGTTTCATTTTATTAGCTGTTCTTTAAAATTAACAGTAATCAGACATAAAATAATATGTAAAGTAAAATAGGGGAAACACCAATATGATAAACGGAATAATTGGGTCCGGGATTAGATATAGTGTCTTAAAATAGGCCGTTCGGTTTTCATTTCTTCATGCTAAAAGTCAATTATGGTGAAATAGAAACATATTTTGACGTCGCATCTCAATTATTAGTTAAGCCACAGCTCCTTAAAATAAAATTGAATGTTTTCTAGCAAATGTACTAACGTAGAACATGTTTGAAAAACTAATTGACCAATTGGATTCGTAAACTTGGTTTCAAAAATTATTTAGTAATATCACTACAATATCGTTTCGCCAAATTTTGGCTTCATCAGGTGATGAGTAACTGAATATACAAAATTATTACAACATAATATATAGTGTCACAAAAGTATGGGATATGAGTGTGGGTATTTTATAAACTATAGCATTGTAACAACGGGGAATAATTGAACTGAGTCTGATCGTTTAAAGCACGAGCTAATTTACTATATCTATTAATTTCTAAGGTTTCTAATAAATTAAGTTTCTGTCCTTTGTCTTGTATATGTAAAACTTTTAAATCTCTATTGAATTCGTGTTCTTCATCTATACAATGCGTTGCGAAAGTAGAGTCCGTTTTTTACCCATATAACTTTTTTCATGTTCCCCGGTCTTTTGTTCAAAAGTACGGCCTGTCTGACCCACATATACCTTATCACACTCACAAGTCAACATATAGACCCCCGATTTCAACCTTTTATCCGTTTTATCTTTATCATTTCTAATATATTTTTGAACTGAATTATTAGTTTTAAATGCTATTGACTCATTTTTAACGTTTTTAATTAGTTTACCTATTTTTATTGATGTATGTCCTATATAGGTGAAAGCATTATATTTGTTATCTGACTTTTCTTGTATTTTTGGATAAATTAACGATAAAGCCTGCTTTTTTCGTTTTCTAACAATAACGGCTATACAGTAAATTTAGTAAGCAATATTCTTGCATGAAAACGAAAAAAAGCAGGCTTTATCGTTAATTTATCCAAAAATACCAGAAAAGTCAGATAACAAATATAATGCTTTCACCTATATAGGACATACATCAATAAAAATAGGTAAACTAATTAAAAACGTTAAAAATGAGTCAATAGCATTTAAAACTAATAATTCAGTTCAAAAATATATTAGAAATGATAAAGATAAAACGAATAAAAGTTTGAAATCGGGGGTCTATATGTTGACTTGTGAGTGGGATAAGGTATATGTGGGTCAGACAGGCCGTACTTTTGAACAAAGGACCGGGGGACATGAAAAAAGTTATATGGGTAAAAAACGGACTCTACTTTCGCAACGCATTGTATAGATGAAGAACACGAATTCAATAGAGATTTCAAAGTTTTACATAAACAAGACAAAGGACAGAAACTTAATTTATTAGAAACCTTAGAAATTAATAGATATAGTATATTAGGTCGTGGTTTAAACGATCAGACTCAGTTCAATTATTCCCCGTTGTTACAATGGCTATAGTTTATAAAATACCCCCACTCATATCCCATACTTTTGTGACACTATATATTATGTTGTAATAATTTTGTATATTCAGTTACTTATCACCTGATGAAGCCAAAGTTTGGCGAAACGATATTGTAGTGATATTATTAAATAATTTTTGAAACCAAGTTTACGTATTTTATTTATTCAGTTAAATATGGAGTTTCAACATGTATCAGCCTCAGCAATTAACTATTCAATTGGATTCGATTTTAGAGAATAGAATTTACTAATCGGCGAATAAAATTACGCATTAAGATTAAATATACGCGCACTTGCTATTTACACACATTGCAATAATATTTATAGGTCGCTGTGTAAGATAAATACAAATAAGTTATAGTGAAATTAGAGTATGCAGGCTTTAAAATCTTGATTATTTTTTGCAAATAATTACACACTGTCGACCAATCGGTAAAATAAAACGAGTAATATCAATTACAAAAGTGTGCATTATTATATTCCAGAACAATATGTGGCAAATGCAAACAGACGAAAAACGTTAATGTAATGTTAGTACCATAATAATTGCTATACCCCCTCCAACATAAATTAATTTTCAAGACTCAAAAACGAGTTCGCCAATTGCTTTTGTATGCACCGTGCCGTGTATTTTTAGTCGCTGTTAAATTAAAATAAACCAAATATTTATTCCCAAACAAATTAAAAACCCCATTTCTCGACAATAATAAAACGAAATTAAAACCGCAAATTACTTTCGCGCGATTAAAACTCAGGGTAATTGTTGATGTAAAAATGTGATTAAAATCAGATCCATTTTGGCCTCTCGTTTTGTCAGATTTAATCCGTGTTTGCCGTACTGAACCGCCAGTTATACGTAATACAATAGGACTCCTCTATTCGTCACAGATGTACAAGTGATGATGTGGAAACACCCCAGCGACGATCTTATGAAAGTAAACTGTTTCACAAAGGCTATCTGATAATGTAATCAAGTTTAACTATAATTTTTGTTACGATTTTGAGCGTCAAATTACGCTTTTTTAATAATTAATTCTGATTTATTGTATCTATAGACATACATGTTGAATATATTCTTCGAATTGGTCATCAAATTATATTTTTTTTAGCTACAGCTGTGCTTGTTGTGTACACAATTCGAAAACTTTTTCTGGATTATCTAGGATATCCCTTCGCTGTGTGAAATGAATATTTACTGTTTTGTCGAGATTTACTATTACTTTCTTCTCCTCGCATTAATTCAAAAACTTATTCAATAATTTATTTGGATACAGTAGCAATAGATAAATCCTCGGCATATGTAACAAAATGTCCAGATGGTATAACACTCGGCAAGTAATTAATATAATATTGGAAAAAGAAAATGAAAGAAGTTATGGACGCGGTTATGCTAGTAATGGGGAATAAATTGTCACATGTGAGGTAAAGTTATGCCTTTTGGGGAATCTTCTCAATTACAGGACAAATCCCCATTTTCCGAAAACGACCGAAATAAATTTTGCTATCTCTAATAAATAACATGAACTTATGCTTCATGTTTCAAGTGTGAATGACTAGAAAAGACTGCTGGCTTTAGGCGACAGATCACTTTTGATTAACTAAAAAAAATACCATAATAGGGGATGAAATATTTGATAAAGTACCTATTATGTTCAATTTTATGCTTAGCATGCTCAGGTGGGCAATGAATTTACTTTTTGTTACAAAGCAAAAATTTGGATACTTGAATCTTCATGACGCTACTGCCAAATTTAGGTTCCTAAAGAGTGTTAGTCGACTTTGAAAACGCTTTCTTTAAAGCAATTAAGAGCTGCTTTCCAATTGCTAAACCAAATAGTGAATTTTCATTTATGTCAAAGCCTTATCAGGAAAATAAATAGTACTGACTTATATTCAAAAAACAACAAACAACTGTGAGGAATTTGGTTTCTGTATGATGAACTTGGCACAGATTGTCGTTGGCCATTGCCAATTTCGATCGCTCACAAGTGAAGCACAGAAAGTATGAGGGACTAGATGACCCAGATGCATATTTGTTTTCATTTAAGTTTTTCCTGTGCTTTTGTAATTTCAAATAGAATAAAAATATTGTTTATTCGTGTTTTCTTCTGTGGACATATTTTGTGGGAATTTTATAATATGGGCATCTTCCTATGTGGGTATTTTTACGTGAAGGTATTTTTCATTTCAACAATAAAATTGTCATTGTGAACTAATTTTGTGAGCGTTTTTTACGTGTACTTCTTCCGATTACCATTTTTTGACTACTTATGTATTTAAATATTCGTAGCATTAATATTCTCATTCCTACGTAATATAGAAACGATTTGTTTTGCAAACGCATTCAATAATGATAGCACACTACTTCCATGTAACATTGCTAAATCGCAAATCCAAAATAATAATAAAAAAATAGTGTATTGAGTAACTTAAGTCACTGAAAACATCCATAATATTACATTTTCTCACCGTTCTCGCATATTGATTTACGTAGAACATATTTATTTAGGTTATTGTTTACATCATATTCAATGCAATATTTACTTCCTATTCAATACACATTCGTATGTATACCTAATGCTAATATTGTGTACAGAATGTAATAGAAATCAACAATAAAATAAACAAACACATAAGATATTTGTATAATCTGTAGCATATGCTATATACAAAAAATATATTTCTGATAATTGAGATTTTTACTGCATCGTTTGATTATCAGTTATTTGCCAATATTTTGTATAGACCTTAGACTTCAAATACAGTTTTCGACTGCATGCAAGGTAAACGTATCACAACTTCGGAATGATTATAGTATAATCATTAAATTGCAGTGGCGTCTGTATTAGGAATCGAGCGATGAAAGTGGCGTGGGTAAAGAGCGGGTATATGTCAGCGAGAGGGCACTTCTCTGCGGTGCCGATGACGCAAGTCCAGAATGTAATATACAGCGGTAAGTGTATGTTATAATTTCTATCGGTGCAAATACAACTATAAATTACGTTAGTAACATAATCGAAATGATAGAAAATAATACACTGACATCAAGATAGAATTAAAAAATCTAGGTCCCCCTACACCAAATTTATTGATTAAACTAGAAGATCACAATTCGAAAACTAATAAAACCGTGACGAGAAAATTCAACAGAAGCTCTTACAGTTTATCAGACTGGTTGTGTGGGTGTAATGTGCACAATGCTTTTTTTTGTTATGAGTGCTTAATTAGGAATTCTCCACAAAGCAACCCTGCCTAGACTTATAAATGTATTAGGGATTTAAAACACTTTGGTGAAAAAGTAAAAAGACATAAAGTAAGTGAGAAACATCTTAGTAACATGATAGAATAAATATAATGTGCCAGCTGAACCCTGGATATAGATTAAATATAATTCAGCACAATGAAAACGTCAGTAAAAACAGTTTTGTGGCACGTTTGAAATCGCTTTAAGGGGCCATGACGAAACACAAGACAGTGCGAATCCGCGGATTTCTCGTGGATTGGTTAATTTATTGGCAGGAATTGACAGCACCCTCAAGGACCACATCAACAAGTCTAATACTAGAGTTTTTCTGGGTCTGTCAAAAACCATTCAAAATGAACAACTGGACAGTATCTATGAAGTTTCTCGCACTTTGATTCTAGACGAAATTAACAAAGCCCACTATATCGCTATACAAGCAGACGACAGATTCGGCTACATTTTCCCAGTTAGCTTTTACAGTTCGATACGAGTTGAACGGAAATATACAACGATTTCTGACTTTTCTGCAACCAGAGAATCATACTGCTGATGGCATTAGCAAATGTTTATTGGAAGAACTTAGGAAAATTGAATTGGACCAAATGCCTGTAAAATTAATATCCCAAAGCTACGATGGCGCCTCAGTAATGAATGGTAAAAACAGCGGTGTTTTGTTAAAAATATTTACAAAAAAACAAATTATATTCACTGTTACGCGCACCAGTTAACTCTGATCGTTGAACGGGCTGCCTCACATAAACAAGTGAAAGTGTTCTTTTGCAATCCAGATGGTTTTTTTTTATTTTTTTTACAAGGCCCCCAAAGCGTACTGCTATACTGGATGAGGTTGTGAAAAATCGACTTCTGCGGGCTGCACCAACCAGATGGAACTTTAAATCAAGATGTGTTGTGAGTGTCTTCAGATATAAAAAAGATATTATCACATATCTGACGCGGATCATAGATGATGAATCTAGTGACCAGTCGACAATAACGAAAGCTGTAGGCTTGAAAAACATTTTAAATGATTAAAATTGCTGCAATTGCTGGTTATATTTTTTTAATAAAATCATGCCGCATTACGAAATTCTCTACAACCAATTACAACATCATCAAATTGACAGTATTAAAATACAGTGATATTTTGTGTTTGGCGGAGCACTGATTTACGGGTGATAGTATAGAAAATGTCAATGTTAGGAATTTTGTTCTTGTAAATCATTTTATTAGAAGTGTATCGATACATGGAGGAGTGGCAATATTTGCGAATATAAAAACAAAGAGTAGCCTTAATATGTCTGTCACTAATGTTGATAAGATCGATAATATCTTATATATTTGAGTGTACAGAAAGTAAATTTGTATATATACCAGTACAAATTTAAAATTGATAGTTGTAGTAATCTATAGAAGGAATAGTCGGGCAAATATTCGGCATTTATTGACAAACTTAATGAATTATTAGAGTTCTTAATTAAATTTAAAGTCTTTAATGTAAATTTTCTTCGAATGAATTAAAAACTTTGTAGACCTACTAGATTCGTACAATATTAACATGACTATACAGGTTCGGTCTGTTTTTACCTTACATGCGAGCCAAAAGTCCATGTATTGAGACGAACGTTGTTGCCAATATTTATACACATGTGGGAAAGTACTGTTCGACGCTAGACGACAGGCCGATACGATCATTACGATCATAAGATTCCAATATAATGCATATTGCAGGGGTTGTTATCTTTATTTTTAGGTATTATTCCCATTCGTAATATTCTTAAAAAAGTATCTTAAGTTAATATTATAAGAATTCCTTCAGATTTATTTTTATGATTGAATTTAATTTGGTTTTGCTGAAGGTCTACTTGTCGGCTCGTGTATGTATATCTGTTAGGTAGGTACGGTTTGGCAACTCCTTTCGTGTTTTGTACGGGAAGCCGCATGCAAGATAATCGTAGGCCAAACGTGTATATATAAATGAATCTGCAGGGAAGCAGCGTTGCTTGGATAATACATGTATTGGTAGAACATTTGCATGGGAGATACATGGTAATGGCCATTCATAATGGAATTTCTGATCACTCAGCGCAGACACATCTGCTAATAGCATGACTGAGAAATGAAATATAAGAAAATGTATGTTTAGAAATTTCAAAAATGTCGACAATATAAGATATTTTAAATATTGGGTACTTGCCGAATGTCATACTAATATTACTAGTTAATGTGTAAGTTTTAGCGGTATTATTAAATGCAATATAGGATTAGCTTTTCCGTTAATATCGAAACATACGGTAGCTCGTACAGTTGATCGGTGGATTATTTGATTACTCTCGGAGACTCAAAGATTTATATGTCTTGTTCTGAGCGGTGATGACAAAGATATATACAGGGTTGTTATAAAGTAAGGGATATACTTTAACTTATTATAACTTTTTATCAAAAACTAAACGAAATTTTATTGTTTAAATAATGGGATTTTGTATGTCCAAACCCAGTTACCGCAAATGTTCAATATGTCCTCCATTTTGATCTTGTAAAATCAGCAACCGTTTCTCTAAATTGTACACTGCATTTCTTAACATTTCTGGTTGAATTGCACCAATTTGCTCCGTAATATTGTCTTTTAATTCTTCTAGCGTTGTTGGTCTTCTTCTAAACACTAAATTTTTTAAATGACCCCACAGCCAGTAGTCCGCTGGGTTAAGATCAGGTGATATTGGTGGCCATGAATTTGCAAAATGTCTGCTTAAAACGCGATCTTGAAAAACGTTAGTTAAAAATTCTTTAGCTGGTCGGAAAATGTGCGGAGGTGCTCCATCCTGCATAAAAATCATGTTTTCAATTCTGTGGTGCTCGTCTTGCAGCTGTGGAATAACATAATCTCTTAACATTTGCAAGTATCGTTCACCGTTAACAGTTACAGATACGGCTTCTCCATTCTGTAGCTCTTCGAAGAAATACGGACCAATGATAAAATCAGCTGTAAAACCGCACCAAACGGTGACTTTCTTGTCATGAAGACCTTCTTGAATAATTACTTGTGGATCTTCTGCAGACCAGATTCTACAGTTTTGAGTATTGACTCCACCATTCAGAGAAAAATGTGCCTCATCTGTCCATAAAATACGGGATAACCATTCGGGTTCAATTTCCATCTGAGCCAATAATCGCAAAGAAAAATCGTACCTACTAGCCAAATCTGCCTCCTTTAATTCAAACAGCATTTTGAGTTTATATGGATACATTTTTAGAATTTTGCGTAAAATTTTCCAGACCGTGGTGTACGGCATTTGCAATCGCTTGGATATCGCATTTGCACTGCTGATTGCTAGTGGATTACCTCTGGCTATGTCCTGATTTTCGTGAAGAACCTCTGCAACTTGGACATCACTAATGCTTGGTCTTCCTGATCTAGGAAGGTCAATTACCGAACCTGTTCCTTCAAATTTTTGTATCAAATTGCGGTACGCTTTCATACGACAGGGCCTCGCTCTGAAACCCATTCTCGTGCGAAACCTTCGTAGTCCAGCTGTGTAATTTCTGCCGCATTCATAATAACACTGAACTAAACCAATTCTTGTTCGTAGGTCCATGCTATTACAGTTTGAGTCGTTAAAACTTTACGTTTACTTGAGTTTTAATTTGAAAATAAACTCCAAATTGAATGATTTACTTTTAACACTTGTGTCAACAACTGTCATGACAACGCTTTTGTTTTCCATAGATACAACAAATCCCATTCCTTAGGCAACTAGATTTCGTTTACTTTTTGTTGTTAGCTTGATTTGTTAAAAAGTTATAATAAGTTAAAGTATATCCCTTACTTTATGATAACCCCATATTTTAACGATAAATCTACTTATAAAGGCGTGATCAAACAAGCGAAATAAATGCACAATAATAACATTTTTGAAACTGCGTCTAATTAATCGAAAACAGCATGGTAGATGATACAACACTAATACAGGTAGGTCATAAGAATACTAAAAATATATAAAATTCACATGGATGAATTAATTACTGATTCTAAAGCTTAGCAGATATCTTTAATAATTATTTTAATAGAGTAATATTTAACCTAACTTCACAACATCTTTGATTCAAGTATTGTGGTAAATACAGGCTATCGTGAAAAGGTTAATTTTATAGAAAAGTGTAACTGATTTCATTGGATATGATGGAAATAGTACTACGTAATATACTCCATTGATCACTATAATAAATACATAACTCATTTAAAGAAAGTATATTTTACTAAAAGTTTAAAATTTCTCGGATTAAGCCTCTGTTGAAAGGAGGATCAGGTTTACTAACCAATAACTATGGATCTTTGCTGTTTTAAGTGCCCTCTCCACAATATTGCAAAAAGGATATCCAGAAGATTAATCTCTATTTTTAGAAAAGCACAAACTTTTGAATCCGTCTCAGTTTGGTTTTAGGGACGATGTACAGCAGATGCGATAGTGGGGGTTCTGAATGGTTTGTATGATAAGTTGGGCGTGGGTAATACATGTGTGGGGGTGTTTGTTGATCTTAATAAAGCCTTTGACTTGGTCGAACATTCAATCTTATTGGAAAAATTGAATTGTTATGGTATTAGGTGTTTGACATACTATGTAGATTTGGAGAGAAAAAATCGATTTGTCTTGTACTATAAAAAGGGTGTGCCACGGGGAAGTATCCTTCGACCACTTCTTTATATTACATATGTTAACGATTTACAAATAAAGAAATCCGTTATACCTATATTGCGGATTAGTGGTGCATTCAAATTCAACAGATATGATCAACTGTATGATTAGTGGTGTCAGTCGAGGAACAAGTTGTAGAGATCTATTGATATAGATGCACATAATGAGGCTGCCTTGCATTTACTTGTTTCAATCAGTATTATATGCGAAGATAAATGAGAAAAATTACACCAAATTAAGTAGCTTTCATACATATAGTACCCGTAAGCACTTGTTACGAGGGTGTATTTTTATGTTATCTACCTAGCCATGAAGAAAAGCACATAAGAGAACTAAAAAACATGTATTTTTCTACATAACTCCCTTCAACACTAATACACTTATTCCATCTTTTGCTCAGTTGCCCCATACCCTCAGAAAAAAATTGCATCGGTAACCCCGCAAAATATTCTTCAACAGCTTCTTTGAGTTCTTCATCAGAAGCAAAAGGCTTTCCTCTGAGATGCTCTTTGAAATTTTTGAATAAGAAGAAGTCTGACGGAGCTAGGTCGGGGCTATAAGGTGGATGCTTTAACTCTATAAACTCACAGTCATTGATTATCTGCTGAACTTTGTTTGCATTATGAACCCGACAATTGTCGTTCAGCAACAAGTTTTTTGTGGATAAGAATGCGGGCGTTTTTTCTCCAGAGTAGTTTTTTAATTTTTAATTGTGTTTCCGTAGGCCTCTCCATTTATGGTAGACCCTTTCGGCATATATTCAATAAGCAAAACTCCTTCAGCATCCCAGAAAACAGTTGCCATCAGTTTCTTTTCCAGAAAATTGTGTCTTGGCCTTTTTTGATGACGGAGAGCCCTTATGAACCCACTGCATGGATTCTTGTTTAGTAGGAGGGTCCCAGTAATATAATAAAAATGTTTTGTCCCTCTCCAACTTGACCAAATTTTCTTGAGAAACTTCTTTTCTGCACAGTTTTTGTTCAGGTGTAAGCAATCTGGATATCCACCGTGCAGACACCTTCTTCATACCCAAATCGTCATGCAAAATTTTGAGAACACTTGTTTCGGATATACAGACTTCATTGGCAATGACAGAGATCTTTACACGCCAATCTTTCAGTACCAAATTTTCGACTTTTCGCACAATGTTTTCAGTTCGAGCTTCAACGAGTCGTCCGGACTTTGGGTCATCATTGATTGACTCTCGGCCCCATCGAAAGAGTTTAGACCAATATTTTACTTGGATATAAGATGATGTATATTCCCCATATATAGCAACCATTCTTTCATGAATTGCTTTTGGACCATTGCCTTCCTTTGTTAGGAACTTTATTACGCTGCGATGTTCAACTTTAGTTTCACTCATTTTATCGAGAAATGGACCGTCTCAAATCTCTATACACAGCATAAACTAAACAACGTAGCACATGTACTTCTAACAGTGACAGCAATTTTTCAATCGACATTGTCACTCTTTTGTTTCATGGCTAGGTAGATAACATAAAACTACGCCCTCGTATTATATAGGGATACCATGGCATAAGTGCGCTTTCAGTGAAAATAGCCCAATGTACAGTCTATAAGTGTCTGCAAAAATCATGAAACAGATATAAATTGATACCATAGAGAAAATATAGAAATAATAGTGTTATTTTTCAGAAACGTCGGCATTTTTTTATAGTAGTAAATTTTAAATTGGCGTATTTTAAAATATGTGATTGTACATTTCTTTTTAATTATATTTTGACTTTTAGTATTTTATTCAACTAAACTATTTTAATGTGTCTTTATAATTTCATATTACATCTTGCGTTTTGTAAAATGCCTATTGCTTTAATAAGCTAGTCTTAATTAAAATTGTTTTTCTACTCCCATCTTTAAAATGCCATTTATCGTATATGTTTCCTTAACGATAAGTGATCTTTTAAATACACCTTGACAAGCTGGGACTTCGTACGCTTTAGACACGAGGTGAACTTAGCCACGGCCCCTCAATCAAGTTGGATGGGAGTTGTCAACCAACAATCTGTTAAAATAACCCGACATAGCGCGAAAACAGACAAGTAATGTTGTATTATTTTGATTATTGGTGTAGTAAAAAAGTATACCATGAAAGTCGTTTTATAAACTCGTTTCCCTAAACACATGTATAATAAATTAGGTTTATAAAACTTGATAGATAACATACTACTGACTGCTTGGTCGCTTAACTAAAACCCTAACAGTATGTAATTACCTCGGTGTACACAAATAGATAGGTAAGTGAAGATTTTGTTCACTTTGGCGTAATACTTACTTTCAGCATTTAATAATTCCTAAAATGTTTCTAATTCATATTAGACATACTCTATGGACAAAATTGTAAGTAACTCTCTTGAATGTAAATTTTATATTCTCATCACTCCCTATTGATAAACTGAAGTGTCATCTACACCGCCCCTATTATTACATTTACAAATCTTTCCACCCTTTTTCATTCACTATAAATCCCTCGGAATTGATTTTTATGTGTGGGTACTTTCAATTAGCTTGCATAAAGCTCGTAGAAAACAGTTTATTGTCGTCGATGTTTAAAAGGCTTCACATGTATATATGTATGCATGTGTATCATAGGTGTACATAAATTGTCCATCCAAAATGCCCGGGATCTATGCAGTTATTTTTACGTAACTCGATTTTAGACAGTGTATTTCAGCCACGTCAAGTGCAAATTTCTTTCCTTTTTATCTTGATTGAAGATCTACGTGATCGGAGTCGCAATTGTGATATTTCATCATTTCAGAAGCTTTATATCTGTGTATATATGTATTTGTATAGATATATGTATGTGTGACCAAGAATTGATTTTTTTCAGTTTAAAATAAAATTGTCAGCTTCAGCAAGAACAGATTTCAAATACAATATTTTGTCCAATAAAAAGACAATGGTGTGACGTTGTAAGATATCTGTAAAATAATAATAATAAGCCAACAACTTTGTCTAGTAATAGACTTGTATGAAAAATCTCATAAATAATTAACATCAGCACCCAGTTTGTATTTAGTTAAAATAAATCAATAACGTGAAAACGAAGTGAGTTACTACACTAAAACCTGTGGGATTAGGAAATGGAGAACTGTGATTTTATGATTAAATACACTTAATTAAATAAGTAACAATTTTTGATAAATTTGATCGGTACTTTAGTGAGTCATTTGTTCTGATTTTGGCCACCGAAAATATATCGTATTGATGGAATTTTATAACTCTGAACGATGAAATCCACTAAAGAAAGCAAATCTCAAGCCTCATTATGATTAATCACTAACTGAAAGTAGCATATTCACTGCTACTTTTTCTCCAGGACTCTCCAACTTAAGTCCGCACTATGGATTGCAGCCAACAACGCTGATTGTGCTGAGCCTATGTGATATATGACAGCCCTCCATACTTTTATTTCCTGTACGTATTTTACTGACTATTCAACTCATGTGTCATTTGTAAAAATATGACCAATAAGAATCAAAGAATCACATTTTTGTGTCCTAGCAACAAAAATACTGCTGCGTATTTACACTAGTGGGTATTTCATTGAAATCACCACTAGTGGTATCGGTGGATATTTTTGACAGATATATGTCGCAATTTTTTTATTTTTTGAAACAATAACGTACAAATACCTTATATAATAAAAATTACATGATGGATTATAATTTTATAAATGAAAATTGCAATTAGAAAAATTAATATGACTACAGTTGTGTAAAAAGGCTTCTCTGAAAGTGCCTTTCATCTCACTTTCTTCGGACAGTGCAACGGAACTGGTGATATTAGAAGTAGAGGCTACAGCAGTGGATCCAGTATTTGTTATATTTTTTCTCAAATGACCAATAATACTCTCATGGTGTTCATCATCTAACTGCAGGTAAGTTTTAATAGAATTTATATTGCCGTGGCCAGTAATTTTCATCAATTGATGCTCCCCGACTCCAGCTTTTGCTAAAGTTGTCACTGTAGACGATCTTATTGAGTGATTGGATATTTTTCTTTTTTTAACATCCAATCCGGCTTTTTCAGCAGAATTTTTCACCCATTTATTCATCTCATTAATCCCAACCGGAGAGTTTTTGAACCAACTAGACGATTTCGAATTGTTCCAAAAAGGATTGGGAGTCAGAAACAAACGGTTCGTCTTAATGTTTTCTCCTCTTTTGGATATAAGCTTGTGATACAACCTAAATAAAAATAAACATAAACATACCTATAGGAATTTATCAAAAACTGACACCTACCTCACAGGACATAAATCAGAATTGTCTTTATTTTTAGTTAGCCATTTGCTGGTGGAAAGTGGCTTAGATCCTCCCTGCGCAGTCTTTGAAAATATGCTATTATACTCTATCCTGCCAGTAGGGGAGCCATCATTGTTAATTTTTTTTAAAGAAGTGCGTGAGACAGTTATTTCCCTCTCCACCTCGCCAAGCAAGTTCCAAAGAAGCTATAAAAAAGAATTTTTTTTGGAGGCCTTTCGGGGTATCTTCATCAAAACTGCCGACAATATTTGCAAGCTTTTCTTGGGTAATAGCTGCTGCACTTGTACTTCTTTTTTCGGAACACGACTGTAATTTTCGTCGCATGGCGTCTCTGGCATTCCTACTTGACTTAAAGACAATATCGTTGAACGGGTTTATTACTATTTTCCACTTCTCAAAATATAATTCCTGCACCAACTTCGCGGTAACATTCCACATGTGCTTTACCACTCCTTCCTTATAGTCATCGCCATTTTGCTTCTTCATGTTACATGCCCAAGATTTTAATACGAAATTAATTTCAATAGGGGGTGTGGATTCGTCCAATTTGTACCTCTTCTCGTACAAGAAATCTGAGAATTGCCTCCAGATATAATCTCTTGTTTTCTTTGTGTTTTCCGGAATAGTTTTATGAATTTCAGCATCAATTTCACTTTCACCTTTTTCACCAAACCTTTTTGAATTGCTTTCCATATCAGAAATCTATTTATTCTTGCAATAACTTATTAAATTCGAATCGTAGAAAATTTTCTACATTGACAGTAGTTTGTTGAAAACATACTACTATGGAAAGCAACGCAATAGCTACTTAATTTTAGAAAATTAAAAAACTCAGTTCGTCATTTATGAATGAATCATTCGATGAATAGTCCTTCGAATACAATTCGTAATCAAAGTATGGTAGATCATTTTTGCGGTGTTATCACTCTTGTTTCCTTGCGCTTGTAAATAGGACTCGTGCTGACGCACTCGTCCTATTAATATTCAGGCGCAAGGAAACATTCGTGAACCACCACAAAAATAATCGAGCATACTTTGACTACTCGTTGTATTATATATGAATATTTATTGAGTATCTCTGGATCTATGTTCGGTTGCTCAAAAATGCTTTGCCTCCTGTAACCAAGTGCTTCACAGTTTACTAATATATGCCTGACTGTTTTGTTTCCTTATTGCAGAGTTTGCAGTTAAGGTCTTCATCATACAGGCCCATCTTTTCAGATACACTTTTGCAGGAATTTTCTACTAACGAAGATATATTCTCTACATGTAAATCAGTGACATTTCGGTACTTTGTGTCTTGTAGAAGGCTGTATAGGTCATTTACTGAGTGTTTATAGAATATATATGAATATGTAGTCGATTGCCCAAAAATAATTTGCCTTCTGTGAACCAACTTTCATGACTTGGAATTTGCTAGACCATTTCAGCTACCAAAAAAAAGCCAAATATTTTATATCATGCGTATGTATTTTAACGATTCTGTTATTCCACGTATGTTGGTATAAAAAGTTTAAATCCATAGGTACGCAAAGGTATACACGAATTAAAGTTAAAATGCAATTTGTTTCTTAAACTAACCATATGTTGATGTAAACGTAAAAGTTTCTTAATGTACGTAAGTGTCAAAACAAATCCAATAAATAGTGTCAAATCTCTATAACCTGTAAATAACCTGAAACGAAACAGGTGAGTAATGATGACTTAATCATAAATAATAAAGTAAAATTACCTTGAACAAACGTAGCTAAGTATATTTTGGGAGCAAAATAATAATTTTCAACGACATAAATTTTGTAGGAAAAAATTAAAATATTTTAGCCATGATAATAACCTTTCAATATAGCATATTAAACCATTGCTATGTAATAGAATTTTTACTCTTTATTAATAAAAGAAATTAAGTATAGATACAATTTTAATAGTGGAATGTTGACATGTAATAACGTTAATGATTGCATATATTATTTCTTCAGTTGGGGGTGTTTTTTTAGTAAAACTGAATAAAATGGAAAGAATGTTAAGATAAAATATATATGAAAGTATTTTTAAAGAAGTACGTATGTTGAATTAATAACGTATCATGATTCCATTTGAAACAAATGTAGTCCATAAATAAGTATGACATGAAAATTAAAAAAACAATCGAGGATAAAAAAGCGACACCATGAGAAGATAGATGTAAAACAATTAATGCAGGAGATGTTATTGTAAAATTCACATAGATGTTCATGTATTTTGAATAAAATATTATCTGAAAATATATACATACCCAACACATGAAGTGTATACAAAGTTATAGCTTTTTGGAACATTCACTACCCCGAAACTAGAAAATATCCTGTGAAATACACGAAGGTCATCCAAAAGGAAGGTATTGGTCAATTCCATATAATGAAATTAATCTATAGAAAACAGCATATCAAGTTGCACAATACAAAACCGCACTATACCATGTCGAGCTCAAAGCACAAGATAAGGTAAATAAAAATATTTATAGATATATAGTTTAGAAAGGAAAATTAATGAAGGAGCTCATTAAAAATTAAAATGAAATACATTAAAGGTATATTTAATTAGATGTGGATAAATAACAGTAAACGTATGTTATGTGGATTAAAAATCCAGTAACTAGGTAGATAATTGTAGTGCTTCTGTCGTTAGTACTCAATGTATTTTGCTTAATTGTAGTACGTAAAGTTTTTATAAATAACTATGTTGATTATATGATAAGTAGAATACATTTCCTTAATATAATGAATTAAATACTCACGTTTGTTAAAATTAAAATACGTACAGAAAATATATTCAACGTCTTGTTATTTATTACAATATTTCAATCAAATACTACTAGGATTTTATTTAAAAATATTTCTAGCTTGATTTAGTGTGTTTAGGATTTTTCATGTCTTAACGTTCCTTTGAGATGTCGGATTAGAAAATAAACGTAGCCTAACATTGGGTTTTTGTCTTATTTATGTAGCACATTGATACTTTGCTGATTGTGGAAGTAAAATATGTGCTTATGAAGGAGTCTTATAGAAATTCGAAGCCCACAAAATTGTTATTGTTTGTAGGTAAAAATATGCCCTTTTTTATTTAAAAGATTCATCACAGGTATATATAGAACCGAAATTACATCCCGGAAGGTCAGGAAGAAATTTGCAAGCAGATAGACGTAAATAAAAATATTTTTCATATAAATATAATTATTAATTTGTTCAGTGGGAAAGATATTAGGAAAATATTTTATGTCTAAATAAAGTCTGCCATTTTTCCGTTAATGTATGACCTGTAATCTATAATCATCTCTCTACTCATTTCATATAACTTCAATTTAAGAGGGAAGGATAAAAGAAGAGTCGCTTGTAGCCACGCAGGCGTACGTATGTAATGTTTGTTTTCACTACTAACATTGCCGTTCCTTACCCTTTTGCCCCCCCCCCCTTTCTCCTTACCTAACCTGCGGTTTATTAAAAATTAAACTGAAAAGCCAATTAAAGTATTATTGTTGTAGTATGTAGTATTTAGTATTATTTGTTTTATTCGATTTTATCACTACACATATTGACAGTGATGTAGCGACCATAGTCTACTGCTCGGAAAGATCAAATTAAAACTACCCCAGAACTCAAGAAATGGGGCACCAACGAGAGAAGAACAAAAGATAAATATAGAAGCGTTATGGAATGAGTCGACAAGAACTCTATACCAAAGTAGATTGCAAGGAAAAATAGAGCAAAATCAAATATACGAGCTAGAAGATGTAAATATTAGTTGGGAGAAACTAAAGGCTAACATCAAAAATGCCGCAGTTGAAGCACTTGGCACCCGCGATATAAACAGATCAAACAACAAAAAACACAATAAAACACCGTGGTTCTGTCGAGAAATCAAAAATAAAAGCGAACAAAAGAGAAAAGCCTATCTAAACTACCGCACACTGAGGACACAAGAATCATACGAACAATACAAAGTAATCCGCAATGAGACAAAAGCACTTACAAGACAGAGCAAGGCCAATCACTGGGAGATGTTCTCGAAAAGAATTGAAAGTGACTTCTACGAACTGCAAAAGCAAATCTGGCGACTCATTAGAAATCAAAGAAAAGAGACCAACGAATTAATTGAGCCTAAACATATAACAAAGGAAACCTGGGTTGAATATCTCACAAAACTTTACAGCAAGGAGGAAGACACAATCGCGCAGAATAATACACCAGATATAACCACTAATGAAAACATACAAATAGAAAGCAAAGACATAGAATCGGCGCTCCGACAATTGAAGAACAGAAAGAGTCCTGAACCAGACAACATTCCAAACGAACTGCTCAAATACGGTGGACAAGAGTTCATCCAACAACTAACCAAACTGATTAAAAATATCTTCGCCTACCACAGGATACCCGACGAATGGAGAACAAGCACCACTATCCTTATGTTTAAAAAGGGGGATAAAAAAGTACCAGATAACTACAGAGGCATAAACCTACTCAGCACAGCATTAAACCTAATAACCAAAATAATAACAAACAAAATAAACGATATTATATCCCTGTCAGACGAACAACAAGGCATTCAGAACGGGACGATCATGCACTGATGCAGTCTTTGTCATAAGACAGATCGTAGAGAAGTCGATCGAATACAACAAACCAGCCTATATGTGCTTCATAGATCTGCAGAAAGCATTTGATCGGGTTGAGTTAGAAAATGTCGTACACTTACTATATGACAGACAAGTACCCCATAACCTAATCAAAGTCATAGAGAACTTATATAGCGCCAACAAAATCCAGGCCCAGATCGACGGGGAACTCACTGAACCAATCCCTGTAGAAAAGGGAATACGACAGGGCGACTCACTAAACCCACTTCTTTTTAACATAATTATGGATGAAATAATAAAACAAGTACGGAGTTTGAGTGGATACAAAATGGGTGACCGCTACATTACAATTCTGTGCTACGCCGATGATGCTGTGCTTGTGGCAGAAAACGAAGACGACCTCCAAAGACTACTATATCGCTTCAACTGTACAGCAAAGTCCCTTAATATGATAATTTCTGCCTCTAAAACAAAAAGCCTGACAACATCAAGGATTCCTATAAGATGCAAACTTGTCGTTGACGACAAAATAATACAGCAGGAAATGAAATTCAAATACCTTGGCATAGAACTATCCGGATACGGTGACATTGACACAGAGGTCAGACAGCAGACAACAAAAGCACTAAAAGTAGCGGGATGTCTCAACGACACTATATGGAAAAACAAATATATAGATGTCGAGGTCAAATCAAGAATATACAAAACTGTCATCAGACCCATAATGACCTATACAGCAGAGACTCGACCGGACACAACAAAAACAAAAAGGCTCCTAGAAACAAGCGAGATGAGGATTCTAAGGAAAATTACTGGGAAAACGCTACTAGACAGAGAGCGTAGCGAAGACATAAGGCGAACATGCGGGGTGGAGAGTGTAAATGAGAACATATAGGTCGAATAGACGAAGAAAGAATAATAAGGATAGCACGAGACAAATCACCAAGAAGAAGTATGGGGAGGCCGCGAAAGAGATTGAGTGACAATCTTGTAATTGATTGAACTGAAGGCACGCTGCGAAGTTTGAACAGGCAATTTGCCTAGAATAGAGAGAGAAGAAGAAGAAGACATATTGACAGTGATTTTTTAAATATCCTTTTTTTCTCTTCCGTGCCGCCCCCCTGATTTAGCCGCCCCGTGCAAGTGCACATTCTGTCCCCCCGCACGGAACGGCCCTGGCTACTAATATATGTGCAGTATTTCTGTATTCGATAGCTTGTATTTGGTAATAATTGTCTTGTTTTTAAAGTGAATTGGACAGATAGCTAAAAGGCAGTATCCAATCGTTTTAAAAGAAATGTAAGAACTTATCAGTTATACTCAGAATGTGACAATGTGGAAACTGCGAAATATCACTACTGTAATTCGACGACTATTGTTGACAACACCGATTGAGTGATGTTTTACATTGAAAACTGGATCACGGATACAATCAACACGCAACAAATTTATTTGATATCTTGCCGCACGATGTTGACGAGTATCAATCATCTTGCTATTAAACGTATACTTTTCAGCCAATCTGCACGTTCTTTACATATGCATATAGGTCGATATGAAGAAAAAATGAGATCCTTATTGTGTGAGTAGTATATATCATAATTTGGTGTTGCTATTATAAACAGTAATAGAAATAAAAAAGTTTTAGTTGTGTTTTGCCGTCCCGTCCGTGTAGATGTATGTAATTATTCAATCTGGAATTCATACACGAAAATAATCCTATTTTATTTGTTCCACCGATTCGCTGAACACGTAAGCCTGCATTCCTATAAACTCTGTTTATTACACCAAAGGGTATTGTGATCGTATTATATTTTTCTAAATCTCGCCACGACTACAATCAATATTACTGCGTGTTACAGAAATATCTGTTGTGACTAATATTTGAAAGTATACAATGTTATTGATATTTTAAAAAACATCCAGAGTAGGTAATATAAGTGTTGACCACGCACAGATTGTAAACAAATAGTAATTTTTGGAAGTTCTTATAATAGTTAAGCAGAAAATCGTTGAGTAACGTAAGCTGAAAACAAAGGCATATATAAAGAAGAGAAACTGATTAGAAAATGCTAAATAAAGCTGAAAAAGGCTTGAAACAATAACTTATAAAACTTAAAAATTAGTCTACAAGTATTTGAAAAATTTAAGTAACCTAGAAGATAATTCATTATGGATGGAAACAAGAAAAATCGAAACACTTATTTGGCACACGCCACCAGAAAAACGAAGTGGTTACATTGACATAAAGTTTCCAAGATGAAGCAGCTACGTTTTCTAAGCATCTACTCCAAGTTTTTAAATCATTTTAGAAGAAGAAAACAATAAGATAGAAACCTATTTGGACTTACCAAACGACTAAATCTAGAATTAATAATGACAACAGGTCTAGTACTATGTGCTGGTACACGATTCATCTGCAACCATACACTACGAGCTTCTTCTACCGACAGTGTATTCAAATTTAAATTTATGACGTTCTTTAAGATGTAAATAAATAGCTCATTATTTAAATTTTCTTCATCAAAATACAAAGCAAATATTTTGTCATGTTTAATAACACAAAATACATTGAAACTCCAAGACTCTTGGAAACGTCGTTGCCTAATAAATGGACCAAAAACGGCTATTGTGTCGATTAAATATTCCATTTTTACAAAACTTTGCTTCGTCTGTCCATATAAGTTTTTTTGTAAAATCGTCGTCGTCTTGTGATTTCATTAAAAACCACTCACAATAGTGCGCTTTCGTTACAAAGTCGGTTTCTTTAAGATGTTCAACAGGATGAAATTTGTAAGAATGCTACTTATCCTTTTTCAAAATTCTGTGTATGCTCATTATGGATACACCTACTTCAGCTTCTACATCCTTTAGAGAATTACTAGGATGTGTTGTAAATTAAGCAAGTGCTGTTAAGTCCACATTCTCATTATCAACAAGAGGTTTTCTTTTGGTTATTTTCGGTAAGAATGATCCGAGGGAAATGCAATTTTTTAAAATATTGGTTTAGATACTTTTAGTAGGTCTTGAACAATTTGGATATTTCACTGCATAAAGACGACATGTCCTGTCGATTACCCTATCGCATTTACCGTATGTAATTATTAGATTCAAAAAATCTTCATTATTAAATCCAGATCGCGACATTTTCAAGTATTCAGAAACAGAAGATAAAGAAAACGCTGAATAACACCAGTAAATATCTTACTCATATATCTTACTAATGACATTTAATATAATTGCAATTGTTTTTATTTATTTACATGAATTTCCACAACCTAATTGATTATACAAAATAAAACTTTAAAGGAATTGATACATTTTCCAAAATAACTCTGAAACTAAGACGTTTAGTTATAGGGAAGTAAATACATACTGCACCTAATTTTGAACGTGGAATCCAATGAAGTTGAAGAAAATTTAGATTGCTATTTAAAAATAACATATTTTCTGAGAAATGTTTAACATTGTTTTCTGATCACCCTGTATTATTTTGAAAAGTTTATAATAACGCGTTTGAGGCAGTATACTTTACCTAGTATTTTAAATCTGTGCATGCATTCAATTCTCGAGAATTTGTAATGAGTAATAGCCTGCAGCTGTCAATTTTTTTACCAAAATTGAAATACGTCGAAAGTGGCTAACCTCAGTGGCAAAGTTTATAAGATAAACTACCCTTAAAATTCAGTGGAAAATACGAATGAATCATAAAAAATGGGGTATTCCATTTAAAATAAGGAAGTTGATATCCATTTCCGGTGTAACCGGAAGAAGCGAAAACTCGAAACTATTTTAAATCGAAAGAGCGTAACGCGAAACTAATATCTGCGAAATTTCAAAACTCAGCTCTTATTAGTTTTCTATATTGTTCTAACGAAATCTCGTCGTGGTATACCCTGTATCGTGAAAGCAGTCGCGGCTGGTGAGTTCGTTTAGGTGAAGCAATTACGTAGATAATACTAATTCGTTTATTATCGGTGATATACTCCCAGATGCCGAGCATATCGCCGATAATAAAAGTATCAGTCTTGTCTATGGAATTGCTTCACCAAAACGTACTCACCAACTGAGTGAACGTGAAGTGCGTCGATCTGAAAGATTCAAATCAATAGACCTGACAACTACATTTTAATATTAGTATTAAACAAAACTACCTCTATTTTCTACAGCATACAATTGAGTATGCTTGGTATATCTTAAGACGTAGGAGCTTGTCATGAACTTGCCAAGAATACTTAACTATTTGGAAACTGATTTAAATGAATAGTGAGCAGCGATCACTCAGGAATTTGTGGATGATATTCTAAACTAGGTGCCCATACAGCATCTAAAGGTGTTTTTGGTGTCAAATAAAGCATAAAAAAAATATTTTCATTTTATTTTCATTCCCAGTTAAAGGATTTCTAATTTAAAAACTATCGAGCGATTGTAAGCATTATTATGCTTTATATCAATGGTTGCGCTATATTAAGCTACTTCCATATATATAAATTTGAAACTACTTGAAGCCGACGAAATGGGAGTATCCAATAATTCTTTTGCCACAAGGTATGGACCATAATCATTAGGGTGCGGACGTCCCAGGTTTAAACTACGACGGAGTTACAACGGAGCAAAGAAATAATGTAAACAACACGCAGTTACTGAATACACAGCTGAATAGCATTATTCATATGGTGAACTGCAACATCTGTTGTTTACTTGAAAAGTTATTGAAAGCGACAACAAAAAATGCCCATCAAAAAAGGAATTTATGAGTAAAATCCTTTCTTCATCGGCGTAGGTAGAAGCGCGAGGGGTTTCTAACATTTATTATATTTACCTTATCTTTCCCAAGTGAAATAAAGTTACATATATGTATATACCTATTCATACTTACGTTAATTTCGTTTTTTTCATTGTTTTGACTGTTAATTACGTACTTCGTAATTTATGTAATAGTTCTTGTTTAATCCCGTTTCATTGAATCGACTTCTCCCAATTATCTAGACGTAAGTGTGCACTGGATTTCGTTTAGTTTCAATAACATGTACTAAAAATGTACGCGTACATTTTTAGTTATCATTTATTTAGATCTAGAATATTCTTTATGTTACTTTTTCAGACATGATATGGAAGAACGTCGAGAAATACATCGTGAAACAATGGCGAGTTGGATTGAGGGTCATACTGATTGTATGTCCATTGTCAGTGATTCAGTCTGTAAAATATCGTTACAAAATGCCCAAAAAGTGCACGTACAACGTCACTTAGCATCGCTAAAACATAAGATAAACATTGGACCCGTTGAAAGCTGACAATTTTAACGAAGAACACTGTGAAGCTTTAATGGCGGCTAGTATCCCATTAAAGAAACTTGACACACCCACTTTCAAAACATTTCTTCAAAAATATACTGGTCGAAATATTCCTGATGAATCCACCTTACGCAAATATCATGTTTCTAAGTGCTTCACGAAAACAGTAGAATGCATTAGAAGACATCTTTCGAATCAGTACCTATGGATAAGAGCCGACGAAACTGTCAATATATTAGGAAGCTGTGTGGTAAATGTTGTAGCTGGTGTACTACGTTCAACTATTTCATATAACAGTTGATGCGGAAACAGTTGCTAAAACCATTGACGAGAATTTGCACAAAATGTTTCATTCAGACGACAGGTACAAGGAAAAAATACTTTTGTTAGTGACAGTGCCGCATATATGTTAAAAACAGGCAGACTATTAAAAGAAACATAACTTTATCTGCTGCATATTACTTGTGTAGCACATGCTCTCCACAGAATCTGTGAATATATCAAAAGATGTATTAACCATATTAGATGTGGCTATTAATAATTTCAAAAACATTCCAAGTGACTTCGGATGTGGCCTTCGGCAAAAGTTAGACGCAGTTTTTAATAGAAATCCAGTTTAATAACATTGCGGCAATTGTGTATGGAGACAATGCCACAAAATCTGACTACTAAATACGCTGAAATAAAAGCATATTTCCAGTACGCACCTAGAACCAGTTGCGATGTAGAAAGGACGTTTTTTTATCTGCAAGGATGTACTTAACTCACAAAGAACAAGTCTTACAGAAGAGAAAATGAACAAATAATAAGGTATTTTGTATTTTATAGATCACCAGCCACTTGTTATCCAATTATATAAATAAAATTAAAACCTCTTTAAAAATACAACATTTCAATAGTGCGCCCATGTGCAATGAGTCATCAACCGCTCGTGTCCGCGCCCTAATAATAATCATGAACCTTTTTTTCAAAAGTGAAAATTCTAGGCTATAATTCCAATATATTTAAATCAATTAAACTATCCGAAATTGAAAGTACTAAAAGCAACGATAAGGTAACCAGGTTAATTATAGTGAGACGGACAAAATTGACTTATGAAGCAGCGAGAAAATGAGAAGTAGAGCTGTTAATGAAAGTAAAAGGAAAGACTTTCAGCTGTTTCGCTACACTGTAGCTTCTTCAGGTGATAACAAATTCTAAATTATTACAATAAAAGAACAACTCTTATATATAGACAAATATAATGACAACATAACAAATAACTGTAAAATATTAACAATGTATTTACTTAAAGAGGACAGTTTTCTTAATTATATTGGCAGTTTGCGAAAGGGAACTTACATTGTGTTGTGTTTTTAAGTTGAATATAGTGTAAATCTGAAACAATTGTTTGTGTTTTATTTCTATTGGAATATGGATTGACATCAAGTAAAGGCCGAATCTATTGTATTTATGCATTTATAATTGCAGCATCTTTTACCTTTTGCAAGACAAACATAAAATGGAATGCGTGTCAATTTTAAACGCATCTTTCTTAAAACTTCTTGAATATTACTACAGTATTTGTCATTGGTATTAGGTATGTCTTACTTTGTAATACAAACTCTTTTAACTAATGTATTCAGGAAACAATGTATCTAATGTATACCTATATATATATATGTATGAGTATTATTTCTATGTATAAATAATATATATTTATTTAAATAGAGATACGCCAATATATTTTTTATATGTATTAATAAATATGAAAATCTTGTATTTAGATAGAAATAAAGATAATCTCCTTATCCAGCGACCTTATCCATGCTTTTTTGTGGCTTTTGTGCATTTTTGTTCGGTTTACAAAAAGTGTGTTAAAATTTATCTATCAGCATATTGCCTGAAATGATCAATAGTAATGTTTGATGTTTCTCCACGTGTCTGTCTTATCGCGAATAGCTTTTATAATACCCTCTTCTATATCGTACAATGATTTCTTTATGCGAGAACCAAGAATTATATCTCTCACAATACATATTCTGAATGTTGATATTGGGTCGCGTACATAATCGTACTGCTGTGCGTTTTTTAAACAAATGAGTGGGTTCCCATCGTATGCGGAATTTATTGTCTCCTCAAAACAGGAAATGTGTTGTTTGTTCATCTTGCAATATCTTGTGAGAAGTTTCAGTTACTGGTTCAACATTGTGCGATGTGCTGTCAAAAAGTGTTCGTTCTTAGATATACGAGGATGAATCAAATACTACAGAAGTTTTTCATCAAACATTACCATTTATCATTCGGGATTTCTACAATTACCTCTTCTAAATTTAAATTATTTTTCAGGGTAAGGAGAGTCGAAAAATTTCAATCATTCTCAATCAAATCAATCGCAGAAGATTTGTATTTTTAATGAACCGAAAAATAAAAATCGCTCGCAAATTATTCATATGTGAATAATTCTTGAATAAGTAAATTGAAGTTGAATGAAGTTTTTTGAAGGGTTTACTAGTTTTCTTCTCAACTTCTTGTTAAACTTGTTATTTTTATTCTTGTTACTTATGAAATTGCAGTATGAAATAAATTTGGGATAACAAACGAATTAAATAGTAATGAATAACTTCGGCTAAAGTTGGGAGGATGTGATTATAGTGGTCAATAATTTTCACTTACTTTTTTGAATGGTTGTTACAACAATATAAATTAGTTAATTAAATTTCATACTTTGCAAATCGGCAACCCTTTGTTCATTGAATAAATTAATTTTTTTTTAGTTGTTTTTCTATAGATTACTTTCTGCTACGACCCTATAGATCACTTTTAAGAAATCCGGTAATAGTAGGATAATTGATTCATCTGAAAAAACTGGTAAGCCCACTCAAAAATATTGCAATTTTCAATTGCAATATTCAATTGCAAATCACTCTTCTCCTTTAAAAATCTTTTCTTTAATGCAAAACAGGCATATCAGGGAAATTAGAGGAAGTGTTTATAAAATTTTCAGAAACAACATTTGTCTAAATGAGGGGTAATTCCAAGCCAATCCAGGAACAAGAAAACAGCTCTACGACCTGTAGTCCTGTACCTTTTTATGCTGATTTCTGGATGTATCGCCACTATGGCGGCATAACCTTTTCAAAGGCATTAAATTGTCTAGACTAGAGAGAAATTATTTACAAGATTTGTACTGTTTTAAATATATTTTTATGAGAATCAAGGCAATTTGCAGTTTTTTGTAACTCTTGCCAGGTTGGAATTTGTCTAAATAGGATGGGAATTTCATGTGCACGAGCGAAAATGTTCCGCTCTTTTCAGTTCATTTCTGTTCATGAGAGAAAAAATTTGGAGAGTCAAATTTAGCACTCACTCGTGAGCGAGTTAAATCAAACAAAAAATGTTTTACTCACTCGTGAGTGTAATATATATGGAAAAAACTCATCAGTTTTAATCGCTACCGAGTATTAGGAAATAAAATTCAGCTCGTGAGTTTAAAATGAGAAGATTTGAATCTTTTTTTGGCTCGTGAGTGATTTTTTGCTCACCCTGTTATTTTTACAGCATTCCACATACACTAAGGATACTCAATAGCGAGAGCGCATATGCGTATTTTGGCTGGAAGTATTCGTGAAAAGGCGATGAGAAGCGAAAAAAGCATGTTCTTATCTCCACCTGCTCTCGAAAATCACATCCCTATAAGTCATATGTGCCCACAAGATGCTCTCTTAACAGACATAATATTAAGTTCAAGTTACCGAGTCTTTGTTGTACTCAAATTCGGGTAATGGCCGAAATACTCACAACGTCTTGTGGATTTTGCAATATGCTCAATTCTCATTATGGGTAAATTTATTCGCTTTATTTCGACCAATCAGCAAAACGTATTACTCACAACGCGTTTTAGGCTAATTAACAAAATCCACCACAGATCTAACATAATTCATCGTATTTTGTATTCCAGCCTCATAATATTATATTAAAATACAAGTAGCAGAAGGCCTTTCATTCCAGCATGATTTCCAAAAGAATGCTGGAATGGCCTTCTGTTACGAGTGTTTTACACTATTTTCTCTGTTTCGGATTATATTTACATTATTTATTTATAGAAAAATTGTTACAAATATACATTAAGGGAAATTTTGATAACGTGACATAGTCGCTTGGTAGCACTGATTTATATTTGACAGTTGACTTTTGTAAGAATTATTTCAATTGAAAAGTTTGCTTAAATTAGAAAAAAATACTCATATTATCTGTGGACGGAATGTCAGAGGAAGAGCATCAATCTGAGCCACCAGATTGCGGGACTTGTCCTCCAACGCCATAAATAATTTATTACCACAGGTAAATCGAAAAGCAATTATGAAAAGGAATATGAAAAATTTATGGCACCAACCTATTTCTACTAAAATAGAAAGTTACCAAAAATCGTTTGAGAATGGAGTCCATTCTAACACTAAAATGGGTGCTAGAATAACGTTGTTCTAATACCGAAACAGAGAAAATTTTTATTAGGGCATCAAACCGTGCTGGTTCGAAGTTGTTTATTTGGTAAAACATATTATAATTAATGATTACGTATTGTGATGACTATGTATTAGTATGTATTATTTATTTTTGCACGTTAGTGAACTTCGTTATTGCTTAGATGTGAGTCCCCGCTTCTTATAATATTTATGCTTCTTTAACCGCATTTATTAATAATTTATAGTAATTAATTAAAAAAAGAAGCGTAGATCTATTTTTCGAATCTATAGAAAGTTTATTTAAACCAGCTGCAAAAAATTCTTGAATACCTTTCATATGTACTCACACTTTAATTCTGCACAACGAATAAATTACCCATAAAGCGATGATCGTATATGCTCGACTTTAGTCGCTAAATCGTGTAGTAGATTTTACAAAGTCCAGAATGCGTCGTGCGTATAAATTTCGATCATTACACAAATTCGCCAATTGAGTGCAACATATTAACTCAACTCATTACAATAATAATTATGTCAATTTCTAAACCATGCTACCGTTACCACTTCTATGCCATACCTTTACATAACCCTTGTAACTATACAACAATGTTAAGATGTTTATTCATTTATAAGGTAACTCAAATATGCAAACTTCAAAATTCAAAAAAATGCCCATTTTGCACATTATATGCATTTTTTTTTGAATATTTGCATAGATCCTTAATAAATAGCCTATTGTGCATAATTGAAAGAATTTTAAATGATAAATCTTTGGCTGGCGCTTCAGAAGTTCAAGATAAACAATTTTATAAGTTTTCCATTATGAAGTAATCTATTTTAACGTTTGCGGTTCTCAAGAAAACATTTTTTATGAGGTACAAGTGTACATACTCTTGTACCTCATAATTTTTTTTTATATATATCAAATAGACCAACACGTAAAAACTTCTGCTCATATTACTACATTGGGTAAGTTAAAATCTGGACACGTGTCACAACCCACATTAACGCAATTTTTCCAATCAATGTTTAAAAAGCTTTCTCTATTCGGAGATAATTTAGAAAATTAAAGCTAAAATTCGGAACAAACATTTTTACATATACATAGATGAAACCATCGATTCAAGAGGATGTTGTATTGCTCATTTATTAATTGGTATTCTTGGCGACGAGATTCTGTCAAAATCCTACCTCACTGCTTCGAGTTAAAATAATGAGGTGCGGACACCCCACGACTTTCTTATACGTATGAGCGTTTCAAATTTTAGAAATTTATGAATTTTATTATCCATAATTATTCAAAATCCTATTCTAAGTACTTCTATTCTCTTAATAAACCTTTATAGGATGCATACTTCGCAAAATATTCGAAAAAAAGGGCTACTCGTTAAGAGTAAAGGTGTTACATCCGGTCCAAATTTTGAAATTTCATGTATACAAAAAACATTCCAAATCCAGCTCTAAATGCTTTTGTACTCTTGGTAAATATACATATATAGATTGCATAATTTACGACATATTTGCAAAAAATCGTTATTTTATAGAAGTAAAAAGTGTTACTTCCGGTCCGAATTTTGAAAATTTGTTTATACAAAAGATATATATATATTGAAAATTATGTTTTAAATGCTTTTATACTGGAAATGTACGTGCCTAGAAAGCATGACTTGCAAGATATTTGCAAAAAACTGATTTTCGGTAAGGGTGAAAGACCTACTTCCGGTAGGAATTTTTTAATACAATTTTTATCAAATTCAATTGTTTATAAATTTTGTTTAAACTTAGTAGTTGACGAAATATTGGCAAAATTCGATTTTTTCACTGAAGTAAACTACTACTTCCGGTCTACAGATTTTACTGAAAAACTAATCAGATCTGGGAAGGGAGATAATGCAACAGAGAGAGAGAGAGAGAGAGAGAGAGAGAGAGAGGGAGAGAGAGAGAGAGAGAGAGAGGGAGAGAGAGAGAGAGAGAGAGAGAGACGCACAGTCATTTTGTAAAACCACTTTTTCGGTATCAGGAAACTTCAAAATGTGGATATTTGCGAAAATCTCTAGGTCGAAATTTTCGTCATCACAATACTTCCTTATACTACATATAAGAAAGCCGTGTTTAGTGCTCTGTAAATACTCACCAGATATAATCACTATAGATACAACAACTTACATTATTAATGTTATTATGTTATTTTTGCTTGTTTACTAGAGAACGTAGAACTTTGCCGTTATGTTGAAAATAATGATTTAAGTTTCTTAAAAATGCTCCTTAATGTTTAAATTCTAAATGCCACGTATATACCGATATTCATTAATTAAAACATGGGCCTATCAATTAACGGAAAAATATACTTTTTAATTATGTATACAAGAAAGTATAAGTATATTCTCATTAAGAAATTCTGTTATATCTAGCGTTTGTAAGATAATAATGAGATGCTCTTGTAAATTACTAAGTCTGAAGTATATAAAGTTAATCCTCCTATATAAGAGCTTCTCTCGCTAATGCGAACTGCGAATAATGCCGAAGAAAACCATAATCGGTGTTAGAGAGAGATATCAGCTGTATAATTAAAGGTTAGGTTGATTTTCATAATCATCAACCAGAAGTAACATTTCACTTAGATAAGAAAATGTCTTATGCTTTTCAGTTAAGCAAGGCGAAGCAGAGAAAAGCTAATTACACAGTTATTTAACTTGAGCAATTTGTAACAATTAAAAACTTTCCTCGTCTTAACATCCGCCATACAGAGTGTATAAAGTTTACATATGCTAATTATAAGTTTGCCTTGTTGGGAAGTACAGGCTTAATTACACCCTAAATGAACCATAAATCATTACAGCTCCACTTTGAAAACTGTAAGTGGTAAACGTTCTTATTTATTCGCATATGAACGACGTTCCATATATCGATACCAGATTTTGTACCAATGTAAAGTTGCCGAATATCGTTAATGAAATTTAGGATTACATAAGGTAGCTAATGCAGACAAGAATTAATTATTTGGGATTTAATCGGGAGAGTACAGCTGAAAAAGTGAAATCGTGACGTAAATATTTTTTCTAAGTGATACTTTCAGTACATTAATTTATGTGACTGATTTGTCAAAAATTAAATTTAATTATCAAGTAGAACTTTAAAAATGTGCAATAGAATAAATCAGAAAAACATTATTATAAATAACAGGACTTTCTATATACTACAAACATTCTATATACAATGTCAGAACCGAATGTCGATTCATTTTAAATGCTTTTCACGAGACTCTTTCTTCTGAATCAGTTTCCTTCGCCATATATAACCGATTTGCTAAAATTGTCTTTGATTATTTTCTTCAGTCTATAAACCACTAGGAAGAATTTTAATATACATACATACTTTTGAAAGCATAAATAACCATGCTTGGAAGAAGAAAATGTATCAGGTAATAATAAAATTGGAATGGAGAAATCCTAATTGCTTAAAAACAATTGATAAATAATTGGTGTAGATGTGAGTGTGGAATAAGCGGTGGGTTTTAAAAAGGCAATAGAATGGCATGACCAATTACAGACTTATTGCTTTGCTTTCAAATATATCTAAATTGTTCGAGTACGCTATATGCTCAACAAGTTACTCAGATACGAGATAATATAATCAAATAACCAGCACGGGTTCCAGAAAGGTAAGTCTACGACAACGGCGATTATGCAGTTTGATACAAAAATAATAGAAAACATCGATAAAAAAATTATCCAATAGGGATATTCTGCGATCTAAGTCGTGTGGATCACAAAATTCTGCTTTCGAAACTATATAACTATGGCATACGTGGTGTAGTCCCCAGCTGGTTTCAGCCGTATATCCAGCATCGTCAGCAGTGCTTGGAATTAACGTCTATGTCCAAGAATTGCACAGTCAATTATAGATCGCCGTTAACTGACATTCACATGGGGTACTCCAAGACTCGATCCTGGGCCCACTATTATTTATATTATATGTCAACGATCTGCCAAATTACCTGAATAAAGGCGACATCACTATGTATGCAGATGACAGGGTTATACAATTAGCAGCTAACGACGTGCTAATAAAGCTGCATAGTTGATGGTTCTGTGGTAACAAATTACTGTTAAATCTAAATAAAACAAATTTTCTTAGATTCCATCTCAGGCAAAAAGTAATGTATCGGCATTGTGATATTTAGATTAATGTTACCGAAATACAACACCTTCCTTCGGTGAAATTTTTACGGTTGGATATGGACGAATCTCTTAGGGGAGGGCAGGCTTGCAAGAATATAGCTACGTATATAAATAGAAAATGCTTCTTAATAAGAACCATCATTATTAAATGAGGATGCTGTTAAAAATGTTTACGCCAGCGAGGTTTATCCAGGCTAGCTTACGGAATACTGTTTTGGAAAACTTTCCCACATGCTGGGAGAATAGTACTTGCTCAGAAGCTACTCATTAGAGTCATGGCCAAGGAAAATTACAGAGACCACTGCAAACCTTTATTTATAAACCTAAAAATATTGACCGTTATCAATATTTATATTCTGGAGATGCTGCTCTATACTCACAGAATGAAAAATGGTCTACCCCAGAATGAACATGTTTATAACACTCGAAATAATATCACACTGCCAAAGCATAATCTTCGTCTCTGAAGTCTAAGCCCTCATATTATGGGAATTAATATGTATAATCACCACCCCCATGTGTACAAATTACTTCAAGCGCTAAAATTCAATACAAGAATTAAAAATGAGGTGTGGCCACCACACGACTTCCTTATACGTATGAAAGTGTTACTTCCGATCCGAATTTTGAAATATCATTTATACAAAAAATATTCCAAATCCAACTCTAAATACTTTTGTACTCTTCATAAAAATATATAGAATGCATAATTTACGACATATTTGCAAAAAATCGTTATTCGGTAAGAGTAAAAGTGTTACTTCCGGTCCGAATTTTGAAATTTTTTTTATACAAAAGATATTTAAAAGTACGTTTTAAATACTTTTATACTGATAATGTACCAGCCTAGAAAGCATGACTTGCGAGATATTCGCAAAAACTAATTTTCGATAAGAGTAAAAGACCTACTTCCCGTCGGAATTTCGAAAAACTTTATTAATACAATTTTTCTCAAATTTAATTTTGAGTACATTTGAATTCTTTATAAATTTGTTTAAACTTAGTAATTGACGAAATATTTGCAAAATTCGATTTCTTCACTGAAGTAAACTACTACTTCCGGTCTTCCGATTTTGCTCAAAATCTAATCAGATCTCAAGAGGAAGATTTTATTCGTAAATACAAAATTTGGAATTGATATTTGCAGCGGTTTGACCGCTATCGTGGTCACAGACAGACAGACAGACACACAGACACACGCACAGACATTTTTTAAAAACCACTTTTTTGTTGTCAGGAGACCTAAAAACGTGGACATCTGCAAAAATCTCAAGGTCGAAAATTTTCATCATCACAATACTTCCTTATACTACGTATAAGAAAGTAAAAACAGTTGAAGCACATCTTTTTGCAGATAAACTTGGAAACAATTGTAATTATTTTGCAATATTATCGTATTTGTAACCGTCACACTTATCATTTCTTTTTGTTTAACTTTGATGAAGATTGTATGCATGGCAACCTTCAAATGGCATTTGTTGTCAACAGTCCATCCAAGTGTGATCACATAAAATTATTATGTACTGAAGATTTGCAACCATGCAGTGTATGGAAATGCATGTATTACGTGTTCAGGTATGAAAGAATGGTGGCGAAGATTTAAGAATGGAAATGCAGAAACGATTTATAAGCGGCGTACTGCATTAACAGACAACAATATTGGGTATGCGAGAGGTCTGATTAGATAAAATTCAAGCAGAGCTATTTCGGAAAATATTGGTGTAAGCATATATACATACATAGCATTTTACTGGATTATAAACTTTGTGTGAGCATCCAAAAAAGGTTGCGGATGAGCTTTGTCTTGTCAATAATTGCTGGCGACGAAATCATTGTTTTGTACCATCTGGTAAGATGTCATCGATGCAATAAAAACATTTAAATATATTCATTTTATGTTCACCGCTGTCAAAGAAGTTTAAAGCAAAGCCATCTTGAGGCAAGGTAATTTTGACATTACTTTTAGACCCCTCTTCATAAAGTTTTAAAAAGCTAGAGTAAATACCAATTTGAATCTATATACAATAAAACTTATTATAGTTATTTTATGAAGTTACCTTATACAGGGTCAAAAACAAATAAACTTTGCATCACATGTGACCAAATTTTAATAGCCCTATTTGGATTTTGTAGAAAAACACACATTGAATATGGCGCTGCCTTAAAGAAAATGTGTCTGGAATAAAGCAAAGTTAAAACTAAGAAGTTTTATGTAGGTTGCGTTGTCTTATTTCGCAACAGTGGTGCAATTTACAAAAAAATTGGCAAAAAATCTAAATTATCTTATGCAGCTGAAATTTTGCATATGGGCTACAAATTGTTTTTAGAAAATTTTTTCTAATAACTTTTTTCGATATTTTGAGAAATAACCCCACTTTTGAATTTTTTTTGAAAAAAATTTAAATTTGACAGATAATGCGAATCACGTGACTATTATTTGTTTGGTTAATTTTCATCTTGATCGAAGCAGAAATTGATGCCAAACTCAAATTTAGAATAAATCTATTAATAAAAAAAAATCCCATATGATGCGGACTTCACTGGTCACACTGTATATACACTATTTTTTCTGTGATGAAAAAAACGACAATTTAATATTGAAAAAAAACACGTTAATACTACATATTAAAGTCAGAAAATCAGTCGATGTGACATTTGAAGCGACATTACACCTGCGTTGCTAAGGAAACCTGTAAAGTATTCAAATAACTGTCAATTTAACCGGGAAAAAAGTGACATTTTGTTACCTGTCAAGAAAGATAAAATCTCAAACTTTTTTCCCGTCACAAAAAAAAATATCCATCATTTAATCTTATTGATATCGGAGCACCTGTAACTATTCAGTGATCAGATTAAAAACGGATGTATATGTGTGGGCGGGTGTGTGTGTTCCTGTAGACTCCGAAACCGCTGAACCGAATTTGATGAAATTTTCAGGAAAACTCTAGCATAGTCTGCAGGGTGTTCCGGTGAAGTTTGGTGCTGATAAAAATTGGGGTTTTTTAGGCGTAGCAAGCCGCGCCGGGGATCGCTAGTACAGAATATCCATTATTATTTGCAAGGGTTCTATTTAATTCTCGGTCGAAGTTGGTTTTGATAAACGTTATTAAATAATCAAAAAACATTTTTAATTGCCTATCAGAACTGTTAAAGCAAACTCGTGTACGTATCTGAATCAATAAATACAATGTTTAAAAAGGAGGTGTGTGCTAACAGTTTCTTCGAAATGATCCCTGAAAAATTCCGGTAATAGGGGGCTTAAAGGATGTCCCATGGTCAGACCTGTAGTTTGTGTGTAATATTCGTGGTTGATTTGGAAATAATTTTGTTCGACGCAAATATTAAGGAGATCTAAGATTTCGCTAGTTATAACGGGCTTAGTACGATATTGATATAGTTTTAATTTAATTATGTCTATTACTTCTTTTGTCCGGATACTAATGAAAAGATTCATTACGTTGTAGTGGCAATAAACTATTTTGAAACTTAAAGTCAGTGTATTTTGTTTATATTTCGTTATGGAGTTCCAACAACTGTTTCCCTCTTCAATAATTATTTTCTATTTAATAGTATAAGTAACACTACACAAAAAATAAATTGAAAAGAAGAAATAAGAAGTTAATGATGTATTGTGATATTGTTTTAATCAAAAGAAAATCTCTAGCCTATAAATGCTGTCAAATTTCATTTAAACTATATATTTTTTTGCTTTTGATATATGTACATCCGTCGCATCACCTGCCATTTCTCCATGTAAAAAGACATTATTTAGTAGATTGTATACATATTAACAAACACGATATAAAATTAGATATTCTATTACAGATAAAACAATAAATAGTTCTCTAAAGCTTCTAAGATATACGATATATACTCCTTACAAACGTTTACCGTGCACATACTGAAGATAATGTTTTCCTCATTCAATTTCGAACTTAATGACGTTCTGATGTGTTTAGGGCGTCTTAATTATCCACTAAATAATCGCATCTGATCTTATAATATTGTGCAAGTTACTTATCACAATTTCCCATTTATTTCCTATAACTGTTAATTACCTGTCTCGTTCCCGTTCCGCGCGCAAAATATAATCAACGGCATCGGCGATGAATTTAATGGAAACTTTCGGAAAGACAGTCCGTTAATATTTTTTATCATTCAAGAGGGCGGACGACCGACGACAACGTTCGAAGGTCTTTCGGTTGAAGGAAGTCAAAAATTTCATTATTGTTCGACAGTGAAGAGACGTTATCTGGAGCACAATGAACAATGAAACGCGTAGCTGACAGTGAAAGGGTTACGAGAAAGAGAAAATCAAGAAAAAGTCTTACAAAGAACGATAGTGTAGAGATGAAGGGTAAAAGGGGTTAGAATAGACTAACGCAATAGCTGAGTGGTCTTTAGAGTGCATTCAACGAGAATACTGGCCAATTCTCTCACAATGCCCGGAATCATACCCGGATTCGTCCGGAGTCAACTTGAACGGACGAATAAAAATTTGATTTATAAGTAATTGTAAAATGTTCCTGTAGGGTCTTTCCATGATTTTACGGACGTTTTAAAACAGTTCGTCTTTGAATAAAAGCAACGAACAGTCTTTTGTTTCTTAATAATGTCTTTTTGGATTATCTAATGATTTCCTATGCGTTCTACTAATTTAAAAAGTGTATTTAAAATATTAATATAGATTTATTGACTAAAATATAGAATTGTATAATAAAATTGTGTTGTTCAAAATTGACAAATTTTTAACATTTCTGATATGGAAAAAAGTGAGTTCATCGGCTTTCATGACTACTACAATATCTTCTTTGATAAGATCGAAAGCATAATCATCTTAACATCATTTAGATTTAACAATAATTTGTATTTTTTTGTTTTGAAAAAAAGATGTTACATTTCTATCGTGTTTGGCCAATGATCAGAAGCAATATTGTAAATAAAAACATAAAACCTTAGATATTTAATACGACTTAACTTTTATCTGTTGGTAGCTTCGACGGTGAGGATAATTTAGATAAATTTGTATTTCATATTCTAAATAAAGAAAACTGAAGTCTAAGAAAGATTGAGCAACCAAGCGTTAGAGACGCATTCAAAGGTTTGGTAATTACATATTATTGAAGTGAAAACTTCTATGGGCGCGTTGATGCATTGATTGATGGGCACTGAACGAGACTGAGCCGTCACGCTCGGAATGTAACGCTCGTTCGGGTAAAGTCGGCTCGGGTCGAGTCGAATAAAGGAGCGAGAGAGATATAATTAACGCATGTCTGCCGGTCTCTGCTATACTCGCTCGGCAACCGTTTCACTCTCGGCTTTGTATTATAACACTAACTAGCGGTATTTAATTTCAATTTAGAATAAATACGCGAAATATTGTATTTTTATTTTCTGAAAAATTCTTGTCCGCGGGCAGATGCGATCCCGAGCCGCCCGGGTATGAGGCCGGCACGTTCCACTAGACCAATGCGGGTACTCGTATGAGAGTTATCATATCGTCTATTTGTATATATACATGCGTACGTATGAATTTTTGAAGTGAAAACTTGATCAGACCGGGCGAAATGTACTAGAATAATGTAGGTATACACAATAATAATAAATATATATTTTTTAAATGTAATATAGAACGAAAATGGAAAATGTAAATGTAAATGAATATAGAACGAAAAAAAGTTGTATTTCGTATTATTAACCTCGCCTTGATGAAGTTTTCACTTCTGCCGTGTGGTCTTAAGCACACCCATTTCTTTGAAGTGAAAACTTCTATGGGCGCGTTGATGCATTAATTGTTGGGCACTGAACGAGACTGAGCCGTCACGCTCGGAATGAAGCGCTCGTTCGGGTAAAGTCGGCTCGAGTCGAGTCGACTAAGGGAGCGCGAGAGATATAATTAACGCGTCTCTGCCGGTCTCTGCTATACTCGCTCGGCAACCGTTTCACGCTCGGCTTTGTATTATAACAGTAACTAGCGGTATTTAATTTCAATTAAATTGAAATTTAGTATAAATACGCGAAATATTGTATTTTTATTTTCTGAAAAATTCTTGTCCGCGTGCAGATGCGATCCCGAGCCGCCCGGGTATGAGGCCGGCACGTTACCATTAGACCAGCGCGGGTACTCGTATGAGAATTATCATATCGTCTATTTGTATATATACATTCGTACGTATGAATTTTTGAAGTGAAAACTTGATCAGACCGAGCGAAATGTACTAGAATAATGTATACACAATAATAATAAATTATTTTTTAAATGAATATAGAACGAAAAAAAAGTTGTATTTCGTATTATTAACCTCGCCTTGATAAAGTTTTCACTTCTGCCGTGTGGTCTTAAGCACACTCATTTTCTTTTTATTTTGAAAGTAAATTTTAATATACTGGGCGATATAGAGTCAGTTGATTATATGCAAAGCATCAGAGACAATTCTTTTGCAATTTTTACAATGATCAGAAACGACGTCTAAAATTATATGTTACTGGATGTAATACCATTTTCCTTTTTATAATGATCGTCAATGACTGTTAGTCTTCCAGGTTTACTGAAGCTTGGTTTCTTGGAATATCAAAAGAAGTAAATTTGAAACATTACTGATCGGTCGTACATTTGTTAGGGATAATAATATGTTGGTGTTCTTTGAATGATTATATATTTATTAACTTGCCTTGCCATGAATTTGATGCAGTTAATGTTCTCGTGCGGCATTTCTTTTCATACCATATGTATTAGACCATATTAGGCGAAGAAACAGTAACATTATCGTAAGTCATTTATTGATATATCTTGAAATTTTGAGATAAGGAGTGTGATCTACGCAAAGTTGAAGTAATCTGATGTGACTCTTCCTGTATGTGGATGGATTTTATATTGCCTTTAAAAACGTTCTTGAATACGGCAAATAAAATTTCAGAATTTACATAATATTAACCTTGATGAGTGTTACTTAAGCCTTCTTCCGTGTGTAATGAATTCCTTCTTAAATTATTGTTTTCACTGAATACTTATATAGCATAGTTCTATGCACCTGACATTGTATAAAAATTATGGACTCTCCCATTGCCTACCGTCTTCTTTGTATCCATTCTCTATCTTCGCGATGTCCAAACAAAATTGCATTATAACTAACACCAAATAGATTTAATTCTGAAATTCCTGGAATACGTTCTTTGTATGATTGCATTTGATTGGGCATTTCTTAAATATAGAAAGTACAAGTTCTACATATTTCTTTTTAGTGTAATTAATATTCCTGATATGACCAATAATGTCCCTTCTGTCGAACTTGGTGAATTGAAGAATACTTGCACATTTTTTTTCTAGTATGAAAATAGAAACAAAATAATGTAGAGAACCTTTATAAAATTGGATATTACACGCACAATTTTGTTTTAGTAAGTTCTAACTTATGATGTTCTTTCTTTTTTCATTTTGAAGGTTGCCATCTATACATCGTGATTTTCAAAAAAAAAAGTGTAATTCACATTTGTCATATACCATTGGCACTTTATTTACGGATTATTTACTTATTTCTCTACTTGTTTTCCAAAGTGGACAACAGCAGTACACCCAAATAAGTAAATAACATTATTTGCGGTTGCTTTATATATTTGTCTATATGTATAAAAGTCCTTAATATTTCTAGTACGAGGGACAAGCTGAAATTATTGAGAATAAAAAACACGGTTAATATTTTCTAAGATCTTATTTTAAATACGCTCAAAGTAAAGTGCTGTATCCTTATCTACAAATAGGTGTATCTGGGCTCGGCCCCCCGCACCGCGGGGGCATGCGGGAGTATAGTTACGCCACTGCTCCCAACCAATCTTCTTTCGGAACACCTTCAAAATAATCGTGAACTGCGGTATCAATCTCTTCTTTCGACGCATACCTTCTTCTCCGCAAATTGCCCCCAAAAAAATCCAAAAGTTACACATTGCTAAATCAGGTGAATACGGCGGATCTTCTATTACTTTTATATTTTTTTCAGCCAAAAATTGGAGAGTTAAAACTGCCGTAGGACGATGCATTATCGTGGTGGAACATAACTCCCTTTGTCTGGAACTCTATTCAACACTTCAGGCAAACATTTTTCAGCGTACCACTTAGCTGTAACTGCCTTTTGTCCATGTAGCTTAATTGCATTTACTAAGCCCGTACTTCTGAAGAAACCGCATATACATATATAACATTTTCCGTTTCTCGCTGCTTCTTAGTCATTGTAGGAGTTTTCTCATCTTCGTGAATCCATACACGACTCTCTTTCGCCGGTAGGAAGGTCTAAAAGGAAATATAAGTTTCGACACCTGTTACCATTTTGGAAAAAAATAGTGCCCGCCATTATTTAAGAAGTTTTGTAACAAATTCTCATGCGCTCTGCTTTTTGGAAGTCAGAAAGGTGATGCGGCACAAAACGACTTACCACTTTTTACTTTCTTATACGTAGTATAAGGAAGTATTGTGATGATGAAAATTTTCGACCTCGAGATTTTTGCAGATGTCCACGTTTTGAAGTCCCCTGATACCAAAAAAGTGATTTTTAAAAAATGTCTCTCTCTCTCTCTCTCTCTCTCTCTGTGTGTGTGTGTGTGTGTGTCTGTGTGCTGTAGATATCAATTCCAAATTTTGTATTTACGTGTATAATCTCCCTCTTGAGAACTGATTAGATTTTGAGCAAAATCGGCAGACCGGAAGTACTAGTTTACTTCAGTGAAAAAATCGAAATTTGCAAATATTTCGTCAATTACTAAGTTTAGACTAATTTATAAAGAATACATAAGTATTTAGAACATAATTTCCAATATCTTTTGTATAAAAAAAATTTCAAAATTCGGACCGGAAGTATCACTTTTACTCATACCGAATAACGATTTTTTGCAAATATGTCGTAAATTATGCATACTATATATATTTATGAAGAGTACAAAAGTATTTAGAGTTAAATTTGGAATATTTTTTGTATAAATGAAATTTCAAAATTCGGGCCGGAAGAAATGATGAAAATTTTCGACCTCGAGATTTTTGCAGATGTCCACGTTTTGAGGTCCCCTGATACCAAAAAAGTGGTTTTTAAAAAATGTGTGTGTGTGTGTGTCTGTCTGTGTGTCTGTGTGTGACCACGATAGCGGTCAAACCGCTGGAGATATCAATTCCAAACTTTGTATTTACGTGTATAATCTCCCTCTTGAGATCTGATTAGTTTTTCAGTAAAATCGGTAGACCGGAAGTAGCAATTTACTTCAGTGAAAAAATCGAATTTTGCCAATATTTCGTCAAATACTAAGTTTATACAAATTTATAAAGGATTCATATGTACTTAAAATTAAAATTGAGAACAATTTTATTTAAAAAGTTTTTCGAAATTCCTACCGGAAGTAGGTCTTTTACTCTTATCGAAAATCGGTTTTTTGCGAATATTTCGCAAGTCAAGCTTTTTAGACAGGTACGTTACGTGTATAAAAGTATTTAAAACATAGTTTTCAATATCTTTTGTATAAAAAAGATTTCAAAATTCGGACCGGAAGTAACGCTTTTACTCTTACCGAATAGCGATTTTTGGCAAATATGTCGTAAATTATGCATTCTATATATATTTATTAAGAGTACAAAAGTATTTAGAGTTATTTTTGCAATATTTTTTGTATACATGAAATTTCAAAATTCGGACCGGAAGTAGCACTTTTACTCTTAGCGAGTAGCACTTTTTTTCGAATATCTTGCAAGGTATGCATTCTATAGCGATTTATTAAGAGAATAAAAGTACTTAGAATAGGATTTTGAATAAGTTTTGTATAAAAAAATTCTTAAGATTGTATATTTTGAAACGCTCATACGTATAAGAAAGTCGTGTGGTGGCCACACCTCATTTTTTAAATATAGGTGATAGGCTATATGATTGTTCTAACAGCTGATAACAATCTTGTGTTGATGCTCTATTACCGCATAGCTTTTGGCTTTATTGTCCTCTTCAATTAATTAGCATCAATATTTTGTCGGTACACGACCCCCTGCTCCTTTTTGATGCTGAACAGAATTCCTTTCGCGTTCAAAATTCCTATACCATCGGTAAATTGTAGTAAAGGAAAGTGATTGTTCACTAAATACTGAATCTAAACTCACGCTGCACTCATAAGTGCTTATACCTCTTTTAAAATCATAGTAAATTATGATTCGAAAGTGCTCTCCGGTTAATTCCATTTTCTTTTACTTTCAAAGATAAGTAGCTGAGTTATAAAGAACGTAACTTGAACAACTAAACGTAAAACGACAGATAAAGAGTTGCTCTAAATAAACACTGTATGAATGTTCTTCACACTACTAGATTTTCTTATTAATAACTTCAGCTCATCCCTCATATTATACTTATGTGCTTTATGTATACTCGCGGCAAAAAGTTTTGCCGGGTCTTAAAACCAGCTATATGGAAGGTATCACTCACTGGTCAACTCTAGTAAATTCTAACACGAAATAAAGACCGATTATATTCAATTTTTATAATACCCAAGTTTGAGTAAATATACTGGACTGCTTGGTAAAAGAAAATACATGTGGTAGATAGAAGTAAATATATTTCAAATATTCTTCATTTATGATTTATGGCACGATAACATTGATGTGTGAACATTACCAAGAAATCTTTTTGCTGTTTCACAAATGTTTTGGGGCTTTCCGATTTTATTTTATTTTTCAATGGTGAGAATGAATGCATTATTAAGATCTGGGTTTTGTAGAATTTGTAATTATTTACATTGATGATATTTACGAGTATGTATCTGTCAATAATTTTTTTCTGTAATATACATTCTATTTATTTTAAAATAGATACAAAAAACTTATGTGTTTCTCATTATGATTTAATTCAAAATTCTTGATTATATTATTATATCTGCATTCTAAGACTTTTTTACCTGGGACATGTTTGCCTAATATGTATTTACCTTGCTATTTACAGGGCAATTGCTAGAGGTGTTTTAATTTTAGAATATTATTTACATCAAGATTTTTTGTAGCCCATATATCAAATACTTTTTTATAGTTCAGCCACCTATCCAAAGATCAATTATTATTTCAGTATTGCTTGTTTTATTAGTATGGTAATATCTCTGCATTTTTAAAACGACATACCGGGGTCGACATATTTTAATTTCTGATACGAAAGTAGAAAGAGGAAAAGAGCGCGACGAAATAAACTAAAGATAAACATAAGCGAGGCTGCCACACTCGACAAACGTTTGCTATGAAATGTAAGGCGTGGGGATCCCTCGCCACTGCGTTGCTCTCCCACCACTGTCAGCAAGCAGGCATCGCTGCATATCATAAGGTCATCTTCTGCATATGATAGAAGTGCAAACCAAAATTAAAATTTGACGACTATGATATATTAAAACGTTCGGGGTAAGTGGGATATTGCTCTTATTTTACATTTTAAATATTTTCCTTTATATATATTGTCTTCAAAAGATTCTTGTGTAATTTTTTGTTTGCTTATTTATTGCTTTATTATGCTAGATGTATTTTATTTTTGAGGAAATTTAATAAATCTCTCAAGGGTAAACAAAAATATTACAATCTCCCTTTATGGTTTACTAAAATTTAGTGGGAAATATTATCGGATTACTAGAGTTGACCAGTGATACCTTCATTATAGCTGGTCTTACCACCCTACAAAACTAGAGGTGGGCAAAACGGTTCCTTTCTTTGACTCGGCTCACTCGGTTCAGCTCCTCATTGTGAGCCGGGTCCCGGAACCGGCTCATTTGAACCGTGTGGATCCGTAATAGCATACCGTTCCAGGAACGTGTAGGACATGTAATCATAATGTAATACTCGGCGCCGTCGTCGGCTCAAACGAACCGGGATCCGATTTATTATCAACCGGCTTTCTCGGTTTGCGACCGAAGCGGATCCAGCGGCTCGCATTACGTTGGAACTGTTCTACCAGGTCGGTTCAGTCGCGCGCATAGTTACTTTCCAAGTGAGCCGAGATCCGGTTCATTGAAATTTAGTGAACCGGCTCCCTCAGTTCCCTGCTGCGATTCGTTTCACTGAACCGGTTCGTTCGCGAACGACCCACCTCTAGACAAAACATTTTGTCGCGATCATACATACACATGAATATGAATTTGCTAATGTAGAAGAAGAGTGCATATAGAGATTTTGCTACTAGGGTAAATGTAAATAACATAGTCTTGTATAATATTCTTTGTAGTACATTCATTAATTTGAATGTACTCAGCATTAATGCAACTGGTTAAACTGGTGTATATTTGCTAAAGAAGAAAAAACTCTTTAATGTAATATTTTCGTGAAGAGGAAGATTATGCAAGTCAAATATTATCGAATATTACTTCTGAATCTAATTTTCCTATAGTAATTTAGTTTTTGATTGACAATATCTATATTTCAGAGAACCATAGTCTTGCGCAAATCTGCAATTAAAGAAGACCATCTACGACTTCAAAATAGAAATAAGCAATCTTTTTTATAAGTAAGAAATATATCAAAGGACAGTAGACATAATTTTATACATCTAATCTTGTGAACGTTTATTTAAATATAAGCTTGAATTAAAAATAATAGCTGGCAGAAATAACTAAAAAAATTCATGAAGAATAAAGTTGTCCTACCTAAATAAATTGGATTATAATAAAATATATGGATTTAGTATTGTATTTGTTATAAAAGAAACCACAAATTATATTCTATTTAAAACCTTCCATCTTTTTTTTATCCAACTCATATTTCCCCATTTAAGCTCTTGAAACGATTATAATCAGTTAACCAGGGATTATTGAACTGAAGTATACTTCTGTCTAAATTAAAAAATTATTTTTAATTTTAATTATCGTTAAACGAAGGTAGCCTTTATGAAAGCCCTTCGTGGTGCAGTCAAGCGAAAAACGAAACAATCAGCGTTTGAATATCTTCCATGTTATGAAACTTGAGAGTTATTGATTGATGTGTTGTGTGTAAAAGTAAGTAGCCATTAAACTTAATAGGTATGTAATCCATTTTGTTAAAATTGTTATATCGTATTATGAAATTACCCTTTTTCACTAGATCATATATATATGTGTCTGTCGTTAGGATGTAATATAAAATGCTTGTAACACTCTTGGATTTGAATTATAAGAGAAGGGTTCACTTTTTTCCTTAAGTTTTATACACTATTTTTATTTTCATTTTCAAAATTAGTTTGAAAATAGATAAATTGGATTAATGATTAAGTATCTCTATTAATATGGTTTTCCTTGGCTGAACGCCTATGATTGAATTGTCGAAAGTTCTAGTTATTAATTTTCTAGTTAGTTATTCTCATTACGACTTCCCATTTTTGCATAAAAGGAAAGACCTACTTCCAATAGTAACTATATAATTTATAATTTTTTTCTCAAATTCACTTTTGAATACTTTATAAATTTATCTAAATTTAGTATATAGCAAGAAGTTGGAATATTTCGACCTCTTCCTTGAAGTAAATTTCAACCTCTGGTATCAACGATATGACTCAAAATCTAGACAGATCTCAAAAGAAAGATTTATACTCCTGAATGTAAGATTTGATATTAATAGCTTTCACTATTTGGCCGTTACGCACAAAGAGGCAGAAAAACAGGTAGATATATTTGCAAAAACCACTTTTTTGTTATCAGGAGACATACAAACTTGTACATTGAACATTTTCATTTATTGAAATAGTAATGCAGGTAAGAATATTATCTATCTATAAGAAATACAATGGATAATGAATTTTATGTTCGAGAAAATATTAAATATCTTTGAAACTATAAACAGTATATAAATTAAAATAAAGTAACAAACAAATAATAATAATAAATGTATATCTCAAATTAAGTTCTAGATATCAATAAAGCACAACGGCTAAAAAATAATTAAAACACTATTCAAAATACAACGGCCTGATATACAAAAAAGAAACTTGGAACAATATAAGAATTTTTATTATTCAATGTAATCTTCCCTAACTTCTATACATACAACGATTAATTAATAATTCGATACCCTTGTAAAAATAATCTGAATTTTTTCCGTTAAAATGTTTTGTAACAGCTGCTTGCAACTCACTGTCATCCTTAAAACTACGGCCCCTAAGGTCTTCTTTTAAATTAGAAAACAAAAACAATCACAAGAACTATACGGTGGATGTTCCAATTCTTGAAAGCCGCATTCGCGGATGGCAGCTTGAGAAATGGCGGCAGTATGGACGGTAGCATTGTCGTGCAATAATCGCACACCTGTTGTCAATATTCCACGACGTTTTACACGAATACTGTCCCTTAATTTATCCAATAAAGACGCATAATATGTGCCGTTCACTCTTGTATTGCGCTATTTAAAGTCAATTAGCAAAATGCCCTCACAATTCCAAAATATTGTGGCGATCACCTTTTTAGTTCATTGAACGACTTTCGCCTTTCTGGGACGAGGTTCATCAGGTCGCCGCCATTCCATGGACTCCCTTTTCGATAGAAGATTGTAAAAGAGAACCATTGTTTCATCCTCTGTGACAATGGACTCCAAAATCGATTTTGGGTCGTCTCCACACATGTTTAAAAACGACTGCGCACATTCGATTCGACGTTCACGTTGGAGGGCAGAAAGAAGTCGCGGTACCCATCTAGCACTACTTTTATTCATACCCAAATGGTCACGGAGAATTCGGCGAACCTTTTCTTCGGAAACGTTTGTTATCACTGCTAATTCATTCACTTTCAAACGACAATCTTCTAGCACTAAACAATAATTGAAATTTGTTTAGGCGTTATCAGTTCAATTGGTCGACCCGACCGATCAGCATCTTCCAGGGATTCTTGTCCCAAACTGAAACATTTTGACCACTTTTTTACAGTTGAATACGAAGGAGATGAATCACCGTAAACGCCGTCTAAACATTGTATAATGTGATAAGGTGTATGCCCTTCTTTTGTAAAAAATTTAATAACCGCGTGGTACTCAATTTTCGTTACTTCAGATATTTTCGCGCGCTAGTCACGTTGGTTGTCTGGTTACTAAAAACTACTAGGCTTCGAGCCATCATATTTGCAGTGTACACCTCGTGTATGTGCTTGCATGACGTGACGGAATTTGAACACGTTTGAACCTGTATAAGCCTGTCAGGCCGAGAATTTATGGCGCCTACCTCGTATATAAATTATCTGGATAGAACCTATTTGATAAATTTCTTTTATAATAATTAATAAATAATAAATATATAATAAAACTTAAGTCTAATGTGAAATTAAAGTTAATTCACAAATTTAATTCATCATTGACTTAATATTATATGTATAAGTGTATTAGAAAGTATATGTTATAAGCGTTATATTTATTACTAATTCATACTTGATAAAACACTCTTCCACTTGAAATCACGCCATACCATTAGTTTACCATATGCTTCTGTTGGAATAAATGTGTTATAACTCAAATTTTCATATAGATAGGGAATTAACACATGCGTTACAATGTTTTAATTCTATTTAATGATGTATTAAGTACTTGTAGACGGGAGGTTTATGCATGTTGCATTTTTATTTGAGCCAATTAATCATTAGTAGCAAATGTCGCCCAATATTGCACCAGTGTTTGTTTTTCTATTCGTACACCGACACAAGTAAGAGATAAGCTTGAAAATAGAGAAAAATATTAGTTCGTAAATACACTGAAAATATGTTAAATATATATTAAAGATGTTTCTCAAATATTTGAGACAATATTTTTCGCGTTTCGGTAATATCTTTATCGATATCACAAAATACATATTTTTCCAAGGGGACGGTACTTCTTCTATTTAGATAAATATTCGCCGCTCTTTCTAGAATATATGTGCGTCTTTTGGTCAACTCCAGGAAATACAAGATGACTATCACATAACATAGTGTCATAGCTGACCACTCGCCTTCCTTTATATACTTACGCCCGCCATTTATTTAAGTTGACTATTTGTTGTCCGATGAAAGAAGCTATAAAAGACGAAACTATGAAATTTACCATAAGAAAGATCCCCACAACTTGGAAAAAATGACTTCATATCTGCTTTCATTTTTACACCCTCTTTGATGTGAGTGGAATATATAGATTGCTACAAACAAACAGGAAAAGGCATACAGTTTCTACTAAATACCCAAGTAGTAAAACGCAAAAATAATTTATATATATATATATGTATTAATAAATTTATTCAACAAACTATACAATCTTAATGTCTAAACTCAAGTCAAGGAAATATAGAAATTCACGTTACCATAAAGATTAATTAACGATTTTTATTATATACTTACTCTTATTGAGTCACAGTAGTGTCTCAGTATAGTTAACACATACGTGATTATGTTCAATGAGATGTTCTCGTTTGGCTGTAGTTTTCTTACTTCTGCGTATAGTCGTATTTAAGAGGGGCGTTTACGAGTACCTATTGAAAATCAAGGCATCGCCGTTTCGCGTTTTTTGAATCTATTTTGTAATTTTAGAATTTCAAATTTGGGGTAGTGATGCAAAAGGCATCAATTTATAATGTCAAGGTTCGTTTTTGTACTAATTTATTTTCTTAAGAAAGTTATGTGTTTTAGAAATAACCACAAAAATGCATGAATCTGATTAGTTTCTACTAACTAAAGTTGGTACACAAAAGAAAAAAAACGACCTCTACGCGCCAGCTGCACATTTGATGTACGATATAAATAAAAAATCAAATTTATGTACTTATTTTTAAAGGTAATAAACATTAAACAGTAAACCTTGTCACACACATTTCACACAAGGTTTTACGCGTCCTCTATCCGGTATCTCTACCGGTCCCAGCGAAGACGAAAATCTATCGGAATCGGTCGGCTATTGCAGACTTAAATGCGAGTGACAGTTTAATTACAAACTGTCACTGGCATTTAAATGTCATATATACCTATAATATTCGAGTGTATAATAATATAACAGTTATGGGCAAGCGAAAATTGGCTTATTATAAAACATCAATAACATCAACAGTTCCGTAAGTACTCATTCTTCATACATACCGTGGGTTTTTTTTATCACTGAACATAGCACACGATATCACCTATGTTCAGTTTTAAAATAAACGCGTCAACGCATGGAACATTATGCAACCAACATTGCGTTGTGTAACTAACAAACTAACATCGGTCAATTATTTGTTTCGACAAACGTCAAAATCAATGTCATAACAGAAATGACATTTTGAATATTTCAATATTTCACATTTGAATTCACCTAATTTAAAAAATGTATACAAAAGATGATAAAATAGAAATTTTAAACTGGTATAAAGCTGGAAATAGTTTAAGGAAAGTGCGGGGTCTGTTTGCTGTCAAATATCTTGAGAAGCCCATACCCTTATCGGAACAATTCAGGCGATTAGTAGGAAATTTGATTCTGATGGCTGTATAATAAATACCCACAGAAAGAAAATTAAAACTCCTCACATCCTTTCTTGACACGGTACAATTTTCTGTACAAGATTCTGCACAGCTTTCTGTACAGAATATTCTGTACAACTTTCTGTGCAGAATTTATTTTGCCCACTTGCAAGGATGCAAAATTTTAAAGGTCCGGGCATGCGTCGAATGTATTACTAGTTTGGCGGGTATCCGAAATTTTGTAACCCTAAAATTTCATTTGTGTGTATTTTTCTGGAAAAATTCCAAATGGACACAAATAAAAGAAAGAATTTATTACGAGCTGCAGTTCTTGTTATAATAACAAACATTCTTAATATAAAAAATAAAAAAACGCGAACAAAAAAGGAAGATATGGACTAAACCTTGGCTTTTAAGGCGGCCGGGATGTTTTGTCATTAATTAATAATGTATTACGCATTGAGGACCCTGACTTATATAGGAATTATTTACGGATGAATGATGCTCTGTTTCATAAATTATTAGATTACATTAAAGCTGATATTACAAAGCAAGATACATTTATGCGAGACAGTATATCAGCCCATAGCAAGTGAGATATTCTTAATATTTAAAAAAATCAAATACAATATACTTATAATTTTTCAGGTTGCAAATTACTTTGCGGCTTTTAGCAACTGGTGAAAGTTTCCGGTCTCAAATGTATTCAACACGAGTTCATGAAAGCACTATTTCCAGGTTTGTTCCAGAAGTGTGTGAAACAATTTACCGGAAGTTAAGAGAGCATTATTTAGCAGTATGGTGATTAATTCACATATACATTTTCTTTTTGATATTTATAGGTACCCAGAGATCCTGAAACTTGGCAGAAAATTGCTACTGAATTTTTTGAAATGTAGCAATTTCCCAATTGTGTAGGGGCACTTGATGGGAAACATATTACATTTAGACCACCATTATGTGAAGGATCCTATTATTATAATTATAAAGGGCAACACAGCATAGTTTTGCTGGCCATGGCAGATGCTAAATATAAATTTACCTATGTAAATGTAGGTACTAATGGAAGAGTGAGTGATGGAGGTGTTTTTCGTGAAAGCTTACTCACATCTTGCCTAGCAGAAAACAAATTGAATTTTCCACCCCCATGTAATTTGCCTGGTCGAAGAAAAAGGTGCCTTATGTAATCGTAGCAGATGAAGCCTTTCCATTAACAGAAGAAGTTATGAAGCTATATCTGAAAAGATTTTTAAGTCATGACAATAAAATACTTAATTACCGATTATCAAGAGCACATTTGGAATTTTATCTAATAGATTTAGAGTTTTATTAGAACCAATAAATTTAGATGTTGAAAAAGTAGAAATAATAACTTTAGCATGTATGGTACTTCATAACTTCTTGGTAACAGAAAGTGAAAGGTATGTTGCAGATGTTAACATTAGCAATACCAAACATTTACCAACAGTTGTAAAAAAGGTGGTAATAAGTCAAGTATTGAAGCCAGAAATATTAGAGATGAATTCCGGAACTATTTCTGTACCAACAATGGGAGTGTGGATTGGCAGGAACACGCAGTGGCTGACCATAATATGTAGAACATTGATTTATGTTTATTCCAGTTATGATTAATTAATATTAAAAATAAAGTCTAATACAAAAAAATATTTATTTATTTAAATATGTATATATAACATTTAAAATTTTAAATTGAACTTCATTTTTTATTCGAAGACAATTAATTTCTTTAATTTTGGCGGCTACTAATTTACCAAATACCTCCTCGCTGTTTTCAGGCTGTTGAGTTGGCTCATTCTCCAAAGCAGAAGTAAGTTTTACTAAAGCATCATTTGCATGTTTCAAATATTCATCATCTTTTCATTTCTTGCGGGATGGAGTACTGTCCTTAATAGCTTCACATTTCCTTTTCTTGTTTTCTGTGCCAAAATCACCTGTATTTATAGCGCCTTCCTCAATATAATTACTTGAGGTACTTGGAGCAGGTTGAACATCCTCATTTGCATTGCTTATAAATAAACCAGAACTGTAGTCCAACTAAGAAGACTAAATATTAAAAATTAATATTAAAATACCAATAGACAACTTACAATATCTGTGTTATCTTGTGAATAGTCGATATCTTGATCCACTTGCACAATTATTTCTTCACCTTTGCAGTTTTCGCTAATAACATCAGTCGACTTACGTGCTACTGTATGATTTACAATAAACATCATATCTTCAAAATACCATAAAGTTGGTTCTGCAATCTATAAAATATGGTAAATATATTTTAGTACTTTATTAAATGATACTTACATCATCATCACCACATCCACTTTTCAAAGACTGTTGCCACTTTCGATATTCAGACAGAAAAGTAGTCATTAAAGAATTAAATTTTGTGTTTACTTCTAATATGGTTATGACATTGATTTTGACGTTTGTCCAAACAAATAATTGACTGATGTTAGTTATATAACGCAATGTTGGTTGCATAATGTTCCATGCGTTGACGCGTTTATTTTAAAACTGAACATAGGTGTTATCGTGTGCTATGTTCAGTGATAAAAAAAACCCACGGTATGTTTCCCATCTATAGTATTCCTTAATCTATGAATAAAACTAAAGCGCTGTGAAGGAACCTGAATATCGTGTAGCTTCACTTACTCACACCCCCTTGCGTCTACCCGTCCCGCGAGCAATTTAAGTTGCATAAGTTTCTATTTATTGGTAAACGCCCGTCTTAAGCAATAGTCCGAATATTGTGAATTTCAATGGTTATAGATCTTTTGAAATTATATTCTCTTTGGAGTTTTACAAATTTCCAATTTAAGCCCACTCTGTGTTCATAACATGTGTGTTTTGTCCTGTTTTGACATATGCTTATGGCTTAAAGATTTACTTTTCCATTTATAATACATGTGCAACGATTCATTTGTGAAACAGTTTAGTTATGGTTAATATATATAACGTACTGATTTTAATGAAATGTTAATAAATCTAATATATTGGTGTTTATTTTGACTTTCACTTGAGCCTTGTATTCATGCAACAAGGGTATGTATGTTTGCCTTTATAAATTTACGAATCGTGTTACGCTCTTGCAAATATTTTCCTGACATTTTTTGTTTGACGACCCTATATTACGGTTTCGTTCTTAGCTTGAATTTCTCTCGGTTATATGGTCGCCTCACAATTTATACTTGCAATTTTCAATTGAGAAACTTCGACAGAGATGTTCAAAATATCTGTCTCTTAAAATTGTTGGAATCTACCAACCCGACAGTATTGACGATATACAGGGTTACCGCTAAATAGGTACCAGGCTATACGAAACTGAGGAATACGTATAAATGTCTAACTGAAAATCAAAAAAGAAATTTATTTGTAACTCGTCAAAAATTTCCAAATTTTTAGGGCCAAAATGTAGTTAAAGTCGGCCCATAACTTTGTTTATCCTATACGCATTTACGTAAATACTAGTAATTCCCTTCTAAGGTTCTTCCAAAAAAAAACGATAAAATGCAAATATTTACAACCTTCGAAAATGAATGGCAATTCATAAGATTTATTATAGCGACGTTTTTTGTGTGTGAATAGCACGCTTTTATGTGGAAAAGGTCGACAACCTAAATGCATTACCATGTTTTTTTTTCGGTAAATAGAAGGATATTATTTTTGAAACTTAAATTCCTCTACCTGAAAATTATTAACTAAAGAAAAATATTTAATAATGTCTTATTAATCTCAAATACCACTTTTCATTAATTTTTATGTAATTATTCCCTTCATCTTTTTTTTAATTTATGGTGGTACTGAAAAGTACCGATTGTATGGGCGAAACAGGAAAAACAAGATTACAAAAAGTGTTCGAAATGCCCACCATCAGCTCTAATGCAGGCATCAATTCGGCGACGAAAGTTATTACGTACGTCGGCAAAATTTGGCATTCCCTCGCGAATGCGTTGAGCTGCAACAAAAATGTGATTTTGCAGGTCTGCGGCACTTTCAATGTCATGGTGACGATCATATATCAAACTTTTCATGTATCCCCATAAAAAGAAATCTAAGGGATTTAGATCGGGACTTCGGGCCGGCCACGGAATGTGACTTCCACGTCCAATCCATTGCGGGAAAGTTCGCCTTAAAAATTCTTTTACAAGTCTAGTACTATGAGCCGGTGCTCCGTCGTGCATAAACCATATTTTTTGCCGTATCGCCAATGGTACGTCATCTAAATAGTCGGGTAATACATGTTCGAGAAAGTGTAAATAGGATTGTCCATTTAATCGTTCTGGGAGTATATGTGGTCCAAGTAATTGATCGCCCAATAACCCTGCCCAAACATTGACGGATATGCTAACTTAATTTTATTAGAATTACGCTTTTGTTTGTGACATGCAGCGTGAACGCAGCTTAATAATTCTCTGCATTTACTGAAAGAAAAAATCCTTGCAATGCGTAAATATTATTTCTGAGCGCAGTACAAACACCCTAGTCAATAGTCCAACAGCTACTGCTAACTTGAGCTTGTATGGGTCGCGCTCGCATTGAAGAGGAAAGGTGGGGTGCCATGTTGTCACTTATTGCATGAATTAATCGCCTATGGCTAATGAATATTGACACGTGCTGTATAATGTTCTGTCTCACCTCTCATATGGACACAATAGAGTAGATAGGCATTTCCTGTGAAATATATTTTCCCTTAGCCTTTTTTTGCAGCAATTCTCAAATGTAAAAGTTAATTTCATCTGCATTATATATGTAAAATATATCAATGAAACCAAAATATTGTATTTGCTTATACGAGTACATTATTCCACAGGACTTTCATTTGAGACCGCTGTTATTTACCGTATTTATAAAGGATTTGTCTTGTCCTAGATAGGGCAGAATACCGAAAAAGAACATAAAAATATAAATTAACCCTTTATCCAAAATACTTTAATTAAGGAAATAGAAATTGCCTAAGTAATAAGTATTAGTGTTTAAATCGAAATAACACGGTTTATAACTATTTATGAACTATATTGTATTGTATGTGATTTAAAGGATTACAAATATAAGGAATTAAGTAATTCATAATTAATTACGTTTAAGAAATATTTCTGAACGTAATCGGATAAACAACGATAATTGAAATGAATTTTTAGAAAAATATACTGGCTGTTGTTTAACTTTAATTTAAAGTTCTATGAAATTATATTATAATAAAATTATAGTATTAATCACTCATAAAAAAATATAAAGTTTGGATTTTTAAGGAGAGATTAGTATTTTTCGATATTTATCAAGTGATCTATCGAAAGCTTGTTTGGACGTTTGATATCAAACATTAAAAAATGTTTAAACAAAGAAATTTTAATTAATACCTTATTAATGTAATTAGTATTATAGTAAAATATTGTATTCTGATATATTTATGTATGATAATAATTAGGTGTGGCATATTGCATTTTATATCGAATTTATTAATACATATCCAATATCGATATTCGACAGGCTTGGCCAGATTTAAAGATTTACTTTCCTATCAATACTTGGAATGAGATGTTTCATTTGCAAACAGTTTTAAATAGATTTGCTGATTCGTTGGTGCATCATTAAATTGGTTTTAAATGGAAGCAGAAGTTTTTCGAACAATGGAACAAATACCCCCAATCACTTCTGTATATATTATTGGGAGAAAAATGGAATCAGTAGAGAATCTTTGTTCTTTTGATTTACAAGTTTTTCTTCCCACATACGAAAGTATTTCTACCCATAATTCACCAGGATATGTTGTTTTCTTCACAAAATTTTAAGTTGCTAGTTCGAATCTTACCGCAACAGGAATTTCTATAATAAAATGTCGCTATTAATTAAGTTATTAAATAAAAAAATTATAAATTAAGACAATTTCACATCACGTGATAAATTATTCATAATATTATTATTAACCATAATTCAATATAATCTCATGTACTGTACGTAATGAAACAAATTATTTTGTGCCACATTAAACTTTAATTATTTTATCCTCTTAAGGAATCTGTCCCGTATGAGAAACATTTGAAACGAACTGATTTCTTTTGTTTTAAATAATGCTTTAACTAAAGGCGTACGTCTATGACGATAAACCAGAAACAATTGTGCATCGAAGCATTATTGTCGAAAGACAGGACTTCGAAGAACGTGTGAAAATTGAATCTCCAGAAAAAACCAGCCTTTATAAAAAGTATTCGACAAGATGTCAGAATTGAAATTGATTTATTTGTAATAATCATCAGAGAGCTACTTTTTGAACGTAAGGCAAACCAATCATAAAAGTATCAATTCTATAATACAATTTATTAAAAACTTATGGTATTCTAAATTTTTTTAAATTCTTTTTGCATATACATCAAATATTTTTGTCAAATTACCCTCTTTAGTGAAAGGCTTCGGTGCCACTATAAACCACAATTGTATTAGTTTTAACAAAAAATATATCTGATGTTATGAGGGCTAAATACTTATTAACAATTGTGTGTCAAGAAAACTGTGTTTCAACAAGGGTAAATTACTTTAGGTTCGAATTGTTTTTCTTTGATATCAAGTTGTGTCAAATTGACTTTTGTGTTCTTTATAATCAATAATAAAACTGGCAGTTGGCCGGATATTCGTATACTTTGAATCCATTTAATTTAAATTATTAATGTATTAATCTTATATCTATATAAATTTATTATGAAAGGATGAAGTAAAAACTGTTTCTATAAAAATTATTTTAATAACCAAATAGGTAACGTTTTACATTAAATGCCTTAACACTAAACAAAATTTTCAGACAATAACAATATTTGTATTTTTTTATCACCTCTACATAAAATGCTAACAGAACACAACAGAAATAACAAAACTATACAATAAGAAAATACTCATTAGATCGGCAAACAAAACAATGATCGTGGTAAGTTAAATCCATTGCACGATTTTCTTCGCTATCTATATTCGAGTCCGATTGTAGAATTCCCTACTTTATTCTGTAATAATATGTACACATGTATAACACAATGTTGTCGCAGAATCCGTAGGGTTTTCGTTTTTTATGGATTAGACAAATCCTGCGGACTACCAGTGTTATCTTCTCTGCATCTCGTTACGGTAGAAGCAGACGAAGAAACGGCTAAGGTGGCAATGTCATTCCACCAAGTGCCAAGGTTCAACCTTTCTGGAAGAACCGGTAGTGGTTTTCATATAACATGAGCAGGAAGTGTATCATTCCTGAATTCTTCATTCTTCATTAACACGCAGACGGGTCTTTTCATTGTCTCGGGGCTGGGTGTTCTTCTAGGAAAAGCCGGTGGACAAATATTACAAGGACTGTTTATGTTGCCTAAATTACTTATTGGCCAATTAATACTGGGTGAGTATAAATGATTGTTACTGTATAGTAGGGCTAGTTCAGCAGCGAATTTTGATTCGTCCGGATGACGGAAGGGGTATAAGTAAGGAAGCGGAGGGAATAAATGGCGGGGTATTTTGAGATCTGAATCTTGATTCAATAGTGGTGGTAACGATGATGATACTGATATTGGTGGCATCATTGTTCTTGATAGGGCCTGGGAATCCATTGTCGAGGATATGAGTGGAGACAGTGGAAAAGCAAACTTTGGTTCCTTTTTCATTAGAGGTTTCGGTTTCCTCCTGGGTCGGTATTTGTAGTCTGGATGTTCTTTCATGTGAAGGGCTCTGTAACAAAAACTAATATAAATATGTGTATACATTATTTAGTCTATTTCGTAATTCATATTATTATATTAAGCCACCTCAACATAGTCTTTACAAAATATTGCATCCCAATGTATTATACCCACTATTAACCAGATATTTCCAGGAGAGATAATTGGAATTTGGTGTGTCCAGTAATAACTGAAATAATTTACCCAAATACAGATAGTCAAAATGCTAGAGATTAATTTGTTCTAGAATTCTTAAGTAATTGAAACACTAACATCGGATATTTTGAATCAGAAACGATAGAATACCAAATTCATCACGTATATCATTTATTGCATCTTATTATTAGGGCGCGGACACGAGCGAGTCATGACTCATCGCCCATGGGCGCACTATTAAAATGTTGTATTTTTAGAGAGGTTTTAATTTTATTTATATAATTGGATAACAAGTGGCTGGTGATCTATAAAATACAAAATAGCTTATTATTTGTTCATCTTCTCTTCTGTAAGACTTGTTCTCTTTGAATTAAGTACATCCTTGTAGATAGAAAACGTCCTTTCTACTTCGCAACTGGTTGTAGGTGCGTACTGGAAATATTCTTTTATTTCAGCGTACTTAGAATACACAAATTGCCGCAATGTTATTAAATCTGGATTTCTAATAAAAACTGCGTCTAACTTTTGCCGAAGGCCACATCCGAAGTCACTTGGAATACTTTTGAAATTGTTAATAGCCACATCTAATGTGGTTAATCCATTTTTATAATTTGAGATTCGATTTTCAAAATATGTGATTAGTTTACGCAAATTTCCAAAGTGTTCCTGTAGGAATAACAACTTATTTTTTAAATTTGGGATTTGTGTTAGTTCCTTGTACTCAGAAATACTTCCAGCATCGTGATTTAAACATGTAACGAAATTTTGTGAACTATCGAAATTCTCTGCATAAAAACTATTTCTGTGTATGTTTTAGCTAAGCTAAGTGACGAACGTGCGATATTTTGGCATTCTGTAACGATATTTTACAGACTTTGTAATAAATTTCGGAATCACTGACAATTCATTTTCATAATAGAAAAAGTAAAATAAACAACGTTCTAGATCTAAATAAATGATAACTAAAAATGTACGTGTATGTTATTGAAACTAAATAACAGTAAGTATATACATATTTACATTATTTCTCTTGCGAAATATAAGGTAAATAAAATAAATTTTTAAAACCCCTGAGGCTACCTACGCTGATGTAGAAGAATTTTACTCATAAATTCCTTTTTTTATGGCCATTTTTTGCTCTCATTCTCGGGCTCTTCTCGAGCGTAAACAGATGTTGCCGTTCACCATATGAATTAGTGCTATTCAGTAAATGTGTGTTGTTTCATTATTTCTTTGCTCCATTGTAACTCCGTCGTAGTTTAACTCGGTCATGCCCGGGCCCTACTTATTATATGGGTATGAAAAGTTACTAATTTCAATATAGGGATTACTAGGATTACTATTCTTCTGTATTAATGTAAAATATCCTTAGGTATTTCGAATACAGACAAGGAAAGCAAAATATTATTCTTATATGTAAATGGTTGAAAATTTGAATGACAACTTGAAATATTATAATTAGGGAGTGGACACGAAAGGTTGATGATTCATAGCTCATGGGCGCACTATTAAAATGTTGTATATTTAAAGAGGTTTTAATTTTATTTATATAACTGGATAACAAGTGGCTGGTCATCTATAAAATACAAAATACGTTATTATCTGTTCATTCTGTACTTCAAGTCGAGTAAAGGACTACTAATATTTACTAGCAATACTTTCTCAAAGTTCTCTTCTGTAAGGTTTGTTCTCTTTGAATGAAGTACATCCTTGTAGATAGAAAACGTCCTTTCTACATCGCAACTGGTTATAGGTGCGTACTGGAAATATTCTTTTACTTCAGCGTATTTAGCAATTAGATTTTGTGTGATTGTGAACATACACAATTGCCGCAATGTTATTAAATCTGGATTTCTAGTAAAAACTGCGTCTAACTTTTGCCGAAGGCTACATCCGAAGTCACTTGGAATACTTTTGAAATTATTGATAGCCACATCTAATGTGGTTAATCCATCTTTTAATGTGAGATTTCGATTTTCAAAATATGTGATTAGTTTAGGCAAATTTCCAAAGTGTTCCTGAAGGAATAACAACTGATTTTTTTTAATTTGGGGTTTGTGTTAGTTCCTTGCACTCAGAAATACTTTGAGCATCGTCATTTAAACATGTAACGATATTTTGTAAACTATCGAAATTTTCTGCATAAAAACTAGTAGCTTCCAACAATGCCCCCCCCAATCTAGTAATTACTGGCAAGGGAGGCAGTGACAAAGACGGAAGTTTTTCCCTGTAAAAAGCTACTCTTGATGGTGCTTTTCACAAGTCTATCAATTTCCCGATAGCTGTCTCTGATATATTCACAGATTCTGTGGAGAGCATGTGCTACACAAGTAATATGCAGCATATAAGGGATATGTTTCCTTTAATAGTCTGCCTAATTTAACATGTATGCGTCACTGTCACTAACAAATAAAAGTATTTTTCCCTGTACCTGTCGTCCGAATGAAGCATTTTGTGCAAATTATCGTCAATGGTTTGAGCAACTGCTTCCGCATCAACTGTATTTATAACCTTAGTTGCTATTACATACATATGCATTATATGGAATAGTTGGATGTAGTACACCAGCTACAACATTTACCACACAGCGGCAGCGTCCTAATATATCAACAGTTTCGTCGGCACTTATCTATAGGTACTTGGAAATATAATATTTGCGTAAGGCGGATTCATCGGGAACATTTCGACCAGTATATTTTTGAAGAAATGTTTTGAGAGTGGGATTGTCAAGTTTCGTTAATGGGATATTAGCCGCCATTAAGGTTACACAGTTCTTCGTTAAATTGTCAGCTTCCAACGGGTGCAATTTCTGTGTATGTGTTAGCGATGCTAAGTGACGTTGTACATGGCCTTTTTGGGCATTCTGTAACGATATTTTACAGACTATGCAATAAATTTCGGAATCACTGACAATGGAGGATGCAAAACAAATAAATCTCTTTTTATTTAATTTATTCTTAAGCAATTATGTCTTACTTCTTCAGTAGAACATATGGAACTCTAAAAATTTGATTTTATCATAACGATGCGATATGTAAATGACAAGTTCAGGTAACATATAAAGGAACTGGCGGCTTTTTACCTCTCTTCTTCATTGTATTATATTTCCCAAATAGTTCAGACTTCATTAGTACAGCCGTGCATTAGAGAAATTAATGTGGCATAGCTAATAATGTTTTCATCTTTTCTTTATTTGCTTACGGTCTATATTTTTAATTTTTAAAGTAGATATTAATTTTTGGTACTAGAATTTTAATTGCCCTTCCAGGCTATAGTCGTCTGAATACATAATTTGTCATATTGTAATGTAAAATATAACCTATATTTAGCTTCGTGGTATATCTTTTGTTACTGGAAAACGCCTATATATTTTATAAAAATGCAGCCCAATCAACTTCCATAATAGATACACTAAGATATACCAAAATATCAATAGCAATATTATTTCCAAAGAACTGTCCTATATTTGTGTCGATTAATCAGTGTATACTGAAATATTCTCACAGTTTTAAAATATAACAATAATAACAATCCTATAAAATAAGTACAACGCGATTAAGAAATCTTGAAAACTACAAAATAAGCTGCAAAACTTTTGCACTCAGATCAGTTGTTTTTTCTATTTAAAGGTAGATTATCATATTCAAAATATACAGTCATCGTAGAATATAATAGAACAATGCTAATCTAATATATTTTTAAAATTATAGACGTTCTTAATTTTTAATCCTGCACTGCACATTGGCATAAACTCAACATACAAATGAGTTAAATAATGTCAATATAAACAAATTGATTCAAATTTAATAGCAGTGCATGAATGTGCACAATACTATCTAAGCCAACATATTCAGCTGCCGACAAAAGATAATACTTCCATTGTAAGAACACACTGAACGCCTCCTGTGATCCTATTCACGGAGAGATTGTCTCGGCGCGCGCTCTGTCTCCAATGCCGGCAACTACAATGCACCCTTTCACGCGCCACCTCTCTTTGTTCTAACCGGAGCAATTGGAGTATTCACTGGATCTCTCTCAAACAATTACTAAATGTACATGTGGCGAAATTACAATTGATTTCGTGAAGCACTCGGTTCAAGAAACACGAGCGAAATTAACGTTTTCTAAATAAATTGATACAATTACTTTTGCGATATAACCGATGTAAAATGTATACACAATTGCTCAAGGAAGCTTAAACACACTTATTTAAATCAATTATTAAAATAAGTTATAAGTAGGTCGATATGAGAAGTGTACACATTTTCGCACTATGCCTGATAAGGACAAGGGCGAAAAATTATTTTTCAAACTAAAGAATTCTTTTCCACATCAATACAGGATTACGTTTTAATCAGTTATAAAAATATTGATTCCTAATATCTTAATTTCTTCCTATCAGGAGTTCCTCGTTGGAGTTCTACTAAAGTTCATCTTTGCTTAGTTTTTCAAACATTAAACACGTACTTGGAATGGCTGCACTAATCGTGGATCTCATCTTAGGCCTAGCGCACAAGCATCGATTTCGATCGTACGGAAAAATATTGTTTGATCAAATTCTTTTAGTGGAACAAAGAAGAGCATAGGATCTTCTTTGTTCCACTAAAAGAATTTGATCAAACAATAGTTTTCCGTACGATCGAAATCGATGCTTGTGCGCCAGGCCTAAGATGAGATCCACGATTAGTTAGTCATTCCAAGTACGTGTTTAATAAACTAAAGACGATGACGTGCCATCTAAAGTGGCACGTCATTGAGGCAACGTGCGTTATCTTCCAACGATTCTTGATTTTAAAAAAAATGTGTAGATCACTTACAAATAGTTGCCTTGAAAACATTTTTTTTTTAGAATACTTGCAATTACTTTCCAAATCTGTATTTGTGACACCAACCACTACTAAATTACTGAAATCCTCCAAAAATTTTGCCTTCACATCGAGGGGAATTTTTTTGAATACACAGTCGAACGCTGTCAAGTTACAGTTATTGATAGAAAATCTTAATTTTTAAGGTACATTCAATAAGGTAAGTTCTTACGAATCTATCGTTATTGTCGAACATCAACCTATTCAACAATAGATATTACAAGAATAGAGAACCGATTCTTTAATAATAATAATAATAATAATAATAATAATAATATATATTTTATCGTAATAACTATTACAATAATCGTCATAGATTAGATGTATAATACATGATGAAAGTTTGCACATATACATAACAAAGTACAATTCAAACAAAACACAATTAGTCATTAAAATTCGATTCTTCATATATATTTAAAATATCACAGTTTAAAAAGTCCTGCAGAGAATAAAACGCTTTATCTAAGAGGTACTTCCTTAAGACAGTAGAAAATCGATTGGACGAAAGGCCCCACATGGTTTCAGGAAGTTTATTGTAAATCTTGGCTCCCCAGTAATCCGGAAACCTCTGCGTCGTCCTCAATCTATGGTAAGGAATTTTCACGGCATTTCTCATTCTAGTGCTATAATTGTGTGTGTCACCATTCTTCTGCATATGAGTGCCACCCCTGTGCACATGTTTAGCGACTGTGAGTATGTAAGCACATGGAATGGTAAGTATTTTTTCTTTGCTGAATGCTTGCTTACAAGTCTGTTCTTGTTTCAACTTGCACAAGACTCTCACTGCCCGCTTTTGAAGGAGAAAAACTCGATCAGCGCCCGAAGCCATTCCCCAGAACTGCAAACCATAACAAGCCACGCTGTGGAAGTTAGCAAAATATGTCAGCCTTGCAGCCTGGTGAGTCGAAATATTCTTGATTCTTCTGATGCTAAATACCGCGACTGACAGTTTGTTTGCCAGTTCATCCAGATGTACATCCCAGCTCAATCTGCCATGGACGTGAACACCCAGCACCCTGACGGAATTATTATTTTCTTTTTTGTCTAAGCAAAAATCCAGGTATTGGGTCTTATCACCGTTTAGTTTTAGTTTATTCGCCGAGAACCAGTCTCCTGCATCCGTCATTGCAGCTTCGGCTTTCCTTGATTTTCCATCTCTAGTTTTGTCTGCTACCACAAATGACGTGTCATCAGCGTATAGGCAAATCCCATCCGCGGACAAATTATACACCAGATCATTCATATAAATTACAAACAAGAGGGGTCCCAATATAGATCCTTGTGGAACACCCTTTTCTACAGTCTTCATACTAGATCTTTTGTTATTTATATCAACATACTGTTGTCTATTAGTTATGAACGATGCTATTAAACTGTAAACGTTACTCCTGATACCATAATGATCCAGTTTCTCCATTAGCAGCCTGTGATCAACTGTGTCAAAGGCTCTGCTCAGATCGCAGCAAGTTAGTTGTACAAATTCTTGCTGGTCCAAAGCCGCCTGCACAACATCCATTATGCTCGATAAGGCAGTTGTAGTGGATTTATTTTTCCGAAATCCGTGCTGGTAACTGGAGAGATAGTTGTTTTTGTCAAGGTACCCCACCAATCTCTTGGCAATTATCTTCTCGAACACCTTTGAGAACGCGGGTAAAATAGAAATTGGTCGGTAATTGGTTGGATCACTTCTATCTCCACTCTTGTATACTGGTATTACCTTTGAGTATTTTAGTTCTTGTGGAAAGTATCCTTCCAATATGCTTCTATTTATGACTAAAGCCAAAGGCTCCAATACACTAGGTCCAATAGTTTTCAAGAACCTGGTGGAGTAACCATAATAGTCCCTTGTATCTTTACCTTTTATGTCATTAATTACTTCCAGAAGCTCGCTTTCAGTTACTGGAAGAAAGTAGCATGATTTTTCATTTATATTACCGGCTTTCCTTAGAAGGTCGTGTGGGTCCTTCGGCGCTACTGTGTCATGCTGCTGAGTCCCACATTTTAGGAAACATTCATTCATATCGTCTGGATCTATATGTATATCCATTTGTTTGTTTCCCTTTCCTGAAACATTCGTAATTATTTTCCAAATTGTCTTCTGTTTGTTTTCGGATTTCTTAATTTCACTCATATAGTACTCTCTAATATCATTTTCTAACACTGTCCTGTACATATTCTTGCATTTAGAATATTCTTTATATATAGCAGGCTCCTTGGTTACTACTGCCACAGTCGCCAAGGCATCAAGGTTATTTTTTAATCCTTTTACATATTCTGACATTGTGTATTTGTTTTTATTTTTATGCGCTATTATTTTCCTTTCAGGGAAGCATTGGTCATAAAACTGCATCATAGCATCGAAAAACATGGTATTCATCCGAATCGATGATTGATTTTGGAAAATCGTTTGCCAATTGTGAGTCTGCATTTTGTATGCGAATTCTTTTATATTACTATCACTAAAATCTCTTATATACTTTATCTCTCTGTCTCTTTTATCCACATTATAGACTGAATATTCAAAACGCTGTGCCAAGTGGTCTGCAATATGCAGGTCTACTACTAATGTATTGTACTCACCCTGACTCATATTTGTAAAAATATTATCAAGGCAGGTGCTACTAGTATCTGTAATCCTAGTAGGTTGCGAATTTACTACGTTCGTTCAGTTTGATTTTTGTTCTTTATTCCAAGCTTTCTTGTCAATTTTTCGTATAACCAAAAGTAGCTTTTAATTTTTTAAGTAAACTTATTTCTAAGTAACTTAGAAAAATATTTGCAAAACACTAATTAAAAAACTATAAAAAGATAGACTAACAACTATAAAACGACAATAAATTTATTTTGATCGCTCCCCAAGAATCACTATTATTAAAAAATAACAATAGGTAACGCTAAATTACGGGCAATCTTTTGTCATTTTTAGACGTACCTTAAAATTATTCACATATAGGTCACCGTAGCCAATTAGTAGGGAGTTTGGACGAAGATCAAAGTATGTGTTTTCAATGAATGAGAAATAAATTAAGCAACAGTTGTCCGCACATACGTAGAAGAAGCATAACTTATTAAAAGAAGTAAACATTAAATAAAAAAATAACGTACTAATTACCGTAAAGACATGAATGAGAACTGGAGAAAACGGTTTCTGTAAAATCTGTGTCCAATTAAAAAAAAAAAAAACCTTGTAGAACAAAGTTATTATTCAATTAAACAAATATATCTACGCCATTAGAATTAATTAAAATAAATTGAATTTCTTAGACTAAAGTTCTATTGGATAAAACAATTCCATTCTGTCGGTAATTATAACTGAAGATTACTAATTACCCTGTTTAAGAAGCGAGTGCAACATAGATTGGGCAATCACAAACCAGTGATCGGCTATGTGATAACATTTTGATTTGAACAAAGTTACTTTCTTGGCAATTGTATGTCGACAATTGCGGTAGAACATATTGATTGATCTTAGTCATGATATTATGGATAAATACGCCAATTGTAGCCTGTAATATAGCGTATTATTGGTAAAAAGGCAAGTAAAAATTCGTATCGAAAATAAAATAATTCGATACTATTTACAGGGCATACTTTTCAGCGGATTGCTAATATGCTTGGTATTAATGTTTTTCTAAACATTAATTTATTAATCCCACAGCAATATTACATTTTATATGGTTGGTATCTATAAACATAAGTATCAGTTGAACAATATAAAATTATTATTTTTGTTGATAATTTTTGTAATGGATTGACGACAACAATTACTCCAGTAAATATTAATACAATTGGTGCACTATTGATAGTAGCTTTCGAATACAAATCGACATAAATCTCAACTCTTTACCCAGAGATTCGATATTCAAAATTTAGAAAATGTAATGAATTATATATACATATATAATTAATATATGTATTCGTAACAGCCTGATCGTGTGGCTAACAAACTTTTTCATCTGTTAATTACAGTCCTAGATAATAAAATATAATTAAGTATTGTAAAATACAAGTCTTGAAGATTTTAGAATCAAAAGCCCAATAAAATAAGCAAGAGCCGGCGGCGGGTGTTTCTTAAGAATATTGAGATTATTATCGTATATATAATAAAACTCTTTTGAGTGACTCTAAAGCCGTTAGACACTGTGAAAACCAGTCGAAATGCACCTATCTTCTCAGAAGATAGGCGGAGTCGAAACATGCGGTGTGGGGTACGCGTACATCCGATATTAAATTTTGGAACGTGCAAAAAAACTGTTGCTCTAATCGAAGCATTTGCAGAGATTTGGGAATTTAGAATGAACGTGAAAGCTGATGTAGCATGGACCTTTTTATAAAACCACGATTTTATTTATAAATAGTGTATATTATTAAATTTCATTATAGGTATTCACAGTTTATATATACATGAGCATTTTGGTGAGAATTTGCCAGTTTCTTTGTAGTTCTTGGCATAACATACTTTTTACTGACTCGTCATCTCGACTTCTATTCTAAACGTCACTTTTGACGCACGGGTCTGATTGTTGACGTAATTTCGGAAAAAATCATCCATTTCGCGTTCTAAAACTGCAAATACTTATTGCGCTTGATTACTTTTTACATATTTTCATTCAATCCGCGCTCTGTTTTACAGAGACACCAGGAAAATTAGAAAATATCAAGTTTTATATGTCTGTCTGACGCGCTACTGTCAACCACTTTTGACATTTGTTTAGATTCTGATGCCGATCGTCAGCGGTTATTTAGACAGTTATATAGTTTTTTGCACGACCCTTGCATAATAGGCACGTTCACTCCCTTAAATGAGGGAGTGAAGTGACTCTTTTGCTCCCTTGGTATAAAAAACATAGCCAACTCAATTTATGAATTTAATCGTTTATTTAATATTAATATTGACATTAATGTTAGTACCACCATTAATAGTGAACAAAGATGTTAATGGACTAATCACACGTTGCTTAAAGCCGCTAGAATTGGACAGTCGATTTTCTTTTACATTAATATCCACTTGATTTGACCCACTGGAAGTTGACGGTCGATTTTCCTTTTCCGAGTCTTTTCCGATTAGAATTTTTTCGGAAATCAAATTCTTATTAACTAATGAATTTTCAATATATCCCTCTGCGACAGTATCAGATTTCCATCCGCCATGACGTTTTATAACTCCAATTTCAACACCTGAATCGGCCAGAAAAGATGTTGATGAGCGCCGAAAGCAGTGGCCGGTGTAGGAAGATGGATTGGGTAAATTGAGGTATGAAGCTATTTGCTTAGGCAATCCTCCAAAAGTATTCTTACCTACGGGTTGTGTGGAACATTTGTTATTTCTGTAACATACAAAAAACCGTCTATGATCTGTGTTTTCTTTCCGCAGAACCATATATTTTTTACAAATAACAACAAAATCAATTGCACAGTTTTCTTTGGAGACTATCGTAAATGCTCTATTTACATGATTTTTGGTATTGTTTACAGATACCAAAATAGTTGATCCCAAGTCTTGGACATCATCTACTGTCAATTTTACCAGTTCATCCGATCTTAAAGCCCCAGCAATTCCCATAATCATTGCTACCTGAAATCATAGTGTATAATTATCTTAAATTAGAAACATTAACTTTTTTAGTTTACCTTAACCATCAAGTACTTTTCTTCTGGAGCGTCTATTAGAAATTGATGAACTTGCTCCTTAGTAAGAATTTTTGATTTTTTTGCCTGGTATCCAGTATTTTGTCTTTTAAGGAATGCTACTAATCGTGAGTACTTGCTGATGTCGACATTATTTTTCACGCTAAGAGTAGCTTTTATCATTGAATAATGTGACCACAGTGTTGAAGCCTTAAAATGCTTCGCCTTTTCGGCAAAATATACCAGGAGCACACTCTCGCTATGAATTTCATCTACTTCTTTTACCAGACACCAATCACAAAATTCCTTGAAGCACTTTTCGTAGATCTTCCTAGATTTTTCTGGCAATAAATTCACAACTATTTTTGAAGCCGTTTCTTCAATAGTTTCGTCACACATTTTTCCAATGCTTATTTAACGAAGCGAAGAAAATACGGGCAGTTTCTCGATATTCACAAAAAACCAATATGGCTACCCTTATTTATCGGTCGTCAAGGGTTTCTATCAGAACCAGCATGATTTTTGCGTTCGACAACTGGAAACGTCATGTTGACAATTTTTAAAAAAAGTTAGATTTCTTCAATTAAAATCGTTTGGGTCGTGCAAAAAATAGTATATACACCTCGGGAGTGAATGAATTTCTCCTCGGTGCTTTGTAGAGCCCTCGGGCTTCGCCCTCGGGCTACAAACTGCACCTCGGAAAAAAACATTATTTCACTCCCTAGGTGTATAATATACTATTGCGTACCATCGAAAAAAAATCATAATTGGAGTAAACTGTGAAATTTAAATGTACTTTAGCTACTTCCAAATAATGACATTTATTATTTGACATTTTCATTGTATACAACGTTTATAGAATCGAAATGTACTGCAACAAAAAATGAAACAAATAATTCGTTTAATATCGACATCATAATCAAAATTTACATAAAACTACAGAATGTGTTAAAAATGTTGTCCATTTACGTCTAAACACAAATGTTAAGTTTCAATGTCAAATAATGAGTGTCAATGTGTAGAAGTGGCTAATGTACATACATTTAAATTTCACAGTCTACTTCAATTATAATTTCTTTCTATGGCATGATATAACAATAATATAATGTACTTACATAAAGTACATATAGACAAGTGTGTTTCCTTTTTCACTTTTATATGTATACAGGGTATTCCACGAGAGCCGTTCGTTAGAAGTTTTCGTGGTTAGAAAAAACTTAGAATTCTGAAATTTTGGGTTCCAGGGTTATTCAAGATTCGCTTTCATTTTAAAATATTTTCAAGAACATACTACTTCCGGTTATACCGGAAGTCGCCATTAACTTCCTTATTTTAAGTGGAACACCCAGTATATTATTTCATTTTTGGATTCCTGAGAAAATTTCATAGTGGGTTTTCATCAGGTTTCCCTATACCTATTTTCAATTTTTTCTTAGATATCCTGATTTTTTTGAAAATTTTGACAGAAGTAGCCCTGTTTTGAGCATTGCGCCCTTTAACCAATTTCGATTGGTGGAAAGCGCTTCTGGGGTAGACGGAAGCACAGGAATGATACTTTCGAATGCCATATTGACAACCGATTTATCGCATACAGGGTATCCAAAATTTAATGACCAATTACATCATTTTAAAAGTTGAAAAAGGCCGTTTTTTCAAATGGTACAGCCTGTATTTTATTGGATGGTCGGATGCAGAATTTGATTCTGCATCGATTTGCTATAACATTCCCTATACCTATTTCCAGTGGTTTTCTTGTTAATCCATATTTTTATCAAAAGGTGATCAAACTCCAAAAGTTCTACCTAGTAAGCCTTGATTTTGACAGGAATTGAAACAATGTTGATTTAATGTCAAAGCAGTATCATCGTACAGATTCGTGAGGTATCTACTTACAGTTCTAGGGATTTTGTTAACTTGCTTAAGTACAGTTTATAATGGAGAATGTTGAAGAATATTCCAATAATGATTTATTAAATTTGTTTTACACGCACGGTGAATGTGGACGAATTGTTCGACGAACATGCAGACTATTTAATGAACGATACCCGGACCTACCAACAATGACTCCCAGAAAATTCGCAAGAACCGAAACTCGCTTTATAGCAACTGGAGACGGTAAGGGCAACTCAAAATAACCTAAAGCCCGTAACTGATAATGAAGATAACTTGGTGAATGAGATTATGTGGACTGATGAATCGAAATTCAGCAGGCAAGGAATTACAAATCGCCGAAATACTCACTACTGGGCACAAGATAATCCACATGTTATTAGGGAACATAATCACCAAGACCGCTTTATAAAATAACCTAAAGCCCGTAACTGATAATGAAGATAACTTGGTGAATGAGATTATGTGGACTGATGAATCGAAATTCAGCAGGCAAGGAATTACAAATCGCCGAAATACTCACTACTGGGCACAAGATAATCCACATGTTATTAGGGAACATAATCACCAAGACCGCTTTAGTTTCAATGTTTTTTGTTTAATTATGGACAACAGAGTGGCTTATCAAGTGTACGATGGAAATTTAAATGCGGCTCGATATCTGGAGATACTGAGAGGGTTTGCTAGTGATTTTCTAAATGCCCTACCTCCACGTGATAGAGCAAACAGTTGGTTTCAGCTTGATGGTGCTCCAGCACATTCAACTATAGCTGTACACCGGCAATTGTCAATGATGTTCGAGGATCGGTGGATTGGCCCGCGGGGACCTTGGAACTGGCCACCCAGATCACCCGATTTGACCCCCTTGGATTTTTACCTCTGGGGTCGTATAAAAGAACTAGTGTACTTTAGGCCGGTACAAACTAGAGAGGAATTATTGAACCGTGTTCACCATGCGTTTACTAATATAAGTCCAGACGAACTTCGGAGATCTGTTTCGCGAGGAGTATATGACAGAGTTTTTCAGTGTTTGAACCAAAATGGAGGTCATATAGAACAATTATTGTAATTTTACGTTCTCTTATTATTTTTTGTCATTATGTTCCAATTTTTTGTTTTTATTTTATATTTCGTTCTAAATGTTATGTACTAATGTTATGTTCTAATTAAAGTAATTTTTTTACCGTTTCATTGATGTTTATAAAGGGCGCAATGCTCAAAACAGGGCTACATCTGTCAAAATTTTCAAAAAAAATCAAGATATCTAAGAAAAAATTGAAAATAGGTATAGGGAAACCTGATGAAAACCCACTATGAAATTTTCGCAGGAATCCAAAAATGAAATAATATACCGGGTGTTCTATTTAAAATAAGGAAGTTAATGGCGACTTCCGGTATAACCGGAAGTAGTATGATCTTGAAAATATTTTAAAATGAAAGAGAATCTTGAATAACCCTGGAACCCAAAATTTCAGAATTCCAAGTTTTTTCTAACCACGAAAACTTCTAACGAACGGCTTTCGTGGATAGCCTGTATACAAAAGTGCTTCACTTTGTAATATTTACTGTTAATTATTCATTCCAAGAAGAAAGCGTTACGTTTATATACAAAAATTAATTGTTGGAAAAAATGCCTAATTTTGAACTGTTTTTTTTTTGCATGTTTGCAAAAGTGAATATATTATTAGTAAATTAATCTTTTGTAAAGCCAATAATGAAAATCGTACCTTATTTTAGTGTCATGTAGTTTTGTATGTAAATATAATTATTCTTAACAATTATATTTACATTTTATATTTATACCTTATTTTATATTTCGTAACAGGCGTATTTATTTACTACAAACATTCTCAACAACGTCTTTTTTTATCCGTAATTATGCATTTTGCTAAATGACGATTCTTAAAACATCGACACTGCCCAAGATTAGGATATCCAAATAATTTACACGTTCATATTTGCAATGCAAATATAAGTTATCGTTATAGCTAGTTTTCACGAAAGTAGCGACTGCACAGTCTTTACAAACCTATAATTTAAGCTTCGTATGTGAGCTGCTCCACAGAAGAAAAAAAAAGTACTCCGACAGACTTACTCCGTTTACAGATTTGCGCATTTGGCCACTCTAGTTATGTGATTAACGATATGTTTACAGAAATAGTATTTGAAAAAACGTACTAACTACATAAACGTCCTTAAAACGAATCTATTTCGAATAATAATTGATTCGTAATGATTAAAGTCAATAAAGATACGTATAAAGAAAATTACTCAATGAGAATGAACGAGCTTTCACAAGGACATTTCAGTTACTCCTGTTCATTGAAATACCGGCTTTCGCGCAAACAACACGAACAATCCTATCTGTTAATAATTGATTAGTTGGCGCCAGTTGGACCTTTTTCCCCCTCGCACGAATATACACTATTGGATAATATTTATATTCCATTATAGATAAGATGGCAATAATGACATGAAAAGAAGTATAAAAATGTAATACTGATCCCTAGAGAAATCCAAACACGAGATAAAATAAGAATGAAGATCTATCTCTATCAAAAAGCCAACACACACAATATGTGTACACAAAACCAAACAAGACAATCTACCCAAAATTCAGTTGTAAACTACAAATATAAACACGGAAATGTATTATCTTAACAACTGATAAAGGTGTTTCGAGTTTACACAGGTTTACCTTAAATTTAAAATAAAAGTATATGTAGCCACACATTTATAGGGCCATATTTAGGTGGCGTTTATCAAGAAATGTTATCGTCTATTGTCTGCGCACAATAAACGTATTCTATTTCATTAAAAGGTGACAAAAGAAGGAATACTAGGAATTTACATGCTCTGACTTTCTTCACTATTGTGAAATATGTATTTTTAATGTGTGTCGATCGATCAGCAAGTTTGTCAGTGGGGTTCTCTATTATTTTTATTATTGATCATATAATTGTGATTGTTATAATAATAATAATCTTATTTGTGTAGGTCATATAATTAAGCACATTACACACGTCCATATAAACAAATAATTACATAGAAATAACTAGAACAGAATCCATGAAGCATAAACAAATAAGACAAATGTACAATGTAAAACAATTAAATGAAAGACAACATTTTAAAATTTAATAATCTACGGGATTTAAAAATTCTTTCAGGAAGTAGAAAGAATTTTCTAATAAAAAATTCCTAATTCTGCGAACGTAATCCTTTCTTCTGATCTTCCGCATAGTATCACCACTGATTTCCACCAGTGTATCAACGATTTTTGAACCCTAGTATTCCACATATTTCGGGGCTGATGCCAGTCGATGACATATAGGGCGCGGAATCGAGCGAGCAAAACTACCACGGAGCTACAACCGAGCAAAGAAATAATGTAAACAACTGTGTGTTGTTTACATTATATCTGAATAGCACTAATTCATAGGGCGAACTGCAACATCTGTTTACGCCCGAGAAGTGCCCGAAAATCAGAGCAAAAAACTGCCATAAAATAAGAAATTTTTGAGTAAAATTCATTCTACACCGGCGTAGATAGCATGAGGGGTCTTTAAAATTTATTATATTTACCTTATATTTCGCAAGAGAAATAATGTAAATATGTAATATATACTACTGTTATTTAGTTTCAATAACATACGCCCACATGTTTAGTTATCATTTATTTAGATCTGGAACGTTGTTTATGTTCCTTTTTCTAATATGAAAATGAATTGTCAGTGATTCCGAAATTTATTACAAAGTCTGTAAAATATCGTTACAGAATGCCAAAATATCGCACGTTCGTCACTTACCTTTGCTAAAACACACATAAATAGTTTTTATGCAGAGAACTTCGATAGTTTACAAAATTTCGTTACATGTTCAAATGACGATGCTCGAAGTATTTCTGAGTACTAGGAACTAACACAAAACTCAAATTTAATAAATGAGGTGTGGTCACAGACAGACAGACACACAGACATTTTTTAAAAACCACTTTTTTGGTATCAGGAGACTTCAAAACGTGGACATCTGCAAAAATCTCGAGGTCGAAAGTTTTCGTCATCACAATACTTCCTTATACTACGTATAAGAAAGTAATAAAAAATCAGTTGTTATTCCTTCAGGAACACTTCGGAAATTTGCCTAAACTAATCACATATTTTGAAAATCGAATCTCAAATTAAAAAATGGATTAACCACATTAGATGTGGCTATTAATAATTTCAAAAGTATTCCAAGTGACTTCGGATGTGGCTTTCGGCAAGAGTTAGACGCAGTTTTTAGTAGAAATCCAGATTTAATGACATTGCGGCAATTGTGTATGCTAAATACGCTGACATAAAAGAATATATCCAGTACGCACATATAACGAGTTGCGATGTAGAAAGGGCGTTTTCTATCTACAAGGATGTACTTAATTCAAAGAGAACAAGTCTTACAGAAGAGAAAATGGACAAATAATAAGGTATTTTGTATTTTATAGATCACCAGTCACTTGTTATCCAATTATATAAATAAAATTAAAACCTCTTTAAAAATACAACATTTCAATAGTGCGCCCGTGGGCGATGAGTCATGGCTCGCTCGATTCCGCGCCCTAAATGATATAATGATATTTTTATTAAATCCTTATTTCGCGTTGTGTAGAAGTGTGTGTTGTAAAAGTATTTTGATGTAGCTAATATACAGCATGTGTCAATTTTCATTAGCCATAGGCGATTAATCCATACAATACGTGGCAACATACGAGGTACCCCTTCTTTCCTTTCCAATGCCAGCACGACCGATGCATGCTCGTAAATACAAGTTAGCGTGGTTAGCAGTAACTCTTCGACCACCGGCTTGGGTGTTTGTAATGCGTTCAGAAATAATATTTACGAGTTGCAAGGATTTGTTCTTCTTTTTCCTTTCAGTAAATGCAGAGAATTATTAAGCTGCGTTCACGCTCCACGACACAAACAAAAGCGTAATTCTCATAAAATTAAAAATAAGGTAAATAAAAAAGGATTCTGAAAATAATAATAAACTACTAAATCAGGAGATCGCGGCGGCCATTTGATGTTTCCCGTTCCAGTAATAAGACGGCTTTTATTGCTGACTAGATCGCAACGTGTTCGCAGCTAAACATTGAATGTAAAATCTGGTGGAGAGAAGTGGGAAGATCGGAGAAAATCGTTGTGATGTCGATTGTTGCCGGGATTGGTGACGGACAGTAGGGGTGCCACGTTGCCACGTATTACTTGTATACGTATAAATCGCACGTAAACATTGAATCCCTTTACCTAATGAAAATTGACACATACGGTATACACACGCGTGATGGTAAGTATTCTTTGTTTTATAAGTAATTTCATTCGTCTTTATATTACACAACGCCCTTTTGCCCTCTTCTACAGAAGCAAAATTCACGCACTATCCCAAACCTGTATCCCGTGACTGGCCACACTATGAAAACCAGCGAAGTATGTCATTCGCGCAGCTACGTGATTAGCGATGGATTTTATTCTCCTTATGCTACTATACAGGTTCGGTCTGTTTTTACCTTGCATGCGAGCTAAAGTCCATGTGTTGAAACGAACGTTGTTGCCAGTATTTATACATATGTCGGCAGTGGGCACGTACTTTTCGACACTATACGACAGGCCGATACGATCATTACGATCATAAGATTCCAATATAATGCAGGTGTGCATGTTGCAGGGGTTGTTATCTTCATTTTTGTGTACTATTCCCATTCGTAATATTCTTAAAAAAGTATCTTAAGTTAATATTATAAGAATTCCTTCAGATTTATTATTTTTATGATTGACTTTAATATGATTTCGCTGAAGGTCTACTTGTTGGCTCGCGTATGTATATCTGTTAGGTAGGTACACTGGTACGGTTTGGCAACTCGTTTCGTGTTATGTACGGAAAACCGCATGCAAGATAATCGTAGGCCAAGCCTGTATATTGCGCCAGTCAGGTTTTCCCAAGTAACACGTGCACAGACCAGTTGAGTCTATTATCCACGGTGAGACCCAAAAACCTTATACTCTTATGTCCCCGTCATTGCTTGCTTTGAATTGGATTTGCTGTGTTTGTTTTGTTCATATGTAAATCGTTCCCAGAGCACCATTTCTCTATTTCACCCAGTACCATTTGAGATTTATGTTTTCTCGCGTGTTTTGTAAGTCCCTTCACCAGTATCGACAGCATATAAGCAAATTCAGTCTGCCAGAATAGATGTGTCTAAAATAGTTTTTCAAAGCTCCCTTGCTCATTATTTTCTCAAAAATTAACAGTAATTAAAATTAGTCTCGCTATAATAAAAAAAAATTAAAAAGACAACCAGACCTTATATCTATAAAATCAGAAAAAAATAAGCATTTTTATAAAGTCATGGCCAATTAAGATCGCCATTTAAAAAAACATAAGCTTATGTTATATCTTGATAATTAAGTATGCCATTAATTTTTAACTAAGACTATTGAATTCTATGTAAAAATTACTACCAGAGATACCAGTTTTATATTTGTTCTATCTTCAATAGTTACGAAGATATGCATAATTGAAAATTTCGGCAATTTTCAATTGTTTTAAAATATGTATCTTCAAAGGTTGACAATAAACGTAAATCTGAAAATGCCATCAAATAATCCTCATTTTTCTAAACAACTTTGCCAATTCAACATGTTCCTGTATCTTCTATATTAAGAGAGTTACCATATACGGAGATACAAAATGGGCAGCCTGTATACAACTTAATTTTATTATTGCACTTATGAATGCATATATATTACTCGCAAGAAAATATCCAATATAATCCATATTTGGTACTTCGAGTATACATCCATATAGCCTTGATTCTATTTTAATTAATAATGTAACATCATTTTGAAAATCTACAAAATTGTTACAAATGTAGTCTTATTCTCTACTGTACAAAAGTATGATGCTAAATTCTTAAGAAAAATGGGCTTTGAAAAAACATATGAAATTACAATTCTCCTGAAAAAAATTAAAAAAGAGTGAGTAAGTTCTATTCACACCCTTGAAATATGTGTGATAAAGTTTTGCCTGATTTATCAAATCAAACCTGATAAATCGAACTTATGTAAAACCACAGAACGTAAATATTTCATATATCTTGTAACCTAAAAAATGTTTAGAAAGCACGCCAATGCTAGGTTTCTAATTTGAGTCTCCTATTTCCCATATTTAGTACACTCTAAAACTTACTGCACAATTACAGAAGCGGTCATAATATTCAAGTTCGATGACCCGTTCGTTAGTGTGTTATACAATATTCCAGATTATTAAATTCTCATATGCATATAAAGAGGAACAATTAGAATATTAAAATATATGTGAACAAACACGTGTTGGTCCTAAACTGTCAATATTTGAAAATAGTATATAGATAAAAATTTAAATTTTCAACGGCAAATATATGAACTGTGTAATAAATTATAGAGTGCAATTTTATAAATAAAGACTCTTCGTAAGAAGTTTACTATGCTCATGTTTATTCTATTTTAAGCTGCATTGTCTGATGCCAATCCATACATATAAACTATTTAGGAGGATGATATGACGGAAGATGAGGCTCCTTTGTCAATGTTCGTTTGCGAAAAAATTGTTTATTTTCGAGTAAGCCCATATGTTTATAAGAGAATATTTAAATTTTCAACAATACTTGTTTGGGGGGAAACTTATAAAATGGATAAAATCTTTATTCGTGGTGGAAAATTCAGTACTTGCTTTTTTTTCAAAAAATGAGCATAAAGGTTTTGGCGGATATGCACCAAACATTGGGCAATAATGCTCCGTCGAAAGTCACGATGTTTTTTGCTGGGTTACTGCTTTAAATATGCCGGTATAAGTTTCAACGATGAGATCGTCTTGGACCATGAAATGGTGTGACCATTCCAGAAATGGTTGAAAAAGTTCATGATAATGTGTAACGTGACGGAAGAGTGAAAGTGGAAGAGATTGCTAAAATAGTGTGCATGTTTACCGCATGAAGAACCTGCACCCCACATTTTACGTATAGAATTAGACACATTAAGCTCTCTGCAAGGTGGGTGTTGCGTTTACTGAATGGAGATCAAAAACGTGAACGAGCGCGAATTTTCAATAACTTGAAGATCCCTGACCAGTAGATTCTTTGTGTGTGGAACTTGGCTTCATTACTATGTGCCAGAATCGAAACGGTAATCTCAGCACCTCCCTGATGGTTCTCTGCCAAAGGCTAAGCAAGAATTTCGTACCCACGTTCGAGTACACTTGTATCATAATGAAAATCTGTATCGTAATGGACATCATTAAAGTACAGGTTCAGCATATCTAATAATATAATTAAAGTATGGTGTTAAAGGGGAATATGTTAAAAAATAATTTAGAAAAAATTATTGCTGCAATTCAAATAATTAATTAAATAATAAGTCTTACCTCCATCAAACATCCTCCTATTTATTTTCATTTTTCCGGTACACAAGTTCAAAAATTTTTTACCGTTATTTCCTCTTACTAATATTAAACTACAATATATATTTAAATAAATAGACACAGTCTTGACTGACAAGATTTGGCACTCCTACAATAATAGAAAGAAGGTTATTCAAATTATTTTTCTATAATCATTGTGTATATATAAAATTCTCTCTTTATGATGGTCCTTAGTATTATTTATAATTTACAAGCCTGCAATAAATAGGTCGTAAACAATATTGAATACTACTCATTCATTTTACCAAAAACTGAAATATTTTTAACAAATAATTGCCTTTAAGGGGCCCCCAGACTGCGTTTTTTTTGGACTGTTTTGTTCGACGAACAAGTCTCTTCGAACAAAAACGACGAACGTGAGTTGCATACAGACTTTAGTTTTGTTCAGCAGTTGAATGAATAGTTTAATATTAATAATAATATGAACGCAATATACTTGTGTGCAGTGGCGGTGACATTAGCCATAAAATCAAATGAGAGAAAAAAGAACCGTACAAAAAGATAAATCATCAAAGTACCACAAGTTGGCTATATAAACGTCATCAATTCCAGAGCCGCTTCTTTTTGATGCATTCACTTTTACTTTCTTATACGTAGTATAAGGAAGTATTGTGATGATGAAAATTTTCGACCTCGAGATTTTTGCAGATGTCCACGTTTTGAGGTCCCCTGATACCAAAAAAGTGGTTTTTAAAAAAATGTCTCTGTGTGTGTGTGTCTGTCTGTCTGTGTGTCTGTCTGTGACCACGATAGCGGCCAAACCGCTGCAGATATCAATTCCAAATTTTGTATTTACGTGTATAATCACCCTCTTGAGATCTGATTAGTTTTTCAGTAAAATCGGTAGACCGGAAGTAGCAGTTTACTTCAGCGAAAAAATCGAATTTTGCGAATATTTCGTCAACTAGTAAGTTTAAACAAATTTATAAAGAATTCATATATACTTAAAAATAAAATTGAGAATAATTTTATTTAAAAAGTTTTTCGAAATTCCTACCGGAAGTAGGTCTTTTACTCTTATCGAAAATCAGTTTTTTGCTAATATTTCGCAAGTCATGCTTTTTAGACAAGTACGTTACGGGTATAAAAGTATTTAAAACATAATTTTCAATATCTTTTATATAAAAAAAATTTCAAAATTCAGACCGGAAGTACCACTTTTACTCTTATCGAATAGCGATTTTTTGCAAATATGTCGTAAGTTATGCATTCTATATACATTTCTCAATAGTACAAAAGTATTTAAAACTGGATTTGCAATATTTTTTGTATATATGAAATTTCAAAATTCGGACCGGAAGTAGCACTTTTACTCTTAGCGAGGAGCGCTTTTTTGATAATATCTTGCAAAGTATGCATTCTATAGCGATTTATTAAGCGAATGAAAGTACTTAGAATAGGATTTTGAATAAGTTTTGTATAAAAAAATTCTTAAAATTGTATAGTTTGAAACGCTCATACGTATAAGAAAGTCGTGTGGTGGCCACACCTCATTTTTTTTAATTCCCTTCTCTAGCCTGCCCTTAATGAATCTTTTTCTTTTGTTTTGTTGAAGACTGCGATACAGTTCTATAAATTCTAACAAAACCCTTTTTCTACTCCCATACTTTAATTGTATTATTAGATATGCTGAACCTGTACTTTAATGATGTCCATTACGATACAGATTTTCATTATGATACAAGTTTATATCCAATAGGAATACAGATTTTTCATTACGATACAAGTTTATATCCAATAGGAATGCGACATTCCAATATTCAAACAATATTCAATATGGCGACTGCATATCTGACAGATATAAAAATCAATTAAATGTGACAGCTCTCTGCAATTTACAAGTAAGTAGTTAACATTTGTGCTTTTTTGAAAATATAAACGGTAAAAATGAAGGATAATGACAGTGAAATATAATATTTGACTCCACCAAAAATTATGGAACAAGCCTTAGTAGCCACGAACAATATATTACCAGCTAAAATCGCAAAGATCTACGGAAAATTTTACGCTCAATTTATGAAATAAAATGTTCAAAAAATAATGTTTTATTATGTGGTCGTAAAAAAAATAGCGTATGCAACTCGCATTTGTAATTTTCTTACTCGTGTCTTAATAGCTATGATTAAATGCTCATTGCATAATATACTATTATCACTTTGCCGAAGATGCGTCATGTTGACACAATTCGATGCAAAATGCAAACTCGCAAAACCTTGGTTAACAACTACCCCATATAGAACTACACCACTGCACAAATCGCCGTCTTTTAAAACTGTTTACCCCATACACTTCAGATTTGTTCGAATGCCACGTTTGTTGAACAAGTTCGACGGACATAAACAGGCTGAACCTGATTATTTTCATCAGCTTCGTACGCGAGCATCAACGACGGTTTTCGACCTACACACTTCGGTTTTGCGTCGTTTCTGTTCGAACAGACTTGTTTGTCGAACAAAACAGTCCAACAAAAACGCAGTCTGTGGGCGCCCCTTACAATCTGACAACCTTGTGGGATGTCATTCTGACAGGCTTTCCTTTTGAAATAATAATTTTGTCTGTTTTCAAAACATGTACACATATTTATGTTGTTTGTTTGTAAGATCTTTTTACATTTGTTTTCCATTTTTAATATAATATATTATTAAGAATTCGTTTCATTCGAGTATTATTCCTGTCATACGCTCCTTGTGCCTGTTGATATATGTATATGTATGTGTATCTCCACATCAAACTTCTCCCAGGTTTAAAAGTGAAAACATCTCTACCTACGTGCAAATCTATATATCTATAACATCAACTCAGATTGCGAATGTTTTTTTTTAATATTTTATTACGTTTCAAATTTTTGTAGTGATAGAATGGTTTATTTAATGGAAGTTTGAAACTTGTCTACTGGTTTGGTAAATAGCATGAAACACTGAATACAGATTTTTCATTACGATACAAGTTTATATCCAATATGAATGCGACATTCCAATATTCAAACAATATTCAATATGGCGACTGCATATCTGAGAGATATAGAAATTAAATAAATGTGACAGTTCTCTGCAATTTACAAGTAAGTACTTAAAATTTGTGCTTTTTTGAAAATATAAACGGTCGAAATGAGGGATAATGACAGTGAAATGTAAAATTTGAGTCCACCAGGAATTATGGAACAAGCCTTAGTAACCACGAACAATTTATTACCAGCTAAATTCGCAAAGGTGCATGGACAATTTTAACCTCAATTTATGAAATGGAATGTATAAAAAATAATGTTTTATTATGGGGCCGTAGAAAAAATAGTGTATACAAGACGCATTTAATGGCTATTAAGCCACTCGTATTCATTAAAATCCTCGGCTTCGCCTCGTATTGTAATTTTCTTACTCGTGTCTTAATAGCTATCATTAAATGCTCATTGCATAATATACTATTTCCAACTAAGTGTACATACATAATATAGGAGAAACATATTCCAGTTAGAAATCACTAGCCGGTATAGAAACCATACACTACATTGACATTTTTTCGTTAATATAAAACCTGATTAATGGCAAACGAAGCGCCATTTACTACTTTAAATTCGGTTTCAGATTGGCTTCTTCCACAGAAAAAATCAATTTCTACTTATCTACAATTTTCATGTATGTGATTGACACTTCCTTTGCAAATATAAGTAATCCGATATGTAAATATAGTTCTGGAAATTATTCCATTCTAATGCGTAATCAATTATGTTTGAATTATGTTCTAGAGTTCCTAATGTCTTTATTATAATAAGGCAATTTCGAATTGTAATTGGACATTTAAATACTGTTGTTTTTGATCATGAAAATGAACAGCACTTCAGTTCCGCAGCATAGGCGCTGTTGTAGCGGTGACGAGAAGTCGTCAAAGTCCCTGTGATTGGCGTTAAGCTATTGGGTGATGTAGTCCAGTAAAAATATCGCCCAAAAGAGGGAAATCTACAAAAAATAGCGTAATATCTCGATAGTTTAATATGTTAAAGGGGTGTATTGTAAGCATAATTGTAGATTTGAGGGGTTCCCCGAGTGTCAGTGGCGCCGCTATCGCAAGTAACCCGTTTAATTGTATATCTCGAGAACGGTTCGGTTTACACAAAAAAAATATAGACTCCTTTTCTCTTATAAATTGAATTACTTAACTTCTACTAGAAATATTTTTTTTCTAGCATCGATATTTGCCGAGTTATTTCATTAGAAATGCCCCAACTTCCCTACTTTCGTCTTTTTTCGCCACTATTTCCCTAACCGTTCACTGTTTTTTTGGAATCTTACCCATTATCAAACTTATACATCATTTGATTATTTACGTCTTTTGTCTGAAACTTTTTTACCTACTGACAATACTCCGCGCCATCAACGCAATATGACATCTGTCCCTTGTTAGCCTAACCTAAGCTAACCCGTGCAATGGCACCTCCGTGATCAAGCTTAATGACAATAGCGCGAAGTTCGATCGATAAACTAAGCAATAACTACCAAAGTATTGTGAGTAGTAAAAAAAACATTCAGACAAAGGACGTAGATAATCAAATAATTTACAAGTTTGATAATAAGTAAGATTCCAAGAAATAGAACGGTTAGGGAGATAGAGCGAAAAAAAACGAAAGTAGGGAGGTTTGTGCATTTCTAACGAAATAACTCGGAAAACATCGATGCTACAAAAAAATATTTGGTTGAGTAATTCAGTTTGTAAGAGGTTTCTATAGTTTTTTTTGTGTAAACCGAACCGTTCTCCAGATACAGAATTAAACGCGTTACTCGCGATAGCGGCGCCACTGACACTCGGGAAACCCCTCATATCTACAATTATGCTTAGAATGCACAAATGCAACAAATTATACTATCGAGGAAATTACGCAATTTTATGTAGATTGATTCACAGTTTGACTGGACTAATGGTAAGGCATGGATTACTATTATTAGTTTAATAATTTCTCCAGTCTCCATATGGACTACTCTAGTAAGAAATTAATTGCTATATCTGTAGTAATTACTAATAATGAAAAATAGGTTATTCAATTGCATACACTAATATTGAATTACAGATAAAAATATATTGAAATACTTTTATTGTCATTGTTTGGTAAATATTACGAATATAATTTTTATTAAGGTGTATAAGATTAAGAGTGCCAAATATTTTTCCTCATTCATAAGTACATACACATATTTCCTTGAAAACCGATAACAAATACAAGATTAATTATTATTTATTATTACATAATAGCAAGAGATTCATAATTCAATAATATTGTTTGCTGGTGATAAGAGTTACCCATCATCAGTGTGAAAGTGTTCAATCATTATGTATTTAATTTCGAAATCTCTCAGTTTCTCTTGTTTATTTTGATTCTGTAAGCATTTTACTGGTATAAGTAAAATTATAACGACATTAATATCGTTGTTCAAACAGATTTTCTTTTTACTGCGTGTGTGCTCTGTGTGTTCTATCTATCTATGGATATGTGGCACCATAATGCAAACAAATTATAATCAGATTAAATACAATATAAATCAAAATATAGATACATTAAAACAAGATATTCACAAATTTTAAGTAATCACATTCATGTAAATTTCCGAAATTTTCCATTATAAAATTCTGAGAATTTTATTATATAAATGAATGAATGAATTTTTGAATGCACCTTTGATATACTTACTCTGATTTGTAAGTTTGTCCAATAAAAATAAGTTTGTTTATATACAGGCAAATGTATATTTAAGAAGATTATTTATCAAATATACAAATGATAGAAAAAAAATGTTTACTTTATTTTAAGTTTTAATATTGTACTTACAATTTATATTAGTATCTATGTATGCGACATCTACATACAGTATAGCTTAGCGAACAAGAAGATAGACCGGGGGACGGTGATATATTTTATAAATTTAACTTCTCAATTTCAACTTCATCGCTTATTAATGGAAATAATGATAGGCTATTGCGTTATTTTAACTAGGTTTAATTAAATTCTTATTAAAATGAGATTTATTTGTTTGCTCTTCATTAATCGACATGGGTCTCATGAAAATATTTAATATGCGACGGAGTGTGCATATTAAATTCTGGTAAAAGATGCGATGGGTGAACATTTTTGTAGCGTACCAATATACTAGATACTCCCGACTGTTCATAATATTAATTTATTCCAATATGTCTACAATTCTGGAAAAGGCAGTATTTTTCATAGATGCAAAAGAATATGGCCTGACGACTGTGACATATTCCGCACGTGACACAGAGGGACAGCGTCTTTCTACGCGTGTGTCTTGTAATCGCTTTTCGCAGATATGATGCGCTATTTCCGCTTAGTAAATGTAATTAGTGCTTTTCGCGAAAAGTTTATTAACGTGAGTGTTTTAAACGACTTTTACAGCCTTGTAAAATATTAGTCCAGACTTATTAGTGTGGTGCATTCATTTACGCTTTAAAAATATTCTAATACAGAGGTTACTCATTACTTGTCAGTACCACATATCCATCAGGCAGTATATATATAATTCAGAAAAAAGGTGAAGAATTCAATCCTATCAATCCAGAAATAAATCTTTAAGAAAATGATTTTGAAGAAATACATCATCATTAAATGCAGGTCATTACTTATTGTGCAGGCAGGCTACTGTAAATTTTGTGAATGCAAGTTGGTGTATATGATGAGCAACTGGTTATAATTTTATTCAAAACTTGAATTGTGGGGCTGTAGTCTCCTGAAGATTTTGTTGTTCATGTATATTAATCAGCTATATATTGAACAAACTACTGGAATGCTATGAAAGTACATTTTTGGGTATTGGCAATAATAAGCAGTTTAAAATTAATTTATACATATATAAATAAAATTAAAACCTCTTTAAAAATACCACATTTCAATAGTGCGCCCATGGGCGATGAGTCATCAACCGTTCGTGTTCGCGCTCTAATGATTAGTATTAATATAATTTCTTCTGTATGATTTTCATAATTAATGTTGTAACAGTAATGTTCTGCAAATACAAGAAATTAAAATATATATTTATTTGTTGGTATTTAAAAGAGCCAATTCTTTCAGTTAATCATAATAATATGTATGTATAAATTTCTTTCATTAAAATACATAATACGTATTATTTTCAGTGTAAATAATACATCAAAGAAATAGTTATTTTTCAATAAGGGCAAAGATATATTTAATGTTTTTTTAAGAATCTTATTTTCTCAGTGAGGTGAGAAGCATTGTAACACCTAAATTGGCTGCTATTTTAGGCAAACTTAAAATTAGTGACAGAAATGCTGGTCAACGCGTCGTTTCTTTCTGAATGACGACATTGGTTTTTGCATAATGACGTCATTATAATTCTTTTTTTAAAAGACAACCCCGTCACTTTTTTCCAGTTTTTAATAGATCTTGCTGCTCAAACGGTGATGTACAAAAATTGGTACCTTAAATAATTCTTTTTTTTTAAATAAATTTACTTCACAACTTTAATAGTTATAATTTTGTAAACATAATAATCGAAAAACACATACAAAAAATACTTAACAAATCAATCAACAGAACTCAAATGTTCAAAGTACCCGCTTTAACCATTTGGCATTAACCAACACGACAGTAAACACTTTCAATACTGCGCTCAATAATATCTGGCCTAATTTGTTGGATTGCATCACGAATTATGTGTTGTAAATCTTCCAAGTTGTTGGGTGTATTAAAATAAACTTTTGATTTCAGGTAACCTCATAGATAAAAATGTAAGGACGTTAGGTCGAGAGAACGCGCTGGCCACACAATTGGTTCCGCCGTCCTATTCATTTTTCTGTAAATGTAGCATCACGGTATTAACGGACGACCTCTATGCCAAAATGAGGAAGCGCTCAATCTTCCTGAAACCAAATATTCTAATGAGGTGCGTCGCCCGCCATATTCATTATTAGGAAAAAGAGCTGCCACTGCTTGCACCAATTCAAATTGTAAAAAAAATTAAATATCGGGCAGCAGTCAGGTTTCCTTCAAAAAAGTAAGGTCCTAAATATACGCCGTCCTATCATTCCCGCCCTTTTATTTAATCTGTCTTGATGTTGACTGTGATTCCTAAATCCAGTGATGATTTGTCCCGTGACAAATACCTACAGTTATGGCGATGTACTGATTCGTTGAAGAAAAAAGTGGCTTTCATCAGAAAAAATAATATTAAAAAATTGTGATCAATCACATCGTAACATTAATTCTTCACAAATTTGCAACCGGCGCGGCGGTCCGGACCATCTTCGTTTAACTCGTGAATTAGGTGCACTTTGTACGGACGCTATTTTTCTTTTTTAAATAATTTTACAACATAACTGTGGTTCACCTTGTTACCTAGGGCAATTTGGCTTGTAAAAATATAACGATGTGCCCCTGCTTCAAATAATACTTTTAATTTTGTTTTCTCACTTATTCGTGGTCGATCTTCTAGAGACTTATCCTTTACACTTCCAGTTTCCGTAATCCTGGCGGACAATTAACTTACAGAAGACCTGCAATTGGAGGACTATCAGGATGTGCTCGATTGAATAACTCACAAGCACTTAGTTCTTAAGTCTATCGCCGTATCCAACCACTATTAAAATCTCTATTCTTTCCCCAGTTAAATGTGCCATTTTTTATTCTTAACTATAAAATTTCGATAACTGTTAAACTTTTCCCAGTTAAGCTGATTTAAATTAAAATTTTTGTTAAAAAAATTTGACTTTGTAAATGTGTCATTTCTTCAAAAAAATTATTATATAGGGTACCAATTTTTCGACATCGTCGTTTCAGAAGTAAGGTTTATCAAAAACTGAAAAAATAGTGAAGCTTGTCATTAAAAAAATGAACATGACGTCATTGTGTAAAACCAATGATGTCATTCAAAAAATTTTTAGTCAAAAGACGGAATTTTAAAAACAGAAACTGAGGTGTGGCCACCATACGACTTTCTTATACGTATGAGCGTTTCAAACTATACAATTTAAAAAAAAATTTATACAAAAATTATTCAAAATCCTATTCTAAGTACTTCTATTCTCTTAATAAATCTCTATAGAATGCATACTTTGCAAGATATTATCCAAAAAGTGCTACTCGCTAAGAGTAAAAGTGTTACTTCCGGTCCGAAATTTGAAATTTCATATATATAAAAAATATTGCAAATCCAGTTCTAAATATTTTTGTACTATTGATAAATATATATAGAACGCATAACTTACCACATATTTGCAAAAAATCGCTATTGGATAAGAGTAAAAGTGGTACTTCCGGTCTGAATTTTGAAATATTTTTTATACAAAAGATATTGAAAATTATGTTTTAAATACTTTTATACTCGTAACGTATTTGTGTAAAAAGCCTGACTTCCGAGATATTCGCAAAAAACTGATTTGCGATGAGAGTAAAAGACCTACTTCCGGTTGGAATTTCGAAAATTTTTTTTAAGACAATTTGTCTCAAACTTAATTTTAAGTACATATGAATTCTTTATAAATTTGTTTAAACTTAGTAGTTGACGAAATATTGGCAAAATTCGATTTTTTCACCGAAATAAACTGCTACTTCCGGTATACTGATTTTACTGAAAAACTAATCAGACCTCAAGAGGGAGATTATACACATAATTACAAAATTTGGAATTGATAGCTATAGCGGTTTGACCGCTATCGTGGTCAGAGACAGACAGACAGACACACACACACATTTTTTTAAAAACCACTTTTTCGGTATCAGGGGACTTCAAAACGTGGACATGCGCAAAATTCTCGAGGTCGAAAATTTTCATCATTACAATACTTCCTTATACTACGTATAATAAAGTAAAATTGACCTGTCCGAGCAATTGTTTTAAAAACATTATAGAACGCTTTTATGAATTTTGTTCCTAACTTCATCACAAATAAAGAAAAAGTTGTCTAATTTTGAAGCAACCTATTTCTTATCAGAAACAATAGATATAAATGATAAAATTGATATACTCAAGATCAATTTATCACTTATATCTATTGTTTCCGATAAGAATTTTATCGCTTCTTAATTAGACAACCATTTCTTTATATGTACTATTTGTACAAGATTTCCAAAATATGCTTTAAACAATCTCGATGGTAGACTTCTTATCTATTTAACATAAAGTAATAAATAAATACTTTTGCTGATTTATCAACTTGTATCACTTTATAATAAAGAGGAAATGGGTTTTACCGACCTGAAACTTCAAGTAGTGCCATCTCAGTAAAGAAGAGGAACTTACTTCTTAATTAATGTGACATTAATAATCCCAGTGTTCTACTGTTAAAATACATTTGTCAGCATATAAACAATAAAATAATATCTTCTCTCAATTTGCAGTTTTAATTAAAAAATATAACAAAAATTGAGGGGTAAAAGCAGCCAGCCATATAGTTGAAAGAGATTAGATATTGAAACTCCCATGCTATTTATACATACGAAGAGCATTGTTTAACTTTAATCCTGATAAAGTGTAGTCTTTAATACATGGTTATGATTTTATTAATATGCCCAGCGTAATCCCATTCCGTCTTTCTCATGCTCTCTCACTCCGTTTAATAGTTTACACTGGAACGATAAGTCTCATGCCTATTCTGTTATCTTTTGTAAAACAGACGACCTGCTTTGTAGTGAATCACTTTAAATCTCTGTTTATTGAGATGCCAGAGCTTTATTTGTAACACCACAGGAGGAAAATAATACTAAAGGGAAATACTAGGCTTTGTAGAATATGTGTGTTCGTTTTCACTAATTAGTAGCACCGAAATTATACAAATAAATAATTACGTGAATATAATAAATCCTTAAATTTTTGATTAGCCGGATTGAATATTGATCCCGTTTATATTCTGCTTATCATTATCCAACTTCGTAAATGGCAAGAGAAACAATTTAAATGTTGACATACCTATATCTTATATCTACGTAAGAGTTACCGAAGTAATAATATTAAATTGAAGTCTTTATATAAGCTCTCGCACTTTAAACGCAAGTTCCGGTTCGATTTTTTCATTCGGGTTCTTTCATAATGGATAGATTTATAACTAAATATACATTTTAAGTATTCAGGTAAAGCACTATGTATTGGAGTTTTTAAAATTTTCACTCTGTGGTAGGTACATTAACGTTTAATTTTGTTTTCAGAGTGTTTAATAAATGTTTTCCTGTTTAATTTATTAAATATGGAAAGAAATTTTATCAAATTAATTATTTTTCTTTTACTTTTACATTAATTACTTGTTTTCCACTAATCAGGAAAATTTCGTATAGATTGTTTCTATCAGCATTCTAGACCTGATCACTTTCATTACTTGTGTCATCGCATGTTATATTATTGTTGTCTAATGTTTTTTATCTACGTAAGGTGGTATTTTTGTTGTATAGTCTGAGTCTCGTACTGTTTAAAAATTTTGCTGAATAATAACACTAACGAGAATGTAAATTTCAAAGGGAACTACTAATTTGTCTTCATTTATTGGTCTCTTTTACTTTTCAAAGTCTTCTTCAAAACTATTACAAAAGAGTACAACACTACAGCAACTAAAGTCGAACGATGTAATCTTACCTGCAGATTTTTCGATTTTTTTTTTTGGAATAGGCAAACTTTCAACATAGTAGATTCTAGCAGAAAAACTCTTCATGACTTTTAACATCAAATTTGTCATTCTTGTTATTAAAACAGGTCCTTCCACCATTACAAATAATCCTGTATTTAATTAGTTTCGGCTTTCCATAGTAAGAAAGAAGTTCTTCGATTTATCGTGATGGCATTATAGGATTTTTATATCAAAATTTTGGGAGGAGTTTAGACTACGTTCAAAACATTGATTGCTGACAATCAATAACACTAAATGAAGGTTTTAAACTTATATGGATTCTGACAATCAGTCACAATAAATGACGGTTTTAACTAGCCAGACGAATTGTTTCAAAGCTCTTATATGGATGCTCGATAAGTTACTTCTGATGGATGAAGAATAATTCTCATATAACAATCGCATTTCAAATGTTTACATGCCAATGTTCAGAGAAAAAGTCATTTATTACTTCGGGTGTGTGACGATTGTTCTAGGTTTATCCTAAAGTGTTCCAAAGTGTTTCAAAAAAAGTCACAATTCGCCGACGTAATTGAAAAAAAATGACTTCTTACCAAGCTCTCTTTTTTCGAAAATTGAAATTTTGAAGGTTGTTCCTAGGTTCGTTCTAAATTTTTCCAAAGTATTTCAAAGAAAAAATCAAAATAAGTCTCGAAAAGGGAGAAAAGCGAAAGCCGAAAGTATGAAGTCAGACTCCGCGTTTTTGAAAAAAATTAAAATTTTGACGTTTGCTCCAGGTTGTTCTAGGCGTGTTCTAAACATTGTTTGACCACATCAAAACCGTCTCTTATATATCAAGAGACAGAAAAAAATGAAATCCAAAAGTGAGAAGTCACCCTTTTGAAGAAACACTCATATTACCAGTTTCCTAGATAATAAGGAAAAACGATTTTTTCCCAGTCCGCCTTATTGCAAAAGAAAAGACATTTGAAAGTATGTATAAGCCCTCCTTTCTTTGTTCTGATAAAACAAAACCGTAATTATTAAAAATTATAGATCAAAAGATATTGAGAAAAAGTGATATCTGAGAGTGAGAAGTTGTCTTTCCAAGATCGAAATTCTGGCGCCCATTCCTACTGTAGTAGATTTGTTCTAAACCGTTCCAAACTAATTCAAAGAAAAAAAAACAGGTCCAGATAATATAAAAAACCATTTTCTTCCAGTCCACCCCTTTTCTTTAATAATCCAAATTCTGACGGTTCCAAAGTACTTCAAAGAAAAGGACAATCTGTCGAGATAATTAAAAGCAAGCAAATTCGTAAGTATTTTATGAAGAAAGTTAATAACTTTAGTTCTTCATGGTTTTCTCTTCCATATCTAAACAAACATGCTTCAACTTTTTGGGTGGAAATAAAAGCATGCTGTACAGCATTTTCCTTAAAACCATTAAAACACTTCGGTACTACTATTTTATTAGGATAAATTATTATACTGTGCATCTTTTTTAACGCGGAACATAAGGATTTGCGTGCTCAAAATTCTAACCCATGTTAACTTTTGTTGCGGACCAAATTTGGAAGAAATTTGCATTTCATTTAATAAATCAAACATTTTTCTACCAATTGTACAATGTTTTAATGCCATGAAGTTGTTCTTTTTAATTATTTTTTCGTTTTCAATTGTTGTAATTAATTCGCACAAAATTGAGTGACAAAATCAACGTAGCGTAAACTAAACATTTTATGCTATCCTAAAACAGAACACGTGTATCTCCAACCGTTTGTCATGTCCAAATTCGTATAACACTTTACAAACACTAATTATACAGTAGATTGTTCTAGTGGTCTTGAAAAGCTTAACTATGATGGATCATAGTTAAGCTTATGGATAAGCTGGCCTCAGCATAGTGATATTATTTTCAAAGAAACCAATATGTAATCGAGCTTATTATTACTATTAGTTAAAATATTAAACCTACTTTATAATTACGGAAATAACTTGAAAACGGATCTTTTGCTTAATACCAAATGAATTGGTCTTAGATTTAGTTTTAAAAATATAATACTTTCATTCAATATTTAGCATAAGTACATGAAGTTTTACGTATTAATAAAAGTTGGGAAACAAGCCAAGCAAGGCATAGATTGGACAAAAAAAAGGTCTCACCGAAAATTTAAAAGATAGATGCAAATGCATAACAATAGAAGGAGTGGGACAAAATACTTTCTTAAGTTTGTATTTTTTGTAAGTTTTCGAATTCAAAAAATGTATAATATATATCTATATGTAATATCAATCCTTAGCCTAATGTGGTTGAGGTTATTGATATGTTCATACTGCTAATTAAATTGTGATCACTAAAACTTATTAATGTGTTTGACAATCATAGGACTCTTAGAAGATGCAATGTCATGTAATATAAAAGTATGATCCGATCATATTTTTAAACATGGTTTTTGTTGCTACGAATTTGGCATTCTTGAGAAACTTACTAAACAACATTCTGAATAATACCGAACTTTTAAACTTATATGACCTTTCTTTTGCTTATAATAACTTTGTTATGAACATCAAAGCCCTGCAAAATAAAAAAAGAAATGCAATCATACGACTCTTGGAAAAATTGCTTATTCTTAAAATGCCAAATTAACAACTTTTTAAGAAATATTATTAAGTCTAACTAAATTATGTGTAGACTATATATCTGAAGTAATATCCTTGATATTGATTTTTTACTCGAAAATGATTTTTAATTTTGTTAGTTAAAAAAGGAATTATCATTAATATCCACGTTAATCGTATCTTCCATAGGTATGTATGTCCGATAGATAGATATACTTTACATAAAAAATATTAATCTTAAAGTTCTAATTTGTGGATTTATTCGATAGCAAAAAAAAAAAAAAATAGAAGTGTTTGTCAATAAAATCTCAGTCTTACGAAGTTGTGTGATATATTTATTTACACTGATCAACTGCAGTTTGGCGCCAACACATTTAACGTTAGACGTTTTTCACATATAAAGAAATATTACATTTCCATTCAGCTACATATCAATCATTTACCATTTATTTGTAGCAAATGGCAATAATTCTGTACTTGAGTATTATATTGTAAAATAAAGTAGGCGCTACATTTTTTCAGAGCATTGTCTATGTCATAAAAACTTTAATTTATTTTTCTTAAATATGAATGCATTTATTGATTCACAGGCACTATTTGCAAAAACACTTTAGATAAATTATTCAAACATATACAAGTTCTTCAAACATTTTAAAGAAGTATTATTATTAATTCAGCTGTCGGTTATTACCATTTGAATTTAATTACTAAAGGTTCACTATTAAATTCTATGAATAATCAAAAGTATAGATGCAAGTAAGTATTGAAATATTACTCCAAACACTGAAGGTATATTTATTTACATATTGCTGGATCTACTATTTAAAAAAAATTAAATATAGAAAAATAACAATACTAACCTTAAGCGCTTAGCTTCGTCTATAAAAGGCCGCTTTTCAGATTCACTCAACAACTTCCATTCTGCACCCAAACGTTTCGATATTTCCGAATTGTGCATCTTCGGATTTTCTTGTGCCATCTTTCTGCGTTGCCCTCTCGACCAGACCATGAATGCATTCATAGGTCTTTTAATGTGCTCGTGACTATGCACAGTTTTCGGCGAAGACATCATTTAGATAAAAATTTAAGAGAAGTCCGTTGCGTTTGAAACGATAAATCACATGTGGCAGTAACAAAATTAATGGCAACAAAAAAAAAGAAACTTGTTCTTTTGCAGTAAGATAAACAATGAAAACAGCAACAATATAAATATAAAGATCGGAATATATTAAAAAGCGGGAAATGCAAGAGTGTTTATGTGTAGATAAGCTTGTAGTTTGAGATTTTAATGTTTGTGTATTACTGAATTTTATAGCCAACTACCTCGTGGTTACGATTGAGATGAACTGGCGTCATGCTGGGATGGTGCGATTTCTTGTTCGTGTTGATTTAGAGTACCACCACCATTGAATAAGCGTGGGGCGTGAGGATGCGCGTCGTGTTACAGTTACATGAACAAATGGGGAAACGCTTGTGTATACTTAGATGCAAGCTGGAGAATTGTCGGTGGTCTTGTTTGGACCACAGATAATTACTATTATTGTTGAAAGCTCGGGTCTCTCCCGTGAACATTTACATATATTGCTGCAGGACTTCTTTGATTAACCGTCTATTATGTTATATCTACATAGACATACAAAGGTTGTTTAAGCAGTGCTCTGCATATATTAGATCTATGTGTAGAATATACAAAAGGAATTCTTAGAAATTAATAATAATTTCAATCCGCAATTCTTTATGAATCTAAATTTAATTACCTCTTGGACTATTAAATAAGGTCAATTCAATCACCATTTATTTTAGTTTGTCACTTTTATTGATTAAGCCCGACATTATACAGAGAGATCAAATAAGAATGAAGCTTCACTTAAATAGTGTAATTGCCGCAGATGTCATATTCGGTTCGGAATAACATTTTATTTGTGCGACATCTATGGTATTATAATCAAACTGATACGATAAATGTGTACTGCATCGTAATTATTAAAATCTATAAAGTTTGGAAAATTAAAAAACATAATATTAAATAGACATCAATATTATTTCTTAGCTAGATTGATATACCGTTAATAATCAAAATTTGCAATTTGTCCCATAAAGAGTAAATTATCATAGCATGGTATCTTCCATTTTCGAAGCACATATTAACAGGAGTTTTTAAAAACTTGATCACTTTAAGCTCAGCTAAACGTATGTGGTTTTGATGTGTTGCATCTCTTAACTAGCCAAGAGAAGAATATCCATAAATTGTTTCTTGAATAAATTCAATTTTATTATGCGCAGTGTAAGCAGCACAAGTATCTACATTGTAGTCCATTTTTATTGTGTTGCTTAATAAATGTTTAGAACCATAATAAGAGATTTATTTACTTTACATCAATTATGTCATGGAACAAAATTTGTCGTATTATTCTTCTAGGTGGCATTGCACAGCAAACATCCATTTTTAATGGATAAAATATTAATTGCTACATTAACATGTAGATATACAGGTCGATAATTTTGTGAATTCACCTAACCACTAATAAGAAACCACGCCTGTCTGAGAAGTATGTAGTAACAACTTATTACCCACAAGATTATTGTGAAACCATTTATAAAATTGTGTACTATTTAAAAAAAAAACAGTAATTAGCATTTTGATATGAACGCAACATTAATGTCAAAAAATATATAAATGATATTTGTATGTAATTAAACACGAGTAAATTGACTTACAGTAACAATTTTGAGAAATTCTTATTGACTTGAAAATTAGAACTGTTAATATTTAATTAAATACATGAGAACGAAGTGCAATAAAACGTATATAAAACAACACCAATACTAACTAATTGGCACTATTTTGATGTTTTTTTAACAAAGTAATACATACTACAATTATATACGTGTGGCAAAATGTTATAAGTTGAAATATCGGTGGTGCATCTGTGTTATTTGCTCTCACTGTATATGATTTGAGTAGCTACATATACAGTGCTATCGAGAAAGATTGTAGACCACGTGATCAGTAATTTTCTAAAGTCTGGTGATTTTCGTGTTCATACGTTTATGAGATTCGCGTATCGCTAGTATTTGACAGTAGCGTACATTTTATTCACAAATACTGCTGTCATTGTTGACACTTTTAACCATATTTTACATAAAACATTCAATACTACCAACTGCTGTTAATTGGGTTGCCTAATTTGGTAGTCACGTGGTCTACAGGAATTGTTGATATCTCTGTATAAATTCACATAAGATACGACTCAAGATATTAATTTAGGTTTTAGTTGATGCAACGCTTAGTTTTTCAAAATCACTAATCTCATTTTGCAAGAATATATGAGTTTTAAATTAAATGTAAGTATATAATAGAATGTATTATGAAAGTGTTCCAGAGTATCTCATATATGTAGCTGCTTGCTTAGGATGTACACCACGGCACTTTATAATTATGCACCTTAAAATTGATTTTCCACGCAAATATGTAGTAAATGTAATTTGGACTTCTGAACCACATAGTACTGAAACAGCAGATGTTAAAATAGGAACCGGCAGTCACAATATTTTAAAAACTATTCAAGATTTTAAGTTGAGAACTTTACTGATTAATAATCACTAACATCTTGAATATTTCTTAAAATACTATAAAATTTAGAATCTAACTTTAATTAATGTTATACCCCTGACTGCTGATTCCTAGTAATAAACCTCAACTCATCAGTATAGGTACTACGATATTTACGGTAAAAAACAACTTTCAAGATGTACAATTTTTCACGGGTGTATATAACAGCGATCGTTGTGTATCTTGTAATGTGTGGAAACATAGAAGCTAAGAATATTAGGGACAATTCATTTGGTATATTTTCTGTTAAAAGATGTACACTTATGCTGCCGGTTTTCCATCAAACGGACTAGTCTAGATTCTGTTTTGTTCGTGTTTTTTGATACATTAATAACAGAAAACAAAACTTGGACAAATTAGGAACCCTGTTTCCACGAAGCAGACAAGATTTTGTTGGAGTTTCTTTTTTGTTTTCAGTGCTTTTCCACAAAGCGAACTAGTGTGTTTTTTGGCAATTAAAGTTTTAATTTTAAGTGTGCGAAGATCGAAATGACTTCTAGAGATGATGATTTGCCTATCCTGGCTGGTGGTTGGTTTTTTCTGCGTTGTACGAAAAAGAAGTCGGCACATAATTTGCATTCATATGTCAATATTGATTTATCTTTATTTTAGAAGTAATTAAGGTATTTTTAACTTGTTTGTTTTAGGAGAAGGAAGCGACGTCTACAACCTAGGTATTGGGTTAGGTTTCTGTTATCAAGAAGAGCAAATTATGGCTCTACTATTATTTATGTTTTAATTTTATTTAAACCGTTCAACGTACACACAAACTGAAACCTCTGTTTCCACTAGACAGTCAGAGTTCGTAAACACACCGAAACTCTTTGATCTTACCGCTTTCGAGCGGGACTCGAAAAAACGAGACTGCAACTATCGCAGAAACGTCGAGTCTTCAAAAAGTTTGTAAAAAGTTGCAGTTTTGTTTTTTTCGACACGAGATTGCGTTTGTTTTTGTTTTGTCCATTTGGTGGAAAACCGGCATAATCTGTGACGATTTTCTCATAGGTAATAAAAATATAGTTTCTTGCAAATAATTTAATTGGTATCTCGTAGAGGCTTTGTCCACTATCCAAACGATATAGGAAGAGTACCATATTTATTAATGGATAAAGGATGAGTGTCCTTATAGTTAAGATAGTCAAATACTGAAAGAAGATTGAGATATCCTAGGACTTCGATTGGAAGTAGATACCTCTCATACCCTTACAGTTATTTCTACTGCGGCCAAGTTAGAAAACCATAAAACAATTTCCACGAAATCACGTCATTAATCTGAGTCTATGAGGGTTAGACCACAGCAAAAATGAAAAGAATAGAAATATGATATGAATCAACCGGGTTTGTGTAGCTAAATTTCAGGATATATATAGGTGTTTATAATGTGGATATCAGTTGTCAAGCATAGAAAGTACCTACATATGGAAATCTATTGAGTTTTTATATTACTAAACATTATGAACAAGAGTTAACATGGATTGTAAAACTTTTACATAGTCATAAATATATGTTTGTACTGGGTTGATTTGGTTTTCATAAGAAACTGCTAAGAAGCCCAAATTGCGTTATTTGCATTTGATAATTCTTGCATTGGGATAGGCAAAATATGGAATAACTTTATAACTATTTTACATCAAGATTGCTACAGTCGGTTTCAAACATTGACGCATGATGATTTGCAGAATCAGCAATAAGCTTGAATTGATAAATTAAAATTTATTATATCAATATATGTACTAGCCATGACAACACATTTTTCAAAATAGTCTTGGTTTGATATAACTCAGAGTTTTTAATTCTATACTTATACACTAAAACATAAAATAGTATAAATACTATATCTAGATTAGTCTAGAAGATGTGCCCCTAAGAAAGTCCAACTGTTATACTGTCAAATTTGTAGGCGTGCAAATAAATCTTCTCATAAAACTAGTTCTCTAATAAACTCACAAAAAGAATTCTGGGTGTAGATGCCCAGTAAATGCAAATGCTTATTATCTACAAAAACATATTTCTCAAACACGATTGATTTGATTTCATATTGAAAATTAAAGATGAATTCAAGCACAAATTGTTAAACCAAAATTCGCCAAAATGCTAAAAGCTTATCTGTGAATTCAATATATGTAGTTAATATGCATATGTAAATCAGAAAATACTTTGTTTGGTTATTGAAAATTAAACTACAGTTTGAATGAACAAACAAATTAAATCAAATGTCCTGTATGTAGAATCCCAATCTATATAGATGAGTACAACAATCTTTTTAAGAAAATGTATTTTTTCAATGTTAATGTAGAGACAGAGACCATGCACTAAAATTATAAGTAGGTAGTAGATATTTATCTATACTTATATTATAACAAATAATTATTTAATTTAATTGATGCTTTTTCATTATTTTTGTGTTCAAGACTCATTAGATACATTTGGATTATTATTGTCTTCTTTTAAATGTCAAAATTATATTGGTTATACATAAAAATTGATTTCCAATTTATAATTAATAGCTTAATTCAAGCAATTGATAATCTTATTATTTATTTTTTATTTTTAGTTGTATTATTTAATATTTACAGGTTAATTAATGGCTATAAAATAATTTCGTATTACAGCAACTCTATGAAAAACATTTAAAAAGTTTATAATCAATTAACATACTTTTATAAAAGCAAATATTGAGTTTAGAAGGAAACGTGATATTCCTATTGAACTTTTAAGTTGATATGTTCTTCAGCTGCAGATGCATTCCGGAACACTTGTTGCTGGCGCCATGGAGCTACCCCACTCCAACATCGATTGTTTTAAACTCCGCCTTTAAGCTGTCTATTGGTCTAGATATATCCGGATGATATCCTGATGACTTTGAATCTTGCATAAACCAATTACTTTCTGCATAATTTCCGGTCACAACAAGGGTTGTGTGTATCTTTATTAATTTTACATTTATACATAGTCTAATGTTTATGTAAATGTACATTTTGTATGAATACGAGGATAGGTAATCTATTTTAAACGAAGCTTTGCTGCTACACGTGAAGAATTTTCTAGATATCTTATATTTCACTTTACATGCGTTTGTTACTTTAACAGTCATAAGATAAAAATAATAATAATACAGTCAGCGCTCGCTTAACGTACAGCCTGCTTAACGTACGTCCGCTAATACGTACATGTTCATTTACCACCCTCTGTTCGCACGAACGTATCAAATATCCGTACGAACGTAATACAGCAGGTCTACGTAACTTACACTGTCGGCTGTCCGTCGTTTATGCATGTTATGTTTCTCAAATTAAAAATGAAAATAATGAATAACAACTGATGGAAATAATTTATTTTGTTGTAGTTTGTAATGTAATACAAAAATAAAGTAATGCCTACATAAGTGTACATAAAACTTAAATTTAATTCTTCTTTGTTTGTGTCAAGAACTTATCCATAGTCAATTGTGTTGTAAAAGTTCTTTTCCTCTCCTGATACAGTGTTTTATAACATAATGTGGTATTGCGAAGACTACGAATTACGTTTATGCTTCTTTCGCTATCTGGATCACAATTTTCTACTAGAGCAACAATATCTTCCACCTTACTTAAAATTTCACTTATTGTTTGTGGTTTTATTTCTTTTGGAAGTAAGTTTTCTTGATGTTCGTCTTCATGATCGATTTGTGTTACCATTTGTTCGTGCAGTTGAATTAAATCACTGGCTGTAAGCTCTTCTGAATGACCCTCTATTAAATCAATAATATCTTCATTATCGATATTCAGTTCAAGTCTTCTTCCCATTTCCACAACTTCATCTATAATTTCATCTTCAGTTTCTTCAATAACATTTTCATCGTCAGAAACAAACTCAGGACACAACTTTTTCCAAGATCTATTCATAGTTGTACTTTTAATTTCAGCCGAACTTGTACCAATATTTCGAACCGCAGCAAGAATATTGTAACTTTTCCAATAACTTCTTACGCTTACACCTTCTCCTTTATCGATAGCTTTTATCATTTCTGCCATAGTTGTTTTCAAATATTTTTTGAAAGTTGCAATGAGTCTGATCCATAGGCTGAAGCAACGATGTTGTGTTTCGCGGTAAATAAACAACTTTTATATTAGGACACAATTCATCTAACGTTACGGGATGGCCCGGTGCATTGTCTAGAATTAGCAAGGTTTTAAAATTTAAATTAGTTTTGGAACAATAATTTTGCACTGAGGGTACAAAATAATTTTTGAACCAATCCTCGAACAAAGCAACAGTAACCCAGGCTCTGCGGTTTGATTTCCAAATTACTGGCAATAAAGATTTTGCAATTCCCCTAAAAGTCCTATGATTTTCACTATGGTATACTAGCATAGGCTTCAGTTTAAAATCCCCTGCCGCATTTCCACCCAATAGTAGTGTAAGGCGACCTTTGGAGGCTTTATGTCCTGACATACGTTTTTCGTCAACAGATATGTACTTATTTGCGGGCATTTTCTTCCAGAATAAACCTGTTTCGTCGACATTGAACACTTGTTGCGCGCAGTAGGCTCCGTCTTCTATTATCGCTTTGAGGTATCCAGGAAAAGCATTTGCCGCATTAAGATCAGCACTAGCTGCTTCGCTGGTCACTTTAATGTTATGAAATCTAGCTCGAATTTTAAATCTTCGAAACCAACGCAAACTTGCGTTGAAAGTTTCAACATCTGAAGTTACTCCTATGTTATATGTCAGTTCTCTGTGAATTTGTTTGGCATTTTCTTGGATAATAGAAAGGCTTACTGGAACATTACGTTGATTTTGATCTTCTAACCAGAGCTTTAAAAGTCGTTCCATTTCCTCCATCGCGTTTGAACGTGCTCGAGTAGCAAAATTCTGCTGTATGTTTCCATCACTTTTCATATCTGCCTTTACGTTTTCTTTGTTTTTCACTATGGTGTTTACTGTTGAACGACTCAGACCTAGATTCCGTCCTATTTCTGCCATCTTTTCTCCTCTTTCTGCTTTTTCAATAATTTGTAATTTTTTCTCGAAACTAATAGTCTTTCTTCTTTTTCGATCTCTTTCACTTTCACTCATATTTTTAATGTGTTTTACTAAATATTTCGTAAAACTAGAGTCACTATCACTATTTCCAGCCACCACTCGGTATCAATACATTTAACGAATGGATGTAAACTAGTAACAGAAAGCAGTTTATTTTACGGTGACTACAAAATAGGGGAATCCCCGTCTTGTGAATTCGTATAATAAATCAAGCATTTATTGCATAGTTTCAAGCCGACAAAGTGTACGTTCGAATAAACCACTACGTACGTTCGTATGAACAAAGAGGCGTATGTAACCATAAAATCGTAAACACCTGTTTTTATATGGAATTTCACCGTCCGCTTAACGTACATCCGTTTAACGCACAACAATTTGTGCACGCATTATGTATGTTAAGTGAGCGCTGCCTGTACTTATTAGTTCATGTGACCGTAAATATGGTATAGAACAACTTGTTCTATACCATATTTATACTTACAGTTATATCATTGACTTGTTCTGAACAAGTCAATGATATAACTGTAAGTATAAAAATTAAATAATACAAACATAAATTTAAACATAAGCAACTAACAGCCTATTATAAAAGCATAAAAATATAATGATAATAACAACAACAATAATACTTTCTTTGTACCGATGACTTTCGTTATGGGATAAACCATTGTCACATATACCGGGTGTCAACGAGATCATGTATCAGCCCGCCATTTATTTATTAGTTAAAATAAAACTTTGAAATTCGGACCGTATATATGAGTGATTGGTGGGCTTCTTCAGGTACATTCAGTTTTTCTATAGCACTTCCGGTCAAACCGGAAGTGACGTTAATTTTGAATTTTTAAATACAACATTTATTATTTCTGTTCATATTCTGTTTCTTCTAAAAATTTGACATCTAGTGCAGGTAACTTTTAACATTTCTGTCAAAGATAGCGATATCTGTTAAAATTATCCATTAAAGTGAAACTGCTTCGCAACAATTGTCGAAATGCAAAAACCATCAAAGTTAGCTTTGAAAACAATTAAGAAACGTATTTTTCACATTTACACGCATTGGCGAAGGAAACATGTATTTGATGTTGAAATTACTAAAGAAAATAAGATTTTTTTTTATTTTCAAATGACAGGTACTCGTTTTTTTTAAATAGTAACACCTATTTTTTATTACAGTGTTATATTGGCATCATTTTTAGCTTTCAAGTGATATAAAATATGCTGTGGCCTGTGCATATTTTATATCACTTGAAAGCTAACATGTATTTCACTTTGAAATTACTAAAGAAAATAAGATATTTTTTTTTTCATTTTCAAATGACAGGTACTCGTTTTTTTTAAATAGTAACACCTATTTTTTTATTGCAGTGCCATATTGGCAATATGCACAGCATACATATTTTATATCACTTGAAAGCTAACATGTATTTCACTTTGAAATTACTAAAGAAAATAAGATATTTTTTTTTTCATTTTCAAATGACAGGTACTCGTTTTTTTTAAATAGTAACACCTATTTTTTATTGCGGTGCCATATTGGCAATATGCACAGCATATTTTATATCACTTGAAAGCTAACATGTATTTCACGTTGAAATTACTAAAGAAAATAAGATATTTTTTTTTTCATTTTCAAATGACAGGTACTCGTTTTTTTTAAATAGTAACACCTGTTTTTTATTGCAGTGCCATATTGGCATAATTTTTAGCTTTCAAGTGATATAAAATATGCTGTAGTTTAGTGGTAGACAGGAAGTACAAAATATAAAATGTTTTAAAAGTAGTCTAATTCCAAAGCAACAGAACAATTACATTTCAAATGTAAAAAACACAGTTATCATAGGAAATAAACGACTTCCATAAATTTAAGCAACTACAAAGATAACAAAGATACAACATGTTCAATGTTTGAATTAAAACTATTAGTAACACAACAATAGCGAAAACAGTAATTTACAAAATCTCTGTTACGAGTATTATTGAAAGGAGCTAGATGTAAGTTATCTTTGACAGAAATGTCAAAAGTTAACCTGCACTAGATGGCAAATTTTTAGAAGAAGCAGAATATGAACAGAAATAATAAATGTTGTATTTAAAAATTCAAAATTAACGTCACTTCCGGTTTGACCGGAAGTGCTATAGAAAAACTGAGTGTACCTGAAGCAGCCCACCAATCACTCATATATACGGTCCGAATTTCAAAGTTTTATTTTAACTAATAAATAAATGGCGTGCTGATACATGATCTCGTTGACACCCGGTATACATAAAAACAGCATATAATTTATATAATAAATATAAATATAAAAATTAAATAATACAAACATTTGTCCCGGTCACCTTTCGATATGGGATACGTCATTTTAACATTTATAAATAAAAAAAAACAGCATAATAGTTGTACATACAAAAAAAAACTAGAATTACAGTTTGATTACATGGAGGAGTCATTGAGGTACTCTTCCAAAGAGTAGTAACCTTTTAAAAGCAGTTTTTTAATATAATTTCTAAACCTTCTGTATGGCATCACTTCATATTTGTTTGGTAATTTATTGTAGACTCTTATAGACACGTAACAACATACATTGGACTTTTCCCACTGAATAATAAATGTAATTTTAGATATGGATGGGTTATTTCGTAAATTTTTTGTGGGTATTAAAATTAATAAAAATTTAATTAAACAATAATTAATTAATTAATTAATAGTATTTATCTTTGGCGCCTTTACTATAATACTGACGCTGGAATTTATTAAGGAGGGGGAGAGAGAGGGGAGAGAGAGAGAGAAAGAGAGAGCATGGTCCGATTGCTTCTACCAAATCTTAGCAACTTCAAAGTGAAGTAAATATACGAAATGTTCTTCCTATTCGATCGACATTTTTAGATCACATCACAAAGATCATTTGTTGCTGGTCCGTAGTTTATTTAGAGTTTGGTGGGGAACAACAAGGATTAAATTGCATTACCGGGGCTTCCCAAATTACCTGAAACAGTCAGTTGCAGGTAATCACTAGCAGAGCGACAGATGAGGGTGGGATAGTGGACAGCAGAAGAAGTTGTGTTACCAAACCAAATCTTAAAATTTCATGATATTGGCGAGAGCTTTCCGCCAACAACGAGCAACAAATTGCATTGCCGTGCCTCTTTCAGAACTTCTTCTCTGTCGATGTATATTAATTAAATACATCGACATTTAAGAGAACAAGATGCCACATAAAAAAGAAGAAACAGCTGCAGTCAATCCAAGATTGAAATGAAGCATGCTCTGAGGACAAGGTTTCTTTGAAATAATTCGTTTGACTGAACGAAAGTTTTCTTGGAAAAAAAAGAAATTGTTAGAATTAAAGCTGAAGCAAACAATATTTCTTTGCCAGTAAGTGAAATATTTCCATAAATCAATTCATATTTCTTTGATTTCTCTGCGTGAACAAGAACGATTCCATGAAAGTATTGATACTATCACAGCTACTACATAAAAATATTACTAAGGTAGATATAACAAGACATACCAAGGAACATTCTCCAGCTCAATACAATGCAATGTGAAGAAAATAAGATGATTCTTATTATAAGAAATTGGTTAATATGCCTAATTGTGTCCATTATTTGATGAGAGTATTTAATTTCAAAAATTGGTGTGTTAGGTCTAGTCTTATTTTTATTTCGTAATTAGAATTATAAAACAAAAATTAAATTAATCTAAAGGAAAATATTTATTATTTTATGTATCTGATTTAGACATAGGTTTCGATTAATCGTTTTTACAATATTCGACTAATATATCTAATTCTTTAATTATGTTCACATTTAAAATAATATCCACAATATAAATTGTTTCTCTATATACATTGGTGAAATCTCAGACATCTTAGATACAAAACGTCTTTCTATTATGCTTGAATAAAAAGAAATTATGAAAAGAAAATAACCACACAAAAGTATATCAGGCATTTGTAATTAATGTAGCATTACCTTTCACCAATATATCTCTGACAGGAGTTACTTTGCCAACCACAATAGCACCGAGAATGCTATAAGTGTTACAACGGGAATCAAATGACGTTTTACTGATAGTGATCAAAAATAATATGACAAAAAAGATATACACATTCATCCGCAGGTACAATACACACGTGCAATGGACATTGATATATCAAACAAACCAATTTTCAATTGTTCTTTGGACGCTGGACTGCCGCCAAAACAACAATACTATACCAACAATGGAGCTAATGTTAACTGAAAGGATAATGATCGAATTATTCATATACAATCAAGCAACATTGTTTACTAATGATTATTTTTACTGATTCGGCATTTTTGTTTTATTACCGTAAACGTTTTCGGCTGTTATTTCATTTGAAATAATTTTGTGATTTGCACATTAAAGAATTGTTTAGGAATAATAGTTTCTAGCATTATATACTTGTTTGTTAACGGGCTTTTGTATCAGCGACCTTAGTAGAATTTTTAATGAACGGTTTGTTTGTTTTAATAGTGTGGTATTGTTCATTTCAATGCGGATACATATCTGGCTGAAGGATCGATTTTTTTCGCTATAACTTTTGAAGTTTTGAGGTCTTTAATTATAAAATTTCTCTATACATGTCATCGAAAAAATGGCCAAGATATATTAAATCTACTGTAGAACACAGATTACAGATCATATGTCAAATTTAAAATGATGGGGTTATATAGAAGTGTACTGTCATAGAGTATGTAATAATATGTTAATTGAAATTATGTAATTCTTCAGAAACCTTGAACTGCCACGATTAAACCCAAAAGTTGTTTGAAAAATGAAAATTATTGTGTTAAAGTTTACGGTTTAAAGAAACTTGTACAATTCAGAATATCCAGGATACATCAAAATATGCTTTGAAAATACCTACGAAAAACGAAATTCATTTCTTCTACTTAATTTTGTTAGCATGGGGTTATGACACGATTCCAATCACTCATGAGTTTATGGGTCAACAGAATTTTATTTAAATAGCAATGTAAAATAAAAATAAAACCCATAAATATTTACAATACACAAATAAGTATATTATACTTCTTATATAAAATGAAGTGCAACTTTCTTATACGTATTGCAGTGATCTTGAGTTTGGTGGTAAATTATAAATAGGCATAATCAAGATCACTTCGAGATTTAATTTAATTAATTATTATTTTATTTATTTCATCATGATGTGTATATAGATATTTATTAAGTTAATATTTTGGCAAATTTAATTTTTATTTACGTAAAATAATATTAGAATAAGCATAAAATATTACGTGAATTATAACAAGAAAGTGTTTCCCGCACGAAAAATACTGTGACCGGGAGAAATCGACAGATTGGCCCGGCGAAAACAATATTCTTCGCTAGATGCATTGGACAAATCATGAATGTGTAAACAAGTTGATATTTACATATTTGTTTACCTTTTTGAAAGATTAGTAATGCGCTGCTTTCCCGGGTGGTGCAGCACTGCAGCTATGTATTTCTGGAGGTGGTATCGGAATCGTACCGAAGATAACCGCACGGTTTTGTGAAGAAAAATATCCATATAAGTCGACACACGATCAGAAAACGTTAGATGCTTGGTGAAAATCAGCTCTCTCAAAAGAAAAACAAGAAGTAGGAGGAAACCTCTTCTTCCTCTTAAAATAAAAATGTTATTTTAACTTAGAAGTTTATTCGTGAATTGGAACATAGAATAATTTTCTGAAACTGATTCACGATACTTAGAAAATTTTGAATAAAATTTAAGATCTGTAATATCATATAGATGAAATATTATTCTAACTTAGAAATTTGTTCACGCATTGGAACTTATAATATTTTCGTAATAATTTTACTGTATTTATGAATTTTAAGACTGAAGTGGGACTTTGAAATATTTTCATGAATTAGATATCATTTTTAATTCGGGAGTTTGGTTTACCTTGGGACTTGTAATTATTTTGGGAAATAATTATTTATGTTCGGAACGGTTTTATTTAATTAGAACTTTAAAAAATTTTTTTTTTGTGTATTATTCTAGAATGTTTTATTTTATATGCAGGGTCATTATACCGTGCATTATGGTAAAGCATTTTAGTTTTTTGTAACGATAAAATTAAATAGCTTAATAATTTTTTTTTTGAATTAAATATAACACTACGGTTTTAATTAAATTTTCTTTATTATTTTATCTACAAGATTGGAAGAGTTATAGTTTAATAAATTTTGTTTTATGTACATGTAGGATATTTAAGCTGTGAAAGAAATTAAATTTGAAATGGATGAGTTCGAAATATTATATGAAGAGTTAAGATGATTTATTAATGTTTATCATAAATGTGTATATAGTGTTGTCAAATTTTCTTGAGTGGTGTTTTGTATTGGAATCTCAGAGCGAGGTAAAGTTTTATTTTTATATATATATTTTTTTATATTAATTATATTTTATTGTGTTTGTGTATTTGATACTGACGTGTTGGGTAATAGATCAGGGATGTGTCCAATGAATTAAGTAGATGTTTAATTCATAGCATGGAGTCTTGGTGAATCCTTAAAGCACGAATTGGTCTTGGTGGTACTGTTTTGGGAGCGAGCAAAGGCGCCAGGCAGAACTAATCAGGGCTGAGTCAATTAGTTGAATGCACAAAGACATTTTTTTTAATTAAATTTAAAGTTTATATATATGCCTTAAGGGGCGAGCATATGGTGGTGTATGTTCGGGTTGTATCCGACGAGTTGAAAAGCATACTCGTGGGGTGGAACTTTGGGGTTCCTACCAGTGTGAATTTGCTTTCTGATGGTACTGTCTTGGGAGCGAGGAAAGGCGCCAGGCAGAACTAATTAGGGCAAAGCCATTTCCTTAATGTTTATATTCTCGTAAATGATAAATCACATAATTTTGTTATTCATATTCCAGTACAATTCACAATATGCAATAAATTTTATTTTTATTTGAAATGTTGATTGTTTGCATGTATCTTTGACGAACAAAAATAATGATAATCATATTTATTTTAAAAATATAAATTTGTACTCGATGTTATCCTTTCATTAATTATAATTTCTTTATTGTTTTGACTATTTGATCATGACATGTATGATTTTATATAATATTTTGAAATATTTAAATTTTGTAAATATATTTGTGTAATTTAAAAAAAAAATTTTTTCTTTAATATTCTTAACAAACTAGATTATAAGGTTTATCTTGCATTTTATTTTCTTTACCTGACCTGGTAATAACTGAAGAGCATTCAATTTGATTGGAGAGTTTATCTATATTTTCTGCCCCTGAGAGAAAATTTTCTTTAGTCATTTAAAACTGAGCTAGTTAAATGTAAGATTGCTTAACCTACTATTTTGCAGAAAATTTGTTGAATCTTAGTCTAGGATAAGGCCTAGCACTAAGATGTATGCTTGATTCTGCTCTTACTTACTGATTGAATAATTTAAATATTTTATATAAATCTCAAATTGTAAGAGTCACAGCAGTATGTATTGCACTAGTGGAGGGGATAATATACTTGCAACACATATAATAAATAATATACCCTAATGTACTCAAATCTTGTTATTTGTATTGCTAATAATATCTCCTCTCTTACCTAGTCATTCAAATTTACTCAATTAATCTCAGGTTATAATTTATGATAATGATAATGTATCACTCAGTATATAATATTTTAAAATCTTTGCACCAAAATTAATGTACTCATATGCTATAATAGGTTTCTTTATTTCTTTTATCTATGCCCAAACACTACTCAGTTTTATTCTAAATCAATTTAATTAATTCTTTTTTTTTTATTATAATAATATTATTTAATGCATTTAGAAATAAATATTAATCTCCTAACTCTTTCAAATATTAATTACGATTCATCACTTCTTTCTGGTATGACTTTCCTATAAATGTAACTAGTTTTTATTTTTAACCGCGCAGTACTAGCATTTCATTTACTTTTATAAAGATGTCGCTTAGGTATTTGCCGTTATACACTACTACATAAAAATAACAATTTAAATGTTTCTAATAATCTTGTTCTACTTATTCTTATAATGAGGAGAATATTGCTGCTAATAAATTATCCCTCTTATAGGATAACAATAGTACGGTATGTATACTTTTCCTCTCACTATCTTCTTTATAATGCTATTTTATTTTTGTTTACTTGTAGGTCATTGACTTATCAGCTTCTATGTCCGTAATGAAAATGTCTAATACAATGTTACTATTTTACCAAATAAAAAGAAGAATTTCGCCACAATACTAGTTTAATGATAACAAATATAAAAATCCTGATTCGAAAATATACATCCAAAATAGTTATACGACATGTACATAGATTGTTAACCTGTCTAATCGCACCTGTACGTTTATTGTTATATGAAGGATGTCAGCAAATGTTATTTATTCAAAAGGTATGTACAAAATTCAATTCAATGTATCTTTTTCAATTTAGCATGCATAAAAACGATGCAATTTTATTAAATATAAATAACCTTCGTCTATAAACTATTAAACAAGTTGAAGGTATGTTACAGTACCAAGGTCATGTCAATTCATTTATATATGTGCATATTCTGTAACTTTTTATGAAAATAGAGATTTAATCTTTTAACAAAACGTATTTCTATACTTGTTTTATACTAGTAATCAATTCTAAATAATATTTATGACTTTTACTCGATATACAATTAAATAAATTCAAATTTTCCTTATTTAAAAATTATACAACCTCTTGTTAATATTTTTCTTCTATCTCTGGTTTGTTTAAATTATGTTTTCTTTTTTTTTTTCCACAGGATCTTACTGGACTCGTTCTGTGCAACTGGTAACTCTCTGGAAACCCTCCTAGCACGACTTCTTGGTGTATCCTCGTTCTCCTTCAGGATCTGGAACTGCTTCGGTTATATCTTACAGGATGTATCTTGTTGTGTCCTCGAAAACTGCGGGATATCTTCTGGATTTAAATGCATCTGTACTTCTATCTCGACTTGACACTGAACTAGACCTCTTCGGAAATATATATGGGTTATCGGATCCTCTAATTAATTTACCATTTAGTGCAACTGATGGATCCAATATTCCGCTCGGACTTGGTTAATATTTGGTAAGTAATCTTTTGATATTTATTTTCCTTATATAATATCTTCTTTATTCATACAGGATACCAATTAATTAAATTACTATGAAATTATTGAATAATTTTATGCTTCTTTATAATATATTTTGATTCTACCGTCAATAAATATTTTCTATGCTGAAAAGAACACTTTTAGCACCAACTTTCGCGGTTTTAGTGAATTTAAGATATACTTTTCGGAATAAAATCGTGATTTTCCGAAAAGTACACGCGCCTTTCTTGAAAAATAATTTTCAATTTCGTTGTTTGTTTATCGTCACCAAGACAATATTTTCGTTTTCTAATTTCATCCAATTAAATTCCTTTTCTCACAATTCTTGTTCAAAATGGTATTATAAAACTTTATTGATACGTTTCAGTGCTTTTCAAACTTTAGTAAACCTTCTCTATTAAATCTCTATTAATTTATAATAATGAATTACTAAGACTTTGTACTTCAAAAAATATTGCTAATCAAAATTTTCTGTAAATGTCAATTTTGACAGATCCGCTTATTCAAACTTTACCCGCGAAATTATTTACCAAGTTGTTTCCTTCATACTTCAACAATTAACATTAAATTATTTTACTTTACATTATTGTTAATTAGACAAGTTTTACAAGATTTCAAACTACATTTTTACATAAATTATAATATTTAAATCTCCATTTTCAGATACCAATGAAAATTACTGCCACCAAGAACCTGGTCCACTACAACTCCTTCAAGTACTGTTTTCATAATTGACTGCACACATCTTTATTGTAATAAATAACATTTTAAGTATACACAACTGTTCTTTTTTAGTTTAAATATTTTACTATAACAGTCACAAAGAAAAATTAGTAAAATTAAATAATCCTTCCAACTTGTTCAAAAATATACAGTGCCAAACATCAATATTGTTACTCAGCACATATGCCCCTTTTAAAAAATGTAAATTTTCAACTCGAATCAAAATTTATATTTATTAAACAAAATCTGATAATTAACATGTTTATCAATGTGCTCAAAACAATTATTTTAATCTACTAAATCCTTTAACAGATTTCAAATGAATCTTCTATTATTTGGTAATATCATATAACATTTATTTATAACTATCTGTACATAACAGTGTTTAAATTCTAAATTATTTGTGACACTCATAACTATAAAACTCAACTTTCTTATAAGTCCAAAAGTAATATAAGGCTTTTCTTTATTTTCATTTTAATTATAAAAGTATAAATTTATTTATTTAAATGGATGTCTATGACCTGTATAAGAAATTTTTGTTCCATTATTTATCGTACTATGTATTATAATCTTTCTTAATGTTCCAATACCTTATTAAAATATCTATATTTTTATTAATTGCCATCAAACTTTTTAACATTACTTGCATATATGTTTTTCTGTGTTTCCTAACTCAAACTTCTTATAAAAATATTATCTGTACTAACTTTTACATAAATAGGTGAATAACATATTCTTTTTATCTGTCTATGCCTCAGTTACTTATTTGCCTCTTTAAGAATGATTCACTATGCTTACTAATTATATATTATTTTCATTATATACTGTTCTCATTCGAACAAATTCCCTTTTTCCCTATAATTGACATTTTCGTCATCCCCTATACTTTCATTTATGGAAAGTCCATATTTTTTTTACTTATCGTTTTTAAAGGCTTACGTTACCTATATAATTCATTTTTAGACACTTTTGGTCCTATATTTTATATCATTTTGGGTATTTTTCACCCTTTTATACATATACACTCTATAATAATTCCATATTCTTATGGTACTTTTAATATTTACTATTTATTGTAAGCATTTACTTTCATCTAACATATTTTATTTTTAAGAGGCTCTTCTTAACTTCTTTCTTTTCCATTTCTTCATCACCTAACATGTTTGTTACATCTTGATAACTATTTTCTAACTTTCTTCAGTGCTTTACTTATTCTGAAACATTCTTTTTAATTTTATAAGGCTCAAGGTTATTTATCCTCTATACAACTTCTTTATCCATTTCATTCCATTTTAATACTCAGGCAAATCTATTTACTAGTAAGATTACTTATATTACCTTCTCTTATGGTTATTTACAAATTTATATACAATATGGGAATGAGGATATAACTTATTTTTTTCTTTAATTAATCATCATTTTTTTTTTAATAACTAATAATTGTAACAGACCTATAACTAAACTAATCTAATATAATACCGGAATACTTTATGTACATTCTTTATCTGAAAATCTCTCTATAAATTCAAATTATTTTTCGATAAACATGAACTTGTCTGTATACATGTATATCTGTTTCATCATTATGTCTTTTATTTATTTTAAAGAAAGCGAAATTTAATATGCCCCTTTCTTATCAATTTGTTATCTGTATCTGGTCATGCCCCTATCTTATTATAAGGTATTTATGTCCTCCTTAACTTCATTACTATATAATTATTTATTTTCTAATAAACTCCAGGTCTCTATTTGTCAAAAACTTTTGAAATTTTGAGATCTACATGTTACTTGGATAAGCAGGTGTTGTAAGTACCTTCAGAAGACGATCTCCTTTCTTATCTTCTGTCCTGACTAAAATTTCCTTGGTATGAATTAGCATGATTCAGAGAAATAATGTCATTTCTCCTTTTACAGTTTAAACTTCCAATATTGTTCTTACTTATGAAGTTGATGTGGATTATTTGTCATAATTATATCGTTGTCAATGATTTGTCGTTTTATATCATTGTGGATGATTTGTCGTAACTCAGATTCAGGAAGTGTCGTTACTCACTTACACAATACAAACTTCCAATACTGTGTCTTACCTATAATTTCGGAAGATTTAATATAACTCAGATTTAGGAAGTGGCGTTAATCACTTTCACAGTACAGTCTTCCTAATACTGTGTCTTACCTATATTTTCGCGCCGTCTGAATAATCATCTAATCGTCTAAGTATGTTGATCAACCCATTCATATCTGTTACATTTTGACAAATAATTGCATGTGTATCAACAGGAATAAAATGTTGCAACAAATGTTGAGATATGGTCTGTTCGTCTAAATGTGAGATGTATCTACAATAATTAAACATTCTTTGTGCATAAGCCTCCCTCGAAGATTTACCTGGCTGATATCTCCCTGTTAACAGCCTCTGATGTGCTCTGCTTTGCTGCGTCTCACTCCAGTAATTGTTTTTAAATAATTCCACAAACTTACTTAAATCACCGCAACTGTCTTCAACCCTTTGAAACCAATCCGCTGCACCATTGTTTAAAGTCGCTCGAATAATATTCATTTGGCTCCTAAAATCCTGTATCTCTTCTATGTATCTTAAGATGTTAGTTAAATATGCCATGGGATGTGTCGTCATTTTATCTCCGCTAAAATGAGTAATATTTTCAATTCTTATACCGTTATTCAATATATGATAAGACGGTGTACAAGTAGCTTGTGGTGTTTTAATATTTTTAGATTTCAACAAAAGTTCTTTCAACTCTAATTTCTGAACCTCGCACTCTTTTAAAACCTCTTCTATTCCAGATTTCTGAACACTCGTAGACATTGTTAATACTCTAATATCTTTCAAACACTTATCCTCAGTATTTTCTATCTTCTTATTTAAATTCTCCGCCAATTTTTCTGTCTTGTCCGTAACATCTTTGCTAACCTGATCAACTTCCTCTCGTATGCGTTTAGCTAACTCCTTATGTATCTCACTATTGTTCTTTTCTAATTGTTTAACGTTTTCTTGTACTACCTTTACTTTACCTTCAACCTCTTGTACTTTATTTGTAATAAGAGTTTTAACTTCAGTATCCTTAATCTTCAGTTTGTCATCCATTTCTTTGCGCATTTTAACTTCCCTATTATCCATTTCTGTAGTAAGTTTTATAACCTTTTCTTCGGTATTTCTTAATAAAGATTCCTTTAATTCTTCAAGATTTCTTTTATTCTCTTCTCTAGTATCCTTACTAGCCTTATCCAATTTACCACTTAATTCTTCCTTCAAATCCACTAAATTCTTCTTATTCTCTTCACTCACCTTGTCAAATTTCCCATTTAATTCTTCCTTTAAATCAATTAAATTCTTTTTACTTTCTTCGTTCGTTTTATCCAATTTATCCAACTTATCACCTAATTCTTTTTTATCCTCATCCCTATTTTTCTTAGCTTCCTCGCTCGTCTTGTCTAATTTACCACTCAATACTTCCATACTCTTTTTATTTTCTTCGTTAATCTTTTTATTATCTTCATTCATCTGTTTTAACATCTGTAAAATTGATCCACAATCTACTACTGGTGTCGACATTTCTATTTTAGAAGTCTCTCCTTGAATTTCCACCTTATCACCTCTATCCTGTGTTTCCCCTGTCTGTTCAATACCTTCCTGAACTTGTAATGTAAGTTCTCCTCCCTCTGGTACATTCACATCCTGACCTACTTCCTCTTCACTGTCACTAGATGATTCAGATCTATTTAATCCAAAGTTACTCTTAGATCTGGTATTCATTTTGAATAATTAAAGTACACAATTTCTTATACCTTGATATGTTTTAAGCTGAATTAATTACCTTTGTAAAATGTATACTAATGTTACCGCTATTACTATGATTAATAAAATATTTGAAATATGTTGTTACGAGTCTTATTTTAATTTCTTCACGTTAGATACGTCATAAAATGAGCTAAGGAGGGTAATATAAATTACAAACACCTAATCAAAATTAATAAAATAATTAAAATACTATTTGCGAGTCTTATTTTAATTGCTCCACGTTGGGCACGCCATAAAATGCACTAGTGGAGGGGATAATATACTTGCAACACATATAATAAATAATATACCCTAATGTACTCAAATCTTGTTATTTGTATTGCTAATAATATCTCCTCTCTTACCTAGTCATTCAAATTTACTCAATTAATCTCAGGTTATAATTTATGATAATGATAATGTATCACTCAGTATATAATATTTTAAAATCTTTGCACCAAAATTAATGTACTCATATGCTATAATAGGTTTCTTTATTTCTTTTATCTATGCCCAAACACTACTCAGTTTTATTCTAAATCAATTTAATTAATTCTTTTTTTTTTATTATAATAATATTATTTAATGCATTTAGAAATAAATATTAATCTCCTAACTCTTTCAAATATTAATTACGATTCATCACTTCTTTCTGGTATGACTTTCCTATAAATGTAACTAGTTTTTATTTTTAACCGCGCAGTACTAGCATTTCATTTACTTTTATAAAGATGTCGCTTAGGTATTTGCCGTTATACACTACTACATAAAAATAACAATTTAAATGTTTCTAATAATCTTGTTCTACTTATTCTTATAATGAGGAGAATATTGCTGCTAATAAATTATCCCTCTTATAGGATAACAATAGTACGGTATGTATACTTTTCCTCTCACTATCTTCTTTATAATGCTATTTTATTTTTGTTTACTTGTAGGTCATTGACTTATCAGCTTCTATGTCCGTAATGAAAATGTCTAATACAATGTTACTATTTTACCAAATAAAAAGAAGAATTTCGCCACAATACTAGTTTAATGATAACAAATATAAAAATCCTGATTCGAAAATATACATCCAAAATAGTTATACGACATGTACATAGATTGTTAACCTGTCTAATCGCACCTGTACGTTTATTGTTATATGAAGGATGTCAGCAAATGTTATTTATTCAAAAGGTATGTACAAAATTCAATTCAATGTATCTTTTTCAATTTAGCATGCATAAAAACGATGCAATTTTATTAAATATAAATAACCTTCGTCTATAAACTATTAAACAAGTTGAAGGTATGTTATAGTACCAAGGTCATGTCAATTCATTTATATATGTGCATATTCTGTAACTTTTTATGAAAATAGAGATTTAATCTTTTAACAAAACGTATTTCTATACTTGTTTTATACTAGTAATCAATTCTAAATAATATTTATGACTTTTACTCGATATACAATTAAATAAATTCAAATTTTCCTTATTTAAAAATTATACAACCTCTTGTTAATATTTTTCTTCTATCTCTGGTTTGTTTAAATTATGTTTTCTTTTTTTTTTTCCACAGGATCTTACTGGACTCGTTCTGTGCAACTGGTAACTCTCTGGAAACCCTCCTAGCACGACTTCTTGGTGTATCCTCGTTCTCCTTCAGGATCTGGAACTGCTTCGGTTATATCTTACAGGATGTATCTTGTTGTGTCCTCGAAAACTGCGGGATATCTTCTGGATTTAAATGCATCTGTACTTCTATCTCGACTTGACACTGAACTAGACCTCTTCGGAAATATATATGGGTTATCGGATCCTCTAATTAATTTACCATTTAGTGCAACTGATGGATCCAATATTCCGCTCGGACTTGGTTAATATTTGGTAAGTAATCTTTTGATATTTATTTTCCTTATATAATATCTTCTTTATTCATACAGGATACCAATTAATTAAATTACTATGAAATTATTGAATAATTTTATGCTTCTTTATAATATATTTTGATTCTACCGTCAATAAATATTTTCTATGCTGAAAAGAACACTTTTAGCACCAACTTTCGCGGTTTTAGTGAATTTAAGATATACTTTTCGGAATAAAATCGTGATTTTCCGAAAAGTACACGCGCCTTTCTTGAAAAATAATTTTCAATTTCGTTGTTTGTTTATCGTCACCAAGACAATATTTTCGTTTTCTAATTTCATCCAATTAAATTCCTTTTCTCACAATTCTTGTTCAAAATGGTATTATAAAACTTTATTGATACGTTTCAGTGCTTTTCAAACTTTAGTAAACCTTCTCTATTAAATCTCTATTAATTTATAATAATGAATTACTAAGACTTTGTACTTCAAAAAATATTGCTAATCAAAATTTTCTGTAAATGTCAATTTTGACAGATCCGCTTATTCAAACTTTACCCGCGAAATTATTTACCAAGTTGTTTCCTTCATACTTCAACAATTAACATTAAATTATTTTACTTTACATTATTGTTAATTAGACAAGTTTTACAAGATTTCAAACTACATTTTTACATAAATTATAATATTTAAATCTCCATTTTCAGATACCAATGAAAATTACTGCCACCAAGAACCTGGTCCACTACAACTCCTTCAAGTACTGTTTTCATAATTGACTGCACACATCTTTATTGTAATAAATAACATTTTAAGTATACACAACTGTTCTTTTTTAGTTTAAATATTTTACTATAACAGTCACAAAGAAAAATTAGTAAAATTAAATAATCCTTCCAACTTGTTCAAAAATATACAGTGCCAAACATCAATATTGTTACTCAGCACAGTATGTGTGTACCATTCGATTTCTTTTATTCAAAGCTTATTTTAAATTAATTAAGTTAAAGCTAAATAAATATGTGCAAAGTGCCTAATTTCAGAGATATACGCTTTTCAATAAGAGTGAAACTGTTACTTCCCTTAAAAATGTGCAAACCTACGTTTATTAAATTCTTCGCAAAAGCACCCTTGAATATGTTTCAATTGTTTAAAAATATCCCTAGCTTTAGCAGCTGACGAGACATTTGTGAAATTTGATTTTTTCTCTGAAAGTAACCATCTACTTAAAGTTTACCGAACAGAAATTTTAATCAAATTAGGAGAAGAAGATTGTAGCCCTAAATATCAAATTTAGTATAGCGGCTATTGTAATCACACTTATATTGAGTAAAAGTAAAAACGAGGTGTGGGCACCACACGACTTTCTTATGCCTATGTATGGTTCCAATTTTATGTACAAAAGTTGTTGCAAATTAAGGTTTCAATACTTTATTTCTTTTAATAAATTTGTATAGAACGCATAATTTGAAAGATGTTTGTAATAAAATGCTGAGCAGAAGTCCTACTTTTGTTAGGTATTTTAAAAACCTTTTCTTAAAAACCCATTCTCTTTTCCATCGTTTAGAAAATCATATAAACTTAGTAGTTTCCAGTGAACCGATTTGACTGAAAATCTGATCGAATCTTAAGAGGAAAATTATTGTGTTAAATATAATGTTTGCTATTAACATCACCCGTTTAGCCGCTATCGTGATCACACACAAACATGTTTTCAAACACAACTTTTTTGATATCAGGGCTCTTTAAAAATCTTGTGGTCAAACAAAACACTTACGTATATCAGATTTTTGTAGATATCCACATTTTGATTTTCTCTGATTCGAAAAAGGTGTTGTCTCCTTTTCTTTCCCCCTCTCTCTGTGTGATCGAGCTAGCACCCAAACGGCGAAAGGTATCAATTCCAAACACTATATTTAAGAATGCAGCCTTACTATTGAAATCTGATTAGATTTTCAGTAAGTTCGGTAAATCGAAAGTGGTAGTTTATTTCTGTGGAAAAAGACAAATTTGATCAATATCTCGTTAACTACTAAGTTTAGACAAATTTCTAAGTAGATCTTTCACTCTTATGGACAAACTGATTTTTGCAAGATGTGCCTTCTACGGGGAGATGTTGGTATCTTTAAATTCTCTAAAGTAGGGGAATCTATTGTTAGACACACACCTCTTCTAAATTCTTCCTTTTATTACAAACACTCATGTTCTTCAACATTGTTATCTAATAATATAATATAATAATTGTCATAAACATTGAAAATCTTATATGTTTCATTTGGTTTACTGATATAAATATAATCAAAAACATTTGTCAGAACCATAAGCGCACAGTATTATAGCTATACACGAGTGCTTCCCAATACTACCAAGTAGTCAATATTGCCAACTTAATAATTTAGGTCACCCACTCTTCGCTTGAGATGGATCACTTTGCAGACAGACATATTAAGAATAGTTAAGTATTTAGAGCTTGATTTGGAATAATTTCTGTATAAGGAAAATTTCAAAATTTTAAAACTACTCCTATCGAAAAAGCAGTTTTTTCAAATATCTCGCAAATTTAACATTCTGTACAGATTTAATATAAAAATATTTAGAGCTAAACATATAGCAATTTTTGCATAACAAACATTTCACAATTTGGACGGAAAGTAACACTTACTCTTATCCAAAAGTTGTTGTTTGTCGTCTCGCATATTATGGATTCCGCAGATTTATTATTGTTTGGAACAACTTTTGTATGTGTAAAAATTACAACTCGTTTTTTGCCTGCACGTAGAAGATTTCGTTGAAGTGAAGGTAAGTGAAATGACACAATGCCGTAATGGCGTTTCACTGCTTAATCCCTATTACGTTTGATTCGTAAATATTTGTATGTATAATTTTAATCGTCTAATAAAGAATGATTATTATTATTATTATACTGATTTTAACCGCCGCTAAGCATACGACAATTGGTTCTCTTATATGAAACAAATCCAGCGAGTCTATATGCACCGTCATAAATGATTGAAGGCAATGTAAAAAAATGAGGTGTGGCCACCACACGACTTTCTTATACGTATGAGCGTTTCAAACTATACAATCTTAAGAAATTCTTTATACAAAACTTATTCAAAATCCTATTCTAAGTACTTTTATTCTCTTAATAAATCGCTATACAATGCATACTTTGCAAGATATTCGAAAAAAAGTGCTACTCGCTAAGAGTAAAAGTGCTACTTCCGGTCCGAGTTTTGAAATTTCATGTATATAAAAAATATTGCAAATATAACTCTAAATACTTTTGTACTCTTAATAAATATATATAGAATGCATAATTTTCGACATATTTGCCAAAAATCGCTATTCGGTAAGAGTAAAAGTGTTACTTCCGGTTCGAATTTTGAAATCTTTTTTTATACAAAAGATATTGAAAACTATGTTTTAAATACTTTTATACACGTAACGTACCTGTCTAAAAAGCTTGACTTGCGAAATATTCGCAAAAAACCGATTTTCGATAAGAGTAAAAGACCTACTTCCGGTAGGAATTTCGAAAAACTTTTTAAATAAAATTGTTCTCAATTTTAATTTTAAGTACATATGAATTCTTTATAAATTTGTATAAACTTAGTATTTGACGAAATATTGGCAAAATTCGATTTTTTCACTGAAGTAAACTGCTACTTCCGGTCTATCTATTTTACTGAAAAACTAATCAGATCTCAAGAGGGAGATTATACACGTAAATACAAAATTTGGAATTGATATTTCCAGCGGTTTGACCGCTATCGTGGTCACACACAGACGCACAGACACACACACAGACATTTTTTAAAAACCACTTTTTTGGTACCAGGGGACCTCAAAATGTGGACATCTGCAAAAAGTTCGAGGTCGAAAATTTTCATCATCACAATACTTCCTTATACTTACTACGTATAAGAAAGTAAAAAAATGAGGTGTGGCCACCACACGACTTTCTTATACGTATGAGCGTTTCAAACTATACAATTTTAAGAATTTTTTTATACAAAACTTATTCAAAATCCTATTCTAAGTACTTTCATTCTCTTAATAAATCGCGATAGAATGCATACTTTGCAAGATATTCGAAGAAAAGTGCCACTCGCTAAGAATAAAAGTGCTACTTCCGGTCCGAATTTTGAAATTTCATGTACACAAAAAACATTGCAAATCTAATTCTAAATACTTTTGTACTCTTAATAAATATATATAGAATGCATAATTTACGACATATTTGCAAAAAATCGTTATTCGGTAAGAGTAAAAGTGATACTTCCGGTCCGAATTTTGAAATTTTTTTTATACAAAAGATATTTGAAATTAAGTTCTAAATACTTTTATATTCGTAGCGTACCTGTCTAAAAAGCATGACTTGCAAAATATTGGCAAAAAACTGATTTTTGATAAGAGTAAAAGACCTACTTCCGGTAGTAATTTCGAAAAACTTTTTAAATAAAATGGTTCTCAATCTTAATTTTAAGTACATTTGAATTCTTTATAAATTTGTTTAAACTTAGTAATTGACGAAATATTTGCAAAATTCGATTTTTTCACTGAAGTAAACTACTACTTCCGGTCTGCCGATTTTGCTCAAAATCTAATCAGTTCTCAAGAGGGAGATTATATTCGTAAATACAAAATTTGGAATTGATATCTACAGCGGTTTGACCGCTATCGTGGTCACACACAGACAGACAGACACACAGACACACAGACATTTTTTAAAAACCACTTTTTTGGTATCAGGGGACCTCAAAACGTGGACATCTGCAAAAATCTCGAGGTCGAAAATTTTCATCATCACAATACTTCCTTATACTACGTATAAGAAAGTAAAACGGCGTTAAGTACGTTCTATATAAATTGTTGCGAATTGTTTGATAAAATCATATACAGTTGAAGCATATTTCAATTTAAAGACAATATAAGCAAAATACAGTGACTGAAGTAAACCATCATTTACTAAAATATTTACAGGGTTTCACTATGATTCCCAAAATCTTGAAACAGATCTGCAAATATGCTTATTAAATGATAAAGTTACATCAGAAATGTTATCCATATCTTACATGAAAGAGATATATTTCTCTTATGAAGCGGGGGGCGATTTTAATATTGATATCTTGGACGACAATGGCACAGTGGCTCGTTTTAGAGATATTTTGAATTTCTTTAGTCTTGATGTCACTATTCGGTCTCCCACTAGAGTAACGGCTGCTTCAGCATCGACGATTGACAACATTTTGATATCGGGGCTGTCTGCTGATTGGTATTGTAGCAGAATCATATGTTATAATATAAGTGATCATTACGCTCAGGCAATTAGTATAGTATATAATGTCCACCGTGGTGACGCGGGTGGATCTCCAGATTATTATTCTGTTAGATCGTTTAGTGATGGTAATATTGGCAATATCATTTTGTATTTGACTGACGAGGAATGGTATCCGGTACTTACTGATAAATGTCCGAATTCTGCCTTTAATAAGTTTATGAATACGGTGCGTCATTATTTTGATATATCCTTTCCGGTTGTTAAGGTGAATACTGATAGAAATAATTCCAAGTGGATTACACGAGACGTACTTAATGCCAAAAGTATGTTGTCATTGTATGGCGATCTAAGTAGACAGTATCCGGTTTTTAGACCAATATTTCGTGAGTATAATGAGTATTACCAGAAACTGCTTTCTAGTGCAAAACGTGACCATAATACGTACTTGATTAGTACAGCTTCCAATAAAACAAAATTGGCGTGGAATATTATTAAATCAAACGTAGGAACTTTTACAGATAAAAAAAATAAAGTACTGGAAGTGGTTGATGAGACCAGTAAGACATTAACTGGTACTGATGCAGCCGATTACTTCAACAACTACTTTGTTTCTGTTGCTGAGACTGTTACTGCTGGTATCGTGGTTGGTGGTGGAGGAGATTTGCTACAGAACATTAGTTTAAACGACAGATCTTTCTACTTGTTGCCCATCACTCAATTCGATGTTGAATCAGTTATAAATAAATTAAAATCATCTCACTCCGTTGGACATGACGGTATTTCTAGCTCACTATTGAAACGAATTGCTCCTTTTATTTCTGTGCCGTTATCGCATATCATTAATCTATCTTTTTTGGAGGGAACTTTCCCTGATAATTTAAAACTTGCTGATATTAAACCTTTATACAAGAAAGGGGATCATAATAATGTCGAGAGCTATAGACCGATTAGTCTATTGTCATCATTTTCAAAAGTTATCGAATCCATTGTCAGTGAGAGGTTAATGTCGTTTTTATTATTAATAATCTTTTAAACAAGAACCAACATGGTTTTATAAAAAAGAAGGATGTTAACACGGCACTCTGCGAATTCATTAATTTAATTGTTCGGGCTCGAGACACTGGGCCGTGTTGGGAATATTTGTGGATTTCTCTAAGGCCTTTGATTGTGTCAATCATGAACTTCTTTTGAAAAAGTTAGAGAGATTGTTACAATTTTTTTTGTTGTATTTTATCCTTTAATGGATTATTTTAGTTGTCGTGGAATACGTAATTTATTTTGGATTAAATTTATGTCATCTTCCTACTACTACTGCCATCTGGTGTAGATTTGCTTAAGATTCCTATTGTACGCGTTCTGCCTTATCGCAGGTGTGTGTGGCGTATACATGCATTGACGGGTAGATGGCGTACGTTGTTTTATTTAATAAATTTGTTTTCTTTATTTGTTGCTAATTTAGTTTTAGTGCTTCTTTTGGGCCTAGAGTTATGTAACAAATTATTTATAATTATTTTCCATTTTTCTATGGTCATTTGAACCTGCATTTTTGTCGTACGTTTAAAATATCAGATTGGGTTGTTCGGTCTTTTAGAGCAATTGTCGTGTTCCGTTTGATGGTCGGGCTTTGACATGTTAGAGTCTTTCTCTTGCACTTTAACGGTCGTCGAGGAAGGGTTAAATACCACAAGAGCAGAGGCAATTTCCTTAGCTTTACTTGAGAATGTTGGAGAGTTTGGAGGTTTATCGTCTGTAATCGCCTACAAAAGCGGATGTTATAGTACTTCTCAAGTGTTATTATTGGATTTTGGCGTTTTGATTGAATCTTGCGAGGATATTTTCTTCTTGGCTAGGAATTGTTTAATTGCTGTAAGTATTTTTTCCACGTGTCTAATCGATTTTAATTTGTGTTGTTCCTATCTTCAAATATAGCGGTTAGTGTGGTGCATGGCCTAGACCTCATTTGAGCACTTTTGTAGTGGTTAAGATTTAAGAACCACGTGCTATGGTAATCTTACGGTGCCAGGAAATTTATTGCTGAATCTTGCGGTGAGGACATATTTAAGGTACAGATTATTGGAATTCTGTAGCCTTCATACGCTATTTTCTTGAGATGTCGTTAGCCGAAGATGGGCGAGCAGATTTCTTGTAACGTGTGGATCCGTAGAAGGTATCATGTTTGGTAGCTGTGGATGTGACTTTCTTTAAGGTACTGTGTCTGTGTAAATTTCTCTGATATTATCCAGAGTGTAGAGTTTATTGACTAAACAGTTTTGGTAAAATTTATGTCAATATCGTGTACTCTGAACAGTAAATTTCAATTTTCCGGCCTAGCTAATTAAATAAGTCATCGTAATTTCCTATTCTAACTTCTTGTGGCATATGAGCCTTATGTTATGAATTAATTAAATTAACGTAGTTTTATTAATTATAGTGACCTCAATTTGGAGGTTACTTTGACATTTTTGGAGACGTTACGTAGCCTTTTTATTTTTGGACTCAGAATTTGAACTAAATTTTGGATGTGTATGGGCAGTGTAGCCTCACATCTGTCTTGTGTAACTTCTTAGTTATTATTTAGTGCATTTAGTCAACCATTGTAACTTATTTTTGTACAATCTCGTAAGAAATTTCTGAATTTAATCGAATCACATTTCCTTATGTAAAGCATAGTTAACTAGCGCTAATTTTTTTTGATAGAATTAGATACTTTTAACTTAGAGTCTGCACTCTGATGTCGAATAGATTGTCGGTTGCCTCTGGTATACAGAGTGTTTTATTTTTGTGTTGACGTGTTGCAAATCACGATCAAACTGTTCGACATTGGAGGGACTTCCGGCAAGTTGCCTAATAACTGTGTGCTTGTAAGAATATTGTTGGTTAATTAATTTTAATTTTAAGATTGTTTCTTGTGTTCACCATTTCGAATTTCTTAAATTAGGTAATTTGTACGTCATTAATGATTTTGAGTTGTGGATCACCTTGGGTGGCCATTTAAATTTTAAATAATCCTTCAGAATTTAATACTGGCAACTGAGTTGCGTTTGTGATTTACTTTTCACTGTTATTTTTTCCCTTGTTCTATATATCTCTTGAAAATCAAGATTATATAATATAGCCGGATATGTACAGTAATTGGAATGCGCTGTTGAGATCTGTGATTAAATTTCAATAAACTGGTTGTTAAGTTTGAATGAGCGTGTGTTGGTCTTATTTTCTTATCACCTGGGGAGTTTTACATTGGATCTGGTCCGGGGTCTGAATATCTGTTGGGCTTAGCATATTCTTACGGATAGGCGCCCTGACAACTTAACCTTCGACTTAGTACGGTGTTCGGACTCGCCCTTCTCTGACTGTAGCTGGAGGCAGTGCTGACTCCCATATTTAACATCGACCCTTGGGGAAGTAAGAGGTAAGACTGAGTGTTATAAGTTGGTGATTAATTAATAGACAAGCGTCCTCTTTAAACTTAAATAGAAGGTTAATTACCGTGGTGGTGTCTAACTTACTACCTTCTTGGAATTTGGGGTACCGAATTTTGGTTAGGGCCTTGGCCATTTATAATTTATATACAAGAGGGTAGCAAGATATGGAGTTAGGGGTACTGCCCTCAGCTGGTTCGAGTCTTATTTGAGTAACAGATGTCAGCGTGTCTCTTTGGGTAACCAAAAATCAAGCCTACAATATACGTGTGCAGGAGTTCCTCAGGGTTCTATATTGGGTCCTGCACTCTTCACTATCTTCATTAATGATCTGTTTAATTATACATCTACCCATGGTTGTACTAGTGTCTTATGCTGATGACACAAATATTATTGTTTCGGGATCCACTTTGGCACAACTTGTACAGGGAACTGAGATCGTTATGAACAAGATATGTTACTGGGCTGACGCTAATGGTCTATGCATAAATTTTGATAAGCTCAATTGCGTCGTTTTTGGCCCTGGCATGGCTGGGTTTTCACAGACCATTAATGGCGCAAACATCCCGCTTGTGGATTCAACAAGATTGCTGGGCCTATGGGTTGATGATGGATTGAAGTGGGATGTTCATATTAACGTGATATCCTCTAAACTATCAAAACTGTGTTATGCATTAAAGAATTTGAAGTACCACTGCAGCAGGGGTATACTGATGGATTTTTACTTTGGGTGCTTTTACCCTCTGCTGAAGTACGGGATTATTCAGTGGGGGATGCCCTGTGGCGCCAGCCGGGTGTTTCTCTTGCAGAAACGGGCTATCAGAATAATTGAAAATCTAAATCAACGCGATTCGTGCAGAACGTATTTTTCTAAATTAAAGATTATGACTCTGCCCTCGGTTTTTATTTACGAGATCTTATGTTTCGTACACAAAAATATGAGATCGTTCAAATTTAATAAAAAAAGTCATCCGCATGACACCAGAAACAAGGATCACCTTTTGCCACCTGCGCATCGCCTGCTCTTTTCCGGAAACATCTGGACTATTTGGGGTGTCAATTGTTTAATCGTTTGCCTCCGGACATTAAAAATCTGAATGCTATTTTTGATTTTAAGAAATCGTTGAAGCAGTGCCTTTTGTCGGGATGCTTCTATAGTATCGATGAGTATTTGAGCGTATCTTAGGTGTATTTGTTCTATATTGTGTTTTTGTTTTGACAGTTGTGTTATTGTATACTATAAACTAGACTAAACTATCTACAGATTGAAAGAGGTTTCTCAAGCACCATCTCCGGCAAATCTCTTGTTGTACGTTGACTGAACTTTTTAACACCAGTTTTTAATCAGTCTCTTAACAATATTGCCTTTGTTATATAATTTTATCGAGTATGATTGCATTTTTTATAATATAATGTTTGTCATATTTCGTTATATGTATTTATTATGTACTGACGATGTCTATGTTTATTGTTAACCTGCTTAGCTCCAATTTGCTCAAGGTAGATAGAATTGATAATAGTAAAGAAAGATCTTATTATGTCGTTTAAGGAAGAATTAGGAGATACAACATTGTAAATAAATGCAAGAAATACAAAAAAACGAAGTTAAATATATTCCCCAGATCTTTCCTGAAAAAATAAATAAATAATTTCTGACATATTAGCAAAAAACTGGTTTTCTATCTGAGTAAAAGTATTACTTACGAAAACACTTAAAACCCCTCATAAATATAAGTGGAATGAATATTACACGAAATATTTACCGAAACTTGTTTTTCGATACTAGTTAAGTCTGGTCCGAATCCTGAAAATTTCATTGCATAAATCTTACTTATTAAAATTATAAGCTTAAGTCAGTGGCGGCTCGTGAGTTCAATAATAGGTAAGCAATATCGGCAAAATTCATCTTCTCATTTTCACGGAGACGACAGATGGGTGTTCTAGTATGAACCCGAAACTTGGAGACAAAGTAAGCAGTGGGTAGATGAGGGAGGAAAGCGTCCGACAAAAGCCACAATATCACAGTCTCAAATCAAGACAATGCTAATTTGTTTTTTTTTTACATTAGGGACGTGATCCGTAAAGACTTCGTGCAACAGGGTAGAGCTATTAACAGTAGTGCCTTCTACCTTGATGTCCTACAGTGTTTGTGTGTCAGACTTGCTTGGGTGAGACCAGATTTGGCCAAGAATGAGTGAATTTTGCATCATGATAACGCCCCTGCTTACACTGAGTTCGTTGCGCAGCAATTGTTAGCGAAAAGAAATATTTCAGTGCTCCCCCTCCTATAGCCCGGCAGAGTTTGTCATGTTTCCTAATATGAAAATTCCACTGAAAGGCCACTCTTTTGATAAGATTGAAGATATTCAAGGACGCACGACGGAGGTTCTGAAGGGGTTTATTTGTTAATGGGAGAACAGTTGGAAGTAGTGTATCACACTCGAGGGAAACTATTGTGAAGGGATAAATGTTTAAAGCCATGTGATTTTACTTAATAAAGACCACAGGGAACAATTCTTGTTGTTTAATTGCCAATTCTCGTATTTTGTTATATTATTATACACAGTACAATAGATGGCCAGATTCTTACTTTACACTTCTTAATTAGTTCAAAGATATCATAGCTTTATGGCTTTACAACTGTAATAGTAACGCAGAAGAGTTTAAAAAGAAATTTGTATTTCTGGTGTAAAAGGTACATATCCATCATTATTTTTAATGCGGTTACTGTGCATACAAGTGTATTATATCATTATTTTTGCAGTTATTACCCAAAATATGAGAAACGTATTGTATATGTATTTAACACCTCTACAATAAACGAAACAAATGCGTAACATTCGCGCATTGTTAACTATTCAGCTCGCATAAAGGCAATAACTTGATATTTATGATAAATAATCTGAAATCAGAATTCCACTCATGTTAGTTCAATTGAATGGTTCCAAATTGACGGCAGAGGGCGGCACTGTTTGTCGCAGCCTCCCGTATTGTGCACGATACAAAAACAAATTGACATCGCAAAAACATTCAATTGTCTCACCAATCAGTCGACATTGTGCTCTGAATGCCTATTTAATAGCGAAGGCCGGTAAAGGGTGTACTTCATATAGGCAAGCTTATGTGAGAGGGGTGAATCCCCATGCCTTTTTAATAAATCCTATTTAAGATCTAGTCGCAAAAAAAAATTACGGTTCCTCCTATTTGATTGTGTTTGTATTGTATCATTCAATTTTTAATTTAATTTTAGTGTGAGATACACCTACATTTTACATTTCTATTGCTTAGAGTTTTCTTAAATTTTAAGTTAGATGATTTCCTAAAAAAGGATAAAAAAAATACATATGCCTGCTTTGTTATACCGCCTGTCCCAAAGTAGATGACGTATTATAAATATATGAAGAACTAACTATAAGAATTAATTAAAATTTGCACGTGAAAATAATTTGAGGTGAAACACGTTTGCAAAATATTTTTACTTTTTTTATTTTTAATAAAACATCCTCTCACAATTTCTTCAAATATAATACCTAGCTCCACTCGTTTGTATTTAATTAAATTTAATTTCTTTTTGAAGAAAATTTCATCTTGAGTATGGAGAGTAAACATTCTGAACATAGTTTAAGGAAGCGTTTGAATAACTTATCATGGTATTAGAATTCAGTTACATTATACAGGGCGTTTCATAAGTTACATTTATGAGTGTGTAAGACTTTAAATATTGCTGTACATTAATATTTGAAAAGCCAGTTTTCAAAAAAGTATAGGTACTCTATACCTATATCTCTGCGAGCTTATTTAGCATTTACTACCAAACAGTCGAACACATATATGAATTTGATTAACTAGTTTTCATGTTCATCTGATGTTATCACACTCGCCATAAATAATGAATAATTTCATAATTACTTCATTTGTGTATTTTCGTGCATAATTAGGAATTACTACTCAGCAAGATTCAATAAATTAGCAAGATGCAGTTACAATGTATAACTGCCAAACTGTCATGGGTTACAGCAAATAATAAAAAATAAATGAGAACTATGTCGTAGGTTTCCATGGTCGTTGTTGATACCTTCTTGATATCTGGGTCCTTTGCTGAAAAGGCAGTAGGAGTAAAAGCAACGAGATGGTTCAACATGGAAAACAAGAAGGCCAGAATAGGTACATTTAAGTAAAGGCTTATATATACACTTTCCATATAATGATTAATACACATACTGCTGATATAATAGTATGTATAATATAGGGTGTGTGAAATTATTTTTGAAAATCGAAAACCTGATAGTTTTTCGAGGTTGTTCTAGGTTTGTTCTAAATTGTTCCAACCAAAGTATTCCAAAATAAATAATAATCAAAATTTGCCGAATTTTTTACCCAACGTTCTGAGATCTGTTTCAGATAGTTCGAGGTTAGTTCTAAATTATTCCATAGAACTTTAAAACAGAAGCATAATCGGTCCAAATACAGGGTCCGGCAGTGAAACGGGAATATTTAAAAAAATTCTCAAAGTCTTAATTATTAATATTTATTGAACTTTTTTACACAAATTTAATCTAAATTAGTGGAAATTGATGAGGATATATGAAAATGTTCATTTTTTGAAAACTATATCTGTAAGATGGCGTCCTTCGTTTCGAACACATTCTTGAAGTCTTTCGGTGAAGGATCCCATGACTCTGCGTAGCATATCCAACGGAATGTTGTTGATCTCCTGTTGGATTCGCTCCTTCAGTTCGTCCCTAGTTGTGGGTGGGTTTGATTCAAAAATCTTTAGCTTTAAATAACCCCACAGAAAAAAGTCAGGAGCCGTTAAGTCTGGTGAACAGGCAGGCCAAGGAATATCGCCATTCCTGCTAATTAAGCGACCAGGAAACGCCGATTTCAGCAAGTCCATCGAAATGTTAGCAATGTGGCTAGTAGCACCATCTTGCTGGAATAGTGACCGATCATTCACATGTTCATCGAGAGCAGGAAATGCAAAGTTCACCAACATCTCAGCATACCGTTCAGAGTTCACTGTTACAGTGTTACCGTTTTCACTTTCGAAAAAGTACGGACCAACCACACCTAGAGTAGACATTGCGCACCACACAGTTACCTTTTGTGAATGAAGAGGCGTTTCGTGAAGATTACGTGGGTTATTGTCACTTCAAAAACGAAAGTTCTGTTTATTGACATATCCACAAGGATGGAAGTGTGCCTCATCACTCATCCATAAATTATGGACCAGCTGTCCATTTTGATCAATTAAATTTAACATCTGTTGACAAAAGCGTAGTCGGTTAACGTAGTGTTGAGGTTTGAGAGCTTGGACCACCTGTATCTTAAATGGATGAAAGTGGAGATCATTCTTCAGGATCCTTCTTGTGGTTCGGTCACTAAGACCGAGCTGTATGCTGTGACGCTTTGCAGATATCCGTGGACTTCTTCTTACATCCTCTCGCACCCGATTAACATTCTCGGGAGTACGAGCCGTCCTTACACTACCACCTCGTTTCTTGGTTACATTAGCAGTTTCTTCAAAATTTCTTACCCATTGGTTGATAGCGTTCGCTGAAGGTACAGGATCACGCAGTAACAAATTGAACTCCCTACGGAAAGCACGTTGAGCACCAACAGCACTATCAGCATTTTTGTAAAATGCTTTTACGGCAAAAGCACGCTGCTCATTCGTCCAACGCAACATGACGACTGAAAATACCGACCCTCTGGACGCTTAAGGTCGAGTCCCCCACTCCTCTCGATCCGTCTGACTCTAATCTCCGCAATATCTTAATCTTCCCGTTTCACTGCCGGACCTTGTATATTTTAAAAAAACATAATTCGAGACTCTGTAGTCAATCCCCCTTTTTACGATAATAATTTAGAGGCCGTGGCTTGATACTAAACCAAAAACAATTTTACGAAAATTAATTGAAAATAAACATAATACGAAAGTCTGAAGTCATGCCCTTAAATCGTTTTATATTATGAATAATGCTAGCCACTTTTAGACCTTTCATGATTTCCTCTTCTATGGCTACAAACATGTTTCCACGTTTTTATCGTTTATCCTAATTTTTTATAGCCGCTGCAACATAAATGTGTCGAAATAACATTAAGTTGTCTAGTTTTTTTCACTAAAGCATTTCAAACACTGAACTATTACATTAGGAGGTTAAATTATGAATTATATATTTAAATAGATGTATGGTGGATCAATGACGACTCGCCTTGTATATGTTGCCGGATCTGTTTTTATTTCTGTCAGTGTAGTACAGACGATACACTACAGTCAGTAACATTTGACATAACCCTAAAGAAAAATTAGACACAATACAATAACTATAACGTAATATATATAGTAATTGAGATGCTCTAAGACTTCAGTCTTTCTCAACTTCCGTCTTTCATAATTTAATATATGTGAAAAACAAAACTATTTTTAATTTTTTTACTATTTTAAAGAAAGGATAAAACGATATGCTGTCATAGAATTTTTTAATTATTATATTAATTTAGATTGCTTAAAAACCCCTAAATGTTTCATAATGTATCCTTAATAGACTTAAAAATAACCAATACTTACACTATTCACATTAAATTTAACACATATTTATAGAAAAGTTTGTAAAAAGTTAATAGTACAAATCAAACAACATTAAAGAAAATAATTTATTAATGGTATACACTTGCATTTATTTAAATAAACATTAAGTGGTACAATGTCAAAATTTACAGCATTACTTCATGATAAAGTTGCATGCCTATAATAATGATAATAATAATAATACTTCACTGTGTACCCAACAGTAAAAAAACAATAAGGGGAACGCTGTAATTTATAATAGATGTGCGGATTACAAACAATATAATACAATAAATTACAGAAAAATTATTCATTTAACTTTGAGCTCCAAAAATATATCAATAAAATACTTGTATCCATTAAGACACATTTAATGTAGTGAACTCCTAAGCATGACATTTGTGCTGCACGTGGAAGTAAAAAACGTAACTAGACTTCTGGCAGAAAGCCGTGGCACGTTGAAATTAATCAAACCCAACAGATAGGGACAGTCAATCCTGTCATGCAATAAACCATGTAAAAAGTTGCTACTAGCAATTACACGACGTGTGTCCAGTAGAACGAAATTATGCTCTTCCAAAAGGAACTGCATGGTCAGTATTTCTACAGGGATAAATTCCATTGGCCTTAAAGCTCAAGAAATCGTCTTTGGATGCTCTGCAGTTTCAGTTAGCAGATATAAATTGGATGCCAAACAACAGCAGTGTATTCTAGCTTACTACGCACGAGCGAAAAGTAAAGGTCAATAGTGGCTACATTAGCAAAATGCCTACTATTTCTAAGAATAAAACCAAGTGTACCAGAGACAGACGGGCATGTCGCTTAAATAGCACTCCCAAATCCTGTATCTCCTGCACGTAGGCCAATACCTGTTCCCCAATGCAATAATCGAAGTCAATAAGCTCCTTCCTTCTAGAATGCTTAATAGCATGACATTTATTGATATTAAGTGCCAGATCATTGTGCTGACACCATTTATAGAGATATCTTGGGTGATACAAAGCAGATTACTCGTCGTTGAGAAATGACTCACGAACCCATGCTGTATAGGAGATATTCTTCTGTGACAGTTAGCATATATGAATTTGTATAGTATTTGCTCAAAAATCTTGGAGAAGTTGAAGAGAATTGCAATTGGACGATAATTCCTCAGATCACTCCTATAACTTTTCTTCAGAACAGCGCTAATTCTAACTATCTCCCATCTAATTGGATATACATTTTTGCGCAGCGCCAGGTTGAAATTAATTTTTAATGGGTGTACAAACACCATACGGCAATCCTTAATTAGATAAGTAGGTATCTGATCGTCACCAGCAGTCGGGGTTGATTTCAGACGATTGGCACTCCACAAAATATCCTCATAAATAACATTACGTATTGCAGTTTCAGCAGTTTGATCAATGTCACGAAGAGGCTTAGCTCTTACTCTTTTATTTGAAGGATTTGTGAGGGGTTGGTCTGTTTTCATGCATTTGGCTATGCCACTAACGGTGGATATACTAATATTTAAAGCAGCAGCAACCCTCTGTAATATAAAAGAAACGTCTATTACTCCCTACATGGTTAATAATTTAGTCGTTTACCTCATGAACAGCAGTTGTTGGAACTAATACTTTTCCACCTTCACCTTCTTTCTCAAAATAGGTCAACAATGAAGCAATTAACTGCTTCGACTGTTTACAGAAACCTTTGGGCATTTTTTAATTAATAGGACACAGAACAGGTACAGTTCTAAGAAATGTTTTTATACAAATTTGACAGGCAAAATAAACACCACACACGCCTTTTGACAGATATGATTTATCTGACAACGTCGAATTGAACTATTAGTCTATTAAAAATATGTAATAAAGAAATGTAATATTGAAACGGAATTTATGTGTTTATTTGCCATGAATGCGTATATTACGATCAATTTATAAATCTTCTATTTAAGCTAATGAAATAAATGCCCTCAAGTATAATTTAAAAAAGTAACTTTTTTAGTTTCTCTAATACAGTTATGACAACATGTAAACGTCATCGATGACGTGCAACGGAACTTAACGCGTCTCGAGTATAAGATACTATATGCGCCAAATAGCAGCTGTATTTGAGAAAGGCCGTTGTTTAGCAACAAATACCAAATTGAGAGAAAGCATATTATTTATATATCAAAGTATACGAGAAAAAGTGTTCAATTTTATTATACATTTATTTTAGCGATAAAGTAAAGCATAAACTGTAATAAAAAAAATACATGAACCTAGTACCTCAGGAGAAAGCAATAATTATTCCCAATATGTCTATGAGGGTGCTTTAATTTTCACATTATGTAATCAAAATTAGTGTTCTTATATTATTTTGTATTAGGAGTACCAGCATTTGGTAAAAATTTGTATTTGAAATAAATCAATAATATAATTCTTGAGAAAATATATACAATATACTGCTTGTATTAGATGTTTGATCACCAATTAAATTTATTTTCTGCATTTGGTTATAGAGCTGCATCATACGCAACAACCAACTATATTCGGAAAGTTGAATACACAACGTTCTTTCCACAGTAACACAATTTTAGTATTGACCTTTTATTTAATGATTTACCTACTTATTGTCTAGAGGCTAACTTCATATTTCTAAATTTCGTGTTTTTGCCATACCTTTTTATCTATAAGATTAACTGCTTTGATATTTTTTAAAATAAATTTAGAACAACCTGGAATAACAGTCAGAATTTTAATTTTCGCAAAAAGGGGGACGGGAAAAATCGAGTTTTTTTTTATTTTCTCGGCCGATTAGGATTTGTTTTTTCGAAATATATAGGAACAGTTTAGAACAAATCCTGAAGATATCTGGAACAGCTACCAGATTTCCGATTTTCGAAAAACAGGGGGGGCAACTTTACCCTTTCAGACTTTGTCTTTAAGCCATATATTTTGATCTATAAGAGATACGGTTTTGATGTCTTGCAACAGTGCTTAGAAGAAACCTCGAACAATCTGGAAGTTGAAGACGTCAGTGCCTAACTTCATACACCTTATAAGGTAACTAACTTCTTATATAATGCTAAGAAAGTCCAAGGTTTCCTTAAACTATGTTTAAAAACTACTTTTATTTGTAACAAAAGTTGTATCTAACGCTCAAAAATTCTCAAAAGAAAAACATAGCAGGGATGAAAATATATTGCAAACGTATTTCATCTCGAGCTACTATCACCTCCAAAATTTGAATAATTAGTTCCTCCTATATTTCTAATACCACTTACCTTGAGATACTAGCTATATTAATATAGGGCGCGGAAATCGAGCGAGCCATGACTCATTGCCCATGGGCGCACTATTGAAATGTTGTATTTTTAAAGAGGTTTTAATTTTATTTATATAATTTAGTCCAGTCGAATTAGACATGAAATCAAGTAAGTTCTATTCTGGAATATGGTTTTGTCGCCGATTTTTTTATAGACATTTGATCCCCACGAACATACCCTGAAAAATGCCAAAAGTTTAAGGTCCGGGTTTGGCCGTGAGAAATTGTTAAACAATTGAAAAGTGACATTTTCCGGTTAAACTTTTTTCCCGTAGGTTAAATGTGAAAACTGTCCGTACAAAAGTTGTTCGCCCCATCATTCTCTAAAAAACAAGCCATTGCACGATCGATTATCATTATTTGTTTAGCTGCAAAATGCATAAAACCATGGCAATTTTTATTTTTTATTTTTTGCATTCAATCGATGAATAATCAACGTATGGCTTTGAACCTCATGGTGCAGGCAATATAAAATGTCCCCCAGAGAACAGTGCAAAGTTCACTCACCTGTGTTGTATAGTTGAGCTACAATAAGCGACAAGCCAAAATTCCTAAATTAGCTGTCCCTTCCTTGCATATTGTCGCACATGGTTCAAAAAAATCATGGTTTTAATTCATTGAGAGGTCTTTCCGAAAATGGAAAAAAAATATTTTTTTTCTCAAAAATTGCCATTTTTTTGGAGGTTCGAAATTATTTACTTATAAACAAATGAAATATCTCCGACAATTGACACATTATCGTAAATATTATGGTAGATTCTGCTTCCTTTCTCTTCAACGAGTAATTTGAGACTAACTTTATACGAATATCTTGATTAGAACTGGAGATAACAACGTTCTAGTTTTATTACGTTTATTATCGTTCTGGTGGATATTTAAGGAAAAAAAAAATATCGAATTTCTCTCAATACCTCAAGGAAGTCAAAGAAAGTAATGAAGTTCGGCGCGCGCTGGCGGTGGGAAAAATTGCGACCGGGGGGCGTGGTGGGGTAAGCCAGAGGCTCCGCGCGCCGCCTGGAGTTATATATTTGTTAAATAACCGGCGATTCGGGCTCGGCGCGGGCGGCGCGCGGAGCTTCTGGCTTACCCCACCACGCAATTTTTCCCACCGCCAGCACGCGCCACCCTTCATTAATTTCTTTGACTTACATAGAGTGCTCCTACAGATCTGAAAAAATTCACGGCGATTCCTTGGGGTATTGAGAGAAATTTGATATTTTTTTTTCCTTAAATATCCACCAGAACGATAATAAACGTAATGAAACTAGAACGTTGTTATCTCCAGTTCTAATCAAGATATTCGTATAAAGTTAGTCTCAAATTACTCGTTGAAGAGAAAGGAAGCAGAATCTACCATAATATTTACGATAATATGTCAATTGTCGGAGATATTTCATTGGTTTATAAGCAAATAATTTCGAACCTCCAAAAAAATGGCAATTTTTGAGAAAAAAAAATATTTTTTTTCCATTTTCGGAAAGTACTCTCATGAAATTAAGACCATGATTTTTTTGAACCATGTGCGACAATATGCAAGGAAGTGACAGCTAATTTAGGAATTTTGGCTTGTCGCTTATTGTAGCTCAACTATACAACACCGGTGAGTGAACTTTGCACTGTTCTCTGGGGGACATTTTATATTGCCTGCACCATGAGGTTCAAAGCCATACGTTGATTATTCATCGATTGAATGCAAAAAATAAAAAATAAAAATTGCCATGGTTTTATGCATTTTGCAGCTAAACAAATAATGATAATCGATCGTGCAATGGCTTGTTTTTTAGAGAATGATGGGGCGAACAACTTTTATACGGACAGTTTTCACATTTAACCTACAGGAAAAAAGTTTAACCGGAAAATGTCACTTTTCAATTGTTTAACAATTTCTCACGGCCAAACCCGGACCTTAAACTTTTGGCATTTTTCAGGGTATGTTCGTGGGGGTCAAATGTACCTATAAAAAAATCGGCGACAAAACCATATTCCAGAATAGAACTTAATTTAATTCGACTGGACTAATTAGATAACAAGTGACTGGTGATCCATAAAATACAAAATACCTTATTATTTGTTCATTTTCTCTTCTGTAAGACTTGTTCTCTTTGAATTAAGTACATCCTTGTAGATAGAAAACGTCCTTTCTACATCGCAACTGGTTATATGTGCGTACTGGATATATTCTTTTATGTCAGCGTATTTAGCATACATAATTGCCGTAATGTTATTAAATCTGAATTTCTATTAAAAACTGCGTCTAACTTTTGCCGAAGGGCACATCCGAAGTCACTTGGAATACTTTTGAAATTATTAATAGCCACATCTAATGTGGTTAATCCATTTTTTAATTTGAGATTCGATTTTCAAAATATGTGATTAGTTTAGGCAAATTTCCAAAGTGTTCCTGAAGGAATAACAACTGATTTTACTTTCGTATACGTAGTATAAGGAAGTATTGTGATGACGAAAATTTTCGACCTCGAGATTTTTGCAGATGTCCACGTTTTGAAGTCCTCTGATACCAAAAAAGTGGTTTTAAAAAAATGTCTCTCCCCTCTCTCTCTCTCTTCTCTCTCTCTCTCTCTCTTCTCTCTCTCTCTCTCTCTCTGTGTGTCTCTCTCTGTCTCTCTGTGTGTGACCACGATAGCGGTCAAACCGCTGTAGATATCAATTCCAAATTTTGTATTTACGTGTATAATCTGCCTCTTGAGATCTGATTAGTTTTTCAGTAAAATCGGTAGACCGGAAGTAGTACTTTACTTCAGTGAAAAAATCGAGTTTTGCAAATATTTCGTCAACTACTAAGTTTAAACAAATTTATAAAGAATTCATATATACTTAAAATTAAAATTGAGACCCATTTTATTTAAAAAGTTTTTCGAAATTACTACCGGAAGTAGGTCTTTCACTCTTATCGAAAATCAGTTTTTTGCCATCATGCTTTTTAGACAGGTACGCTACGAATATAAAAGTATTTAGAACTTAATTTCCAATATCTTTTGTATTAAAAAAATTTCAAAATTCGGACCGGAAGTATCACTTTTACTCTTACCGAATAACGATTTTTTGCAGATATGTCGTTAATTATGCATTCTATATATATTTATTAAGAGTACTAAGTATTTAGAGTTGGATTTGCAATATTTTTTGTAAATATGAAATTTCAAAATTCGAACCGGAAGTAGCACTTTTATTCTTAGCGAGTAGCACTTTTCTTCGAATATCTTGCAAAGTATGCATTCTATAGCGATTTATTAAGAGAATGAAAGTACTTAGAATAGGATTTTGAATAATTTTTGTATAAAAAAATTCTTAAAATTGTATAGTTTGAAACGCTCATACGTATAAGAAAGTCGTGTGGTGGCCACACCTAATTTTTTTATTACTTTCTTATACGTAGTGTAAGGAAGTATTGTGATGACGAAAATTTTCGATCTCGAGATTTTTGTAGATGTCCACGTTTTGAAGTCCCCTGATACCAAAAAAGTGGTTTTTAAAAAATGTCTGTGTGTCTGTCTGCCTGTGACCATGATAGCGGCCAAACCGCTGTAGATATCTATTCCAAATTTTGTATTTACGTGTATAATCTCCCTCTTGAGATCTGCTTAGTTTTTCAGCAAAATCGATAGACCGGAAGTAGCAGTTTACTTCAGTGAAAAAATCGAATTTTGCAAATATTTCGTCAATTACTAAGTTTAAACGAATTTATAAATAATTCAAATGTACTCAAAATTAGATTTGAGACAAATTGTCTTAAAAAAGTTTTTCGAAATTCTAACCGGAAGTAGGTCTTTTACTCTCATCGAAAATCAGTTTTTTGCGAATATCTCGCAAGTCATGCTTTCTAGGCAGGTACATTACCAGTATAAAAGTATTTAAATTATAATTTTAAATATCTGATGTATAAAAAAAATTTCAATATTCGGACCGGAAGTACCACTGTTACTCTTACCGAATAGCGATTTTTTTGCAAATATGTCGTAAATTATGCATTCTATATATATTTATTAATAGGAATAGGATTTTGAATAAGTTTTGTATAAAAAAATGCTTAAAATTGTGTAGTTTGAAACGCTCATATGTATAAGAAAGTCGTGTGGTGGCAACACCTCATTTTTTAAATTTGAGGTTTGTGTTAGTTCCTTGTACTCAGAAATACTTCGAGCATCGTCATTGAAACATGTAACGAAATTTTGTAAACAATCGAAATTCTCTGCATAAAAACTAATTATGTGTATGTTTTAGCAAAGCTAAGTGACGAACGTGCAATATTTTGGCATTCTGTAACGATATTTTACAGACTTTATAATAAATTTCGGAATCACTAACAATTCATTTTCACATTAGAAAAAGGAACATGAACAACGTTCTAGATCTAAATAAATGATAACTAAAAATGCACGCGTATGTTATTGAAACTAAATAACAGTAAGTATATATTACATATTTACATTATTTCTCTTGCGAAATATAAGGTAAATATAATAAATTTTAAAAACCCCTCAGGCTATCTACGCCGATGTAGAATGAATTTACTCATAAATTCCTTATTTTATTGCCATTTTTTGCTCTAATTCTCGGGCACATCTCGGGCGTAAACAGATGTTGCAGTTCGCTCTATGAATTCGTGCTATTCACATATAATGTAAACAACACACAGTTGTTTACATTATTTCTTTGTTCGGTTGTAGCTCCGTGGTAGTTTAGCTTGCTCGATTCCGCGCCCTAAATTTAATATATAATATATTCATTCTAATATGGCCTTTTTGTAAAGCCTTTCTCTGTATTATTTTATTGTATATTGTAAATTCAATATTTGAGCAATCTATTTGTCGTCCTTTACTTGAAATAATCCTGGCTTTATTGAATGCCCAAAATTCATTTTTTCCTGAAGGGATTGTGGCCCTTAGATTAAATAAAAATAATTTTGAAAACGTTCCCATTGTAGGAACCCAAGCAGTTTAGTTTTTCTTGTACTGCTCATTGACAATACCTTACATATCTTGTTTTGTATTCATAAAATTATTATCTAATGTAATAAATGTGTTGTTTGATTTATGGTGTAAACAAATAGGTATTATGTGAATGAACATATTCATTCATTCATAAAAATTCCGATATATTCTTGTTTTTCGAACTTTAATATTAGGAAAAATGAGGTATGGGCACCACACGACTTATGTGTGTTCCGAATTTTTTGTATAAAAGTGGTTGCAAATAAGTTTCAAATACTTTTTTTATATAATTCGAAAATCTGTGAGTGAAGGTGTTAGTCGGTCAGAATTTTGATTTTTTTATACAAAAATTGCTCCAAATTTAACTCTAAATACTTTTATCCCTCCTCCAGAATGCATAATTTGAAAAATGTTTGCAAAACACTGCTATTCAATAAGAACAACAGTGTTACTTCCGGTCCGAATTTTGATATATTTTATACAAAAATTATTCCAAATGCAGTTTTAAATACGTTTGTATTGTTAATAAGTTTGTACAGAATACAATGTCTGCGTAACACTGCAAGTTGATACGAGCGGAATACTATACTTCCGGACCGAATTTTAAAATTTGTGACTTAACCCGTAACTACTACTACCCTCTTTTTGTCACACTCATGCTACTAGTGGAGACCCACTTTTAAAAAAAATAATGAAAACATGGAATACTTAATTTAAATTTATTTATTGAATCGAACATAACAAATGAAGTGTTTAAAACTGTATAATATATAAAAAAATTATTTTATGCAATTGGGGCACACAACACAGCAGCATTTTAAACATATGAGATTTTTACACCCTTTGCAGCTGTGAGCTGTTTTTATGTCTTTTTTCGTAGGACAAAGGGCACATCTTTTTCTTTTTGTTCTTTCCTGATGTTCATTGGGCTCTTGGGGATATGTAATTTTTTTCTTAAAAATATCCGCCGCGAAATCGCGAATTTTGCGCGGAACAAAATTATTGTGAATTCTTACGTCGATGTGATGGGAGTAAAGTGCTATTCCAAGTGTCTTTAGCATCTCGTAACGGGATATTTATTCTCCATTTTTTGCAAATTGATACAAGACCCGACTATTGACTCCTGATATATTTAGAATGCAAAAAAATAATGTTGCAGGCCATCTTCTCGAACGCCGAGATACAGAATAATTGGCACACTTTTTGTCAAGTGCATCAACCCCTGCTTTGGTAGTGTTGTAAAATAGTATAATATCAGGTTTGTTTGTAGTAATATCAACTTTATTATCGTGGTGCATAGACGATATCAAAACGACACTTTTATTTTGTTTTGGCACGTAGCTGACGAGAGTTAGATCTGATGTAAAACCAAAATGTGAGGAACCTACTTCTCTAGCTTTACTGGGTAAAAACTGATTTGGTTTCTTTTTTCTTTTTTTTTCATAGTTCCTACATACGTAAGACCTTTTCCTTGTAACTCACGAGCTGCCTCAATTGAACTATACCAGTTGTCTGCCGTTATATTTCTTTTTGAATGATAAAAAGGTTCTGTTATTCTCATAACTACCTTGCTAGGATTAGAAAGTTGTGTTTTTTTTCGACTCTGTAAAGCAGCCTTGCCGAACGATTTCTTTTCCGGAATATATTTCGGCATTACACATATAGTGTGTTTTTGAATCTGCCAAGATTTGAATTTTGATTCCGTACTTTGCCGGCTTATTGGGGATGTACATTCGAAATGCACATCTTCCCCTAAACGGAACTAACATTTCATCCAAAGTTAGGCAAATTCCTGGAATGTAATTAATTTTACAATTGTGAACAAATCTGTTAAAAATACTAGAGATAGGAGCAAGTTTATCTGTTTCACGTCTTTCGGTCCTTTTTTTCTTGGTCGTCAAACCGTACAGCAGCTAAGAGGAAGAGAAATCTTGCTAAAGTCATGGTGCATCGAAAAATATCTCTGCCTGTCTCATCTGTCGCCCAAAGAGATCTGAGATCTTCATGGCCAGATTTAAAAAGACCTTGCAAATATAGCAATCCGATGAAAGCTTCAAATTCCACCTTATTTGTTTGTTGTATAAAACGAGGAAGAAATTTACATCGTGAATTACGTTTGGTTTTACATGAGCCATAGTTAAGTTTCATCATATCGATTTTCTTGTTAGTGTTGGTGACAATTTCTTCTAATATGTCGTCAGTAATCAAAAGTCTCCAACCGTGTAATGGAGAATCAGAGGGAGGATTCTCCAGTGCAGGACCATTTAAACCAGGTAAAATGGTATGAATATTTTCTGCTCGCTCACGTCCTCTGGTTGGAGCCTGTTTTGCCCATTTCATAGAAGGCTTTCCTGTCTTCTTATTAGTTCTCCCATAAAAAGAGTTTTTGCTCGAATTATCCTCTACCTCATCATTCTCCGTATCGGAATTGCCATTATCCGTATTATTTTCCTCATTTTGGTTCTCAGTGTATTCGTTCTCTTCCTTATCTGACTCTGAACCCTCCTCATCTAAAGGTACCCATTCATCTTCAGAATCTGTGTCATGGTCACTATATAATTCATGATCAGATTCTTCCTGCTCACTTTGATCGCCATCTTCGAGGATATTACGTGCAGCTTTGGATAGGTCACTAGCTGGAAAAGCTTGAGTGGCCGGTGTTAGTGTATTCTCAAATGAAGTATCGTCATCTGCCCAAAAATCTTCACTGTTCAATATATCAGCAAGCTGCTGTTCGGTTAGCGGTTTTCTGTTTGCCATAGTTACTGTAAGTAAATAATATTTTATAGTTTACGTACTAGGTGTTCGAAAATTCGTGCCACACAAGCCATGTACATATATAATATTTATGCAATTTTAGGTACACGAAAATCTTAGGTGGTTCCAAAGTTATAAATATATAGGTACATTTTTATGGTTTGAGAAAATCTCTGATAAAAACAAAAAACAAGTAATTAGAAATATATACCGAAAATTGCCCTGTGGGGTTTGAATTTGCGAAAACCAATTATTTATATTAGATGCATAGAAGAATTAATATAATATACTTACAAAATCGCAACACCAATAAAATTACTTTATAACTACTACCGGGTCCCCGGGACCCTAAAGGCAACGTAACTCGTTCAAACTGAGAATAACCGATACAATCTCTCTGACAATCGAAACAGTACTAAAATATATAAGAACTCAGAGAAAACTAATAATCATCGCCGTCTAAAGCGAAAGGGAGGGTTGGTCAAACCTACGTCTGGGTTTCGGGGACCCGATAGTACCAGTCACGGGTTAAATCACAATTCCAGGTTTTGAGGAAACAGCAAAAACATAATTATCGCACCGCTTTTACTTTTTTTAGAAACCAAAGAAATGAGGTGTGGCCACCACACGTCTTTCTTATACGTATGAGCGTTTTAAACTATACAATTTTAAGAATTGTTGTATACAAAACTTATTCAAAATCCTATTCTAAGTACTTTCATTCTCTTAATAAATCGCTATAGAATGCATACTTTGCAATATATTCGAAAAAAAGTGCTACTCGCTAAGAATAAAAGTGCTACTTCCGCTCCGAATTTTGAAATTTCACATATACAAAAAATATTGCAAATCCAACTCTAAATACTTTTGTACTCTTAATAAATATATATAGAATGCCTAATTTACGACATATTTGCAAAAAATCGTTATTTGGTAAGAGTAAGAGTGATACTTCCGGTCCGAATTTTGAAGTTTTTTTTATACAAAAGATATTGGAAAGTAAGTTCTAAATACTTTTATATTCGTAGCGTACCTGTCGAAAAAGCATGACTTGCAAAATATTCGCAGAAAACTGATTTTCGTAAAGTAAAAGTAAAAGACCTACTTCCGGTAGTAATTTCGAAAAACTTTTTAAATAAAATTGTTCTCAATTTTAATTTTAAGTACATATGAATTCAAATTGTTGTCGTCATTGAACATAACAGGCGATATTTAGCACATTCAACAAGTTGAACGGCTACTGCTACATCTAACCCTTACAACAAAAATAAATTAATAACGAACTTAATTTTCGAAACTAATTATTTGAGCTGATGATGATTGCAATTGATCAGCATCAGTCATCTTCAAAATGGCGCTTTGGCCATATCCATCAGATTCAAACTTTTACATTGATACAATTAATCATTCTGAACAATTACAAAATCAAAACTGTTTAGGCCAAGCCAAATTTAAGAATAATTATTTGTCATAATTTCACAATCTTGTAAAATGCAATATATATTGCAGTGTAGGTATTATTCGAAAACGCCAAACAATTATAAAACGTACTAAGGCTTAACTATTTGAACATGAATGCATTATTTGTGTACCAGACGTATTCTCTCACGATCATAAATCATGTAAAAACACTAGACTTTAAGTGGCGTATTTCTTTTAATATTAACATCTTATTTTTGCGTGCTGGCATATGCAGCTGTGGAAACAAGAGACGTGGGAACTCGTGAAATGACCACATACACATATTTATTAAAATTATTAACATTTTGAAAGTGAAATAAGACGGTCGCAAATAAAAAAGGTTTCATTTGAGTTCACGAAATTCTATTCTTTTCGGTAGCAACGAAATTAATACCTACAATCCCGATTTCCCTGTTTTATTTTTTGTTAATCATAAGAAATTACTTCAACATTATCTGTATATTTAAAATAAAGTATCAATTCAACAAGGATAAATACATGGTGTATACCCAAAGTTATACTGGTCCTTCGAGTAATAAAAAACAAGAAACGAGCCACCACTAAAAACATCAGTGGAACCGTTAAAGACTGTCAGGTCGCAACAAAAACTAACCACACTTTTTGCTGTCAAGGTCAAGTCCAAGTAACTGAAGAAAGCATTAAATACCAAGTTTATGCAATGCTGCCTTGCGTTATTTGGCATGTCATTCGTAAACGGTGAGGTATGAATTAAGATATTATTAAAATGATGTGCAAAATTATAATAATAGCTTCAGCTTCAGCTTGTATGCCTCTAATTACAATTTGACTTACGCTACTTTTCAAAAATATGTCTGAAATAATTGTCATAAGAAGAATTTATATTAAAATATAACTTTAGTTCCAACTGATAAAAATGGACTTAAGCTACTATGCTTCTGAGATACAGATACATATACCGTATGTGTCAATTTTCATTAGGTATAGGGATTCAATTTTACATGCGATTTATACATATACAAGTAATATGTGGCAACGTGCCACCCCACAGCGTCCGTCACCAATCCCGGGAACAATCGACATCAAAACGACTTTCTCCGATCTTCCCACTTCTCCCGACCAGATTTTACATTCAATGTTAGCTGCGAATACGTTGCGATCTAATCTGCAATGCCGTCTTATTACTGGAACGGGAAACATCAAATGGCCGCCGCGATCTCCTGATCTAGTAATTTATTATTATTTTCAGAATCCTTTTTTATTTACCTTATTTTCAATTTTATTAGAATTACGCTTTTGTTTGTGTCATGCAGCGTGAACGCAGCTTAATAATTCTCTGCATTTACTAAAAGGAAAAAGAAAAACAAATCCTTGTAACTCGTAAATATTTCTAAACGCATTACAAACATCCAACCCGCTGGTCGAAGAGTCACTGCTAACCACGCTAACTTGTATTTACTTACGAGCATGCATCGGTCGCGCTGACATTGGAAAGGAAAGAAGGGGTATACTATGTTGCCACATACTGTATGGATTAATCGCCTATGGCTAATGAAAATTGACACGTGCTGTATAATTTATTTGGAACGGACATGGTAAATCTGTACCCTAGGATATGTAAAAATAGTAACTGCATTATATAAAAGAGGTATAGGTTCTTATTATAATTTTCTGCTTATTACTAATAAGATAAGTATTTCTTAAATTAGGTATTTTTTTAATTTTAAAAATTTACCCGCTGGTGAGATACGAATCCACGACCTTCCCATCTAAGAGGTATAGATATGTACCTATGTATATTCTGACATACCTTTTGGAGCATTAGTTTGTGACGTGGGTAGCCGACAATAGGTAATGAGATATTAAAAAAAAAGATAGATAGATAAATAGATAGATAGATACATGAAAAATAATAATAGCATAAAACATAATACGTAATAACAGTACAGATATTTACAAATGAGTAATAATTTTGTTATCTGTTTAAAACACATAAAGCAAAATGATAGAATATACCGATAAAAAGGGTCATAAATGTTCTAAAATTTAAAAGTATTATTTTGTTTCAGGAATTCTCTTTAGATTTATAATTTGGAATTAGTTTAATTCATTAAAAAAAAATTTTATACTTGAATATGTTTATTTTCTTGTATATTACTGTAACGACATTAACAAATATGTTAAAAGTGAGTTAAAAATAGTTAAAAGTATAATAGTTCAGAATTACAGCCTGGTATAAGTTTTTATTAACCCATATAGTTACTTTTTTATTAGTAAATTTTAGTCTTTTAATTTTAAATAGTTTATATTATTTTCTTTATTTTGCCTGTTCTGCTTTTGTAGTTAAAGACAATGCAGTGTACCATAAAATATTTCAATAACGTTTCTGTGTTGCAACAAGCATATTAACTGGTACATGATAACTTTTCAAAGATATGCTTTATTTAAGACAGAAAATAAATCAAAAACAAAGTCTTTTTTATACCAAGATATTTACAATGCTTAATAATTATAAAAAAGCATCAATAAAGACACAAAATCACTTTATGACAACAATATCCCCATAACTAAACAATAACAAACATAAAATGCGTATTTAAACAAAAAGCATTTCGAGAATCTGCTGTCTTTTTAAAGTAGATGAGATCTTCACGAAATTTACGAAATTGAGGTACAAATAGCTTTAAATTTGTACTATGGTGATATTGCGTTTCCAATGAAAGTTAGTACTACAAAATATTGTAGACAAGGAAAGGAAATGAGCTACATCTACAGCAATTTAAGAGCTTTGAGAAAGACAGCAAAGTAAAATCTTTGTTCAAAGCCAATTTTCAAGAGCAACATGCTGTAAACTTAATATTTATTATATATCACTAGGAGGCGGACGTCTCCGGTTTAAACTACGATGGAGTTAAATGGAGCAAAGAAATAATGTAAACAACCCACATTTACTGAATAACATTATTCACGCATTATTCATATGGTGAACTGCAACATCTTGTTGACTCACATGTTGACGGGAAAGCGACACAAAAAAAGTTACTTAACTTGTAAATATCCTATTTCCATCGGCGTAGATATAGGAGCGTCAGAGGTGTTTAAAATTTATTATATTTACCTTATATTTGGCATGATAAATAAAGTTATATATGTGTATACCTATTCATACTTACGTTAGTTTCATTTTTCATTGTTTTGACTGTTAATTACGTACTTCGTAATTTATGTAATAGTTCCTGTTTAATCTCGTTTCATTGAATCGACTTCTCCCAATTATCTAGACGTAAGTGTGCACTAGATTTCGTTTAGATTCAATAATATACGCGTACATTTTTAGTTATTTATTTAGATCCAGAACATTGTTTATGTTACTTTTTCAGATATGATTTGGAAGAACGTCGAGAAATACATCGTGAAACAATGGCGAGTTGGATTGAGGGTCATACTGATTGTATGTCCATTGTCAGTGATTCCGATATTTATTGCAAAATCTGTAAAATATCGTTACAGAATGCCCAAAAATCGCACGTACAACGCCACTTAGAATCGCTAAAACATACACGGAAATTGGACCCGTTGAAAGCTGACAATTTTAACGAAGAACTCTGTGAAGCTTTGATGGCGGCTAATATCCCATTAAATAAACTTGGCAATCCCACTTTTCTTCAAAAATATACTGGTCGAAATGTTCCTGATGAATCCACCTTACGCAAATATTATGTTTCTAAGTGCTTCACGAAAACAGTAGAATGCATTAGAAGACATCTTTCAAATCAGTCCCTATGGATAAGTGCCGACGAAACGATCGATATATTAGGACGCCGTGTGGTAGATGTTGTAGCTGGTGTACTACATCCAACTATTTCATATAACGTATATGTAATAGCATCAAAAGTTATAAATACAGTTGATGGGGAAACAATTGCTAAAACCATTGACGAGAAACAACATGCTTCATTCGGACGACAGGGACAGGGAAAAAATACTTTTATTTGTTAGTGACATTGCCGTATATATGTTAAAAACAGGCAGACTATTAAAGGAAACATATCCTTATATGCTGCATATTACTTGTGTAGCACATGCTCTCCACAGAATCTGTGAATATATCAGAGACAACTATCCGGAAGTTGATAGACTTGTATCCGCTTTTAAAAAAAGTTTTCAGAAAAGCACCATCGAGAGTGACCCTTTACAGGGAAAAACTTCCATATTTGTCACTGCCACCCTCGCCAGTAATAACTACATGGGCAACATGGCTGGAAGCTACTAGTTTTTATGCAGAAAATTTCGATAGTTTACAAAATTTCGTTACTTGTTTAAATGACGATGCTAGAAGTATTTTTGAGTGCAAGGAACTAACACAAATCCTAAATTTAAAAATCAGTTGTTATTCCTTCAGGAACACTTTGGAAATTTGCCTAAACTAATCACATATTTTGAAAATCGAAATCTCAAACTAAGATGGATTAACCACATTAGATGTGGCTATTAATAATTTCAAAAGTATTCGAAGTGACTTCGGATGTGAAAGTTAGACGCAGATTTTAATAGAAATCCAGATTTAATAACATTGCGGCAATTGTGTATGGGGACAATGACACAAAATCAAACTTTAAAATACGCTGAAATAAAAGAATATTTCCAGTACGCACCTATAACTAGTTGCGATGTAGAAAGGACGTTTTCTATATATCTACTAGGATGTACTTAATTCAAAGAGAACAAGTCTTACAGAAGAGAACCTTGAGAAAGTATTGCTAGTAAATATTAATACTCCTTTGCTCGACTTGAACTACAAAATGAACAAATAATAATGTATTTTATATTTTATAGATCACCAGCCACTTGTTGTATGTATATAAATAAAATTAAAACCTCTTTAAAATTAGAAAATTTCAATAATGCGCCCATCGGCCGCTCGTGTCTGCCCCCTATATATCACCCTTGTTATTATAGGAAAAGAAAAAGCCATTTTAAATAATGTTAGGCCATCTAAATGTTTTGAAATATTAGGAGGACGAAAATTGTTTCAAATCTGCGTCTCAATATTATATTATTTACAATTTACCAACAGCTTCTAATTTCGTCTATGTTACCAGTAAATAATTCGCGACAAGAGTAAACAAAAATGAAGTGTGAGCACCACACGACTTTCTTGTACATATGTGCAATTCAAATTATGCGAAGTTGTTCTAAATTAAGCTTTTTCTCCTTAAAAAACTAAGGCTGTGAGTAAATTTTGAAAATTCTTTTATACAGAAATTATTCAAAATTCTATTGAGTACTTCTAGTCTCTAGTCTACAGAATGCATACTTTGTGAGATATTTGAAAAAAAAAGGTACTCGCTAAGAGAAAACTATTACTTCCGGTGCGAATTTTGAAATTTTATTTATACAAAAAATATTCCATATCCAGCTCTAAATATCTTTATATTCTTGATAAATATATACAGCTTGAGCGCGCGGGGTATGATCACCCGATGCTGGTCGATATTCTTCGGACTTATATTCGGCAAATGATCTCCGCTAGCTGTGTTCGCCAGATATAGATATATAGATTTATTTGTCCAGAGTTGTTATTTCGTTATATTTACTGGAGAGAATCTCTAATTTTAATTTCTATTTCAAGGGTCGTTTTTATGTTATTTTATGGTATTCCTGTTATACTTATTTATAGTTTTTTTTTACCATGAAATTTCTATTTATTTATTTTTCTCTAGACATCTTAGTTTATTCTGCAGATGTTTCAGGCGGGTTGTTTTTATTTCATTCTAAAACCCAGTTGTACTGCTATAACTTTGTACACAACTACATTATTATTTAATTTCATTAGGATAATCATAATTACGTTATAAGTATTACCTGTATTAGAATCTTCGCGTTATTATCGACTTAGTTATCTAAGCAATCGTCATCACTTAAAGAGAAAATTTAATTTGTTCTTTTTGTCAATCTGCAAAAAAATAATCAGATCACTATGAGTTCGAATATGAGCAGGCAATGCTAGTATGTTGTGCCGTTACTCTAATATGTATTATCGGACCACGTTTAGATGCGAGTTTACGTATACCATCGGGTGATCATACCTCGCGCGCTCTTGCTGTATAGAATGCATAATTAACAACATATTTCCAAAAAATCGCTATGCGATAAAAGTAAAAGTGTTACTTCCGGTCTGAATTTTGAAAATTTAAGTTCTAAATACTTTTATAGTCATAATCTACCTCTCTAAAAAGCATAACTGTGAAATATTCACAAAAAACTGATTTTCGACAAGAGGAACTACTACTTCCGGTAGGAATTTCGAAAAACTTTTTTAATAAAATTCTTGTCAAATTTTGTTTTGATTACATATGAATTCTTTATAAATTTGTATAAACTTAGTAGTTGACGAGTAATTGTCAAAATTCGATTTTTTCACTGAAGTTAACTACTTACTTCCGGTCTGCCGATATTACTGAAGATCTAACCAAATCTCAAGAGGGAGATTATATTCTTACATACAAAATTTCGAATGAAATTTTCATCATCACAATACTTCTTTATACTACGTACATATAAGAAAGTAATTATATATTTGCTATCAAATTCACTTTGGAGTACCTGCCTTTGTATTTTTTTAGAATTTCTTCTAAACTTTGCGAGTATAGTTGCGCGTAAAATTTGGTTTTTGTTCTGAACTAAACTACTACTTCCGGTCTACCAATTGAATATGTGTTTACAAAAACCAATTTTGCGTCGTCGCGTCAGAGGGTTTTAAAACGTGGACATCTGCATATTTAAAAATGCTATAGATATTCGTTTCAGGTAAAATGGCGTTCGATCTCATGTAGTCTTAACACTAGATTTTAAGTTGGTGTGTTTGAGTGGGGTACTAAAATAGTAGATAATGAGGAGAAATATGAAACATGTCACTTAGATTCTCTTAAGAGAAAAGAGAAATTTCCGCTCTCTACTGCCATTTGGGGATATGTCCACATTAATTACTATTTAGGGAAACTATTTTCGTCTAGGAACTATAAATACTGAAAATTACCTTACTGTGAATTATCCATCGCTCGCAGAAATATAGAGTATATGCTTATACTTTTCAATAAGATGTAGGCTCTTATCGTACAGTGGCTAAGCAAAATTGCAACAGATACAGATTACAGACTTTTGTTTTTATATTGGCAATTCAATAGTTCAGTTTTTTTCAATTATAACTTTGGGATAGAATATATGAAAAAGATAGCTAAAAGTGAATACTGAACACAGAAATATGTCTTTAGGCTGTTATGTAAGTTTTCCACACGTACTATAACTGTATGATGTGATATAAACTATAATTGTACCAATTAAATTGCGAATAAATGCCTGTAACCAAACAAGCCCACAGAAAAGTAAACATTGGCGCGACGCACCATAAATAAGCAATAAATCATCCACGGCACAGGCGACAGACAGTCTCTCGACCTATCGAGAATGAAGCGAGAGGTTTCTAGAGTTTTGTCGCTGCACATATAAATGCCGCCGGTGGGATAAGAATTAATTCATTCAATAGTATTCGTAGGGTAGAAATAAATATAGTGAGCGGTTTTTATTACAGTGCAATAAATACATAAATATTGCAGATATAAATAGTAGTCAGTGATAGAAATAAATACGTCTGTTAATTTATTCGTAGTAGTTTTAAGTGCGTTACGTTTATTTTATATTTTTATATTGTGATTAGATTTAAATGTGTAAATATACAGACAGTTTTAAAACATTTGCACGAGTTGTTTATTTCGAACCCGAAAACGCAACATACCTATATGAAATTATTTACTATAAAATTTTATGGTCTTCTATTTTAGAAAATTTTGCTTTGGACGTATATACCTATATTTGGAGAGCTTAATTGGATATTCACAAATACAGACAAAAATTGCATTGTTCACATTTTTGTTTCCCTAACAATATTGTTGAAGGCAGATTCGATTCGTTATTTTATACATAATAAGATGTCTAAATACGTAATACGAAGTTTGTATGTAAATATGCAGACAAATTCCTGAAATACTGACGTGCGGAGATTGTGCAGAGTGGTGTGAGGATGCTATATAGTTGTGGTTGTTGTGGTAGCATCGCATCTTTATAAAGAACCGTACACATTCCCATAGTTAGACTCGGGATCCAATATACCATTTGAAAGGATTTAGCGGAAGTCGCTATACACACAAATCCTAAATACGCGAATTTATTGACGGACTTGAATAATTCCGGTACTTCTTCTCTACTCAGAAGCGTACATTTACATACCTATCCTTCAATAAAGAAAAATAGAGGAATATTATGTGTTTTTAGACAGTAGCAATAAATGTGATATATGTTTATATACAGTGGGGGTTCATCACATTGTCACAATGTTCTTACTGCATACAGAGTATAATGGGATTCTGGGCATAAAGCATTAGGTTCGTATATAGTCGGCTTATTTTGAAGTTTTAATCGCTTAGGTTTAGGTTTTTAGGTAAGTCTACAGAGAAATTTGAAGAAAAGACGTACAACCCAACTAAAAAAAAATCTATAATTTTGCCATATATGTGTTGAATGTAATAATATCCATTTGCAACGGACACTCAAAAAACAACAAATTTCTAAACGGAGAAATATTTGTTCTAATTTTTTTTACTAGATTTAAAATAGGAATTTTAAAATATCATTAATATTAATTCTGACAAAAATGGGGTTAATAATGAACTAATATTATTTAAAAAATGCAAGCCTGTATCTATAGAGATGCCGAATCTGGATTTAACATTCTCAAGTATATATTTCGTAAGCACAATTATTACTACAAAGCCTACATACCAGAATTGCACTATGTGTATCAATAAAGAATAAGCGACAACTGCACCAAGAAGTTGAAAGTTCAACAACGATATAACGAAATAGTTAGAAAGAAGAAGCACAAGAGGAAAATGGCAGACAACAAAAGCACTAGACAATAAAGAATCTTAAATAACCTGACACAGAGACTTACTCTGGATATAAGGTAAATAAAAAGAATATTCTGTTAACAAACATGTGCCTGAATTAAAAGATAATTAGGATTATCGAAAGCCATAAAGAACCTAATAAGGCCGACAACATATATTACACCCGTAGAAGCAGACTATGGAGGATGGGCCGAAATAAATCTGCAAAAAGCTGAGCCTTCGCCACACATTTAGAAAATATCTGTAACCTAACATGACTGTTGAGAAAGTATACCTAGAATTAGGCGAGCAGGTAACTGAAGAATTCCCTCTTGTAACACCCAAAGATGTTGTCAGAAAATTCAAACTAAACATCAACCTCAAAAAGACACCAGGTTACGACCTCATATAAATGCTAGTATTAAAAGAGATGATCAAGAAAAGGAATTAGATCATTCTCTATTTCGCACGTCAATCTTAGTATTGACGATATTAAGAACATTTAGTGTAGTGTATATTTAATCTAAAGGCAAAGCAAAGGCAATATCATTAACGTATTGATACATGAAACCAAAGGAGAAGTGGACAGCGGCCACCAAATAAAAAATAATGGTAACTTACCTTTTTTTTTGGGCACATCAAATTACAATAGACTCCTTAATTTTAATTCCTCGTGTCCAAAGAAACACAAAATTAACGTAATCTAAGCTTTCAAAGATCGAATTAAAAGAAAATAGTCACAAAGATAGGTACTTAAACCAAGATCTAAAATTTCTGCAGAAGCTCTTATTTAAAAACATCTGCCCACGGCATCTTACCAACAGACTAATTTCTCCACAGCCAATAGAATTACCAATAACCAGAAATCCCCAAGCACGACAGACCAGACCAACAAAACGGTGCGCAAATCACTGATTTAGGTACCAAACTTTACTGATCAGGAACTTATTTCAAAGACAACTATATAGATATCTTTCACTTCTACACCATACTAAAGACACCGATATTAACAGTACAAACTAACAACACTGTAAAGACAATTACGTAGGACAACTGGTCCGAGGTACACCTAGGACAAACAATCTAGAAATGGCCTGAAAGGAGTACTCAACACAGCCCAAATTCGAAAGTATACCCAAAAAATGCTTATTGGCAACTCACAAAGACACAATGTAAACTTTAAAGAAGTAACAACAATTTTTATAGAAACAAATTACAGTAAAATAAACTTCTTAGAAGCCTAGGTTATTAAAATATCAAATAGTCTCAACACCAAGCAGCAGTCGCGCATGTGTAGCAATATATATATATATATTGCTACACATGCACATCCATATCATTTATTAAACTTGTTTGATAGCGATTTATTTCATTAAATTACTATATAGTAATTTAATGAAATTACTATATAGTAATTTAATGAAATAAATCGCTATCAAACAAGTTTAATAAAATTAAATTAATAGAATATCGTGAGTGTATTATGTTTTCAATTCTTTTCTTCTTTTTAATATATTATAAACGGGTTTAAATGAAATCTGCGTCAAAAATATGACAAATATTCAATGACTTGGATATATATGTTACGACACTGAACACATAATCAGACATGTCAGATATATGACAATTTATTTAAAATACCTCTTTTTAAATTATTATTGCCTATGTTGAATGCCAAAGAAATAACTTACCAATGAAGAGAAAAATTAATATTCTTTGTTCTTGCCGTTTTAGAACGACCACAAGCCACACAATTGACCATTATAGAAACACTAAAATGTCATTTTTGACATAACCGGACATAACTGACCTACCGAAAATGGTAACTCCGTCCAAAAAATACCTATTTCCCCACCACGTTATGCTCTCTCCTGTTCTATTCTTTACTCGTAGCTCTAGACAGTCCTTTATTATTTTCCTTTAGGACTGTGTGTTTATTACACTTGTATTGATTTCTTTCATAAATACAATGTCTCTTATTTTGTGTGGCGATATTCATCTATATAAATAGCAACTAAGGTGAATAAGTAGGATGGTTTTTTCCTTCTGTTGGTTAGTTGATGATATACTACACTCATTGAATACACACATAATAAGAATACCATATGACTTATTTTATTACCCATTCCAATAAAAGTGTTAAATGTAGTGTTTTTTATTCTGTTAATTTAATGAAATATTGTTTTATATACATTTGAAAAAAGAATGATTAAATGTCCGAAACGTCTCCGAAATTAATGTTTATGTTTTATTTTCAACATTTTTTTAAAAAATAAAAAAACACAAATTCTGATTATCATAAGTAATATACCAATTGTCAAAATTTGTCTTTGAAAGTGACTGTATATATCTAATGTCGCGTATAGATTTTGTAATTTTAATTAAGAACATTGTTTTACAGTGATCATATTTCTGATGATGACTCAAAATGAGGTCGAAACGTTAGATTAAACTTAATGAAAAACCACTAAGTGTTTATTTTTGCCGAAAATTCCCACAAAACTCCCCAAGAGTCTTTAAACAAGATAATTGCATATATATATAGATATATATGAAAAGACTTTTTCTTTATTGCATCTCCTTATTTTATTCAAAATTTGGGTTCACTTTTGGTGTAAAAAAGCACAAATCTTCTTATCTTATGCACTGTTTCCGGATTTGATTAATTCCTCCCACAAACTTGTACAAAGTTTGTAGAAGGAAGTTTATAGTGTTAGTTGTCAAAATTATCAAATGGTTCTTTCTAAAGGGCTGCGGGAGGAATTAATCAAATTCCAAAACGTCACAGAAGATAAAAAGATTTGCTTTTTTAAATCAAAAGTGAACCCAACTTTTGCATTAAATTGTAAGATACAGTAAAATAGAAATGTTTTCTCAAATATCAGAAAATCAAACCCAAATTTTGTGAATAATGATAGTAACTTTGCACTCTACAAATATGTAACAATATCATTTTTTACAGAACAAAAATACAAGACGAGTTAAATTCAAAAGAGTATATTCAACATTAACACTGTAGTCTTGAAAAGTAGTTATCATTTAACGAGTTCTAGAAGAAAAATAAAATGTTTTCTGCTGGAAGAGAGGATTAATTGGCTTGGAAAGTTTAAAAAATATGTATTTTATATGTATCGACATCAAACAAATCTACCTGTAATTCACGCAACATGTTTTATACTTTTCGTATATCGATGATGGATATCTGTCTACGTATAAGTGTATGCTTTCGTGTGTGTTTTTTATTTATTGATACGCACTTATTGTATATGAAAATCCCTTCTATTCACTGTCATATATAATAACAGGAATAATAAATCTTTTCTAATCCCATATACCTACTTGTAACATATAATTTCCATATTAAAAATAGAGACATATAATAGTAGAAATCATTATAATAACAAAAAATCTGAAAATATTTAGGTCTGTAGAAAGAAATAACAGAATTTTTATAACAATTAGTTAATTTTTACGTCTGCCTTTGTGTGGTATTAAACGCCGAAGCGTCAGCAGGACAAAAAGAAGCCAAAAGCTCAAATCCGCTTTCAGGCTACATAAAAGTCACAATTCCAAATGGGATTTGTAAAGTTTACGATATTATTCCTGCGCCATTCTCACTTATAGAAAGCTTTATCAAGATCTCGCGAAGTTAGGCTTTTCAAAAGAAACCATTCAAAGAATATTGGAAAAAATTGAGACGGTGTAAAAAAAGAAAAATAGCTATATTATACATTTTATATACAGTTCTTTATATGTCGTATAAAATGAATATAAACTCAAACTTATTTTCATTTATGAAATATTCTCTTGGACTAAATTACTGACCCACTGAATTAATTTACGGAACTAACAAACCAGTTTTAATGTTTCAAGAAATTTCACAATGTGTAATTAAGTTTTTCTTTTAATGAATTCTTTATAGAATACTAATGATTCGTAACTGAAATAGTAAAACTGTGTTATGTTAGCTTTTGGGAAATACAAAATAGATGCAATTATGTATGTGATATCTGTTAAGGTAATAAGCAAATCACACATAATGTGATCATTTTAATTCAGTAGACTAAATTAATTGTTAGGAGCTTAGTTAAACAAAAATTAGTATTAAAAATATTATGAGTCGTATTTATAGTTAATAAATAATTACGCTTTATTTTATAAACAATATATTGCATAAATAGTATGCTATAAAATTGAAAATATATATTCAGGCTGAGTGTTAAAGAGGTAGAACGAATATAAGATTCTGAAGTAAAAATTGGCTAAAAAATTCAACTTAGTTAAAATATAGAAACGGTTATTGCCAACTAATCTGTTCTTCAGGTTTTCAGACTTTTGCAAATCCAAAAGGCTACAGAAAAGGAAGATGAATGGAGCCGTTCGATTGATTGACTACTTTGCCGGCAAATTAAATTCATTTGAATTTGAAATGTAGTACGCAATCAGCATATGATTACTTGCCAAAAATAGGGGTCCCTTGTCCGAAGTTGCAAGCAATCAGTAAAGATTACTTTCCAAATCAAATTTATTGTTTAAACAATCCTTAATGGTAATAATACTTTAATACATAACAAATGCATAATGTTTGGCAACCTCTTATTATCAAGAAAAATAATAAAAATGGTTTTTATTTACATAACTTTACATAAGATACAAACTTTTCTTTTAGTAAGATGTTTTCAAGACATATAATACTTTTTATTCTAATCTGTTTTCTACTTTTATAGAATTGCTCATGTTTTCAATATTGTTCAAATAATAACAAACATATTTTTATTTAGATCTGTTAGCAGTTTATTCATAAAGAGCTTTAATATATATCATATTGGTTTCTCCAAATCAAATTTATTGTTTAAACAATCCTTAATGGTAATAATACCTTAATACATAACAAATGCATACTGTTTGACAACCTCTTATTATCAAGAGAAATAATTAAAATGGTTTTTATTTACATAACTTTACATAAGATACAAACTTTTCTTTTGGTAAGATGTTTTCAAGACATATAAAATACTTTTTATTCTAATCTGTTTTTTACTTTTATAGTTTTGCTGATGTTGTCAATATTGTTAAGAAACATATTTTTATTTAGATCTGTTGGCAGTTTATTCATAAAGAGCTTTAATATTATATCATATTGGGTTCTCTATGATATTGGTGCTTGCAATTCTTCTGGACAAAGTTTTCTGAGTTCAAGAGAACTATAATGAAATGATAAAGTAATGAAAGAAGTAGAACCAGAAGAAAACCATGCTGTAAAACATTATATTTAGCAGAGTGCGATATACCTATTGACAATCTAGCAGGACAAAACGGAATTTTGCAAACTATTCAAATAATTACAGTAACCTAGTACATCAACTCTTAACAGTTCATAATATGAGGAAACATTACTTTAAGGTAACCCAATAATAATACAGCAGGCATAAAGATCAAGTAGCTCCTGTCAGACTTAACGTACCTTTTCTTTAGTTAAGTCGTTACGTGAATTGTGTGATAACCAGTATAATGTAGGGACTTTTCTGTATTTTCCTTATTAATTACACTTATCTAGCGTATATTTGCAACATACTTTTCTCTTTAATGTAAGTTCTTTCTTTGTAATATATTTAGAAAGCAATACGTTTCTCAATCATGGGTTTTCGAATGTAGAAAGAGTTTTTCTTTTTAATACGTTTTATACAGCATTGCCTTTTTGTTTAATTTAAAGATAGTTCATTTACCTATTCAAAACGTAGAGAAATATTTCGGACAAATGATGACGTGTAATTTTTTTTCTATATTCTACTTTATTTTCTTTATGTACCTACATATACAGTGTGCTTTTAGGCACCCTCATCAGTTAGACAATGCTGTCCCATAAAGTTAATTTTTGCCAAAGAGGCCGTAGAGACGATTACTTCGGAAGTCAAGCAAATAGAGGAAAGAAATATTACCCCTGTTTACTACGCAAATATAAATAAACTATATGGATTTAGTGAACAAACCTTTAATAGTTTTATGTATGGTGAATGACGAAGTTTATACTGCCCTATCGTCGTGTGTGTCAACGCAAATATGTTACCTATGTGAAGCAAGGCTTTGTGAAATGAACAATTCAGATGTGATTTCACATAAAATAGGTGATCAAAATCTTGTGTTATTTGGTTTGTCGCCTTTGCATTCGTGGATTCGTTTTTTCGAGTGTCATTTCCTTTAGGCTTGAGGTCAAGTCATGGCAAATTCGAGGGGTAGAGAATAAAACAAAAGTAGACGAAAGGAAGAAGTTCATACAGGGTAAGTTCATAGCCGAATTTGGTTTATTAGTAAACATGCCTGAGCAACAAAGTGGCATCACCAATCACGGCAATACCGCTCGTGCATTCTTTAGAAATACAGAAAAAAGGGTTAAAATCTCTGGTCATAAATTGGAATTAATAAAAAGCGTATATATCAAAGAATATTCAATGGTACTCAATGCCTGTACATACAGCACTTTGGCACGGAAAAGATATAACTGCCGCCAGTATCTTCCTTACAGGTCAGTTATCCGAAGCATTACAGGAAACCTGGAACAAGGATAATAGGCAATAATATATGGAACTCTATACAAGAAAAACCTCAAGTTTTGACATTAATATGGATTTACTACATAGTCTATTAATTACTTCCGATCCGGTAATTGCTAGTTTACGTGCTCCGCCAAAAACAAAACATGGGAATAATTCGTCCGAAGTTACAGAGTTATTGGAAGAACCAGTTATTAGATATCTATAAAACTATAAAACTATAAGTATTGTGTAATTTAGTGGTAAGAAATAAAGGAACAGCAAAAAATTAATCAAACCATTGGAGAAATATTTTTGCCCTGCTAGATTGTCAATATATCGCACTGTGCGTTGTACTGGAATAGGAAATATGATAGTTTCAGCATTGTGCACGTTTGGAACACTCTAGGTTGCAGAAATTTGGTGAAAGCAAATTATTTGAGGTCTGTTTTGGCAACCATGTTCAAATAATATTAAATTAATGAATAGTTAACCTTCAATTTGTTCTGTGAGAGAACTTCTTCAAATACTTGTATGCATTTAAAAAAAGTTAGATTGAACTAAATTAGAGACTATGTAATTACATGGTATTTTAGAGATAATAGTAATTTGTATAATTTTCCTTTATTTAAATAAATTAACAAATATTAAATTATGAATTAAGAATGTTTCAGAAATTATATATAATATATTTATTTTGAAAAATAATTGGATCATCTGTAACAGTTTTGACTGGATGATTGAACACTTGCTTGTTAACCTATTAGTCTGGAGTTCAATTCCAGACCACACCTTCTGAATATTTTTCTTTATAAAAGATTCTGTGAGCTATCCACATCCTCGGAAGATAAGAAAAGTAATTGGTTTTGTATATTTCAGCAGGCGTTTAGCCATGTTAGGTTTACTTTCCCGGTCTGAAGACACACTTGACTTTAGCTAGAAAGTATACGATATTGTAATGACTGATGACATCTCACAACGTCCTGTTTTAATATCATTTATAAGCTTTTTTAAGTTGACAAGATTTGGCGAGAAACTGTTCGATTAATAAAACAGAAATATTTCTTTTCTTATTCTTAATCTGAATAAATTCATACATCAACACACCGCAAAACACTATATGCAAAACGCAGATGTCTAAGATTGTCATATAATGACGGAGTCGTAAAAATAATGTGTTTTAAGGTTTCTCTAAATAATAATGGAAAATGTAACTGAAGTTATAAAGACGGTATATATTTACTGACAAGAAGGGCATTTTACCGCATGCAGAAAATTGAAATTGAAATTATTTTAATTTTATCTTAAAAAATCATATTCTAATTATAGTAGAATTACCGAACAAATGCAGTAGCAACATTGCATTATTATAATATATTATATTATGTATTGACGTAGCTACTGCACTGTTGGGTAATTCTACAGGATCAAAGAATGCAAAGCTGCTTCAGTAAGAAAATTACAGTAGTAAGAAAATGGGCAATGTCCATTTTGAAATTGAATAGCTATAATAAAATTTGAAAGAAAGTCGTGTACAGTTGTACAGCTCGTGTTGTCTTTCTTGGAAGGCCACCAGCGCGGATGAAGAAGAGTGACGAAGTATAGCTAGAAAAAGATAAACCTGACACTTGCGCATAAAGTACATTTGGCATCATATGTGAACATACATTGCTAGATGGTTCTTCGGCATATGATAAAATTCATGTAGGTAATATGATCCCTACCATGTAAAAACGTTTGTCTACTGCTCAAGTTACATTAATTGAATTGTTCTTATGGGAGAACAAGTTTTGTTTTTGATTTTGCAGCTCTTACTTAAAATGGTATAGGTGTATGTACCTATATAACTACTAAATAGTTTTTTTCCTTTTCTTTAAATTAAATATTACTTACCGCATCTATTTATGTTTTTCTTTGTGTAACATAAATAAATTTATTATTTAAAACGTTTTCATTAACGCATTCATTACATTCGGTTGCCCAAAAATGTCTTGCTTCCTGTGATCCAGTGCCTCACAGTTTACTAGGATATGCCTGACTGTTTCTGGTTCATTATTGCAGAGTCTACAACTAAGGTATCCGTCATATAGGCCTATCCTGTTGAGATGCACTTTAACAGGTGCATGTTCAGTCAAAAAACCCGTTGTTGTTCGCAGCCGCTCCCTACTCATATGTAGTAGTTCTACGGCTCTTTTATTGCATGGTTGGCCAACAAATTCCTTACCGTGATTTTGCCCTGGAATTGTTGCCCAGTAGTACTTTCTTCATAAACGCAAAATTTAACGTGGCTTCGGGTCATACTTTTGGGTACCCTAGAGCCGGTTCTGGGCCTATGATTCTTTTTTTGATCCTCTCCTAGCGAGTTTGTAAGCCTTTTTGTACTCGCTTATCAAAACCTGTCATTTCACGATTCGATTTGCGTGCGTAAAAAGTCACTTTAAACACGAGTGCGTAAAAGTAAAGTTGGTACTTCCTAGAACTTGATTAATTTAGTGACATTTTAAAATCATAAATCCCTAACCTTAATAATATGCTACCCAGTTCGTTGTTTTTCTATGAAAATAAAAGGAAATGAAATAGAAATTGTTATATTTAGATGGTATGTAATTCAATGTCAGAACAGCAACAAATATTATATAAATTACCATTATTCATTCTTTTCAGAAATTGAAACGGAACAATTATTAAAAATGTTGATTGGGCAATTTTGACAACCAGAGATTGATACCCCAGGGATTAACTAGTTTGTTTGAATTGATCTTGATTGCGAAGGTAGAGTAACGTTGATTGTATTATTGCATACATATATCTTGTATTTCAGATGTCGAACAAGTTGCAGGCGGAGTCGATATCTCTAACGGGGTCATTGTTTTAGCCAATTGAATTCTACTATGCAGAGAATTTTCGATATATCCTTCTGCAACCGTAGATGATTTCCATCCACCATGCCTTTTAATTGAAAGCTAGTCACCTCCTTGATTTGCCAACAATGTCGCTGAACTCCTTCGGAAACAGTGACCTGTGAAGTTACTTGCGCTATCAAGCTGAAGGTACTCAGCTATTCGCATTGGAATTTTGCCAATTGTATTAAGACCAACAGGTGAACAAATACACTTGCCATTGCGATATGTTAAAAAGAATTCATTAGTAGGAACAAAGAATTTGGTGCTTCAACAATAAATTTAGTAATTTGTTCTTCGGTTAATACTGCTGATTTTTTAGGCTGATGTTGCTTCGTTATCTGTTTTAAATACGCTATGAGTTTTGCATATTTAGATATATCCGTATTATCATATATTATTAAGCATGATTTTAACATAGAATAAGTGGACCATAATGATTTATTTGATTGTAAATTTTGAAAATAAACTATAGTCTATTTTTAAATTCGGAGGAGTGTTTTTAAATTGAAGCGCTAAAAAGGAGGCCTGCTATTTGTCAGTTTTCGGGAAGAATTACAATATGGAAATTTTACATGTCTACGGCCGCCATACTGTTACAACAGCTGTTATTGTATACATCGTTAATTTTGTCAGTGCGTTTCTGTTCAATTTTTTACGTTCAATTTGCGTTATAATAGTAAAATAGTTCTTTTAAGAACTGAATCGACTGATATACTCTCCGTGTAAATCATTTTCATAGCGTTTTTTTTGGATATGGAGGAGGTAGCAAGCACTTCTGGATCGCAAATTTCCCCGTTGAGAAGGCGAAAATTTGTGATCTTAGGACATCTATCTGTTGTTGAGAAGCTGAATATAGTAAATATATTCAAAAAATTACGTGCTGATAACCCCAGAATGAGGATTACTGCTATTGTCGCAAGAATATCGAGTATGATAGGTTAGTGTTATAATACATTACCATCATTAGGTATATATTATTATGTTATCTTGTTTTTAGGAGTGGCACGGTCTACTGTCTATCGTACCATAAAAGAATATAAGCAGAAAGGACAAGTTATCCCACCCAAGCAAAGTTCTGGAAGACACTCTTTAATTACTGATTATAGTGAAACCGTCAAGAATTCTATAAGGCAAATTATTCACAATTTTTTTTTATAAAAATGAGCTTCCTACACTTGATAAAGTGCTGAATGAAATCAAACAGCGTGATGATTTGCCACAGATGAGCTGTTCAACATTATACAAATTGATGAAAATGATAAACTTTAGGTCAGCGCCAATGTTCTAATTAATATGCAAAAAAAAAATTAGTATATAAGTACTCAAATTTATATTTTACATGCTTTGATATGTTAGAATAAATATGATATATTATTGTAGGTATATGAAGAGGAATCGAAAGAGTGTTTTGATAGAACGTGATGATATAATTAGGTGGAGAAGAAGATATTTGATGACAATTAAAGATTATCATCGTTAAAATCGGCAATTTATTATTTAGATGGAACATGGCTAAATGAAGGTCATACCAAACAATGAGTTTGGGTAGATGGCAATATAAGAAGTCGAAGATACTTTTACTAAAAGCAATCCAGAATATCACTACGGACAATTGGAAGAAATGTGTAGGCCATGTGATTAATGAAGAAAGAGGAATGTGTGAGTTAGATGGGTTGGTCGATGATATAATCGAGCCATTTATTATATCAGTGGGTGAAAATAGTTCAAGTGAAATGGAAAGTGATAGTGAATAATTATAAATTGTTACTGTTTCATATTGCAGTGATCTTGAATAAATAATAATATGTAAATAAATAAGTATAATCAAGATCACTCCAAGTTTTATTTAAATTAATTTTTACTTTATTCATTTTTACTATGATGTGTATATAAATATTCACTATATCGATAATTTACGAAAACTTTATTTTTATTTAAGTAAAACAATAAAAGGATCTTAGTAAATTTTTATAAGGTTATAATATTAAGACGTATCAAATGTTACATGAAAAGGAGCGAGCAGGTGTTTCCGGCACAGAGACTTCTGACATTGGCAAAGATCGACTGTGTAGACCGGCGCAAAAAGTATTGTTTATCAGGTGCACGGCTGAGTCATAAACGTATAGACGAATTTATATTCGCATGTTTGTTTACCTTTTTCAAGGATTATTAATACACTGTTTCCCCATGTGACCGATAAGGGCAGCACCGTCGATATACAATTTTGGAAGTGGATTCGTGTTTGCCGAAAGTTGCCGGATGTTTTTATAAAGAAATTTAAGCATAAAAGCGCGGACGGATAAAATTTCCGGGATTGCTTGGTGAAAACCGCAATATTAACTAGTCTAAAAGTAGGTGATAAACCACTTCCTCCTTCTTTTAAAAGGATTGCTCTTAAATCCGGACTTAGAATAATTTTTGAGACTTTTGATACTTATAAAATTTTAACAAGATTCAACGCATATAATATTTTATTTTTAACATGCAGCGCGTATCACATAGAAATGTCTAGATATATTTGAATAATTACTTATGTATGAGATACTTTTATTTATGAACTCGGTTTTTGAATTTATTTAATTTCATTTTATTTTCTTTTTTCTAGAGTGTTTTGTTTTGCATGTAGGGGTACTATGCCATACATTATGACAGAACCTTCTAGTAATTGTAATGATAACTTTGGATAGCATAATCATTTCATTTTCACATAATTTACTTTTCTTTTAAAATTATTTATCCTACAAAAGGTATTTGAAATTAATAATTTTGTTTTATGTGTGTATAGGTTATATATATATATATAAGTGAATTAAATTTTATTGAAAATTCATTATGGATGAGTTTGAAACGATGTACGAGGAGTTAAGGTGATTAAACGATATTTGTTATAAATGTGTGTATAGTGGCGTACCAAATTCTTTATTTGTAGTGGTGTTTTTGTATTGGAATTTCGCGAAAAAGGTAAAGTTTATTTTTTTTTAATGTATATATTATTTCTTTTGATATGTGTATTAAGTATATTTTTGTTGTATTTGGGTGTTCAATATTAACGTGTTGAATAATACATCAGGGATGTGTGAAATGAATTATGTCATAATTTAATTCATAGCATGGAGTCCTGGTGAATTTGAAAAAAAACACGAATTGGTCTTGGTGGTACTGCGTTTGGGAGCGAGAAAAGGCACCAGGCAGAACTAATCAGGGCTGAGTTAATTTATTGGATACGCAGAGACATTATTTTATTTCATTTTATTTATTTAATTTAAAATTTATATATTCCTTAAGGAGTGTGCACATTGTGATGTATGTTCGGGTTGCGTCCAACGAGTTGAAAAGGACATGCTCGTAGGGTGGAACTTTGGGATACTCATCTGTGTGAATTTGTTATCTGATGGTACTGTGTTGGGAGCGAGAAAAGGCGCCGGACAGGACTAATTAGGGCAAAGCCACTTCCTTAATGTCTATATTTTGTTAGCAAATAGTAGACCGTACAAATTTTATTTTTATTTATATTCCAGTACAATTCATCACGGGTAATTTATTTTATTTTTGATTGTTTACATGTATCTATGACAAATATTAATCATAATAATCACGTTCACATTTTCTTTTAGACATAAGTTTTTCACGACATCATAATGTCATTTATTCTTTATTACTTGTAATATTTTATTGATGATGATGTATAAATTTGAATTATGACTGAATATTGATTTTTGTGTGTAAATATTTGTAGATAAAAACTTTTGAATTCGTTTAAAATTATTTTATTTTAATAAATTAGATATTAAGATTTATTTTGTATTTTATTTCTTTACCTGACCTGGAGATAATTAAAGAGCAGGAGAATCAACTCATATTTTCTGCCCCTGAGAGAACTATTTATTTTCAAGCGGAGCTAGTTGCATGTAAAATGTTTTGCTTAACCTACCTTTCAGCAGAAAGTTCACCGTATCTTAGTCTAGCATAAGGCCTAGCACTAGGATGCGTGCTTGACTCTCAGTTACGCTTTAATTAAGTAAATTAAATTTATTTTATATATTTATAAATTTGTAAGAGTCACAGCATAATTATATGGCGACCAACGTAGTGGGGCAAAACTTTTACATTTTTAAACTGTTTAGATAAAAATTAATTGATTATTTAATATTCAAATAGCTGTGTAATTAAAGGGAGGTATTTTCACCTTTAAGTGCATTTGAATAATTAATAAATATAATTCACAAATAAAATTTTGTCAAGTGTTGATTTATTTTTCTCCACAAATAAGTCTCTTTAAGTGCCAGGACAGATAAAGTAAATATGTCTGAGTATAAGGGTGAGGGTGAAAATCCTGAAAGTGGTACAGATACCAAATATTTATTTGAAACGTACAGGGAACCACAAGGCATTTCCTCTGTGACAGATTCAGAAAAGACGCTACCTCTTGATGAGGATGAAAATGTAACTGAAAATGTAAAAATTGAAACGAAAGAAATGTCAGGCGGAGACAGATTTGATATTTTATTTGAAAAACTTTTCTGTAAATTGGAATGTGACAAGATAGATATGAATAAAAAGTTTGAAGAAAATAAAGAAGAAATGGAAAGGAACAAAAGGGAAATGAAAACTGAAATAAATAAAAAGTTGGATGAAAATAAAGCTGAGATGAAAGAAGAGATGAATAGAAATAAAATAGAGATACAAACTGTGGTAAAGTCAATGAATGAGAAGATTGACGAAAGAATTAAAGCCTGTAGAATGGAGATGTCTGCAATGAATGAGAAAATAAAAGAGGATGTGAAACAAAGCACAACACAGATCAATGAGAGAATAGAAGCGAGCGAAAAGAAGTGTAAGAATAGCAGTGAATTCTTAATAGATGAAATGAATGAGAGAGCTAGTGTAGCAAGAGAAAATTTTAAACAAATAGAAGAAAGGATTGGAGGACAAGATGAAAAAATACAATTCTTGGAACTGAAGGTGGACAGTAGTGCCATGTCAGTTCAGAAAGATGTTAAAAATTTAACAAGTAAGTTTGAAGACTGTAGGGTTAAATATGGTGCATGCACAGACTCTCTTTTAAAGCTACAGGATATGACATTAAATTGTCAAGATACAATTAAGAATTTAAAAACAAGAGTTGAACAAGGTACAATCACACCCGGTGTTGTACCACAACAGATATCTATTGGTACAGAAAACATACCTAAGTTTTCTGGATACAACAAAGACAACCCAATGGCATTTCTTAAAACCATTAAGACATACATTCGTGGTATTAATGATGATATGTCAAAATTACATTTCATGAGGGGGTGTCTTAGAGATTATGCATTATTATGGTACGACATGGTAATTGATGAGGTACAGACGTACGAAGAATTAGAAAATATGTTTATTAGACAGTACTGGGGACAAACTCAGCAAAGACGCATTAGACATGACCTTACCTTTGGAAAATATCGTTCTATTACGTCTAGAGAGAATTATGTTATTCGGAAATATTCTTTCTTGAAACATATACAACCTGTGATCCAGGAGTGTGACATTGTTACCCAATTAGCTAATCATTTTGAGCATGAGGTAGTACAAGCAGTTGCTTTACAGGGTATAGACACCGTTGAGCAACTCTTGGAATTGGTAAAGCGTCTGGACGACGTGGAAGATAGGAGTGTATCTCAGAATAAAAATGGGTATAAAGCAGGTAACAATGGTAACTATTATAATGCCCAGCAAAGATATAATGGTAATTACCATAATAACCAACAAAGATACAATGGTAATCGGTATCAGAATAATAGTTACCAGGGAGGAAGGGTGGAGAATGGTAACAACAAGAATATGAGTAATAGTAGTAATGGTAATAATAATAATTGGAGACAGGAGGGTCATGTAGGAAGGAAATACGAGAAAAATGAAACAGAAGATACCCGAGGATTTAATAACGTAATTATAGAAAATAAAGAAAATAAAACAGAAGCTGTAACAAGAGATGCGTCAAGAGGAGCAATAAAGAAGGACCTGGATTTTTGGTAGGTCCAACCAAAGGGAGAAAGAAGACACAACGAGGCAAGAGAAACGTCGTAGATTTAAGTAATATAACCACTAAATTTCCACTGGTAGATGTTAAAGTAGGGGATGCATATGGTGTAGCTATAATAGATAGTGAATTAGAATTGTCACTTTTAGATGGGGGATTATTTGATAAAAGGTTTGAAAAATTAGGTTTTTACAAGCAAGATAATGTATTTTGTATAAATATAGAGATGGGTGATGTAGAACTTGTAACACAATTTATTGTTACACCAAGATTAGAATATTGCTGCGTACTTGGGATGGATTTTTTGAGTCTATATACATCGAAATTGGAAAGGGAAAATAGAACCCTTCACAATAATAAAGTAAACATGTCTTGGAACAAAGGCGCTCAAGATGATAAAATATTAGTTAATAATTCAATCATTGATAATTTTGATAGGGACCTCACTTTAAAAATAAATAATGATAGTTTGATTGACAAGGATAAAGGTTCACACCATGTGGATGATCTTCAAAGGGAAGAGTCCATGTTTGCCACGGGTGACATAAATAATAAATGTACACACCATGTGGAGGGTCTTCAAAAGAAAGACGCCACGAAATATATGGGTGACATAATAAATAAATGTTCACACCGGGAAATAAATATGGGTGACAAAAATTTGATTTGCAACAAACAGATTAATAATGATAATGTGAGTGATCCTTTGACGAAAGATGTTAAATTATTTAATGGTAATGTAGATTTAGCAGTAGACTATGATAATTGTTTTAAAACAGAAACGACTCATCCATCTTCCCATAAGCAGAAATTAAGTGTTCAATTTAAAATTAAAAGTTTGTTAAAAGATGATATCATAGAAACTTTAGTATATAACTTAATGAACCCCATCACAGTAGTAATTAAGGAATATTTAGATTATTTAGAAAACATTGAGAATAATAAATTAAGTTTATGTTTATTTCAATCAATAAAACAACAGCTACAACTCCCCAAATTAATAGAAACATTATTGTTAATAAGTACTAATGCAAAGTGGTTTGTAAACGTTAATTCTCTTTGGTTGGTACAGCTATATAAATGTTTCGTGAAATTATATCCAATAGTGGTAAATTTATTAGTGAATTTAAATAAAATTGTTCATAAGGAACAAAATGTTTTACATTATGGGTATGTAAAGCCCGTACAGCACATATTAAACTCACATGATGAAAATGTGTCACATCATGTGAATGATAAAATGATTTTACAAGAGGGTGTGAAATTTATATGGACCCATGCGAGAATAGAGGTTTTGGATGCAGTTGAAAAGTACCCACAGCCCAGATATTTAAAAATGTTAAGAAGTTTTCCCAAAATAGTGGACTACAATTGCCACTTCATTTTAAGGGAACTCAATAATCAAATTATAATATTTGTGATACCAATGAAAGGTGTGAAATTTAAAGAATTTAAGTACACTTTTGTATATATATTTATAAGTAGTTTAATTAATTTAGGTGTTTTAAATGTCATTTGTTTAAACTTTCTCGTCATGAAAGGAGTGAAGTTTAAAATAAACTCCACGAGTTTTGCATATTTACTCCTGATTTGTATATAAATATAGATAGAATGAGCATATTATAGGGAAATTTCATGTCTCTATGCTTTATATCAATAATATTGTAAATAATGTATAAGTATATTAACTGGTATTTATGGGAAATCTTGAATTTATACCATTGGCATTAGCGATTCTCGCTTATAAATCGCAGATATTCCCATAGGGATATTTATGCAGTGATCTTGAATAAATAATAATATGTAAATAAATAAGTATAATCAAGATCACTCCAAGTTTTATTTAAATTAATTTTTACTTTATTCATTTTTACTATGATATGTATATAAATATTCACTATATCGATAATTTACGAAAACTTTATTTTTATTTAAGTAAAACAATAAAAGGATCTTAGTAAATTTTTATAAGGTTATAATATTAAGACGTATCAAATGTTACATGAAAAGGAGCGAGCAGGTGTTTCCGGCACAGAGACTTCTGACATTGGCAAAGATCGACTGTGTAGACCGGCGCAAAAAGTATTGTTTATCAGGTGCACGGCTGAGTCATAAACGTATAGACGAATTTATATTCGCATGTTTGTTTACCTTTTTCAAGGATTATTAATACACTGTTTCCCCATGTGACCGATAAGGGCATCACCGTCGATATACAATTTTGGAAGTGGATTCGTGTTTGCCGAAAGTTGCCGGATGTTTTTATAAAGAAATTTAAGCATAAAAGCGCGGACGGATAAAATTTCCGGGATTGCTTGGTGAAAACCGCAATATTAACTAGTCTAAAAGTAGGTGATAAACCACTTCCTCCTTCTTTTAAAAGGATTGCTCTTAAATCCGGACTTAGAATAATTTTTGAGACTTTTGATACTTATAAAATTTTAACAAGATTCAACGCATATAATATTTTATTTTTAACATGCAGCGCGTATCACATAGAAATGTCTAGATATATTTGAATAATTACTTATGTATGAGATACTTTTATTTATGAACTCGGTTTTTGAATTTATTTAATTTCATTTTATTTTCTTTTTTCTAGAGTGTTTTGTTTTGCATGTAGGGGTACTATGCCATACATTATGACAGAACCTTCTAGTAATTGTAATGATAACTTTGGATAGCATAATCATTTCATTTTCACATAATTTACTTTTCTTTTAAAATTATTTATCCTACAAAAGGTATTTGAAATTAATAATTTTGTTTTATGTGTGTATAGGTTATATATATATATATATAAGTGAATTAAATTTTATTGAAAATTCATTATGGATGAGTTTGAAACGATGTACGAGGAGTTAAGGTGATTAAACGATATTTGTTATAAATGTGTGTATAGTGGCGTACCAAATTCTTTATTTGTAGTGGTGTTTTTGTATTGGAATTTCGCGAAAAAGGTAAAGTTTATTTTTTTTTAATGTATATATTATTTCTTTTGATATGTGTATTAAGTATATTTTTGTTGTATTTGGGTGTTCAATATTAACGTGTTGAATAATACATCAGGGATGTGTGAAATGAATTATGTCATAATTTAATTCATAGCATGGAGTCCTGGTGAATTTGAAAAAAAACACGAATTGGTCTTGGTGGTACTGCGTTTGGGAGCGAGAAAAGGCACCAGGCAGAACTAATCAGGGCTGAGTTAATTTATTGGATACGCAGAGACATTATTTTATTTCATTTTATTTATTTAATTTAAAATTTATATATTCCTTAAGGAGTGTGCACATTGTGATGTATGTTCGGGTTGCGTCCAACGAGTTGAAAAGGACATGCTCGTAGGGTGGAACTTTGGGATACTCATCTGTGTGAATTTGTTATCTGATGGTACTGTGTTGGGAGCGAGAAAAGGCGCCGGACAGGACTAATTAGGGCAAAGCCACTTCCTTAATGTCTATATTTTGTTAGCAAATAGTAGACCGTACAAATTTTATTTTTATTTATATTCCAGTACAATTCATCACGGGTAATTTATTTTATTTTTGATTGTTTACATGTATCTATGACAAATATTAATCATAATAATCACGTTCACATTTTCTTTTAGACATAAGTTTTTCACGACATCATAATGTCATTTATTCTTTATTACTTGTAATATTTTATTGATGATGATGTATAAATTTGAATTATGACTGAATATTGATTTTTGTGTGTAAATATTTGTAGATAAAAACTTTTGAATTCGTTTAAAATTATTTTATTTTAATAAATTAGATATTAAGATTTATTTTGTATTTTATTTCTTTACCTGACCTGGAGATAATTAAAGAGCAGGAGAATCAACTCATATTTTCTGCCCCTGAGAGAACTATTTATTTTCAAGCGGAGCTAGTTGCATGTAAAATGTTTTGCTTAACCTACCTTTCAGCAGAAAGTTCACCGTATCTTAGTCTAGCATAAGGCCTAGCACTAGGATGCGTGCTTGACTCTCAGTTACGCTTTAATTAAGTAAATTAAATTTATTTTATATATTTATAAATTTGTAAGAGTCACAGCAATATGTATATGCTATAATTAATATTTGTCTAAATTTTTGTTCGCTTGTAAATAATCATATAAGAATAAGAACCATCTGTGTTTTCTTTTTAAATTTGAAAATATACAAATCACCTTTAAAACTTTTAATTTAAGCATTTCACTTACGATGATGATTCCTTTTTATTTCAAATTAAAATTATCTAATTTTTTAAATAAATTTTTAATTAATTACTTGACTACAATTTATATAAAATCGTCGCTAGTTTTAAAACTGCCGCCAAAAAGTAATTTTCCAAAATTCCATTGTGTAAACGCGCCTTTTTATTTTACTCCTCCGAATTAAAAAATAGACTATAATAAACAATTATCGGAGTATTTTTGTATATTTTTAGATCTAGCCCAAGTTACGAATTTAGTATAAGTGTTTTTGTATACGTTTTTTGATTTTATGGGTAATAAATTATCCACTGCAATATTGGCAGCTTCGCGAATTTCAGGCGGTATACATTGCATTACATTATCAGAATTCATGTTGTTGGTGAGGTTTTTATTTTGTATGGAATTTTTTGAATTTGATAATTTTAAATTAAATGTCACTTCAAATAATCAATACCGCCAACTCAATTTTTTTTAATTAATATCAAGAGATTAGTAGTGTGTCATAAACGATAACGTATTTAACAATATGTATTATTATTAGGGAGCGGAATCGAGCGAGTCATGACTCATCGCCCATGGGCGCGCTATTGAAATGTTGTATTTTTAAAGAGGTTTTAATTTTATTTATATAATTGAATAACCACATCTAATGTGGTTAATCCATTTTTACTTTCTTATACGTAGTATAAGGAAGTAATGTGAAACATTTCGCGAATTCGTGTCCATAAAGCGCTCGCCTTTCGGCTCGCGCTTTAAACTGGTCACTCATTCGCGAAATATGATTTCACGCACTTGGTTCGTAAATAACTATTTCATTGCCCTCGATCCCTCTATGTCCTGGCACCCAGATCAGTTTTACCTTATTCCGGACTGCCAGCAATTTAAGTTCTTCGAGATATTTCCAGAAACAGTCTTGATGACACCTCTTGGCTTGATATTGCCTTTAGTGCCGCTTGACTGTCAGATAATATAAGAATCCGCCGGTGACTGACGGCATTCCTATTGTTCTCTATAGCACATTGGAGTATAGCATACACCTCCGCCTGAAAGGCAGATGCATACCTCCCCAGTGCATAGTATTTGCTCTGACTAGCAGAGTAGATTCCTGCTGTCTGTGTACCAGGTTTGGTCCCGCCTGCTATTACCTAGCATACCATTATACCATTCAGGTCTTTCTGGAAAGTTTACTTCGAATGGTCTGTAGGTCTGTATGCTATATTGCTTTACCATGTGGTCCGTTTTCATGTTTAAGACATAGTTAATATTAATATAATAATAAATATTTTTATTAATGTAACCAATACACTCAAATATAAATAAGATCAAACATAACATCAATACACTCCATGTAAATCAACTAATGAGTTTATATACTGGCATTAACACATTAAACTAAATACACTTAAATAGTTCTGATATTAGCAAAATAAAATAATGGACAAAACAAACTCTAACTAGAATTATACATTGTTCAGAGTATTGGAAGTTGGAAGCACATCTGAATGATATAAGAAGAATGATAAAAATATGAAAGAACATGATACGCATATTAAATATTTCAAAATATGTGTTTTGATTATTTATATGTATGTAACAATTTGTATTAAATATAAGATGATAGAAAGTGTAATAAGTAATGCATAATTATATCCGCAATATGTCAATAAGTATAAGATCAATGTATCATATACTAAATCTATAATATCCATAACATCATTTAAATTATCAGGAAGTTTTATAGAGCAGTTATAATAAAGAATCGTACTAATTCCGTACAAAACCCGAGGAAGCACAATGATATGTAGCTGTAGGCATAGACGCCGAGTAAATATTGGAAGTGGACTTTATTGAGACGAAAGAAAGAATCAACAGGAGATGGCAATAATACCGTAGCCTATGTTCAGTGTCAACACACCATAGTGTCGATATCAAACAGCCTCCGGTTATTCATTTGTCCTCTTATAAAAATATCTACTGTTAGATATTCTGACGCGTATACAATATTATGTCCGAAAAAATAATTTAACACGTGGCCTGCTAATTCTCTTCTTCTGTTAAATAGGAAATGCCGAAAATGGAAAAAAAAGTAAATATATTTGGTATACAGAATTCTTTTATAAATTAATGAAAACTATGAGAAAATTTAATTATGAAATATTACTTGTGGTAAATATAGTTTTTGAAGTGAAAACTTCTATGGGCGCGTTGATGCATTGATTGTTGGGCAGTGAAAGAGACTGAGCCGTTACGCTCGGAATGTAACGCTCGTTCGGGTAAAGTCGGCTCGAGTCGCGCTCGGCTTTGTATTATAACACTAACTAGCGGTATTTAATTTCAATTGAATTGAAATTTAGAATAAATACGCGAAATATTGTATTTTTATTTTCTGAAAAATTCTTGTCAGCGTGCAGATGCGATCCCGAGCCGCCCGGGTGTAAGGCCGGCATATTACCATTAGACCAGCGCGGGTACTCGTATGAGAATTATAATATTTGTATATATATATGCGTACGTATGAATTTTTGAAGTGAAAACTTGATCAGACCCAACGAAATGTACTAGAATAATGTATACACAATAATAATAAATACATATTTTTTAAATGTAATATAGAACGACAAAAGAAGTTGTATTTCGTATTATTAACCTCGCCTTGATGAAGTTTTCACTTCTGCCGTGTGGTCTTAAGCACACCCATTCTTTTTTTTTTCGTTTAAACAATAATGAATAGTTATTTGTTTGTTTTTCTAATTATGAGACAAAGTAAAGGCATATTGAAAAGTATGCCAATTATAAGCTTGTGGTTATGTCGCAATATTTGTCCTATTATACTAGACCGGATTTCTATAAAAAATGTGTAAATTACAAATTTATAACTATTTTTTTAATAATCCCAATTTCAAAATGACAAGTTATTAGACGACATCGAGTCAAATCATTGATTATTTTGAGAAAAACATTTATGTTTATGAAACAAAAAATATTTTTTTCAAAACATGACTGTTATTTGTTTACGAACATTGTAAGTAATGCTTAAGAATACAAAATCTCATTTTGATGAATTGAAGGATTTGTTTATCAGCCCACACAGAATTTGAAAGAGATTTCAGATCAGTTAATCAAGTGTACAATACAAAATTCCAAATAACCCTCGTGAATCAAAATTGAATACACTTTAAGACAATGACTATGGGAAAGCGACCAAGATGTTAAAAGCGTGTCACGTTCAATTTTATTTGAAATCGTTCGTAATAAGACACAACAAATTTTTCATTTTACTTTTGAATGTTAATTGTGATGATACAATTACTATCACATTCCCCTGTCAACTGTCAACTAGAGACAATTTATGCACGCCAACATACAAAAATTGTACACAATAATGATTTACTTTACTGCCGACTTTGGACATTTTACTGCCAATTTCAGATAATAGTTATTTATGTACCAAGTCAGTAAATTGATACTTTATCGAACAAGTCTGATTTACGAGCCAAGCGGGTGAAGCGAGCGCGGCGAATAAAAGACGAGTTCGATAAAGGTACTTTACTGACGTGGTGCATACAAAATTTTATCGCTAATCGTGAAGATTGTTAATTTTAAAAATAAAGATATAATAACTTATGACAGTTTATGACAGTGACAAACGATTTATGTTTAAAGTCATCAGTCATGGCGACGTTGACAGATATTAGCGGCAGGTAAAGTACTTTATTTTACAGTACGATAAAGTGTTTGTTTACCTGCGTAAAACGCTATGGTAACGCATCGCTTTATTGACGGTTGGCGATAAAAGAATTATTAAAACTTTTACTGTTTTCCATACACAGACCGCGTCCTGCACGGTGAATCACCTTGTATTATTAAACAGCAAATTCTATGTGAAACAGCGTTGTATGTTTCCAAGACATGAAGTAGGCCCAGAAAGTAGCACTGGTAACCAATGTTGTATGCGAAAATGATTATTCTTCTATCATTAAAATTACCGTAAAAAAATCAATCTATAGTTTTACAATCACAAAGATATAATTGTAGGTTATTTCTTGAATAATTTTTAAATGTTGTTTTACATTTTGCCAAGTAATAAATCGACGAATTTAGCCATAAACAATTATAATAGTCTTAATAAATCGGGAGCATTTTACTATTACCTATTACTAATAAAGGAAAAAAATGTTTTTAATAATCTTGATATTACTATTAATTTAATTCTATTAGCTATTTAGTTATTAGAACTTTCTAGAAATCAGAGATTGAATAGAACAGTTTTTGATACAAAAGCAAACAAGAGGTGAAAATAAAAGTACGGAAATGACAGACAAGAACTACATAACATAATTAGATGATAATTAACGAGAGGACACCGACATTTTCGTAATGGCTTACAGAATGTGACCCCAATTGTCAACTATGAAATATATTAAAAACTACGGCGACAAATTCAAACGTACCTAAACATTAAAAATCACACTGTATATATTTACGGAGAAACATGATTTTCTCACATTTTTGAGGTTTATGCACATTTATTTGATCTTATGATAGGTAGATACTACCACTATATTATTTTTTTTATTAGGATGAAATTTTCAAGGTTAAATAATTTTGACCATACTATATTTGACCAATAAATGTTTAAGTGGTATTTTTTGGCAAATATTTACTAAGCAGAAATTGTAATTTTATTATAAATAGGTACAAAATGTCTCTTATATAATTTTGCTACAATATCTAATCCCTGAGGCTCACATATTTTCCAACGTGCGTGCATGAAAGATGTGTAATTTCATATTTAAAAGTAATTGTTTTCAATAATATTGGAATATATCTTCTTCTGTTGTGTTTTACAAAAAAAGAGGCAAATATGTATACACCAATGAATGTTGAGGTTTCAAGGATTTTCGAATATTTGTAATGTATAATAAGTACATATATCTTCTAAAGGAATTTATTATTATGTCAAACCTGTAATTTATCAGAGACCTATATTAAATATTTATTTTATGAAAGTAGATTTGTGTGCAAACAATAAAATAAATGAAAATACTAGAAATGCATTTTTATATGTAATTTCGAATTTAGTTTTATAAATATCTCAAATTAACTAATACAGATATCGATAATAAAGTTTGATTTAAGAAAATTAGACATCTACAATTGTGACAAATTTAATTATTACAAGTTTCCTAAAATTTTAATTATTACAGCAAGCTGTACTAGAAAACGATTAACAACAGATAACGTTTTCATGTTCATCGTTAGATTTAGCAATTTAACAGCAGATGGGGCGACCACCGAAGTCAGTCATGAGCTATAACAGATTGTACATAGATGTCGCGCTTGTAGCATAAAATTTTTGCTAATATAACTACATTATTATTTTAAAAGAATAGGTATATTATATTTTCAGAGTTTTGTGGAACATCAATAAAAGAATAGTAATATTAATTTGCAATATTTAGAGAAAAATATAACTTCCATCAGAATCATCAAAGAATGTGACCGATCTGTGACGTATCATAAAGCAATACAATTTAATTAAATTAGACCGTGATAAATTGAAAAGAAAAACGGCAAATGCAGATGGAGAATACTGCGCGATTCCAAAACCCAATTAAAATTTTACCTCACTCGTTCGCTAGTAGTATATGAAACGAACAAAAAACAATCGAACGGAAAACAAAAGACACAATTAAAACAAAAAGCAATATGAACAAAAAGCAGTGCCTGCCTGGATCCCTAGTTAATCACTAAAATGGCGTCTACTGTTTTCCCATGTGTTTTTATTGTGTTGTAAATTAAAATAGGCGCATACAATGGACTTCCGTGTGGGGGTCGCGTCTCACGCGGACGTGTGCAAGTTTGCGATTGCTGATGTCGAACTGAATGCGACGTACCAATACCCAGGAGGGCTTATTTTTAGGTCCTGAATTTACAATTTATTCTCACTTAACATATATACATTAGTCTTAACATATGATGTGCATATGTAAGTACAATATGGATGTATATTGTTATATATATGTATAAAAAGAATAGATGTTACGTGCTAATTTTGACTTATGAAATATCTGGTTGTAGGTGATTGGTTTGAGTTCGGACAATAAGTTAGAGCTTTAGGGAATTGTTCTTCGTCTTTTGATGTTACGCCTTAAAGAATAAAGTATTATTTTCGTTATAGACGTTATATGAATTAATAGGGCCTCAGTCTTGCATGTACATATTAGGTATATGTATTATTAAGAATATTAGAAATATCTACCAGATATTTTCGAAACAACGAAGAATATTTTGTACACAGCTTTATTCAAGCAAAGAGGATTTCACTTTCGAAATGCATTGCTCATACAACCAAACTTAAAATGATTAGATTATAAGGCCAGTGATTTCATCATCGTTTCAGAATCGTATAGGTAATTAATAATGAAATATTTCATGTAGAAATAATGTGTTGTCGCAATAATTTTTTTATTTAGAAACGGAGTTTACTGAAAAAGTTTTATTCTTCATTGTTTTTGAAGGCAAGTTTGTCATTTTTTATTTTACTTTTCAGAGAGATTAAAAACGTGTTCTTTCCGCTTATGTAATAGTTATTTACAATTCAATTAGTGTGCGCTGGGCACTTTCTTAATAATAATATTTTGAGGATTGTCTTGAAGGTAGTTTCTCTACTTACCAACTTATTCTAAGTAGTTGACATATGGCATTACATAGGATTTTCTTACAATTACTCTTTCAAAATTATTGAAGCTTCAAACATCAATCTTTTAACCACTACAGAGTAAAAGTTTATTTCAGGTCCGGTAGTATAGATTAACCTCTATTATGCAATAAAAAACTATGCCCTATACGTCCATCTATGAGCAGTTTGTAATTTTCTAGACATCTGTCAATAAATTTAGTATATTATTTTATTCAAAATTTGTCAGGGACAATTTCTTTGAGAAATGTGATATAATTCTGCTTTGGAATTTCATTTACTAGTGAGTTTTACGAATATTAATAACCAACAACTTACTGTTATCATATTCTTCATTCTATGCTTAGGATAGACGGACCAATATGATTCGGTTCAAAATTAGGAAATACGCCTTTGCTTATCGTACTTACTGTTATATCCGCACTACGACATCATCTTATACGATGAAAGTTTTAAGGCGGATTTATGCATCCATTTACATTTACATTTAATTCAAAATTTAATTTTCATTTAATTCTCATTTATATTTTTTAAATGTCCCATTCTTACAAACCAATATACGACAAGATAAATGAGAATGAACGCATGCGCACAAACAAAAATACGCCAATACGCCGATGACACAGTATAAACATATCCAGTAGTTGCAGTCGCTGTCGGCACCTTTGATCTTTAGAAACCAAGTTGTATGTTCGCGCATTGTAATGCGCAATGTCGCATAGCGGAGAGATCGGAAAGTTATTAAATAAGCAGGTCCGAATCTAGCCCTATTTTAAAATAATCGGGGCCGGACTAACTAAATTGGTTAATAAATGAAAATATTGAAATTAGTAATATTTAAACAATAATTATGTACGTCATGCATATCATTGTCTTAGATTTGAAACTTGAAGCCAATTTAACAAATTTTACAAAATGTTGAAAACTATTTTGGAAAATAACCTAATAGATGTAATAAAATGATTTGGAAGAAAATTATACATTTTAATGCTAGTTTGAATATATGAGTTACATTTAAATTTTACAATATTTGACATGTATTATAAATGTTACATAATAAGAATTGTCTTACTTTTTTTATTTTGTGTTTTAAAGTTTCTATTTGCAAATTTAAGTGTATAGTAAATGCGAACTCTTATGTATAAGCAAAGTAAGTAATCGTGTGGAAAATTTTGACATGGACTAATAAATTGTATTTCTTGGAGCTGGGCTTTAATTTGTGACCCAACGTTTGGACCCACTGACAACTGAGGAAAAATGGAAGGAAATGTTTCTTCTAATTGTAGATACTCAATAAAATTGGAACAGGGCATCGGTAATTTACCAAATATATCTCTTTCCTTATTCTGATAGGCTTCGAAGTAGCAAAACATATTGTTTTCATTAAGTTCTGAATTACATTTTGAAAAGGCAATGCACTGCTCACACTGATGTCTAGAAAGACACTTCTTAAACAAATAACCAGCGATATACACAACAGAAATTAGAAATAATCTTTCAATCGTATTAAAGATTATAGCTTTTAAATCATTTACCTTACAAGAATTATTTATAAAAAAGTTTGCCAGTGGCTGTTTCCAATTTGAATAAACACCTCTAGCCATCAAAACCAATGCATTATTAGCTGGACTGTATGTTTTTGTAGTGGTTTCATGACAGCCTATTATTTCATCTTTAGATCTATTATAAAAAAGAAATGTCTTTAATGACATTTCGTCAATACACAGCACACAATGTCTGGCTTCTTCACTCATCATTTCAACTTTTCTTTGTATCACCATAAAAAGAAAGTCATTCAACCACACTGTTATGTTCCATTTACTGGTTAATCTGCATAAAGTTGCTTTTGATGGTAAATGGAGAATATCAGATAAAACTCTATAAACTTAAGGATTGAGAAAATATATAGTCAACACAAACTGTTTAAATTCATTTGAGCCTGAAATCATGAGCCCTTTTACTTGGTAATTTCAGCTGCATTTTAAACAGATTTACTGTGGCCTCATTGAAATGGCTTTCATAAAATGGATTTTCGTTCTCTGTCACAGTAGAAACCTTCCCTTCCGCTTTCTGTAGAACACCTTTTAAATACCGAATCTGTTTTTAATTTGCACTTCCTGGGACTTGTAACTGACAGGCTTTGTGGTGTTTGCACATAAATTTTAGCTAAACATAAGAAATATAATTTAATGATATCAAAAGTGTTATTACCTGTATGAGCTTCAGTATGTTGATCGGTAATCACATTAACATCTTTACTTATGCCTGGTAGGGATCATCCTTTAACACCGGTGTAACATCTGTACATTCTGTAAATAGAATTATCCTATTTAAAAAAAGGTGTAGGTATGTGATCTTGGTTGTTAGAAAAATCACAAAAGCATCAAAATCAAATAAATATAGCAAATCTAGTTGCAATCAAGGTATTTGTAATTAATTTAATATAATCATCCTTTAAAAGCATTTCTAATTAAGAAAATATTAATTTCAAAAAATAAACAGATGATTTTATAAGTTTATCTTTATCCTTGGGCTTACCTGTAAGAAATAAAGTGGGCACTGCAGTAATTTCTAGCCTGTTCTTCATTACATTTTTGAAGTAACACTCTTCAAAATGAATGCTACAGACTTTGGCATTTTTCTTTACAGAACTTGTTTCTCCAATTGGAGCAATCCATTCCTTACGCCTAGTGCAGAAAAAATTATTAATCATATGCAACTATTATTATATACAAGTATGCTTGAATGATGTAGCAATTTAACCAATAATAATTTACGTCAATATTTTTTTTTATATTATACAATAACTTTTTATAAATTCTATAATCCTTTATGTCGTACTTATGTGCACGTATATCTGAATGTTTATTTGAATTTTGCGCTTACCTTATTTCCTCAGATGGAATATTAAAAAAACTAATGTCTTTTATGTCCTTTGAATACACACTTTTACGCTGCGGTACACAACACTTTATACTCATTGTGCCAGTGGCGGCTGGTGAGCGCGTTTTGGCGGTGCAGTTGCGTGGACGGGACTGGTTCGTTTGTTGTCGGTGATATGCTCGACATCTGGGAGTACATCGCCGATAATGGGCGAGTCGGTCTTGTCTGTGTGGTTGCTCACGCCCCGAGCCGCCACTGCATTGTGCTCGATTAATTTAACACACTAAATCAAACAAATCCTTCGCAATTATACACAAAAACCTGATTCACTTTAAAAATGGTTGGTTATGTTCAAAGCTTCAAGATTTGTTGACCAACAAACTATAAAGAAGTCTAATTCTGTTTCTTACCGTCACTGCGACACTGCGCATTACAATGCGCAAGAAACTACTTGGTCTCAATAAATTTTGGGAGTGCAACTACTGGAAAGGTTTATACCAGTGGTTCTCAACCTTTTTTCGCCTAGCGCCCACTTACTGGATTTTGTATAGATCCCAGCGCCCACTGCAGAAAATCGCGAAGGGACACGTCATGGACTACGACTATGGATTATGGACTAGTTAACCTGGGCACAGTAATTAAAACAAGAAGTAATAAATTCTACCTCTAAATTTATTTAAAAATATTAATTAATACAAACAAAAATTATTATTGAAATATAGAATTTTATTTAACAAAATTAAATTAATAAATTTATGAGCCCAACCCATGCAGTCTTCACTAATGCGATCCTTGAGGTTGGTGCTTGCTCACCAGCTCTTTCACGCGAGGAGTCAGCAGAGACAAATAAAGCCGCAAGTCCCCTCTGTTGACCATGTCCAGCCTTTTCCTCTTGTTTGAGTGCAGAAATGTAGCCGCACTAAATCCGGTTTCCACTAAATATGAAGTCGGAAACGTGAGAAGAAGCTTGTGAACAATTCCCCACATTGTAGGGAATAGTCCTGCCATGCTGTGGTTCTGCCAGAGTTTCTTGAAGCCTGTTTTGATTCGGACTTTGCAATCCTCGTTGTTGCGAAGTTCCACCAACTCCTCCTGCAATTTAACGTCAACGTCTTCCAGCACGACTCCAAACGGGTCAGTGATCCAGGCAGGTACATCCAGTTCGATGAGGTCTTGGAAGCGCGAAGTAAGGTCCTCTTTTAGTTGCTGAAGATGAGCCCCATATCGAAGAAGATGTCTCTGTCATTTGATTAATTTCACTAAATTGGTAAAGTTCTTTCCTAACGATAATACTGCGGAGAAGGGCCAGCTTGTCGATAAAGGTGGTCACTGCGCTCTTGCAGTCGATGAGTGTCACCAGTTTACCTTGAATCTGGAGAGACAACTCGTTGAGTTTCCTGAAGATTGTAGCCAAGTAGAAAATGTCGAATTTGTGTTTCTTCAGCTCACCCGCCAACTTCTCATGTTTGACTTGCAGGAAAGTGACACCTGAATCGAACATTTCACAGAATCGAGCCAAGCAGTTGCCCTTAGAGAGCCATCTCACCTCGGTGTGAAGCAGCAGCCGATTGTAGATCTCGTCATTTTTCTGGCACAGGTTGCGGAATAGTCGATCGCTTTTTGCATTTGTTTTTATTACGTTCACGGCCGTGATCACGAGATTGAGAGAGTCATGAAGGCTGGGGGTCAGCCGTTTCGCTGCAAGATGCTCTCTGTGCGCTACGCAATGTATGCAGATGATATCTGGATGCTCCTTCTTGAGAAGAGCAAGGAACCCCTTGTATCGCCCAACCATGGCTGGTGCTCCATCTGTTGCGCAGGAGTGAATGTTGATTAGCGGGATTTCCTTTTCTTCAAAGTACTTCTTGACAGCAGCAAAGATGGATGTACCAGTTGTGTCAAGGGGTAAGGACTCTGCAAACAACATGTCCTCTTTTGTTTCTCCAGTTTCGTCGAAGTACCTCACGTAAGACATGAGAAGGGCAGTGTTATCACTCAAAGTCGATTCATCAAGCTGGATGGAAAAGTTGGTCTTCTTGAGAATGTCCACCAACTGGATTTCGACATCACTTGCCATCTCATCTATTCTTCTGGAGACCGTGTCGTTGCTAAGGGGGATAGCCTTCACTATTTCTGTCGCATTCCTATGTAAGACAGTCGAAATCACCTCTTTCACGGCAGGCAGAATCAGTGTTTCCCCTACAGTGTGCGGCTTGCCAGCCTTTGCAATCATATATGCAATGTTATATGATGCCAGCAGGCCATCACGCTGAATCTCTGTCACCTTGGCAAAAGCAGACGAAATGGACGGGGTAGTTTTCTCCCTGTCATCACGCAGTTTCTTGAAGTATTCTGCGGGCTTGTCCTTTTTGTCCGAATGCATCTTTTCTAGATGGTCACGCATACGAGAGGGTTTCATACCTTCATTTGAGAAGACATTGGAACAAATGAGGCACATCGGTCTTGTGCGATCCGCTGGGCTTGGTACGAAACCGAAGGCTATATAGTCGACCGAATACTGGCGTACCACCTTCTGCTCTTTGCCTGGAGGGGCCATTGCTGTCGTGTAAAAAAGACCGATGTTAAACAATGTTAAACAATTTTGGTTGGAGCAATATAATTAAAGTATTTTGTATAAGTTAGATTTCTAAAATAATTTGAGTTATTAAAAACATTACCAACATCAATAAATGATTATTACCTGTAATAAACGGTTTTCGATTATAAAAATTGCTCTACCTAGTTTTAATTCAGCTCAAATATATATTGTTTATTTTATAACAGAACCGTGTGTGCTAAATGTACAATATTTTTGATTAACACTATGTTAGTTAATCACACAACTATCGCACACTGAATATTTGTCTCTGTTCGAACGTTATCGCTGACTATCGTAAATAGAATGAATCATGCGAATAATGACTTCGCTATATATACCGCACTGCATGGAATTCTCTGCAAGTTGAACTCTCTCGACCTTGGAACATTCGAGATGCGGTCCACTATACTCACGTTGACTCACAGAGTCCGCGCGTTGCGTCATAGATACAATAACATAGTTAAGCACAGAAATAGAAACAGCATGTACGTAACCATAGCAACGATGGGGTTAACAATGCATAATAGGAACATTTGTGAGCGCGGATATTAAACATTTTGCATTTTTGTATAGTTTTACTAATTTTTTACAATTTTTTACTGTGTAGTGTAGCTTTACCTTTACACCGTACAGCGCCCACCCAAAATCCTCCAGCGCCCACTGGTGGGCGCTACCGCCCACGTTGAGAACCACTGGTTTATACTGTGCCGATGATAAATGTCATATAACCCGAAATTTCATTCGAATGAAATGTATATAAAAATGTTTAATAACAGTGACAGCGAAGAGGAAATAATGAGTTTATTTTTAAACGTATTAATTGCAACAAAGAACCGTAAAAAGCGACGAAATCGGAGATACGCAGTTCGTCCGATCAACAGACTTCCTGACGAAAAAGGATTCTTCAATAATTTATTGAAGAATATGAAAACACATGATCATGAGTGTTTTTTTTATATATACGAGAATGTCCCCAGAATTGTTTGATATTTTATTAAAATTAATAAAGCCATATTTAAAAAAAATGTATCTAAAAACGCGTTGCCTCCTGCTCATCGGATTTTAATTACGTTGCAGTTAGTATATTTTTAAAAGAGCATTTACATGAATTTACAATTTCTTTAATTTTAGCTACTTATCAGAAGGCTGTTCTATGTAAGAAATTGCTTTGGGACACTATGTTGGGCACAGCACGGTTTGTGTACCTAATAATTCATGAAATTACAAAAATATTGTGGGAAGTAGTGATGCCATTATTCATAAAACCTCCAACTGTAGAAGACTTTGTTCAAATAAGAAATGGCTTTTTTAAACGATGGAATATGCCCAATTGTATAGCAGCAGTTGATGGCAAACATATCACAATGCAGTCACCTAAATATTCTGGATCAACATACTATAATTATAAACATAACCATAGCATAATTTTAATGGCAGCTTGTGATGCATATTATAAATGTACAATGGTCGATATTGGTGCTGCAGGAAACAACCATGATGCAACTCTATTTAAATTGTCTGGATTTGGACGTTCTCTTCTTGATAAAACTTTAAATATTCCTTTATCAAAAGAATTTCCTAATTATAATATTGTTTTGCCACATTTTATTGTTGGGGATGCTGCTTTCCCTTTGAGTGAAAATATTATGAGACCATACCCTGGTGAAAATTTAGAGAACGAAAAAAAAGTATTTAATTACAGGCTCTCTAGATGCATTGAAAATACATTCGGCATCCTTGCGTCAAGATGGAGAATACTACGTAAACCAATAATTGCAAATGTGGAAACAGTAGAAAATATTGTAATGACTGTAGTAGTTCTCCACAATTATTTACAAAAATCAGAAGAAGATATTCCTGAGTCAGAACGAAAATATTGTCCAACAGGTTTTGTAGATTCTGACTTAGTAAATGGAAATGTGCAGTTGGGGACCTGGAGAGATGCCCCACATCAGCTCCGAAGTGTAAGAAGACTAGGCTCAAATAATGCAACAACACATGTTAAACAAAATAGAGATAAATATGTAATTATTTTAGTTGTAATGTTGGAGCCGTGCCTTGGCAATTGGAAAAAAATATGATTGGGAGAATCCAGGCAAATTCAAACTTTTAGTGTATTTACAAAAAACATATCCTTATTTTTATGTTAACAACTTATATACAAAAAATAAATAAAAACAAAACTAATATATTAAAAAACACAACTTATTTCTTTTCTTCCATTATATCCATGAAGAGATCTAAACTTTGTATTTTATAGCTGTTTTTTCTCTTTCATTTTTAATGTCTCGCAAGTGATAATACACTTGCTTTGAAAAGCACATGTCGGCGTTTTCTGGCTCAGCTTTCTCCTTTTTCTTCTCAAAATATTGTTGAACGTTATCAATAGCCGCATTTAGATTTTCATCTACACTAGACTTAATTTTTTTTTTTTTGATATTTCCTTGTCGCAATTCTGTTATTGACGCTGGCGATGAAGTACCAGCAATTTGTGAAAACGAGGAGGAGCTTTGTGTCAATACTGGGGTAAACAGTTCTGCTTCAGATTGTAGATATCCGTTCTCTGGCTGTGGTGAAGGTATTTCTATGTATAATTGTTGCACATGTACACTACTTTCCTCTGTGCCTTGTTCAATATTATCAATATTTCCTTTCGTTCTGTAACAATCAATATTATGCTTTAGAAATGAACAACACTCTAATAAGAAATTATACTACTTACTTCCTTTTAATTAAATGCTGGTCTAAAAAACCTAATGCGTCGTAGAAAGGCCATTTTCCTTTGTAACCACCAGCCGAACCTGATGGTTTTGCCAGTTCTCTTCTTTCTGTGTTGTACCGTGTTCTCAGAACTGACCATCTTTGTTCACATTCTCCACCTAAATAAAAATTGTTTATTATTCATTCAAGTATTATGATTATTCTAACCTACCTTTTTTATTTAATTTTTCGCCTATGCTTTGCCATACATTTTTCTTGGCTTCTCTATTTTTAAATAACGGCTCGCTCTTATCATATATAAATGAATGCTTTCTAATGAGCTCGATTAGCATAGCATCATTTATTTCGGACATTTTAACACAAGTAACTAACAGAGATATAGAGAGGGGAGAATGCTCTTGAACCACTGCGCATCTAATTTTTACGCGACGCAATGATCGCCGCCATTTTGACCCAGGAATGTCATGAGTGGCTTTGTTTATGTTTATCTAGGTTATGTTTGCGGTGTATTACGAAATTATTGTGTTTTTGTTTTTGACTTTTAAATGTAGTTCTCAGACATACTAGTTTCTGGTGAATCGTGTGGAAAAAGTAAGTACAATGCTAAAAGCTGTCCCAATATTAAGAGGTTTAAACCTGAAGGATAAAGTTTTCACAGGTTTGATGACAAGATCATTTTAAATTTGTTGAAATATCAAAATTATTTCAGATTTTCAGAAGGTGCCTTGTTACCGATATGCTTGAAAGCTTTGAATATAGCAACTGATTGGCTATGGTCAGAGAATAAATATGTTTGTTTAGAACATTTCAGAGATGAAGATTATGTGCCAATGGAACACCAGCGATTTCGATTGTGTAACAATGCTGTAGCATCTTTGAAAATAATACTGGAAACATCTGCTGTAGATGAAGTTTCAAGTATTAGTTTAGCTGGTGGTAGTGGACAAAATCTTACTGATGAATCGTTAGCAGGAACACATGAAGTGCCTTCATTAAGTTCTGAAAAGGAGAGAGCTTGATCGGATGATCCCATTAGACCAAGATTAGAGAGAAAATTGAGAGCACTGAAGTGTAATAACTTAATTAAAATGATTATCAGATTAAGTATATAATAGCACTCTTTTTTCAGAATGTTTTCTGGTTATGAGACTTGTTCTGACACGAGTTGCAGGAAAAAATGGCAAAGTTGACAAAGACTTTTCATAATTTTGCAAGTTTTTATATTGTATTTAAGAAATATTATTTAAAATAAAATCAATTTATTTTTATGGTATCTCCTGGTAAATATAAAAGAAAATATGAAGCTTGGAAAAGAAGTCTAGCAAAATCAAGAAAGAAGCTTTATGGCACAACACGAACTATGAAAAATCCAAACACTTACCTGTGTTGCAATTAATATTTTGTAGTTTCTTATTTTATTGTAGATTATTGCAGCTATTGTATATGGATATATGCAGGAAGTATTTAATTGCAGTGTAAAAATAAAGTGTTTAATACCTCAAAAGAAATCTCTAATAAATATAATATCTATAATAAAAGCAATAAGCATCATTCCATATTTTTATTAATAAAAACTTGTAAACATGAACAAGTATTTTTATTTCACAAAACATTACACAGAATAACAAAGCATGAAGAGAATAAAAAGTACATAATTGTCATTACAATAAGTTAAAAAAAACACTAAAATTAACTCTTGCAATTTTACACTACTGTTATTTGCACCAACTTAATGTCAAAACATGAATGTTGATCATTAAAATTACATGTTTTCAAGATCGGATATTGTCAACAATATTTCAGTACTATATACTTTTTCTTCTTCCATATTGACATGATAAAATCAGCATCAACCATGTTTAATCCTAACAACAAATTCTGGACTCTGTGTCTAATTTAAATGAATTCCTATTGGCAGTGACATGATGTTTAACTTGAACCCATACAAGTTCGATGAGGTGATATGGAGGTAAACGCAAAGCAGAACAACCTTTTTTTCATACTATATCATTAACACCATATAAAGGTAAATGAAAAGTTGTTTTTCTGCAAGCTCAAGTCATTCAGATTTTAGTATACTGCTGTCAGCAAAAATTTCTTGTGGTGAAAGTTATTCAACCTTTCCTTTGACATGTTCGTTTTATTGGCCATAAGCCACCATTGGTATTAATAACTTAGAATCAAAATACTCATATATAGTTTATACGATAACTCACAGAATATGCACATATATATTAACTCACATTTTTCTACAATTTGGTAACTCATTCCTCAAGAAAAATGAAAGCATATGTCGTGCAAATAATTTTTTTATGCTTCGTCTAAGTTATTGTTTTTCCTTAATATTCTTACTACTACCCACTTTGTCTGCTGTTTGATTGACAGTAGCTGTTTTAGACATACTATATATTTATGCTTAAAATACACATTATAAGCCATTTGCCTTTGTCCAAACCTTATACCCCTCATACGTTTTCCTCTACGATTTTTTGTAGGACCCAGTAAAGCGCTACCACCATACTATAAAATATTAGCGATTACAAAAAGAAAGCTAATGAAAGTGACAAAATACCTTCATAAAGGGAGTATTTTACTTGCGCCTTCTAAAAAGGAGGACTATTTTTTAAGAATGTTAATAATAAACAATAAACTATGTAAAATACAATAAATAAATGTTTGACAAAATAAGCAAAAAGCGATTACTCTGCGATTTAATTGTATAAACCAATCACCTGAGCGTTTCTTTCCACATTCCTTTCTCTTCTTTTGTTTGAAAATTCGTTCTTTCAAGAATGCCTATGATTGGTGCTCTTTGACAACCCTGGGTCAAAATGGCGCACATTATCATTTGCAATAACTCTATCTTCCCCGCATTTGTAAGAGCATTCTCCCCTCTCTATATCTCTGGTAACTAAATAAAAATGACAGTCAACTTCAACTCATTCCAATGAAGTGAACAATTTGAACTGATATGAAGTTACCAACATTTTCAACTGATGAATTACTTGTCATCATACCGAATACGCATGCGCCACTTATAATTTTCATTTAAAAAGATAAAAGTTGGCCAACTTATGAATTAAATGAGAATGAAAGATAAATGAAAACGAAAATGAGAATGATGTATATATGGCTATATTGGGTTACATACATTTATCTTTTAAATGAAAATTAAATTAAATTAAATGTAAATGTAAATGGCTGTATAAATCCGCCTTTACATAAAACATGATTTAACTTTAAATATACAAAACTTTATTAGAAAGTTATATTCTTATATTCATATGGACTGAAATGTGATTTGTCATATTCTAAAATATGTTACAGAGAGTAATTAAACTCCATAACAGATTGAATCAATTTATTCGTCGCATCCAAAATACATTTATAAAATAAATAATCCAAAATACAGTTATGAAAAAGCCTTTATTTTTGTAATCAATTAACAGGGATTCCTTCTGAGTACCAAAAACACCAGCCATGTGTTTTACGGCTGACTGTGATACCTTAAACTTCTTAGGTGGTCGTGTGCCCTTTTTAAGCCACTGCTAGGAGTCTTGCATGGTCTCAGGTCAATGATGATACCAAGTTTCATCCCCAGTAACAATTTGACTCAATACGCCATCCTTTATTACAGAGGTCCAATAATGTAAGGGAGCATTCCACGCGTTTTTGTTTTTGTGACTTCAGTGATTCCTGCGAGTTGTGTCTTCTTTAGCCTTCTTTTTTCCACCTTTTTAACAAGTTCTGGAATGCTTACATCGATAGGCCGCCCGATCTTGGGTTGTCTTCAACCCTTCCTTGCTTAAAACGATTGTTCCATTTAAAAAACTATAGTTTTTCCGGGCAAACGTTCCTGCATACCGATTACATCTCTTTCAGTATGGTATGTATCGATTTTCTTTGTTTTGTTAGAAACATGATAACGACATAATATTTAATTTTTTCCATATTTCACACTTTGTTTCCGATTAATTTGCTTGGTCGACGATAGCTTAAAGACTACTGACGCGATTGTGTAAGAACTTTATGTTTATACTAATAATATGTGTCTGAACATGCTACGACAGGAAAGAGCTGTTCCGCTACCATCCAACCCACGAACTTAAAAACGTTCCTTCGAAACATACCTATATATCAACAGCTTTAAATGTTATACTTAACAATATGTAATATGTAAATATATAGTTTTATTTTTTTTATTTTCATTATACATTGGTCTATAGCTTTCAAGATCTTAATACGGCGACTATAAAACATGGGACTATTACACGTACACTTATAGGTCATTCTGTGCAATTCCTTACAGATCTGTAACGTTACAAAAGTATGTAAATGTTATACTTACAGATTTACGATTGGGGCAATTCTGCATACATTTCTGTAAAAACAAGACCAGCGACCATCTGCATGATATTGTTATGTAGTGTGACTCCGTAAGCGTGTATGTCAGTTGCAAAATCTGTATATATGTTACTGTGAAAGACCGAAATCTGGTGAATGTCGAGATTCACCGGTGAATGTCAACATTCTCAACGTTGCTTGACGTATGTCCGAAATATTGGTGAAATTTCATTATTTCTAACTTACACCGGCGATTGTCGACATTCAGCATGCACTCATGGTGTATGTTAAAAACATTTTTTTTTTAAATAAAAAAAAAAACCCATAGGTCTTTATTTATTAAAATAATATGGGAAAAAGACTTTGTTGAACTCAAAACAAACAGTAGAACATAAAAATATAAAATGAAATATAAAAAATAATAACAATATCTTATTTATTGCAACAACATAAACTATCATGACACTTCGAATTGCACAAAAGTTCCTTGCTTTTACAGCTGCATTTAGTCGTGGAACACTTTCTTTTGCAGTTACAACGTGTGTAGCCTTGCCCTCCACTTTTTGAATTAGCAGAAGCTGCTTCTCTTAGCGACATTTCTTTTGTTGAAACTTCGTCCATGGAAACTAACTTTTCTTTACAAATTACGAACTGATTACGGGTGAAAAGCTGCTTCAAGGTACCATTTTTGTTAGCTAGTCTATAAAAGGCTGAATCCTCTATTCCAACAACAACCGCTAACACATTTCGAGGGTCTGTACGACCACGGTCGACATCAGGGACTTGAATTCTTACGGTATCACCAATTTGGGCAGGAGGAAACTTTTTTTTTGAGGTTCGCAACATTTTTGTTGCTTGAAGTAGAAGACTCTCTTTTGCAGCTACTCTTTTTGAAGAAATTAGCTCGTGTTGTTCAGTCAGTACTTGAGATGAAGATGTGTTAGGTTGCGGGTCAGTCAGTGCTTGAGATGAAGACGTGTTAGGTTGCGAGTCAGTCAGTGCTTGAGATGAAGACGTGTTAGGTTGCGAGTCAGTCAGTGCTTGAGATGAAGACGTGCCAGGTTGCGGATCAGCTCCAATGGTATTTTCATTATCCATGCCTCTTTCAATATGGTCACTACCCAAATTTTCTTCAACATAAGCTTCTAGCTGTTCTTCGGTCTCAATGTTTGCAATTTGCCCGCGGGGGAGTGATGACGATGTTATACCCCTTTTTGGTTTAACGCCAAACAGGGCTTCATAAGGACTCTGGCGTATTCCTTCGTGATAAGTTGTGTTTTTGGCGAATTGGACAAACGGCAAACCTTCTGACCACTTGTTTGAATCATTGTCTTGCATCCATGCAGTTAACATATTTTGTATGTCCTGATTGGCTCTTTCAACTGAGCCTTGTGTTTGACTGTGACGAGGCTTTCCGTGCACTATTTTAACATCTTTCCACATAGCGCATAGTTCAGATATGACTCGATTACTGAACTCTCTACCATTATCCGAATGCAATATAGCGGGAGCACCAAATGTTAAAAAAATTTGGAGAAGGTGATAAGCTACTTCTTCCGCTCTCTTGCTTTTTAAAGGTCGTAACTGGACAAATTTGGTTAAATGATCTTGATATACCAATATAAACTTGTAATCGCCATCCCTGTGTGATTGCAAGTCTATCAAGTCGACTTGACATCTAGAGTTCAATTCGGAACTGACCATTGGTTTCACAACAATACCTTTTTTAGGCGCACTGTGTTTCATTTGACATTGTTTACACAAATTTAAATACAACATTACAACTTCATAAGTAATATTTTTGTATCTAACTTGCAATTCTTTAAGCATTCGTGTTCTTCCTCCATGGCCTGTTCTTATGTGAGTTTCAGAAAGTATTGTAAACAACTCATCATTAGTAACATAATACTGGATATTCGTTTCTCCTGGTTTTAATGGCACAATTAACTTTTCTTCATCACTAACTTTTAAAATGTCAAAACGTTTTAAACGTCTGTAGTCCAAAGGTGTACTACACTTACTTTTAGCAGAAATTACTTCAGAAACGATTTTAGAGTACTTTTCTTGTGAAAAATAAAAACAATTGTCTTCTCGTTTACTTCCAATTAAGGCATGTAACTTTTCAAAAAACTTATCACGATTCACTGTAGTAGCCATTGAATACAAATTATAATTTCTAATAAGAAAATTAAATTAGGTTAGGGAGCGTGCCCGCAGGCTGTCAAACGTTGCGTTAGACTGACGAAGGCAAAGCTAACTGAAACAAGATGCTGGAACCGTCTAAAAACTTGTTGCGACCTGCCGTTTCCGACATTCACCGGACCTCATTTGTGTTTGTCGACATATACCGGTAAAAGTCCGAATCTATAATACAATTAAGAAATGTTCGGACTTTCACCAAGGCATTTGGTATTTGTCGACATCCACCGGCGGATGTTGACATTCACTACTTTCGGTCTTTCACGGTAACATATATATTGTGTTTTATGAGATTATTTATTTTGTTCTATAAGAATGTTTATTTATTTTACATTGTTTTAAAAATGTTTTTTTGAGATTTTTTTTGTTTTAAGTTATAAATTATTCATTTACTTTAATAATTTTAGTATATGCTTTGTGAATTTCTTTTATTGAAGAGTACCGTTTTTACCTATCTCACTGCATATTATATGCTGTTTTATAAGTTACTGTGACATATAACTGTTTCTTTGCACTTAACTTACATCTACACCAACAGCTATGCAATAAAAGTTTATAACATATACAGGTGTCCAGAAACTCTCCTGACAAACGAAGAACGGAGATTCCTCAGATAATTTTAAGACAATTTAACCCAATTCACTCTAGTCCGAAAATGCTTCGTAAGGGAGCTAGAGCTCTTTGATGATGGCGCCTTGTAATTAGTTTTTTTTTAATATCTCCCGAACGCTTCTATTTAGAAAAACAAAAACTGGTATGCTTATTTATCCTCCAGAGATGAATCGATTCCATCAATTGCGAATTTCTAGTACCGGTCATAGGCGTCCGTTTTGGGTAGGTAAACGGTTATTTTAACGCAAAACTTTTTTGTCTTTAACTTTTAAGCATTTGTGACACTAGATTATTAAATTTTCAGGTATTCTAGTACTAAAAGGTACTCTTACTTTAAGTCGGTAGGATACACCGTTTTCTAGAAAAATCGATTTGAAAATTTTTCGTTTTTTCGTCATTAAAATTCAATTTATTATTTTTTGCACTAGTTCGCTCTGAACTGCCAACAGAAATAAAAACGATCCCGGGACATACACCTAAACCGTCCTTTTAAAATACCATTGGTTCGTCAGGAACCTCAAATGTATTTACATGTTCTCTAATATTTCTGCGAAAAAGTTGCATGTAATTCCTATAAATAACATATTTTTAGGTTATGGTTTATTTTTCTGTGTCAATTATTTTTTAACTTCTTTACTTACCTATCGTCCTCTTCTTCCAACAAAACACCTATGAACAATCCTATATTTATATTATTCATGATTTTTATTTGTTCTATAACCGCTACAAATACTAATCTGTTCCACCATACAAACCATATGCAAACAAGTTTGCATACAGTATTTACGTTACAGATTCTGTTTCAATCTTATGGACATGCGCTCGCTTAGCGTCAAGTTTACGGAAATCTGTAAGAGTTACGGATATTCTGTAAGCAAAATATGGACACAGAATTGCAACTTCATCTGTAAACCCTTACAGACGTTACAGATTATGTTACAGATCTTACAGATGTGCACAGAATTGACCAATTAGTTCCAAAAAAAATGTTTTCACTATCCACATTGGAACGGTGATAAACGAAATTTTAGTGGAAACTTTTTTTGCAGCTAAGTGGACGTCTAATTATCGCATTCTAAAATTTTAAAAACCAGGCGTTCAGAGAGATAATTGGCCTCCGCTAGGTCTAGCTACTTCTGCTTGATCTAGCGGTTGCCATCTTTTCTAGCAAAATTAAATTGGACTTAATGACTCAGCACTGCTAAAAGAAAGCCGATAAAATTTAAATATGTGTACAATTCAGTCAATGGAAATATTTCAAAAGATAATGCATATTATGTCTTACATACTGCGTAATAAGTCTTTTTCATTTATTTATATACTTATATGTATATTGAAATGTACATACTTTGAAAGCGATATAATAATAAGTAGGTACCAATAATATAATTAAGTAATATTTAATTTATTTCAAAATGCTATCAGCTGATACTCAATCTTAAGAGATAGATATACAATAATATTTATTTAGTAGCCTTGTCGTCTTTAAATATTCTCCTGAAAAAAAAATGAGTGTGCTTAAGACTACACGGCAGAAGTGAAAACTTCATCAAGGCGGGGTTAATAATACGAAATACAACTTTTTCTCCGTTCTATATTCATTTACATTTACATTTTCCATTTTCCATTTTCCATTCTCGTTCTATATTACATTTAAAAAATATATATTTATTATTATTGTGTATTCATTATTCTAGTACATTTCGCTCGGTCTGATCAAGTTTTCACTTCAAAAATTCATGCGTACGCATGTATATATACAAATAGACGATATGATAATTCTCATACGACTACCCGCGCTGGTCTAATGGTAACGTGCCAGCCTCATACCCGGGCGGCTCGGGATCGCATCTGCACGCGGACAAGAATTTTTCAGAAAATAAAAATACTATACTTCGCGTATTTATTCTAAATTTCAATTTAATTGAAATTAAATACCGCTAGTTAGTGTTATAATACAAAGCCGAACGTGAAACGGTTGCCGAGCGAGTATAGCAGAGACCGGCAGAGACGAGTTATTTATATTTCTCTCGCTCCCTTAGTCGACTCGACTCGAACCGACTTCTCGTTCGGGTAAAGTCGGCTTACATTCCGAGCGTGACAGCTCAGTCTCGTTCAGTGCCCAACAATCAATACGTCAACGCGCCCATAGAAGTTTTCACTTCAAAAAATTAACAAAACAAAATTCACAGTATCATTAAGTGTTCCAGCTAAAATTGTTAATATAATAGTGTTAAATATTGAGGCATACTGTATTTATATGGTAAATAATTTTCTTGCACCTTGGTTTTAATTATAAAATAATGATTTAATACTTGGTATCATATAGAGGTGTCCCAGAAATAAAAAGACAGAGTAGCAGAAATCGGAAGCTAGATTGTGTAAAAACGTACCCTCAAAATATCAAGTCTTTATTCGTGCGCAGACGGCAGAAAAATAATAATATAGAATTCAATTGGCCTTACGCCGACCCTGGGCTAAATATCCACCTGCTTCACTTTCACAATCGGTCTTTTTCAGGACCACCATATTATTTGTGTTAAAAAAAAGGAGGAGGAATAGATACTTCATAATAAATATCAAACCATTAATTACTTTAATTTTACACCTGCTAGAAAAAAAATTACATTCCTGATATTTACTACGATTTATTGAATATTCTAAAATAATAATAATTAGCTGTTTCCGACTACAAACACATTAAAGAGCAACAACCTTCCTATTTTAAAAATAAAAACAATCTTTTATTGTCTGCAATAAAGTGGGTCGCCCATCTAGGTCAACAACCGACTACATATCTGCGTTATCTAGACGCATCGGGCAAAAAATATGTTTTATATGAAAGAGTACGATTTACCTTTTTTTCCCGTTTTATACAAATAAAAGCGTATTTTTCTATGAATGCGTGTTCGTTTCTATTTACAAATGAGCATTCTTACGTGTATTTATAAACATACATTCTGTGCCAGGTCCGTAATGTAATTTTTTTATCTAAAAAACAATATAGAAAATTAAATTTTTAATTTCTTCGTTCTTGCGGTATATTTGGGCCTGTTTCTGTTCGGACATTACATACCTGCTACTCCGTCTTTTTATTATAAGACGTGCCAAAGAACATAGATTTTATATTCTCCATACCATAAAATATTGGAACTGAAAAAGGTACTTCACCCACGTGATATTACTGTGTATGAAATGAAATATGACCTTCCCCTTCAATTCCTATTGCACAAAACCTGTGAAAGTTTGATGGCATGTATAACTAAATCGGAGAAAGGTACATTTAGTTTAATATGCAAATGGGACTTTGACGGATCTTCCGGGTATAAATCGTAGAGATAAATTCGAGAAAAATCTAGCCTTAGGACTGAGCAATGTTTGTAAACCACATCTTTAATAAAAAGATCATCAAAGAGTACGAGTATGATGACGAAAGCAAAATGTATAGGGAAGACGCAAGTGAAGACTCGGATGAATAGTCTTATATGTGTTTTGTGTCATAACTATGTGTATGTCAGAAATAGTTTCTATAATATGTAGTTGCAATAAAACAATGATCTGATAACTCGCCAAAAAACGTCAACCACGCTCTCCACCTTACAACACTACATCTAGCTCTTTATAACTAAATATTAGTTGTTATTTATTAATAAACAAATACTTATATGCTAAACATCACAGGAAGTAACGATCTTGACATCTTTAAATACTCATTTGATCCCCTAAGGGGTTAAATTCTTTATACATATTTGCACGGTATAAAATAATTCAACAAGATTCAATTTTTAATCTACATAACTTTTACAGCATGATTAATTTCGATCACGAATTCATTTCGAACATTATGCGGCGTCTCTTGCAGGTGTTTAGCTTAAGTTGATCTAAGGTTGAAACAACACTATTATTATTGGAAGTGGGAGCAAAGGTTATACACGGTTCACCTAATAGATAATAGACTATAAAAGTGAAGGCTAGAAAAAATAGAAATAGTCAAATTAAAAATCTTTTTTTGAAAAATATCAATACTATGTTCCGCGTATATAAGAGGTATGTATAGAATATTAGAAATTAATAGTCTTTAATACATGAAATTTTGAAATAACACGACAATTCTGACGAAAGAAGAACATCGCATCAGAAGGAAGATAAAAGAAGCGGCATATATGTTCACAGCAACTAATCCTGAGAGTACACCAAGCCTGGCGACCAAAAGGGTCTGGATCCAAATTATTCATGAGAGCATCATCCAATACTACACTACACAGAGCAGATTGAGATCAAGTATGACATAAATCGCCACACTGACATTTTGAAATGTCATAAACTCATTTTAAAATACCCCAAGTTTAATCTCATTTCATATTTTGCAAGAAACTGTTCTTTATAGGGCTAACCCGAAGAAGACAGAAAAACATAAGTCGAAACGTTGGTTTTTTAAAATCCAACCCCCGTTGGAAATAGCACAAACAACACATCAAATTATACTCCATCGTTAATAATTACTAGGGCGCGGAATCGAGCGAGCCATGACTCACGGGCTCACTATTGAAATGTTGAATTTTTAAAGAGGTTTTAATTTTATTTATATAATTGGATAACAAGTGACTGGTGATCTATAAAATACAAAATACCTTATTATTTGTTCATTTTCTCTTCTGTAAGACTTGTTCTCTTTGAATTAAGTACATCCTTGTAGATAGAAAACGTCCTTTCTACATCGCAACTGGTTATATGTGCGTACTGGATATATTCTTTTATGTCAGCGTATTTAGCATACACAATTGCCGCAATGTTATTAAATCTGGATTTCTATTAAAAACTGCGTCTAACTTTTGCCGAAGGCCACATCCGAAGTCACTTGGAATACTTTTGAAATTATTAATAGCCACATCTAATGTGGTTAATCCATTTTTTAATTTGAGATTCGATTTTCAATATATGTGATTAGTTTAGGGAAATTTCCAAAGGGTTCCTGAAGGAATAACGACTGATTTTTATTACTTTTTTATACGTAGTATAAGGAAGTATTGTGATGACGAAAATTTTCGACCTCGAGATTTTCGCAGATGTCCACGTTTTGAAGCACCCTGATACCAAAAAAGCGGTTTTTAAAAAATGTCTGTGTGTCTGTCTGTCTGTGACCACGATAGCGGTCAAGCCGCTGTAGATATCTATTCCAAATTTTGTATTTACGTGTATAATCTCCCTCTTGAGATCTTAGTTTTTTAGTAATATCGATACGCCGGAAGTAGTTGTTTACTTCAGTGAAACAATCGAATTTTGCAAATATTTCGTCAATTACTAAGTTTAAACAAATTTATAAATAATTCAAATGTACTCAAAATTAGATTTGAGACAAATTGTCTTAAAAAAGTTTTTCGAAATTCCAAACGGAAGTAGGTCTTTTACTCTTATCGAAAATCAGTTTTTTGCGAATATCTCTCAAGTCCTGCTTTCTAGGCAGGCACATTACGAGTATAAAAGTATTTAAATTATAATTTTAAATGTCTTTTGCATAAAAAAAATTTCAATATTCGGTCCGGAAGTACCACTTTTACTCTTACCGAATAGCGATTTTTTGCAAATATGTCGTAAATTATGCATTCTATATATATTTATTAAGAGTACAAAAGTATTTAGAGTTGGATTTGAAATAGTTTTTGTATACATGAAATTTCAAACTTCGGACCAGAAGTAGCACTTTTGCTCTTAGCGAGTAGCACTTTTTTTCGAATATCTTGCAAAGTATGCATTCTATAGCGATTTATTAAGAGAGTGAAAGTACTTCGAATAGGATTTTGAATAAGTTTTGTATAAAAATATTCTTAAAATTGTATAGTTTGAACCGCTCATACGTATAAGAAAGTCGTGTGGTGGCAACACCTTATTTTTTAAATTTGAGATTTGTGCTAGTTCCTTGTACTCAGAAATACTTCGAGCATCGTCATTTAAACATGTAACGAAATTTTGTAAACTATCGAAATTCTCTGCATAAAAACTATTTATGTGTATGTTGTAGCAAAGCTAAGTGACGAATGTGCGATATTTTGGCATTCTGTAACGATATTTTACAGACTTTGTAATAAATTTCGGAATCACTGACAATTCATTTTCATATTAGAAAAACGAACATAAACGACGTTCTAGATCTAAATAAATGATAACTAAACATGTGGGCGTATGTTATTGAAACTAAATAACAGTAGTATATATTACATATTTACATTATTTCTCTTGCGAAATATAAGGTAAATATAATAAATTTTAAAAACCCCTCAGGCTATCTACGCAGATGTAGAATGAATTTTACTCATAAATTCCTTATTTTATGGCAGTTTTTTGCTCTGATTCTCGGGCACTTCTCGGGCGTAAACAGATGTTGCAGTTCGCCCTATGAATTAGTGCTATTCAGATATAATGTAAACAACACACAGTTGTTTACATTATTTCTTTGCTCGGTTGTAGCTCCGTGGTAGTTTAGCTCGCTCGATTCCGCGCCCTAATAATTACACGTCACGTATACAATACGTAAGTTTTTTTTTTGAGTATACATGAAATCAACTTCAAACTTAAACTGGGTATCTAATAGAGCTCTTACTATCCGGATAACGAGCACTAATAATTTCGACCGCGATATATCTTCGCCAGTACGTGCAAAAGCCGGTCTGCGAGTAGCACTTTTTTTTTAGAATATCTTGCAAAGTAGTATTCTATAATGATTTATTATGATTATTTTTTAATAATTTTATTAACCAATCGTTTAGCAGTATTTGCGGACACGTGCTTAATTCTGTGCAATCACAATATTATTATAGTGAGAATAATCTTGGTACATTATTCTCCCGAGAATATTTTCTAGTATTTTGTTTCTGTTTGTTGACAACGTATTTTCTAGTTTTGACACCTGTCACCAGTATTATTGCAAATTGGAAGCTATGAACCATAAGCGATTTAGTTCATCATCACTGGAAGATATAAACGCACAGATAAAAGAAAATTTAAACATTAAAAAATAATCTTTCGAATACCACTCGAGAGTGAGAATTAATTAGAAAATAATTCTCCAGTCTTTCTCAAACTTGTTGCCATTCGGGAATAGCCACTCGAGCCCTACGGGCTCTCGTGTCTATTCCCTAGCAACAAGTTTTCGAAAATTGTCGAATTATTTTCAATTTATTCTCACTCTCTTGTGATATTACTATTGAGAATAAAAGTACTCAAAATAGGATTTTGAATAATTTTTCTATACGCTCATACGTATAAAAAAGTCGTGTGGTAGCCACACCTCATTATTTTTTAATTTCTGGTGTATTTTAAAAACTTTTTTGTTTTTGTTTTTTCTTATTCTTTTTCGGATAATTATATAACGCGTACCAGTTTAATTGAGCCGCGTTTAGCTCTCCGACATTTTTTGAACAACTTCGATTACGATTACTTAGAAAGTCGTAATTCAAAATTTTTGAAATTACGATTGCTGTAATCGTTAATCGAACGAACTTAGATTACGATTTCAGTATTACTAATTTAAAAACAAGTATCCGGATCGGATATTGACGACTCGGATATCCGGATATCCGCGCAAAAGTAAGAGCCCTAGTATCTAACATGTAGATGATGTCTATGAGCTTAAACAAACCAAGCTATATTAATTATACTCTGACAGGTTTAGACATACCCAGATTTCCAGAACACAAACCTTTCACATTGAGGAAACCAAATTTGTACAGAAATTAATAGTGTGTAAGTCTTAGCTAATATCTCAATTTCTTAATAAACCTTTATAATTTTATAAAAAATGGTAAAGTATTCAAATAAACTTGTGCTAATCTTGTTTTGTAACCCATCACATTTGTCAAAAAATTATTCATTGCTATATCCGTTTAAAGTTTAATTTGAAATACGCAAATAAGCAAACTTACCAAATTGGGCACGGGGAAAGCGTTCACGATTAAAACGTCATAAAGATATTCATATTATTATTGGGATATTTTCAAGTAAGCTTCAATACAAATAATTGGAACTAATAGGAACATAATAGAATAAATTAGAAATATTTCGAATATAAAATTTTGTATACAATTAGTTTTCTGTTTTATGTTGAAACTGTAGTGTAAAGCATGTTTCCACTTATTACTTACCCAAATACACGTATGTAATATTGCTATGATTTAGTTTTATTAGACTGAACTTACACATATTTTGGATGTAATTATCATGAAATTAGTATTTGAATAATAGTTAGCTTTAATAACCAGTAACGTAAATTTAAGCATACTTATTAGAGGTTGTAATCTACATGTACACTCACTGTACTAATTAGTACAATTAATTATAGTTCGAGTTTTATATTGAAAAGGCGATAATAAGGAAATAAATAAGATCGAGGAGCTGCCACCGTCTTTACACGTTTTGATCGGTACATAAGTCTAGAAGTTCGTTAGTGTTACCTAACAAAGGACGTCCATCGAGAGAGAATCGTGTCTTAGGGCACGGCAAGTGCAGGTTGTCCGCCATGTTGCAGGCGTGTGTTGTTCCTGGCCGTGTTGTTGTAGTCATTCCTTTTTTTCTCTGTATACATCCAACTCGGTGTAAGCGTCCCGCCTCTCAAATGTTTCATGAACACAACTGGAAACACTAGCATAGAAGCCGAAGAAGTGGTGGGGACCAGTAAAAGAACTTACACTTGGTGAAGCAATAAGATAGAGACTACGCATTCCATTGTATCCGTTTCCTTCTCTTTCATCTTTTATACCTTATATTACGTTTTTTGTTTGTTTTTTATTGTAATCCCGTCGTTCGCCCTTAAGGAGTGTCAATTTCGAATTAGCTTTCGCTCCTTCTCACTTCATAATATTTAGATCACGTGACGTGCATTAATTCTGATGCACCTGCTCCTGATAGTCCGGCTATTTGCTGATCCTGTTATGTATGTGGTATTTTAGTTTTTATTTACGTGTGTATGATTACGCTAGACATTAAATTATTGTAAACAGTATTATCTCAGCACGTTCCTGTGTATGTGCTATGTGCTGCGTATTTATAGTGAGTTTTAGTTATATTTAATATTATGGTATTATAAAATTTTGGAATATTTGTATACCGTAACATGATTATTTTATGTACGACTGCTTTTTTTTCAACTTTTTGAAAATTTGCCAAGAATTCTTCCATATAAAATTAACCTAAATTAAACATTCCCAACTATAATCGCTAGGCCTGTCGCTGTGATATTTTTTGAAATTTAACGTTGATATATTTGATTTTTCAACTTCTACTTCACAGTCCTTTCTTAGTAAACAATGTGATCAGGCTTAAGTTGTTGATTAATAACCGCAAAATAGCTGGTCAAATAGAGATAAGTGTAAATAATAATCGTAAAAATAGTTTCAAATAATTTTTATTGTTTACTACAATATTATATATACATATATTCGTATGAAACTAAATGACAAGTACAACAAGAGAAACATATATAAGTTATGTTACAAGAGTAGAAATATATTTAGAAGTGCCGTAACTGCAGGGGCCCTTTGAAACACTGCACCATTTGGTCTAGGATGTAGGAAAAAACCTGCAGCATAAAAAACCTACATCACAGCGCCAGAAAACTAAAGGTCTTTAGTTGTTAAGATCCAAGCAACAGCCTCTGGAGTTAAATTATGTAAATCTGTATATCCTAATTCAAATTTAGCTAGAGGATATTCTTCAACAATATGTTTAACTGTTTCTATCTCAGCTTCGCAATCACAAGCTGGACTCGCAATCACATTTCACTTGAATAAGTTCTATTTCCTTCTCCAATCTCACTAGGTAGTTACATTTGCCTTTGAATATACCTTCGATATCAAGTTGAAAAAATCTTAACAACTGGACCAATATTCCTAAAAGAAACAATATGAATTTAAACTTGAAAAAAATACACCTGTCATATGACCGTGAGGATCTTGGGGACCTTGTACGGTCTTGCAAGTGATGGTTATTATGGACAACATTTTACTCTCCATTTTGGACCATCGTAAAGATGGTTACCATCAACCAAAATCAAATAAAATTAAAGAAATATAGACTAAAACATAAAAGTAACTAGGAAAATAGAAACTTAAAAGTGACACTGACAAGATGTCAAAACAATATTGTTTCGCCAAACTTTGGCTTCATCAGGTGATGACAGAGTAATACTTACAAAATGATTACAGCGTTATATATTTTACATAAGTGTCGGGGTTCAAAGAGGGGGTGTTTTTACAAATTTAGAAAGATACTAGAGGGGAGCGATTTAAATCTGTTTGTTCGTTTAGTATCAAACCTATTTTTCTATATGCATTAATTTCTAAAGCTTCAAATAAATTAAGTGGAATCACTCGAAAGCGTCAGTCATATACTTAACCTAAACACTTGGATAGAGTACTGCACTTAAAGGCATCTCTTTGAAAAAGGCATATTGAGTAGCTAAGGATTCTATAAATAAGACCTTTTCAATAATCTTCTTCAGCATTGATATATATTGGTTTATCAAGTTTTAGGTTGATCATAATGCATAAGTGGGTCAGAAAAAATTCCTGATTAAAGCATTCACATATTTAGTATACATGTATACAGGTTAAAACATCAGCTTTGACTGGCTTCTGGTTTAATTTCGATAGCATTGTTGATTATTACTGCTCACATAGGAAAGAAAAAATGCTGTATCGCTAAGTTTAAGTTTTAATTTCCGTGAACATTATTTATTTAAATTTAAAAAGGCTGCATCTGAGACTTCCAGCTCAATACTGTATCCACAAATGAGTGGTAAGGTGGATTCTATTCTATTTTAGTGATGGTATTTATAGACATGTTAGATATATCAAAAATAATATTAACCGTTTCGTTTTATTTACTTTAAAGTTAATCTAACCATAACCGCTATTACTTTCACATATACGAGAGAAGATCGGATGGTTTCTAGAACGAACCACAAGATGGCGTTGTGCGCGTGTACCGTGTCATGTGTTTTAGGTGTCCCATCTTTATATGACTCTCAAATTTTAGACAGAACGTGCATATAGGAAAGCCGTTATAGACAAGCAAAGTATCATTGCGCGCATTTTCTTAATCATAAATAAAACCAAAATCCGAGCACTTTTTTTTTTAAAAGGCTTAAGTGGTAAAGATACAAAAACGGAAGATAGAAGATGCACCGCGTTCTGGGAGACCAAAAACATCTACCGATAAAAAAATAATTAGAAAATTTCATGAAATCGTGTTGAATGATCGCCGATTAAAGTTGAGAGAGAAAGCAGAGGCAGAGGCAGTAAGCATATTATCTGACCGCGCACATCACATTTTACATCAACATTTGGACTTAAGAAAACTCAGCGCAAGATGGGTGTCGCGTTTGCGGTCAGTCAATCAAAAGTAGGCTCGTGTGAGCATTTCTCAGCGTTGTCTGTTCGAGCCTAATTCTGTAGATTTTTTTAGAGGCTCGTAACCGCAGATGAAACGTGGATACACCACTTCAATCCATAGACTAAAACGCAATCAAAGCAGTTGACAGAACGCGGGGAACCAACTCCAAAAAAGGCCAAGACGATGCAGTCATCTGGAAAGGTGATGGCTACCGTCTTTTGGGATTCCCGAGGAATACTTCTTATCGACTACTTGCAACACCGGAGGACAATAACAGGAGTGTATTATGCGCCGTTATTAGACAGATTGAAAGGAGAAACCAAAGTCAAAAGGCCTCATTTGGCAAAGAAAAAGTGTTGACCAAGACAATGCCCCATCCCACAAGCCGGCAATTGCGATGGCGAAACTGCACGAATTACGATTCCAATTAATTGAACATGCACCGTACTCGCCAGATTTGGCTCCTTCGGACTTTTTTATATTTCTGAACCTCAAGAACCTGGAGAGAAATTGTCATCGAATAATGAAATTATCGAAGCTGCAAATAAACATTTGGAAAATTTTGAGAGCTCTTACTTTTCTGAAGTAATGAAAGGCCCTGAAAAACTGGACTCAATTTATTCGGAGATTGTGTAGAAAAATAAATACGATTTTACTCCAAAAAGTGTGTCTCATTCTAGAAACTTTTCGATTTTCTGTCGTATACCTACTTATGTTAATTAAAGTTAAATAGGAGATAAATGATTGTAAATGAATGTAGTTACTAAATACAATTTTCTATTAGTTAATACTTACAAAAATCATTGTTCTTTTGTATTATATTTGTTTTCTTGATATATCTTGAAAATACTAATTACGGAATTTGTTTAAACGGAAAATAGAAAATATTCATTACATATACACACACACACATATCTACTGTATACTCAAATTTATATACACCTACATATTTATACAATAACTTGTTTATCATTCTCATTAATTTATTTTACTAGCGTGTTTATCGTGTGATATTTTAATTAGTAAGAAATCACATAATGAAAAAACATTACCAACACACTGTATGGGGATATAAAATTATCATGAACAGAAATAAAAGTATGTATAAATGTCCTGTAACAATATGCTTGATTAATTTTCTCATCACGAGGGAGTCATCCGTTTCAGTGTATTAATCATAATTCCGTTATCTAATAATCAGTAGTATGATTAGTGGGTTTTCATGTAATCGTAGTGCCTAAGTACATTAATTTATTAAAGGCGTCCTGAATTAATTGCCCGTGCACAGTAATAGTTTATACCGTACGTTCAGATAACCTTTTATTATTGGCCCAGGGATACCATAATTCAATATTTGTTTAAATGTGTATGCAATCGTCACATATTTATTTTTTAATTATTTGTTTATTTAAAAAAATAACTTTGTAATTATAATCTTTTGCTTAGCACTGATAATTTAATTAGTCAAGTTTAATTATAAAAATTTACTCTTGGGAGAGAAGCGAACTCAAGTTTTTCCAATTGATAGTCAGGTGCCCTATCCATCGGACCACGAAGGGTGCATGAAGTCGAATCTATAAATTGATTGCATCAGATAACAGTAGTTAATGAGAAAATAATTATCATTAATAAAAATTACAACATATTTATTAAATATTGTTTTAAAACATGCAGCAAATAAGTAGATAAGTAAAAAATAATGAACATTTCTTTCATTATATTATCATTATTTGATTATGTTGAAGTTAGTCTGCAGTTTGACACAGTCAGCACAATTGTTAACAACATTATAAGTTTTTAAGTCATCCCCATAACCCAAAAATTCGCAGTTCAGCTTTTCCAGTAAATCGTTAATATATATATTAAAGAGTAAAGGCCCAAGATTCGAACCTTGGGGGACACCAGAGGAAATGAAAATGATATTGGATAAATGACCATTATAGAAAACATAACCCGTTCTATGTGATAAGTATGACGCCATTAATTGTACAAGGAATGAAGAGAAGCCAACCTGATCCAATTTTCTGGTAGGTCAAAAACAGCTATCAATGAAGAAACAATAAAAAAATCCTTGAAATCATGACGAATGATCGCCTGTAAATTTGAGTAGAGATAGTAGAAAAATAGGCATTTTATACGCCAACGTATTTTGCATCTTAGAGTAACGTTTAGACAAAAGAAAGCTTACTGCTTAGATGTGTGCCGTGTGCAAAAGCTGTTCTGAATAACCATTTCGCATATTCAAATCATTTCTGCAACAATTTATAACTGTCGATGAAACATAGATGCACCACTACATTCCGGAGACCAAAGGGCTGGACAAAATGAGATAAACCAACTCCAAGGAAGGCTAAGAAGATGCCGTCTGTTGGAAAAGTGTTAGCTGGCGTCTTTTGAGATTGCCAAGAAATAATTTGAATTAATTGCTTGCAACAAAGAAGGACAATAATAGGTCACGATTATGCGTCCTTATTACACAGATTATATGAAGAAATCCTAGTCAAAAGCCATCATTTGTTAATTACCATAATAATTTTCTGTCTCATAAGTTGCCCATTATAATGCCGAAACTACATGAACTACGTTTATTCAATATACATGGTGTTTACTAAACCTAGCGCTGTCGGATATCGAACTTCAAGAGATGGTTGGTTGAAGGGAAATTCTCATCGAATATTGAAATCATGGAAGTTGCAAGTGGATATTTCAAAACTCTTATTTTTTTTTAAGAATTGAAAAGTCTTCAAAAGCATTGTACTAAATGTGTATAGCTAGAACAAAGAGTATAATACATTTTTGACAAAAATTCTTTTTTCTGCTCCTTCTACAAACTTTTTAAAATATTCACGTTCTAAAATAAATTCTGAAAGTACCTATAAACAAATGTACACAAAATTTTCTTAAATTAAATAAGAATAAATGGTAATATTAGTGTGAAGATAATGCCAAAGTAAGTGCAAAGATAAAAGTAGTTACACAAATGCAAATATTAAATAAATTAAAATAATTTGATAAGGAGGCAACAGTAGTAATTCTTTACTCGAATAAAAGTCATCGGTTATGAAATAAAAGCTCTATTGCTTTTTCCGTTTGTAATGGTACGGCCTATTTTGTAAATTAATATTATAAGTTCATGATAATTAAATAACCAATTAAATAATATTTAATGAGTATTTTAAAATAAATTTGAAATCAATATTTATTACTATAAGTTTAATTCTCATGAATTCATATGTATGTAGATAAGTTTGTTATGTATAAGCATTGTGACGTCAAAAGTTATGCCAGTGAAATAAAGCGCCGCGATATCTATAACTTCTCACAGTTACGTGACGGTTGTGAGCGGGAATACCCAGAGTATTTAGAAAGCGGGGAATCACAGGCGTCCACCTATAAGAAGGAAATAAAGAATTAAACTTTATAAATCAGTTTCAAATAGAAACGATATAAAATAAATATATCTATCTGGAGAATAAATATATTTAATAAACAACGTCTCAACGTGTAAATGAATTATATAATTTGATATGTTTCTTAGCGTTGTATGTTAAACACGTGCAGCATACGTTGTTGTTTCTTGCTATGTTGTTTACATTATAATATAATAAATGATAGAAGTAAATTTTGCAAAGGTTGCAAAGGTTGCAAAGTATATTTAACATGTTTGTTATTGTTTTATGTTTCTTTGTCTGTTAAAAGCTGTTTATTGTATAAGATTTTATTTTGTCTGTAATCACCTATAAAATCATTGATTTCGAAGACATATTATTTAAATTTTACAATGGCATTTTATTATATTAATACCCAATAATGCTTTAGGAACCTGATAATTTAATTATCTCTTTTACCCAATCGCCCTTGAGATTAAGAATTGAGTTTAGCTGGCAAATTAAATAATCACTTTTATCGGCGACTAAACAATAAAGTAAGTATTATTTTATTTCAGAATTTTATATTTTTATTAATTTTATATTAACAGTTCCATTTTTACATTACATCTTTAAATTATAATAAATTTATATTTTGAGAGGTTCCTTTACACGTTGAACTTAAAAGCGTTACTACAAAGCATATTCGTAAGTTTATCTAGTCAGTAGGATATTAAAAGAAACGTGCAAATTTACATAAATTTCTGTTCATAAATATCGTGAATGACGTAGTGTCGTTACAATTGCTCTGAGTTGACAATTATGGACATAATATATTGAGGAACCATTACGATTTGAACGTTCGAGTTATAGTGACTATGGTGCTCTGCGGTTTGAGGTTCTTCGGGATTGTCGATCGTCAACAAGGAAAATTGGTGATGAACGGGTTTAGGTAACTAACAAATCTACTTATCGACCGTTTCTTTGCTTATCTCTCGTCTTCAGTGATAAATCTCGAATTTCCTTATACGGTAGTCGTATAATGGTCAGCCGTCAGAAGATGTCCAAGAGAAAGAAGGAACTGGCAGCCACATATGGTTCTTATGTGCTCTATATTTGAGAGTGTGAGGGGTTATCTGTCATGGAAATAAACCTCTTTAACAGCTATTCTAGAAACAATAAATTTGAGTTATTACATCAACAACATGCTGGAACTAGTGTGGATATCATAACACCAGTAGATGTAGATTTGTGTATCAATAACTTACAACCACTCCTAAATAGTAAAGGTGTTCTCCAATAACAGAGTGAATGAAATGTAGTTTGTAAACATTGTGCCTGTGAAATTAACTTTTCAACTTCTTTTGCACTATATTCTTCAGCTAGAAGAAAATGCTAAGAATGTCTGATAAAATGCGGATACTGCGCTTAAGAGGAGCGTTTACCTATCGAAAACTAAGGCATCGCCGTTTCGCGTTTCTTGAATTTATTTTGTAATTTTAGAATAATTTATTTTCTTAAAAAAGTTATGGCTTAGAAATAACGACAAAAATGCATGAATTTAATTAATGTCTACTAACTAAGGCTAATACACAAAAAAGAAACAACCTCCATGCGCCAGCTGCACATATGATGAACGATAAAAAAGAAAATCTTTCTGTAATTATTTTTGAAGATAAAAAACATTAAATAGTAAACATTGTCACACACATTTCACACGAGGTTTTTCCAAGCTATTGCGTCCTCTAGCCCCACTTTACGGTATCTCTACCGGTCCTAGCGAAAACGAAAATCTATCGGAATCGGTCGGTTATTCCAGACTTAAGTCAGAGTGACAGTTTGTAATTAAAAAGAAATGTCATATATACCAATAATATTCGAGTGTTTAATAATATAAGTTATGGGCAAGCGAAAATTGGCTTATTATAAAACATAAACATCAACAGTTCCGTAAGTACTCATTCTTTATACATTATGTTTCCCATCTATAGTATTCCTTTATCTATGACAGAATCTGTGAATAAAACCGAAGCGCTGTGACAGAACCGAATATCGTCTACCTCCACCTACTCACACCCCCTTGCGACCCGTCCCGCGAGTAATATAAGTTGCATAAGGTTCTATTTGTTAGTAAACGCCCCTCTTAACCCAATTCGTTTATGTGGAGATATGGTCGCATTTGTGTTTTTTAGAGTGAAAACGGATAGCATATCACAGGTTTCTATTGATGCGCAAGTTTCAAGCATGCTTAACCCTTCAACGGCGAGATTATTTATAAAAATGATAAAAAGTCAGTGCATGTAACAAAAATGGTTTATTATTAAGGTATTTATACATTTTTCAATAGAAAAACTAATATTTTTGTTAAAAACTAGTGCTACATACAGGTAACGCTAGCCGTTTATAGTACACAAAAGCAAGGGCAACATAACTATTTTTTTTTATGAAAAATCACATTACATTGTAAACATAATCCTACATCACACATGGTGCGGGTACTCGTAATTCATTCCTCTCTAGCACAACGACGTCCTTTATGGTTAGGAATATAAGTTAGCAAGTGATCAAGTCGATCATATCTCAGATTGTTCAAAACTCTGTTGAGTGTTAAACTGGATTTGGCAGTCGTTTGTCTCCCAACCCTTTCCGGTGCAACGCCCAATTTACTTAGATATGCTTGTGAAATTTCTCTTCGATATTGTAATTGTGTAAGCGGTGCTAAATGCTTGTATTTTTTTTGAAATCGACGATGCATTTGCTGCGAAAACATCCAGAAACCAGGCAAAAATGGCCCACCATAATTTTTTTCGCCGGATTGAAATCCTGTACCTCGATAATTGCTGATCCATCATGTCTGGTTCCACCCATGTAGCATTGTACTCAGCAATTAGTCGGGGTTGCGGTAATTGAACGATTTTCTTTTCAGCCTTAGAGTAACGTTTACCTGTTTGGTTGGGTTGATACTATGACATGTAGACGCCACTGTCACTACGTTATTTCCAATCCATTCTACCAGAATAATTCCATTCTCTTTGTCAATATTTGAAACAATGTCTCCCCGTTTCTTAGTTTTGGCAATCTGACTCTTCTGCGCTAATTTACAACTTTTTGGTACTCTGTTTTCTGTCATCGTTCCCGTGCCGTCGTAACCCCTTTGTTTTAGGTTGAAAAGTAAATTAAAACTTGTAAAAAGATTGTCAATGTAGAATTTAAAAGGAAACGTTGTCATGTCTTCAGGAAACTCATTAATCATGCACATCAATGGAGCAGCACATTTTCCAAAATGATTTTCATGAACCGTGTTTGCTCTTGGATTTTTTCTCTGGTATATATCGAAGTTTACCAAGTAACCGGTAGCGGAACTGAGGCGCCACATTTTGTACCCAAACCTTATGGGCTTGCCTCGTATAAACTGTTTGCACGACTGCTTCCCATAATATTTAATCATGGATTCGTCATCGTCCAGGTCTTGTTCGGGAATCCAATTTTCAATAAATTTAGATTTTAGCAAATCCATTAACGGTCGTAACTTCCACATTTTATTCTGAAGTTTAGACTGCAAGTTATCAGCACAGTGCAAATGTCTTTTGATCTGGCCAAATCTATCCCTTCTCATAGACTCACTGACCATAGAGTTTTTCATGTCCATCTTAGAATCCCAGCAGAAATATCATCCTGGCAACTCATTATAGCCTGTGGCCATTAAAATTCCGATTGCACATTTCATTTCTTCTTTGAAAATATTTGGATTTTGGTTGGTTACAGAAAAGAGCATATTTATTCGACTGTTCAGCAAGCAGTCCAATTACCTTGTCATCTAAAAATGCTTCAAATTTGTGCAAATAACTAATTTTTTATATTTGCTATAATCAGATTCAGAAAATGATCTTGTTTTTTCCTCAAAGTCGCCCTGGATCCATATTATCTTTTCCAGTCCTGGACGCAGAAACACATCATTTCGGTCAGAACCATTAGAAGGACGCACTAAAATTTCTTCTTGTTCGGCTGTATCAACAGTAACTGCGATTCGAAGCACTAACTAAGCTTTCGGCAATAATTGTTGACCGCTAAGATTATCCAGAAATTCGCCACCATCTTTCTCACCTGAATCTTCATCCGTCAATATGTTTGCATCAGGAGGCTTAATATACAGGGTGTCCAGAAACTCTCCTGACAAACGAAGACCGGAGATTCCTCAGATAATTTTAAGACAATTTAACCCAATTCACCCTAGTCCGAAAATGCTTCCTAAGGGAGCTAGAGCTCTTTGAAGATGGCGCCTTGTAATTAGTTTTTTTTTAATATCTCCCGAACGCTTCTATTTAGAAAAACAAAAGCTGGTATGCTTATTTATCCTCCAGAGATGAATCGATTCCATCAATTGCGAATTTCTAGTACCGGTCATAGGTGTCCGTTTTGGGTAGGTAAACGGTTATTTTAACGCATAACTTTTTTGTCTTTAACTTTTAAGCATTTGTGACACTAGATTATTAAATTTTCAGTTTTCTAGTACTAAAAGGTACTCTTACTTTAAGTCGGTAAGATACACCGTTTTCTAGAAAAATCGATTTGAAAATTTTTCGTTTTTTCGTCATTTCATCTTTCGTCATTTCAAACTCGCGAACTGACAACAATTTGACAATTAAAAACGTAGGTTTTATTTCTGTTGGCAGTTCAGAGCGAACTAGTGCAAAAAATAATAAATTGAATTTTAATGACGAAAAAACGAAAAATTTTCAAATCGATTTTTCTAGAAAACGGTGTATCCTACCGACTTAAAGTAAGAGTACCTTTTAGTACTAGAATACCTGAAAATTTAATAATCTAGTGTCACAAATGCTTAAAAGTTAAAGACAAAAAAGTTATGCGTTAAAATAACCGTTTACCTACCCAAAACGGACGCCTATGACCTTAGGAAGAATTTTCGGACTAGGGTGAATTGGGTTAAATTGTCTTAAAATTATCTGAGGAATCTCCGGTCTTCGTTTGTCAGGAGAGTTCCTGGACATCCTGTATATTTCGTGCACATCAATATCATCAACGTATGCCATTTGAATCGCTTCTTCCAAAGTTAATCCAGGTCTAAAATTAAAAAAAAAACACCGATTTAATAATTTGCAATATTTTATATATCATAGCCAGCTAGCGTTACCTAAAGGCAACACTCACTTTTAGAGTCTTATACAAAAAAAAACAGTATATTTTATAAAAACTATACTACAGCATGCAAGGCAAACTATATTACTAGTACAACTTAACAATATATCACAACATAACCTAAAAGCAAAAGATAGACATTACTTACTTTAGTCGGATGTCCATTTTTCACCGCCCTAAACTTTACGCTTGATTTGAGCACCTAATTTATAAAATTTTGTTGCACTAGCTGGTAAACTCAATTCATTATGTTGTTTCCTTAGCTTTCAACGACAAACTGACGAGTACTTGAGTCATTCGCAATAATAATAATGCGCTGTAGTCACTTTTTGCGCTGCTTCCTTAGAGTTAGATATAAGTAACGCTAACCGTTGAAGGGTTAATAGACTAGCTGAAGTTGTAAGAAACAGAGTACCATCAACAAGTTATTAGTGGTGTTCGGTGTCTTATGCCGAATAAAACACATCGACATATATGGGCGACCATTGGGTTGTTTAATTGTGGTGGTCAATATAAAGATATAAGTTCGTTTAAACTATTGGTGTCAGATAGGGTCCAATCAACTTAGATTCATTGTTATTTAGATTGAACCAAAGAAAACAGGTGACACTAGTGGTATATAGGTTTGTGCAAGAGTCTATTAATTTTAACCCTAATTCTTTGTCTCTGAATTACTTAATTGTTTTTTTTTTGTGATTTCTTCACATTAATAGAAACTAGTATACTTAATGAGTATTTTAAATGTAAATAACTCGAAATTTTAAAGGTCACCAAAGAAATATTTGGAGTTGTTTTCATATAAGTCATAAAATGTTGAATAACGTACGTGTTGCTGTACGATACTTATTTAAGAATGATGAAGTATCTCCTAGAAGTATAAAATTTGCAAAATCACAAACCTAAATTATGTTTTATTGTTCAAAGGAGGACATTTATGTCTATTTTAATTTCGACGCGTTTAAAGCTTTTGTTATTTCTTAGGGCGTCAAATTATAAACTGGAAAATCAATAATAAAAGCAGACAATGTCTTACTCGCTACTCGGCAAAAATGGGGGCAACTTGTAATAAAGAATACAAAAGAAGATAAATAAATGAATAGCTATATGGTGGAGTGTCTGCATTGTTAGTGTCACAATAAATAAGCCGGAATAGTATTTGTTCAGGTGTCAATAAAAAATAGCTTTTGTAGTGAAAACAATCAAATCAGTGACATTCAAACATTTTAAATTAAACTATCTATTTGTGTGCACTGAATTGATATCTATCTATAATGTCACGTTGGACAAAACCTACGCTTTGATCAATAGTTTTTAGTTAATGTTTTTAATCATCTAATAAAAAAGGTAGTGTTAAATAAAATTTATATTTCATCACCTTTCGAAAAGTATGGATAGTCATACATACTAGGAACTAATATCCTGTCGGTTCCGTTAGGCGTTATGGGGAACTTTGGAAATGGAATTTACATAAACTTTGTCTAGTAAAATGAATTTCGTAAGTAAATGTGTATTTCGTGGCGAAAACGCAATATATCTGTAATAGATTTGTAGCTTGGCGTGGCGATAGAAGCAGACTGGAAATAATTTCTTCAGACGCGTATTTCAGCGACTACGCAGATCTCTTAAAGATGATATAGCCACGGCCTGTCGAAAACTATATTAACAGTATTCAGCATTTCCTCGTGGGTGAACCTTAATCTTTCTACGATACAAACGTGGGAGTTCCAGAATTCTTGATAACTTTTCAATGGCGATATTGAATTCGACGCCTCCAGCGAATTTTGATACATTTGCCTCTGGTGTATCCTTGTTAGGTGTTGGTAGTTGTGAAATTCGAGATGCATACAAATTTGTCATCACTGAATATTCGGAGACTTGTAAATATATATATATATATATATATATATATATATGTTGTCACTGGATTCCGGGTTTTCTTCCGCGTTTCCACTGCTTGGTCTTTGGAAAGACCGATGCTGGTTTCTTAACGACGTTTCGGCAAAATCACACTTGACATATTCAGGTCTGCGATAACTGTCTGCTTCTGCTTCTTGTTATTCGTAAACTGACGTTTTCGGGATTCGGATGGTGGTTATATACTTCGTTAGCGTTTCGGTTGGTTGCCCTTGGACGAGTGTGTGCATGGTTCCGTGTCGTTGGGCTCGTGTTTGGAGTGTGACGGCTGGTTTGCGATGTAGAAGTATTAGTTTGGTGTTCTTTGTTGGTATCTGTTCTTGTTAGTGCTGGCTTCCATGCTGTTGGTAACCTCTGGGTATCATCTCGTGAATTCAGATTGCTCGGATGTTTTTCAATTTCGATGGCTTCCCTGATGATTCTGGTTTTAGTATGTTCGATGTTCGCTAATAGCTTGGTGTTACTGAAGTCTATCGTGTGGGATGTTTCTTTTACATGTTGAGCTAGAGATGAAGTTTTCTCGTCTTTTCTTACGGAATTTTTGTGTTCGTCTCTTCTTGCGTTTACCCTTCTGTTCGTTTGTCCAATGTAAGTTTTTTCACAGTTGAGGCACGGAATTTCATAAACTCCTTGGTTTTCTAAAGGTATTTTTGTTTTAGGGTTTCGAAGGACTGTACTGATTTTTCTGTCTGCTTTGAATGTTGTTTCAATGTTGTGTCTTCGTAGGATTTTGGAAATTCTATCGGTGGTGCCTTTAACATAGGGTAAGTAGGTTTTGGCAGTTGGTGTTTCTTTTTTCTCTTGTGGTGTTGTTGGTTTCGGCTTGGATGCTCTTTTGATAGCAGATTCACTGAAACCATTCTGCTGGAGTGCTTTGTGGAGTTTGTCCATTTCTTGGGTGATGTTATCTTCGTCTGCTAATCTCTGCGATCTTGTCACTAGGGTTTTCACTACTGATTGTAACTGAGCTGGGTGGTGGTGAGACTGAGCGTTCAGATATCTGTCTGTATGGGTGGATTTTCGGTATACCGTGTGACTTAAGTTCCCATTTTCCTTCTTCTTCACCAAAACGTCGAGGAATGGTAATTCGTTGTTCGATTCTATTTCCATCGTAAATTTTATTTTTGGATGGGTTTTGTTTAAATGTTCCAGGAAGATGTCGAGGTGGTCCTTTCCATGTGTCCAGATCACGAAAGTGTCATCGACGTAGCGTAGCCAGAGTTTGGGTTTGTGGGTGGCCGTCCTTAGTGCTGTTTTTTCTAAGTTTTCCATAAAAAGGTTTGCTATTACTGGTGATAGTGGAGAACCCATTGGGGCGCCTTCTATTTGTCTATAGCGCTGATCTTCGTAGATAAAGTATGTGTTTGTCAGACAGTGTTTCACCAAGTTCATTATGTGCACTGGGGGTTGGTATATTCGTTCGATGGTCTCTAGAGCTTCGGCAACTGGTATATTGGTAAACAGTGATACTACGTCGAAGCTTACTAATAACCATTCTGGTTCTACTTATATATATATATATATCATGTACATCATCATCATGATGTACTAGTACATCTGAAAAAATCAAAGAATAACCTTACCTCCGAACATGATAATATTCCCAGTTTCCTTCATCGTGATTGTGCATCAATTTCTGCTGAGCCTCTTGCCAAAATATTCAATGTATCTCTGCAAACATCTGTTTTACTAGTTATCTCGAAAGTAGCTAGTATATGTCCTTTACACAAAAACGGAAATATCTCTAATACTAATAATTACAGACCGGTATCAATCCTACTTAACTTTGCAAAGGTATAGAGGCTGCAATATTCAACATATTTACAAAAACATCATATCGTTTCTGTTGCCGTACCAACATGGTTTTGTGTCTAAGTGGTCTACTACTTTGAATCTTGCCACATTATCTCGGGCTTTATGTGTAATACTGGAAAATTACACGGATTTTTCTCGTGCCATCGACACCACTGAACATGCTGTTCTCCTAGGAAAAATAAGTGAGTTTGGTTTTAGCAACGCACTGTAAATAGATTCTGAACCTTGAAAGAGTCACGAATTGGTGTTCTTTAAACAAATCAAAGTAAAACATCGACAAGTGCCGCTGTATATCATTTAGTTGAAAACCCGTTTTTTTTCCAGTTATCCAATTAACAACAAAGCAATCAATCAAAAACGCATGCCAATGATTTTGGAGTTACTTTTGATGAAAAGCTTACCTTCGCTGATCATGCCTCCATAGTCACTAGAACATTTCGAGTATTGAGGTTCATTATACGTACCAGTAGAGATTTTGACAACATAGCTACACTCAAGTCACTTTTTTATTCGCTGGTTGTTAGCAAGTTGGAATATGCCGTTGTCGTGTGGTGTCCTATATGTGATTGCTATATTAATGCAATTGAATCAATACAGCACATCTTTCTAAAGTATTTGTTTTATATATTTGATCGAAAGTACCCTTCTCGTGCATTGGACTATAGGTTGCTTCTGGATCGATATGGAGTTGAAACGCTTGAAGCCAAACAACAAATTTAGTTCAAACTCAATAAAAAATATCATTCTTTTAAAGATAGACTCTCCTGATTTGCTTGTAGAAGTTAATTTGCGAGTACCACGTCCAAGCTCGAGAGTGAAGGAAGCGCTTATACTTCCCACTGCCAGAATGAATATTTTGCTGAGGGCGCATATGATGCATTTTGCTAAGAATTTAGTTTGCTCTAGACATTTTTCATACATTGTTCTTCTTTTAATGTTTTTCGTATTTTTGCTGTTAATTAGCTCATTTGTCTAAAATGTTTGTTGTCATTAATTTTTATTATGTTATTATCTTTGTAATTAGTTTACATTTCTGTATTGGGGTAACCTCTTGGGCAATTTAATAAATATTGTTATTATTATTATTATTATTATTTTGTTTGTTATAAATAGAAATATCTAATAAAAAAAAAGTTATTAGGTAATATCACTATTTACCAAAACATTAGAACGTATACGTTTGGACGAAGCATTATAGTCTGTGTATGTTAAACACTCATGAAGACAAGAGAATTGATATATGTAGATAGTTTAAAAAAATGTCTTTCTCTTGAAACTGCAAGGCAGAACAAATTCATGCATGTAGGCTCTGTTGCTACATATTTACTCGAGCTAATTCTATAATTTTATAGTAGTTATTGAGTTCTAGAATAAGCTTAACTCAGAGAACAGCATTGTGTGCTTGTACTAGGGTAGCCAACATATTTTTTGAAGTGTAAACTTCTTTGGGCGCGTTGCTTTGATTGTGGGCACTGAAAAAGACTGAGCCGTCACGCTCGGCTATGTAACGCTCGTTCGGGTAAAGTCGGCTCGATTTAAATGAATAAATAAATTCATGTCCCCGAGCGGATTCGATCCCGAGATCTCACGGATGAGAAGCCGGCACGTTAGCATCAGACCCGCGCGGGACTTGTAAGCGAGTATTCATATTGTCTATTTATATATATACACGCAATTATATATCGCGGTCGCTGCCATAGCAACGAATAGAGCATTGCTTTAATTGCTCATTATATATGAATTTATAAGCATTTATTTCTTTTCTGTTACACAGGATGAATGAAGAAAATCAAATCGATGACAAATTAAAACGAAAAAAAGAATTGTCTAATGCGCGCGTGAAGAAATATCGTCAAAAGAAGCTCACTAAATCTCGGCAACTGAATTCGTCGATGCAGGATGACCCTAATGTAATACAAAACGAAAAAAAAAGTTGGATTTCGTATTATTAACCTCGCCTTGATGAAGTTTTCACTTCTGTCCTGTGGTTTTAAGCACACCCATTTTCTTGTTTTAAAATTATATGTAAGACTGAAAATTGATGAAGCTTGTAGTTGATATTTTGAATTTTAATAATCTGTAGTTTATAAATAATGCGATTATGCTATATCTAATAAGTTTTACAAGTACGTTCTTAAGTTACAGCTCTGAATGAATGGGAAAATTTCAATTAATTGGCAGAACAGATGCTACGTGGTATCAAAAAATTACATGGTCTTTGTTTATATTTAAGATTGATATTTTGGAAGTCTTAATAGAAGCAACTAAATAAACGGTTGTAAGAAACATCATAAGTGTAAATGTAAGTTGCTGAGTTTCAAACTTGGCAAATATGGACGTTTTCCGGGAACGCTATGACGCCTTATAATATTCATATGACAGTCTACAGAACTTTATAATGAAGTTTTATTTTAAATAGCGACTAACAGTATTCTAAATATAGTAGTAAGTAAGAGAAGTTATTTAAAGGCATGCCCTTTTAAAAGTAATATGAAATATAGAAATACCTAACACGAAACTTTCATGATAGATTTGGAATAGAAAATAAGCATGACCTTGAAATAAGGATGGAAATGGGATGAACATGGATGGTTCTAGGACCGTGTAAATGACGTTTAGACTAAATTTCTACAATATTTTACTAAATTTTTGAAGAGATGAATATGAAAACAGAACCATGTATGTACCTATCAGTAAATAGAAAACAAAAAGGCCATTGCCCAGCAAAATGGGTAGTGGGGTAGAAATGATATAGATATGTAGTTTACGTCTGGTACTACGACAAAAATACTATATGTATATTTTCAAACTGGAAGATGATGTAACTTCTGAGAATTTTTTAAAATACTTTTAGTGCACATCTAAGAATCAACGAGTTACAGTGCTACGAAAAGGACACTTTTCAAAAAAAATCTTGAACACAGATAAAAAAAATCATTTGAATCAAAAAAATATGGAGTTGATCTAAACAAATATTGTTTTGATATGAGCCAAACAAATTCAATTTTTGAAACAAATACATGATTTATTCGGTTCAGCGCTTCTATTTTTAGTCAACTCAAATATATATTTATTTGATCCAATCTACTTAGTGCGTAGTATTTAGTATTCAAAACAAACTAATATTTGTTTGGTTCTAGTTATCATCGTGGTTGCGATTCAACGGTTGCATTGTTTGAATCAAATCCACAATTTATTCGAACGAAATATATATTTATTTCCTCGTTTATTTCTTATTTGTTTGGCATCAATAAATATTTGTTTGATTTAAATACAATATTCGCTTGAAATAATTAATTAATATTATTATTACTATTAGATATTCTTTTGTCTTCAAATCCAAAGGGCTGCTTGTGAAGAAACAAAAAGTGTTCTTCCCAGCCCCTTGGATGCGAAGACAAGAGAATATCTAATAGTAATAATAATACCAATAATAATAGCATTAGTTAATTATTTCAAGCAGATATTGTATTTAAATTAAACAATATAGTAACAGTAATGGATAATTGTTGAATATATATACAATGAGTTAAAAGAGAAGTGACAGATTTCATTTACAAAATTTATAAAGTGATGGGACTTGTTAATATACTGAAGGTCGTGGGTAAATTGCCGTATCATTATTAACTCTAAAAAATAAAAGTTATATTATTGGTGAATATATTTTATTATGAAAGTAAAAAATTAACAAATGTTTCTGTTTTAACAAGTATAAAATAATACAATAATATTTCTTATAACCGACAAACATAAAAAACAACAAATGAGAGCTTATTTATTGATAACTTAAATAACAGATTTTCCATCTCGTGTGTAATGAACACTAAGTAAATACGGACTTTCCAAAGACTGATATGAAAATACATGTGGATTGCCGTTATTATCACGAATTTCAAATGCTCGAGCCTTATGTACAATGATAAGGCTTGCAGCGTGTAATATTAATACCACAAAATTAATTTTATTTTCGTTTTAAACTACAGTTTTTATCTTTCCAAAATGCGGAAGTACCTCGTTATTCAAATATATAACTAAACCTGGCTTAAATAATATAATATAATAATAATAACTAAATCTTTGTTAGCAATGCTGGCGGATGACTCCTCGATATCAATTATATATTCTTCTTTCGATTTTCCTGCATCTTCTGTCATTGGTGAACAACTTAGTTTAAATTTCTTTGTCGCAAGTTCATTATCAGGGCTGAGTCCATGTAACTAAATGGAAAAAATAGAATGTCAAAATTGAAAAAAAAAAATTGAAAATATTTCTTAAATATAGAACACAGTTAAAAATTTTGACCTTCTGTCACAAAACTGATAATGAGTAACTATTTTGTTGATAAATTGATAATAAAAAAAATTACCATATGTCAAACAGATTTGAACACAGCATGACTAACAAAATGAATATTTCTTAATACCTTTCTTAGCTCCGCTAGGCCCCCTTTAGTCTGATCTTGTCACCTTTAATATGATTGCTAAAAAAATCTAGTTCGTTCATATCAAGACCATTTAGAACTTCGACTTCATCAATTTTATGTCCTGGAAAAATACAAAAAAAAACAATCATTTTTATGTGGTACTTTTCATTCAGTACATGAAAATTCTTTTAGAAGTTGTTTCAATCAAAACTTCAATTTAACTGCTAAATTGTTGATGTTCATATATATCGGGCGATTTTTTAAATTTTCGAAACGTTACTTATTGTCCAATTTTAATAAATAAAGTATCAAATAGTATGGCTTTTAGGCGACTATAAATTGTTATACATGCATATATCAGTGAATTTTGGGTTGAGTTGGATTATCTTATTTCAAATCGTGGGGACTTTTTCTAATATAAAAGTAATAATAAATGTATAAATAAAAAAAAATATATATAAAGTTTTACCAAAATAATGTCTTTAAAATAAATAAAGAAAACCATATATCACAATTTAAAATAAGAAAATTAATCACCCCATACTTACATTACAAATGTTCTATGTCAGTTTACAGTCTCTTAGACGCCCTTTCATTTGATGTACAGCTCGGTTAAGACCTGATGGCACTTGCGTGGATGACAATTTTAAGACTAAAAAGGAGAACGCAGCATGAAACGTGAGAGATATAGATTTCGCTACATATGAAAAGTTAAAGACCGACTTGAAAACATTAGTCGGTATATAAATTTATTGCACTTTGTCTGTCGTAGTGTATTGCTTTCGATACCTACGTTTTTAACGCACATGATACATATTCTAGCCACGCCTCGCGCATCCTGAGTGGCATCAGCTATTAACCGAGCTTTAGTATTTATGTGACCAACGTCAAACTTGCCAGTATTCATCAATATTGTAAAATGTTAATGTCTTGGATAAAATTTGCATTGCATTTGCGTCATGTGGCCTTTAGAACACTCGAGCAAAGTGTAAATACTATAGCGCTAACATTATGCCTACATGCCCCTTTCCTTTCGTGTTTTAAATGCCTAACAAGAAACATAATACACAATAAATAACTATTATTCAAGTTACTGTCATTACAGAAATAATTAAGTATATTTGAAATAAAGACTATAATATAATATATATTTGAAAACGAAACTGGAAAATGCATGAGCAATACGCACATCAAGCAGTATATTAATATGCCACAAATATACATCTATAAGTAAACTTCAAATGTATGTATGTATTCCTCACGGTAATTCCCATACTTCAAATGGAATAAAACCGTTTTAGCCCAAGGACTTTAGCAAACAAATAAAGCAATTATATTATGTTAACTTGTATTGAATTTTTAACTTGCATTTTTGAGCGTGTTTACACCAGAACCATCTCGTCATGCTGGCGACATGTCCTTGACCTATCCCACATATATGTATTATACCTTTACGTATATAATATATAGATGTAATTTGTGTTATATTAATAAATGTTTGAAAGAAAATCATAATGTAGTGATTTTAGAATTTCAGATGAAGTTATAGATAAGCTTTCCCGAATAAGAGTATTGCTGTATAGCTTGGTACTATTAAGTAATAAAAGAAACGGTAGGTACTAAATATTAGCTGTTAATTTGACACCAATACATATAGGTATAAGGGCAGCCATTACCCAGTTATGATAGACTATGTACACGTTCCTATAAGTTAACTGTTTGGATATATAATTCACACTTACCTTGAAATAAAGACCATAAATGAAGCAGCTTCCACTTCTCCAATGATGCTTTTATTTCCATTTCGGGCAAACACATGGAACACACGCACTACGCCATAATACATTGGCGTCTGTTTCCATGCAAACTGTATACCACGCACGCGCTGAACATCAATTCAGCATTTCAAAACACCACTTATTTGCTTTAAATAAACAGATATTTGGCCCAAAACATTGAGATTTCGATTGAAGAGTACAAATAAATATATATTTAAATCAAACTTGTAATCGTCAAACAAACAGCAGACTTGTTTCAAATAAATCAATTTATTCCAGTTAAACGAAGTATGTTCAATTCAACTAAATGTTGTTTAGTTTAAATAAATAATTTCCAAACAAATATTTATTAGATAAATCAGAACGGATTTTTATCTGTGAACAGCCATTTCTTTTATAATTTTTTAAAATCATTACACTTATTATTATTATTATTATTTCGGGCAACTCATTATTTTATAGTGATGATTATATTGTGTATTATAATGTGTAGTTATAACATATTAAACATGGGAGAGCTAAACTGGTGAAACAATGCATTATTCAAACAGTGTTAAATATGCTAAAATTCCAGAAAGCCTTCTTTTCCTGCATGCGTTTAGTGCCTGCAAAAGCACGGCTTCAATTAGGGGAAGAGAAAATTTATTTAACTTGCCTAGGAATATCAAAACCGTATTAGAATCGCTGGCACTTCTAACCAGCATCTTACCAAGTCTGAAGAGGTGACAGATGCTGCATCGCCTTGTATGGTAGTGACTTGGAGAAAGGTAAATTGAAAGAAGTTTGCTACTAAAAACTTGCGATGCCAACAATAAAAACAATCTTGCCTCTTTGCCAACTGAGGATGGTGCAATGTAGCATAACACTCAGGACATATTACCAAGTTCAAAGTAGTTATATCAACCGATGCGGAGTTATTGTGAATAAAACAGTTCTTGATATTTTTAACCCAAAATTGCGGCCCGAGCTCTCCTCCCTCCACCACAAGATCCAAAACTTATTTTTTTATTTATTTATTTTCCTTTTGCAGGGCAAACCTCACTATTGATTGGGCTATTAGAAAATCAGATTTTCTTAAAAATTTAAAGTTTTGCAAGTTTTCTTTCTATTATTTTTGCGTTTTGCTATATTAAATAAATATATGCACATGCCCTACATAGATCTAAATCTAAATATGAGGAGCGTTCGTCAATAAAAGATTTTTATTGACCAGGGTCATTAATAATTATTAAGTATCCTACTAATATTTTCTTGAAACTCTGAACAGGTTGAAAACTACATTTTTATTTGGGAGATTCTTTTTCGTATTTACTAATCTTAGAATCTAATGTCCCCTGTCTTTAAATATAATATAACAAATTATTATATCTCCTTCATTGCATAATTTGTATATAGATACACAAATAGATTTATATTTGAATATATCAATATTGCGCATTTGTAAGTGTGAATATATAGTTCTACAATAAGTCCTACTAAGTGCCCTATTTGGTTTCCTACTTGTATGTTCATGAATTTCAAGCTGGGTCTGCATCAAAGTCATTTTGTTTTGGTTTACTAGGCTCTCTCAAATTTTGCTGTCATTTTCATATTTACGATCTTTTTTGCTTTTTTTTGTTGTGGATTCTGATCGTGAGGCTTAATATTAAATACATTTCTCAATACTACTAAATTCGTAATTTGTTCATTATTGTATCTTAAAACACTATATTCATCAAAAAATATTGCCATGTTGTGTACTTATTTATTGTATAACACAGTAAACAGGGGAAGGGGGGGGGGCAAGTATGGCGCTTGCAAATCGATTATCTTTTGTAACCTACTACGATTATATAGTACATGCAAATTAAAGATCCCGCTTTTATATTGATTTCAAAATGTAACAAAGTAGTTTACAAAAGAGAAAAAACTCGTTCATTCGATAATTTTGTTGTCAAAATTCGTTAATGGTAATTTATTTAAATTATAAGGTCGATTATTGTATTCATATAAACATCTGTATAAATAATTTTTTTATATTTTAGATATAAGAAACTTTTAGGTGAAGCATTGACACTGAGCCATTCCTCTGGTATTGTTTATATTCTAATTCGAATTTTTCCAAATTTTTTACGGAAACGGAAACATTCAAAGATAAAAGTACAGCTAAAGTAAGTATAACTTCCTTTCTAAAAATGTCTTTCTATGAGTCTCTACAACTTAAATTAAAAATCGCTTTAACATATGATTTTCTCTTTGCTTTTGTTGATTACATCCACAAATCACACTATATAGCACTCGGAAATGAACGCAGTGTGAAAGCTGCGATTAGTGTATACCACACACGCCGCAGCATTCACACTCACATTTCGCGAAATTGTATGTAAACAAAACAATATCTTTTCAAAGTTGGCGCTAGCTGATGAAGATACGTCCCCTAGGAAAGTTGAGCATCAATTTCCATCCCGCAGAAGAACTGGCCTCTTGATACGTTGTGAATAATTGTTCTTTGTTATGCACTATTTTAAAATCTTTGTTTTCATTAATTGCCAAAAGTTTGGCATGGCTGTTTTAATGTTCTCTTATTATCTGATGAGTTTGCACATGTAATAGTTGAAAAATCATCTGCAAATATAATGACGACATTTTTGTGTGTTGCCGGATCGTCAGTATATAGAACAAATAACAGCGGTCGTGGAATTGAGCTCTGTAAAACACCAAATTCTATTTGTCAACATTTCGACCTAACCTTATTCCTAACCGGTAAATTTAATTTAATTTATTCTAGTGCATCTCCGCAAAAATGCAATCTTTCGAACTTGGAGCACAGTGCTGCATGATCTAAGGCAAGTTACTCGTTAATTTTTGACAATGCTTTTGTCTTAGATAATAGACTTAACACGTATCTAACAGCACCATTGTATGTTTCGTACAAAATGCGTGTGTTAAACATGTTAATATTGGTGTTATTTATATATTTGTTTAGCTATTCATGTACTGTCGATTAATGCTATTATATAAGCATTGATTAATAAAGAAATAAGGTAAAATTTGTTTTTGACTTTATTGATTCGCATAATATGTAAGTATGTTCATGTTGTTTTTATCGTTATGAATACATTTATTTACTAATTGATTGTTCGGTCTATTAATAAGTTATATATTATGAATTGATTGATAAAGGAAAAATGTTCCTACATATTTTCGTTTCATTTTGTTAATTCATATATATGTATATCAATGCTGCTTTTACGTTTATCAATTATTAATTTATTATGATTTGTTGTTTGTTATTAATGTAAATGCTTAGGTATGCTACGGCTTTCCTAGGACTCATTTATTTGTTTGATTTTGGTATATATATATATTTGGAATATTCTGTTATTTCATTAAACTTATATAAACTGTAGCTTCTATTTATACAAATATACACAAAACGAGCATCTAAATCGATAACTTCAATTTTGGTAAGACGTACATTGAGGGAGTACCTATGATTTTTTTTCAAAAGGCTTGGGTAACGGCTATGTCAGCCTCACTTGTTATAAAAGCTAATTGCCACTCCAGTCATTTAATGAGAGACGCCGGATGCGATGAGTGGCCAGGCACTTCCTATGACGAACGGCGGCAGCCAATGTTCTTTAATGCATTTTCATACTTCGTCGGTTTGCAAAGTAATCTTGCAATATTTCCTCTCTCCCGTGATTCGTTTAACGATACGTTGGTTAAATGCTGTGTCTGTGCGACTGTAAAGGTAAAAACGTCACCATTGGAATATTTTAATTTAATGGTTTAATAATGTACGAGAAAATTATACTTCCTCATTCAAATCCATTTCACATTTATACTATTGAAGTATTTCTCCGTGTTTGCCAGCGAGAAGTTTGTTTCGTTGATTTTCGATTTTATGAATTGTATTGCCTAGATTCAATGGATAATGTAGAGTGAAATTTCTTTAGGACATAAAGTAGATAGTAGAAGTAATTTTGTTTTGCTTTATTGTTATTATAGGATTGTAAATATTACGTTAGCTAACTGGAGGTCATGAATGCAAACATTCTCGGCGAAATAAAGGCTTAATTTCAATAAATATCAGTACAGTTGTTTGGTATTGTGCAAAAATATGTTAAGTATTCTCATCTTGCAAGTAAACAGCTGATTGGGAAATGTTATTAAAGACTTTTTAGATCAACAATAAACTTTTGAATAAAAATCTTGAATAATGTCTTAGTGCAGCTGAATACTTTAATGTTACAAAAAAACTGAATATAAACATTGAATGTTATGTTAAGATTAGTTTTAATATACGTATTTGTGTATGTAATATTATTACATACTCGTATGTTCAAATATTGTTATGTTTGCATATTTAAATGGTGATAAAACATCTACAGTGCGTTTTTTTTTAACTGTTGCCATAGGGAAATGCATGGTAAAAATTTAACATCGTGTTAACTTTTGTTTTGATGAAAATATTTAAACCCTTTTTGGATCAAAGCTGGAAGATTATTTAAACTATCGGATAGATTACAATTCAATATTCTAAACTGTTGAAAAAGTTTTGAAAAAAATAATTTTTTGTGAAAGCATTTTCTTGCCTCTATCATTTCTTGCAGCCGTTGTTTTTTAAAAAATAAATAGCGAAAGCTCCTTGAGGCTATGACTAAATTAGTTTTTGGAAGACAGAACATGTAAATATTATTTATAAAAAAAACGTAGAAACAATTAAAGCACAAATAATTCAACAAATTAACAAAAATTATTAGTAATTATCAAAGGAATTGTTCAAAGTGTTTTTCTTCGACTGCTAGATAATATCCCAAGCGATCTTGAAAATTTCTTCGAGTGTTTTGTAAAGTTCGCACAGTAATGGAATTACAAGCTTCAGTTATTCTTTCCCGTAGTTCCTCCACAGTTTCTGGTTGACCTTTTATGAGGTCGTAAACTTGTGTTCCTAAATGCCTCCTTAAGAAAAAATCAAGTGGTGTTAGGTCAGGACTTCGAGCAGGCCAATGGAATGGTCCATATTGGCCAATCCAACTATCAGGAAATGTTTTGTTTAAAAATTCTCTGACGATGGCAGCAGAATGGGCTGGTGCTCCATCCTGTTGAAATATTATTGCTCCGTTGCATCTCAAAGCATCCACTTGCGGGCCTACTTCCATTTCAAGAAGATCTAAGTATTTATGCTGGTTCAAATTTCCGTCAATAAAGAATGGCACTACTAAGTGATTCCCTAAAATTCCAACCCACAAGTTAACTTTATCACGATATTGCATATGTGTTTCTTGTGTTCTGTAGGGATTTTCTCTTGCCAAAACCTGATTTGTTTGTTAACTTTGCCATTTAATGTGAAAGAATTCTCATCAGAAAATAGAATGTTATTTAAAATATTTTGATTTTCATTAATTTTTGTCATCCAGAATTCACAGAATTCCATTCGTGGAAAGTAATCACGGGGTAATAATTTCTGCACATGCATAATTTTGTACGACTTGAACTTTTCCATTTTCAGGGCTTTAGAACAGCTGCTTCTTGAAGCGTGAAATTCTTCTGCCAGAGAAGTAAGTGTCTTCTTCTTCAACCGCCACACAGATATTCATTCTTAAATCTTCTGTAACAACATACGAGTTTCTTTTCCGCTTTTTGTGCTCATTATTTAAGCAACCTGTGGCACGAAAAGCATTGTAATATTTGAGTATTATAGTGTTACTCGGAATAGGGCGATCGGGATATGCAGCAGCAAAATTCTGGCTGATTTCTCTACTGGACATACCTTTAATGAATGCATATATAAGTTCATGACATTTTAAAGCAATTGTTCACAATAACCGGGTATTTGGCAGAACTTGTAAATAAAATCACATTTGTAAATTTTCGTTCTGATCTTGCCTACTAAGTTTTTTGTCAAATTATGTATGTTCATTACCTTCAAGTTTGAAGAGTAGAATTAGTCAAATAAAACTGCTTGTGGTTGTTCAAACAGTATGCATTCTGTAATCTTATTCGTGATTTATTTCTAAAAGAAGAATTAGCACAAATCTGCATCGCATCATAAGTTAACAGGGGGTATAATTTTTACCGTGCAATTCCCTATGGTAACAGTTAAAAAAAAACGCACGGTATATAAATAAACTGCAATTGAAGCATTGCTGCTTTTTTTTTTTTTAATAAATTCCCTTCATACTAGTTCCAGTAATAATTAGTTCGGCAATGGTGTGACTTGAAACTATGATCGTCCGTTCACTCTTTTAATCACCAAACTACCATGGCGCGTCGTCATCCTAAATTGCCTTATTGGATGAAGTAAAACACCTTCCAAATTAATACTGACAGTATTAATTAGTCAAATTTTCCACTCGTACGATTTAGACGTGCACCCAGTAATTAAATTTTCGCTAATTTATATTATCTGTGTCAATTCGGATGATCATTATAATATTCAAATAAACATATATCTTTTACACTGAAAACATTTTGCATTTCATAAAATAATGCACGAACTCACATTAGTTGTTTGTGGGCTTGATATACTTCAAAAACTTTAAAGTATGCACACACGTACCGCGTTCCCTAGATTAATGGTAGAGCACAGGACGGTAAACTGGTGATACGCGTTCGGGTTGTACCTGAGGAGAAATTTTGATAGTTAAATTTTGCCTTTTTAATGTTAACAATCTTAATTGGGAAGATTATAATTGGAACGTGGACAAGAAATGGACAGAGAATCGGGAAATGAAAAATTACAAGGTGAAGCAAGGGCTAAAAATAGCAACTTGGAATATTGGAGGTACTAATCAAGAAGGGGCACTTAAACATTTAGTACAAGAAATAAAGAAATTTAAATTTGATAATGTGGCTCTGCAGGAAACGAAGCAAAAAGAAAATGAAATGAAGCATGTGAATATCTATATTTTAATAGTGGTGGGGAAAATAGGTTATTGCGGACAGGGTTTATTGTATATAAAAGATTAAAGGCTGCAATTGTCGAATTTAGGACTATTTCTGATAGGATGTGTTCATTGAGAATGAGAGGAAAATATCAAAAAATATTTCTATTAAATATGCATGCTTCTAGTGAAGAAAAAGACATGGAAGTTAAAGAGGAATTTTATAATGAATTAAAACATGGAGTATGAGAAGATCAGAAAATACGATCTGAAGATAGTCTTAGGAGACGCAAATGCGAAGATTGGCAAAGAGGAAATTTACCAACCGATAATAGGGAAATTCAGTAAACACAAAGAGACAAATGAAAACGGACGATTATTAATAGATTTAGCAATAGAAAAAGATATGATGATCAAGAGCACTTACTTTCAAAGAAAGGAGATATATATGAGGGAACCTGGCGATCGCCAAACGGATCAGCTGTCAATCAGATAGACCATGTACTATAATAGAAGCAAACCAGGAAAAGTGCATAACCAATATAAGAAGCTATAGGGGACCAGATGCTGACTCAGATCATTTCTTAGTAAGCATACAAATGAAGCAGGAAATACCTGCAGTAAGAAATAGGAAGAAGCCAAAAATAAACAAAAAGAGATTAAATAGATTACAGGGAAGCGAAGCAAAGATAATGTATAAAAGAAACTTGGAAATGTACCTGGAAGAGAGTGTATGGAATGAAACGAATAAAAACATGGTACAGGCAATACAGGGATGTAAACGACAGGGCAGTAAACGAGAATGGTTTAATGAGATATGTGAAAAAGAACTAAGCGAAAGAACAAAAGAAGGGTGCAAATGTTAAAGAACGATACGCAAGAGACCAGTGAAAAGTATAAAGAACAAAGAGAAAAATGTAAAAAAATACTGAGGGAAGTGAAGAGAAAATATTATGAACAGCGATTAGAGGAAATTGAAGAGAGCTACCGAAAAAATGAAATACGAAAGTTGTATCAAGGCACAGTGGAAAAAAGAGGGTGCCAAATAAATAACCAAATATACAGGAATAAAGAAGGAAAGTTGATAGCGGAGAAAAAGATATATTGAATAGATAGAAGGAATATTTTGAAGAGCATATCGAATATAGAAGAAATAAGAGTTATTATACAAAAACTTAAGAACAATAAAAGCGCCGGCACGGACGACATAACTCTGTCTCATACATAATAAAGGTGACAAGGCAGTTTGTGAAAACTCTAAAGGCATAGCTTTATTAAATATAGCTTATAAAATTCTTGCGTCGAATATAAAAATCTACGAGTAAAGAATAGAACAACAAAATATTTATGTACGCCTATGCATTCTGGCGGCCATATTGAGTTACCACTTTGGACAAATATTATTATTAAAGAGACTCTCTCCTGTTCTATTCTTTCCTCGAAGATAAAAACTTTGTTGGTCCCTGAAATGGAGGAAGCTATAGGCGAATATCAATGTGGATGTAGAAAGGGGAGATCAGTGGTAGATCAAATATTCACGCTTAGAGAAATACAAGCAGAAAGCTACGAAATTGAAAAAGATACACATGTGTCCTTTATAGATTTTAAATAAGCATTCGATAGAGTAAGAAGGGGTAAACTATATGTTGCGTTACGGGAACTAGGAGTAAACAATAAAATGATAAATACGATAAAGCTAACTCTTAAAGGGACAGAATGTTGTGTAAAAATTGGAACAGAGGTAACCGAAAACTTTGAAGTGTAGGAGGGACTGAAGCAGGGCGACTCATGTCTTCGGCATTACTTAATTAAGTGCTTGAATATGCCGTGCAAAGAGCGAAGTTAAACAGAACGGGACTACTGTACCATAAGGGACACTACGGCTTGGCATTTGCAGACGACATTGTTATAATAACGAGGTGCTACCCTCTTGTATTTAAATTATAAATGGCCAAGGCCCTAAACAAATTCGGTACCCAAATTCCAAGAAGGTAGTAAGTCAGACACCACCACGGTAATTAACTTTCTATTAAACTTTAGGAAGACGCTTGTCTATTAATTAATCACCAACTTGTAACACTCAAGTCTTACCTCTTACTTCCCCAAGGGTCGATGTTAAATATGGGAGTCAGCACTGCCTCCAGCTACAGTCAGAGAAGGGCGAGTTCGAACACAGTACTAAGTCGAAGGTTAAGTTGTCAGGGCGCCTATCCGTAAAAATATGCTAAGCCCAACAGATATTTAGACCCCGGACCAGATCCAATGTAAAACTCCCCAGGTGATAAGAAAATAAGACCAACACACGCTCATTCAAACTTAACAAACAGTTTATTGAAATCTCAACCCAGTTCTCAACAGTGTATTCCAATTACTGTACAAAACCGGCTATATTATAAAATCTTTGATTTTCTAGAGATATTTAGAACAAAGGAAAAAAAACAGTGAAATGTAAATCACAAGCGCAACTCAGTTGCCAGTATTAAATTCTGAAGGATCAATTAAAATTCAAATGGTCACCCAAGGTGATCCACAACTCAAAATTATCAATGACGTACAATTACATAATTTAAGAAATTCGAAATGGTGAACACAAGAAACAATCTTAAAATTAAAATTAATTAACCAACAATATTCTTACAAGCACACAGTTATAAGGCAACTTGCCGGAAGTCCCTCCAAAGTCGAACAGTTTGATCGTGATTTGCAACACGTCAACACAAAAATAAAACACTCTGTATACCAGAGGCAACCGACAATCTATTCGACATCAGAGTGCAGACTCTAAGTTATAAGTATCTAATTCTATTAAAAAAATTAGCGCTAGTTAACTATGCTTTACATAAGGAAATGTGATTCGATTAAATTCAAAAATTTCTTACGAGATTGTACAAAAATAAATTACAATGGTTGACTAAATGCACTAAATAACAACTAAGAAGTTACACAAGACAGATGTGAGGCTACACTGCCCATACACATCCAAAATTTAGTTCAAATTCTGAGTCCAAAAATAAAAAGGCTGCGTAGCGTCTCCAAAAAATGTCAAAGTAACCTCCAAATTGAGGTCACTATAATTAATAAAACTACGTTAATTTAATTAATTCAAAACATAAGGCTCATATGCCACAAGAAGTTAAAATAGGAAATTACGATGACTCATTTAATTAGCTAGGCCGGAAAATTGAAATTTACTGTTCAAAGTACACGATATTGACATAAATTTTACCAAAACTGTTTAGTCAATAAACTCTACACTCTGGATAATATCAGAGAAATTTACACAGACACAGTACCTTAAAGAAAGTCACATCCACAGCTACCAAACATGATACCTTCTACGGATCCACACGTTACAAGAAATCTGCTCGCCTATCTTCGGCTAACGACATCTCAAGAAAATAGCGTATGAAGGCTACAGAATTCCAATAATCTGTACCTTAAATATGTCTTCACCGCAAGATTCAGCAATGAATTTCCTGGCACCGTAAGATTACCATAGCACGTGGTTCTTAAATCTTAACCACAACAAAAGTGCTCAAATGAGGTCTAGGCCATGCACCACACTAACCGAGCAATTAAACAATTCCTAGCCAAGAAGAAAATATCCTCGCAAGATTCAATCAAACGCCAAAATCCAATAATAACACTTGAGAAGTACTATAACATCCGCTTTTGTAAGCGATTACAGTCGATAAACCTCCAAACTCTCCAACATTCTCAAGTAAAGCTAAGGAAATTGCTTCTGCTCTTATGGTATTTAACCCTTCCTCGACGACCGTTAAAGTGCAAGAGAAAGATTCTAACATGTCAAAGCCCGACCATCAAACGGAACACGACAATTGCTCTAAAAGACCGAACGACCCAATCTGATATTTTAAACGTACGACAAAATGCAGGTTCAAATGACAATAGAAAAATGGAAAATAATTATAAATAATTTGTTACATAACTCTAGGCCCAAAAGAAGCACTAAAACTAAATTAGCAACAAATAAAGAAAACAAATTTATTAAATAAAACAACGTACGCCATCTACCCGTCAATGCATGTATACGCCACACACACCTGCGATAAGGCAGAACGCGTGCAATAGGAATCTTAAGCAAATCTACACCAGATGGCAGTAGTAGTAGGAAGATGACATAAATTTAATCCAAAATAAATTACGTATTCCACGACAACCTAAAATAATCCATTAAAGGATAAAATACAACAAAAAAAATTGTAACAGAGGAGTAAATAGGAGCTTCGAGAAGTATTGCTGCGTTTGGAACAAAGTGCAGCGGAAATGGGGCTGAATTAAATGAAAAGAAGAAAAAACACATGATATGTGCTAAGAAAGGAAATACTAAAGATAAAAAGTTTGTTGTGACAACAGGAGGCGGAAAAGTCTACAGTTTTAAAGACGTAAAGTTATTCACATATTTGGAAGTGGAATTTAAAAGGAGGCCAGATATAAAAAAGAGATTCAGAGCAGGATACAGAAAGGCAACAAATGTATATACCAACTAAGGAGTGTACTTAACTGTAAGTTGCTGTCCAGGGGAGCAAAGCTGAGAGTGTACCAGACAATATTGAGGCCTATAGTAATATTTGGAAGCGAAACATGGACAATGGATAAGAACTAACAAAAATGCTAGCAGTATGGGAAAGAAATTGCCTGCGAAGGATATATAAAGGCAAAAAAGTGAATGATAGATGGGAGAAAAGAACCAACAGAGAATTACAAGAACTGTATAACCAACCAAATATTATAGGAATAGCTAAGGGATAGAGATTAAGATGGTTACAACACATAAAACGCATGGAAAACGAGAGAGTACCCAAAAGACTAATGGAAGGAGGCATAGGAAGAAAGAGGAAACGAGGTAGACCCAAAATAAGATGGATGGACGAGGTGCTGAAGGACGTTAAGTGCTTGAGGATAAATATCTGGCGAAAGAAAGCGAGAGACAGAAAATAGTGGAAAAGGATAATGCACCAAGCCAAGGGCCTACTAGGCCTGCATAGGTAATAATTCTGGCGCGGACATGACCGAGTTAAACTACGACGGAGTTACAACGGAGCAAATAAATAATGTAAACAACACACTTTTAATGAATAGCACTAATTCATATGGTGAACTGCAACATCTGTTTACGCTCGAGAAGAGCCCGAGAATGAGAGCAATAAATGGCCATGAAATAAGGAATTTATGAGTAAAATTCTTTCTACATTGGCGTAGATAGCCTGAGGGGTTTTTAAAATTTATTATATTTACCTTATATTTCACAAGAGAAATAATGTAAATATGTATATACTTACTGTTATTTAGTTTCAATAACATACGCGTACATTTTTAGTTATCATTTATTTAAATCTAGAACGTTGTTTATGTTACTTTTTCTAATATGAAAATGAATTGTTCTGAAATTTATTACAAAGTCTGAAAAATATCGTTACAGAATGCCAAAATATCGCACGTTCGTCACTTAGCTTTGCTAAAACATACACATAAATAGTTTTTATGCAGAGAATTTCGATAGTTTACAAATTTTCGTTACATGTTGAAATGACGATGCTCGAAGTATTTCTGAGTACAAGGAACTAACACAAATCCCAAATTTAAAAAATCAGTTGTTATTCCTACAGGAACACTTTGGAAATTTGTCTAAACTAATCACATATTTTGAAAATCGAATCTCAAATTAAAAAATGGATTAACCACATTAGATGTGGCTATTAATAATTTCAAAAGTATTCCAAGTGACTTCGGATGTGGCCTTCGGCAAAAGTTAGACTCAGTTTTTAATAGAAATCCAGATTTAATAACATTGCGGCAATTGTGTATGCTAAATACGCTGAAATAAAAGAATATTTCCAGTACGCACATATAACCAGATGCGATGTAGAAAGGACGTTTTCTATCTACAAGGATGTACTGTATTCAAAGAGAACACGTCTTACAGAAGAGAAAATGAACAAATAATAAGGTATTTTGTATTTTATAGATCACCAGCCACTTGTAATATATGGTGTCGTAATACGCGTCGACATATCTGTGGAACATTCAGTCGTAGAATCTGATGGTTGTGGAGATGGAGTTGAATGCTAAATGGTTAATAAACGATCAGGTTGCTTTGACCATACCTCGTTGATCAATCATATTTGAGTTATTTGTGCCAAATCATTACCTGTAAAAATTTCTCTGCTAATCGGCCAGAGTCCGGTATCTAAAAATCCATTCTGTTTGAATCTTAGTGCTGTAGCAGCAAGTGGCATAGCTTTCCGTAATGCTGTTGGAATGTCATAAATACCCATAGGAGCACCTAGGCGAGACTTTTGGTATCCATCTGCCTGACGCGACGATTGAAAGATCTCTTGAGTGGACCATAAACACTTCCTCGCAAAAGGTAGAAGACGATGGGAGGCGTGAGGGGGAAAACTGAATTACCACATAATTTTCTCTATAATGATTAAACACTGAGTTTGACAGATATGATTTATGAATAAGTAAAACAAGTTCGTCTTTAGGGCATCGTGCAAATTTAGTGAAATGTTGAATACATGATAAAAAATGTCTTGAATTTTTTTCGAAGAAATATTAACATTGGTAACACACTGTAACTGCACTGCGTTGACTGCTGAATCCATGGTTACAAAAATATTCGCTAGAAATGTGTACTGGATTCTCGAAAAAGAAATCAAGTTTGTCTTTAGTTCATCGTGTAAATTTGGTGAAATGTTTAATAAATAATAAAAAAATCTCCTGTTATTCATCCAGAGGGATAGGCTGCTCCAATATATCCTGGACTTGCATTGGCTCTCCTGAATGTCTTAAATTTTTTTCGAAGAAAGATTAACATTGGTAACACACTGTAACTGCGTTCATTGCTATAGCCATGGTTACAAATATATTCGCTAGAAATGTGTACTTATCATAAATGGCACCGCGATTCTCGAAAAACAAATCAAGTGTGTCTTTAGTTCATTGTGTAAATTTGGTTCCAATACTCCAGGACTTGTATTGGCTGTTATTAATGTCTCGAAATTTTTCCGAAGAAATATTAACGTTGGTGGCATACTGCTACTAACTGCATTGGTTGCTAAAATCATGTTTACTTATATATGCGCTAGAAAATTTGAACTTATTATAAATGGCAAAAGGATTGTCGAAAAATGAATTAACATTTGTACGCTTAGATTATGTAGCCAAAAGACTTCGAGACCTTGACGTAAATTTTGGTGTCGTTCCATGTTAGCCAATAAACAAAAAACCTTTTGATGCCATTTTTTCATTTTTCCAAACTTCGGGTATTTTATTTACCTTGGCAATAGTAAATCTTAAACCAATTTCCGTAAGTCTGTTGTATCTTTGAACAATCTTCTACACTCTTTCTCTTGTAGAGTAAGAATTTTAGACGATTTGGTGTATCTCTTAGATACCGTATCTGGATATGTCATAAAAATAATTCCGAATCTATCAGCCGCAACATTTAGACACTTTCTCTTGGTAAATGGTATCAGCAGCTTTCTGAAAATCAGGAATTGGTTGGTGTCTCCACTCGAGTAGTTTTTCTGCCACATGTTCCTTCCATATTATATATTCTTTGTAATAATTAATAGATATTGTCGATTTTAAAGTATAGCAGTTTGGACATGTAACAATGTGCCAACGCGTGCAATTAGTTATAGGTTAGGTTTTATGTTTAGATAAGTCGTTAGTGCTGCGTCAAAAATATTCCACATCATTATTATTAACGCGTGGAACGAAAGTTTTCGGACTATTTTAAAACCTGTTCTTGGAATACATAAACACAGTTTTCAAGAGGAAAGTATGGCCATGTGTTACCATGCTTACATCGTATATTTATTACACATGTCATTTTGCTTCTTAGTTGTGACAATATGGGTTACAAATTAAGGCTACGCAAGAATATTTATAATTTAGATGGCAAATTGCCCAAACGACAAATTGTACACCTTTTTGAAAGTGAAAACATTTCTCGTAGTATCATATTTCAAACATTCGTGAGTGTGAGGAGGGTATACCCTGTCAGAACCTACCGAAGAGTGACAAACCACGAAAGCTTGCTGCAGCCAGAAATCAAGAAAGATTTCGTCACTTTGCTGAAAACCATATTGGAGCGTCTACCTGTAACTTAGCACGCCGTTTTCATGTTTCTAACACCACCATTGCAAAGAAATCAAATAACTTAAAATATAGAAAAAAACAAGTGTTCAAAATACAAAGCAGCTCAACTTGAAAGAATTCCAAGATGTTGCCGAAAATTCAGACAAGAGCAGTTTGCTGGAAACAAAATAATCATATGGGCGATGAAAAGTATTTTTCGCTTAGCAATGCGGAGCCTCCGGGTAATGCTGGTTTTTACACAATAAATGTGGATAAGACTCCTGATGTGTAAAACATAAGTATAAAACAACGGCAAAATTCACACAAAAAATCCTTGCCTGGTGCTCTGTTTCTGAGGGAGTTATTTCTCGACCTTACATAGGGCATGTCAGAAGGAGAAGCAGTAAACGCCAATCTTTATATGCAACGTTGCTTGCCAGAATTGGTTGAGTTCATTAGTGAACATCATCCAAATGATGATTTAATGTTTTGGCTTGACATGGCATTACGCCAGAGCGACAAGACAATGGTTGGAAACATACCTTTCGCGCATCGTACGCATAACCCGCCAATTCTTATGCAAGGCGTTCGAGAAAGCTACTGTGTCACATTAAGCAATTAGAATTATTAAGGGCCGGTTTCACAGTAATGGCTTAAGCCCTGGCTTTAGTTTAAGCCAATGTTTAAACTCTTGACCCGTTTTACAGTGGACATTGGCGCGCTTAAACCAATCTTGCGAGGGCAAAGGCTTAAGCGGTACGCATGGGGTATAGCTTAAGCCTTAAACCACGCTCGATCGTATGTTTTGGACTACAATTCGTAGGTACATGTCTGATTGTTGTGGTCTGAATTCTTCTGAATTTCGACAAAATATCAGTTATATACTCCCTGTAAACTTTCGAAATAAATGGGTATTATTTATGGGAATTTTTCGTAGATTTTATTATTACAATTTCGATTTGTGCACATTTAGTACCTACTTATTTGTAAACTTGTTATTAATTTTTCTTGGAAAACGAAGATGTTTCTAAATAATTCCTATTATCCTCAACCGAAACACAATATTATATATCTAGAATACTGCATATATAATAACATAGGTTTTAGCAAATCTGTATTTTCTTGGATTAAAATTATAAATCCTAATATACATATATATTATTATAAGACAATTTATATAAATGCCCCATTTGTAGAATACATTCACAAAAAATTACCGGGATTGTATTAATATTCATTAATCTAATGGATCTTTTATGATTACTATCTACCACTGCTCTAATACTATTTAACTTTCTCAGAAATATGGTCTACATAGCAGCAAATCTAATATACTAATTTACTACTTCGATTAACTGATATGTCCCTTCAGCGGTTATGTTTGAAACACGTTTTCTGTCATCGTCACTCGTTTTCACATAGATTTTCGTTAAATATAACCTAGAAAGAACCGAACTCGTAGACAAGTATTAACAAAACTATCGCGATAATCATTCACATAACCTGCAATTATCGGTTTCCCAAATACCAACTTTAAACCTTTCTCATAATGTTCGGCTTCACTAAACCACTTACATAAGAGATACTGTAAAACTCGTGTTAGTTTAAGTTCGGGCTTAAACTAAAGCTTAAGCTTAAGTAAGCCTCGGCTTAAACATGGACTGTAAAACCGGCCCTAAGTGTTTTATAATATTATGTTTACGAAGTACAAACAATGTTAAATGTTATGTGAAAAATACTAAATACATAGTGAAGTTTTCCAAAGGTGTAACATTTCTCATTCAAAATACTCCGATAATTTTCGTTACACCCGTTAACTGACATGCATTTAAGAAGATATAATCACTTTAGTCAGATGACATACCATTTTGTTGGTAAAACAAAATTTGTAACGTAAAAACGAAACTTCTTTAGATGCACTAAAACATATTTGTGTTAATATATTGGTTTATGCGTTAGACAGCAGTACAATATCTTAGCGAGAGGTGCTCATGACATTTTGTTTCTTGTAATATAACACTGAAAGTTTGCATGCAATATTACAGATGGAATATGCAATGTATCAATTTGCCCTAACAACTTACTCCTCCATCACCTACACATAAATCTAATGTACTTTACTTTAGTCATTCTAGAGAATAGTTATATACCCAAATTTTTCTTGTATTTTGCCATATTTGTATTAAGAGCAATTCTTGTAGAAAGATTTTATCATTATATATTACATCTATTTTAAATAGAGATTGCTATTTTCGATAAGTAAACATTTTTTTCGTTGGCCAACGATAAAAGGTAGAAATATTTACAGTGTACATTTGAAAAAAAGAATTTACATAGTAGAAAAGAAGGGCTATTCGCATGGAAATTCGAATTCTTTGCGACATTGTCGACTGCCGATAAAATATAAGATGACAACAATGGATGTTAGTTGGAAATCTCATTCGAAATGTTCGCCGGTTGATGTATTGAGAATGGGGCATTTGGCTGATTTACTATGCTAACGACTTCGGACGTCCGGTTTTGTATTTTTCAGTGGGAAAAGAAAATTCGGAATAAATAAGACATTAAAGTGAGAACGTGCGTTATTTATCTATCGCAGTGAAGATGCTTGAAGAACGATTAATTTTTGATTCTGTTTAGAAAAGTCACTACGGCCTAGCTCTTGCTGTAGCTGAAAAACACGAAATGCGGGTAGTGATAACACTTTTATTAAAAGAGTACCGTAAAATGGGGTGACATTGATTTCTGGAGGCGACTTTGATATTTGCTTCAGCGTGCATTTGTTTTGATGCCACTAGGGCGCGGGGGGAAGTGTATGGCAATTTTGTACATGTGTTGTCAATCCATAACCTCAAATATTTGCTTTTAAACTGTATAATTTTTTCGTAATTAAATGTCCTTTGCCGTGGGCGATCAATCTCGCCTCGCTAGTGATACCACTAACCCCATAACTATTAACGATATTAATTAATTAATCATAATATCTAATAATCATCTTTTATAATCATTCAGATGCTGCGAAAATATGTGAAACCACTTGGATCTAGAAATTATAAAAATTATACCCAAGATCAACTAAATGAAGCAATTGAAAAGGTGGCTGATGGAGAACTTACAATGAAAGCTGCAGCTGCAAGATATAAAATACCGTATGGGACAATTAATAATAAATATCATGGTCGACATGGTAGAAAGGTTGGTGGTCAATGTATTTTTTCGTAACAATAAGAAAAAGCTTTTTTAGCGGCTGCACTGAAATGTGCCGATGGGGTTTTCCTCTTGATTTGATGGAAATACAAATGTTAGTAAAAATTTATTTAGACGGAATAGGACGGGTAGTACAAAAATTTTCAAATAATCTTCCTGGTAAAGATTGGGTTTTAAGTCTTCTTCTACGACACAAAACTGACGTTTCACAACGTGTCTCCCGTAACATTAATAAAGCTAGAGCAAGTGTGTCCAGACTATCCATAGAGGAGTACTTTGTTAAGTTAGAGAATACATTGGAGGGAATTCCCCCCCCCTCCTAATATTTTCAATTATGACGAACAAACGTTGGCGACGATCATGGAGCAAAGCGACTAATTTATAGTAGAGGGGTCAAATATCCAGAAAATATTGTAAATTATTCAAAGTAGTGTACCACAATTATGGTATGTGGATCAGCCGATGGAACACTTCTTCGACCATACGTCATATATAAAAGTGACCATTTGTATAACACCTGTAAGGAAGGGTGCATTGATGGTAAACCCTTTTGTCAAAAATCATGCTGTTCGTTAGGGTGTCGATTTAATCGTACTTCTTATGATTGGATGGACAGCCTTATGTTTGAAGGTGTTAATAGGAGACAACTTAGCGTCACATTTTAACGATGATGTTTTAAGAACGTGTGAAGAAAACGACATATCTTGTTCCACATTCGACACACCTTTTACAGCCTTTAGATGTTGCTTTCTTCAAGCCTTTTAAAGTAGCTTGGCGTACAGTGTTGTTAAATTTCAAGTTAAACATACATCAAATTCTGGAATACCGAAAGATCAATTCCCGTCATTGCTAAAACTTGCTTTGGAAAAAATGGATAATGCCAAAAGTAAGAACAAACCAGGCGATAATGAAGAGTCTGGTGTTAAGCGAAATTTTTAATAAATGGATTCTTTGCTACTGGCATTTATCCAGGAAATCGAAACAAAGTATTAGACAAACTACCAGAAATACAACATGATCCGACCCAAGTAATTAACGACACATTACCCAACTTACTTCGCGAGAAAAGGTATGATGAAAGAACTGAGAGAGTGCGTCGAAAGAAAACGAGACTGAATGTTGTTCATGGAAGAAGTATTGCTACAAATCCATATAGTAGCAGCTCCGTAGATAATAACAATAGCGAAGAGGAGGAAGTCGAAGATCAGGGAGTTGATGAAGTCATGGAAGAAATAGTTGGGGAAGTGGACTACCGTTATCCAGAAGGAGAACTACTTCTTCCAGAAACATTTGTTCTCATAAAGTATGAGTCCGGAAAAAGAACCTCTACTATTTACAGATACGTGTGTAGAATTCGAGAACAATTTTCAAAAGACGAATGGACTGTTGTTGGCCTAAAATCTACTGATCCAAAAAAAAAACAAATTTCGAACTGCTTGTGAAGGATATCTCCAGAGTTCCCATTGCAGATATTATGGCTGTTCTGCCAACTCCGACCCAAGAAGACAACCAAACTTTTACATTTGAGCGTAAAGTTGATGTGGTTGAATTATTGTAACTTTTTTTTAAAAATGTGTAATAAAAATAATAATAAAATTATTTGTGACGAATGAGTTAGGTACTCTCTACAAAGTTATCAAAGTCATGATAAAGGCATGATAAAAATTATTAACTGACAAAATCGGCAAAACCGATTTGAAAATGGGGCGAGTTTGACCCATCTATAGAAGTAACGCTTCATATAAGTCACTTTCGAATCATGGATCAAAGACGCCCCATTTCTAGTGTAAATTTGATCGGGTGGTTTTTATTTTTTTTTGGTTGCTATTAGTCAAAATTCTTTAAAAGTGATGGCATTAGTCTATTTTCTGAGAATTGTTGATTACAACAAGTTTTTTTGTATATTTGTAACAAAATTGGGAAAAAATTACAAACAAAAAACTTTCTACAAATACTAAAGTCACCCCATATTACGGTACGTATTCCTTTTTATGGAAAAGTGGGTGGATGAAATTTATGGAAATCGGCATTATTAATAAAAATTGTTGAAACAATATCTATATAATGCACAAAAAGGTTTGTACGAAGGAATGCTCGATTAATGTCACGATTGTTGACTGCCAGCGAAAGTTCATTTCAATACAGTTCATAGCAACATTTATTTTAATCTTTCGGATCATTTGCGTGGCTTCATAACTTAGAACAAAACATGTACGATTCAAAGTAAAATAAGCTTCCTAGTCAATAAAAGAATGCTATAGATTAGGAAGGTTGTTGATACTGCCATTTACATTTCTCTTCCAAATGCTTGGAGAACTGAAAGGCAATAACAAGAGGATATTGTACTATATTATTGAACAGCTTGAAGGAAGAACTGAAACGGAGACTGTAAATATCGGCTGGACCATATTTACAGTAATTTAGTTCACTCTTTTCCACGTTTTACTATGGAGATTTTTCTAATTCTATTTTCTTTGCAAAATTGCAGCAATTAGTTTCCCTCGTTTTCTTATTTGTCGAACCATGAGCAGACGCACTAGGTATTGGATTAATTTTAACACAGTGTCTGGTGTGTCTTTTGGTTTCTTTTTTTTTTGAGAATAATCAGGTAAGTTAGGTTCTGGTTTTTTTATTATTGTTTGCATCTGCAGTAACATCAATAATATGTTGTTCTGGTGGTTGTTCTTAAGGGAAGGCGTAGTTGAGAATGCTATTTGAGTTGTACGGATAGATACCAGTTGGTTTGAAACCCGATGCTCAATTCTCTATAGTGACAGCCTTTGACTAAGCATCTCCTATTAACACACCAAATACTAACTGATTGGTTTGTCTTGTCAGATTTATCTTTGACAGATCAGTTCCAAGCAATGGCGTAATGAGACTTATATTTGAAGAATGATCTGCCTAGAGGTTTCAGAAACTGGGTAATGTGACTCCCCAGTCACACTAAAATTATTCCTTGTTCCTCAGCATAGTCTGACATAACCTCGGAATTACAATGCTTTGAGTGGCCGTCCAAAATTAAAATTACTGTACATATTTACAGCTGAACCTGTAAGCATACCCGTCCGCGGATTCAAGCTTTATATTTCTCTCTTTAAAGATATATACTGCAAATGAAAAAAGCCTTCTGTGTTGCAAATAATAACCAGCTGCTTCTTTTCTGAATAAATTTGAACTCGATACCAAAACTTTGGGCTAAATTGTACTCCTGCAACCTGTCGTGTTAGTGTAAAACCGTGTTTCTGCAACCTTTTTATATGAAATTTGTGTTTTTCTTTATCATCTATACTAAGCAATGAAGATGGTCTTATAGCGTCTTCTTATATAAGTCATTATTTTTTATTCGTTTCCAAAGTCCCTAGAAGCAGCGTTTACACAGATACTACGCGTTTTCACTGCTTTAATAGCTTGCAAAAGTTAACTTGCCGTCTAATAGGCGAGAGGATATTAGACGGCAAATTAACTTACGAGGTGCATTCAAGTTCTAAGGCCTCCAATTTTTTTTCTCCAGACTGGAAAGAAATAGAAATATGTGCACTGTTTTAAAACGAGCGTGTGTTCGTTGTCAATACGTCACAGAGATGGCAGCACTGTACGACATGTTGAATTGTAGCGGTAGCGTTGAGAATGAGAACTGTTTTAGATACTTAAAATGGCTACGTTTTCCTTACTTGAACAGCGTGCAATCATTCGTTTTCTGAATTTGCGTGGTGTGACACCAATTGAAATTCTTCGACAGTTGAAGGATACATGTGGTGATGGAGTTATGGATGTGTCGAAAGTGCGTTCGTGGGTGCGACAGTTTAATGAAGGCAGAAAATCGTGTGACAACAAACCGAAACAATCTCAGGCTCGCACAAGCCGGTCTAACGACATGATAGAGAAAGTGCAGAGACTTGTTTTGGGGGATCGCCGAATGACTGTTGAACAGATCGCCTCCAGTGTTAGCATTTCCGTGTGTTCTGTGCACACAATCCTGCATGACGACCTGAAAATGCGAAAAGTGTCCTCCAGGTGGGTGCCACGAATGCTGACGGACGACCACAAGGCTGCTCGTGTGGCATGTTGCCAAGCAATGTTGACGCGCAACGAAGGCATGAATGGGACTTTCTTTTCGTCGATTGTGATAATGGATGAGACGTGGATGCCATTTTGCAATCCAGAAACAAAGCGCCAGTCAGCTCAATGGAAGCACACAGATTCACCGCCACCAAAAAAATTTCGGGTAACCGCCAGTGCTGAAATAATAATGGTGTCTATGTTCTGCGATAGCGAGGGCGTAATCCTTACCCATTGCGTTCCAAAGGGCACTACGGTGACAGGTGCATCCTACGAAAATGTTTTGAAGAACAAGTTGCTTCCTGCACTGCAACAAAAACGTCCGGGAAAGGCTGTGCGTGTGCTGTTTCACCAAGACAACGCACCCGCACATCTGGCTAACGTTACGCAACAGTTTTTTCGTGAAAGCAACTTTGAAGTGATTTCTCATGCTCCCTACTCACCTGACCTGGCTCCTAGTGACTTTTGGCTGTTTCCAACAATGAAAGACACTGTCCGTGGCCGCACATTCACCAGCCGTGCTGCTATTGCTTCAGCGATTTTCCAGTGGTCAAAACAGACTCCTAAAGAAGCCTTCGCCGCGGCCATGGAATCATGGCGTCGACGTTGTGAAAAATGTGTACGTCTGCATGGAGATTACGTCGAGAAGTAACATCAGTTTCATAGCTTTTGGGTTAGTAGTTATTTAGAAAAAAATAGGAAGCCTTAGAACTTGAATGCACCTCGTACTTAGGAATGATACCAAAAATATTTTACGTTAATATGCATACTTTAATAACCAAACATCTATTACAATATGAGGAAGAGAGGACTTAGTTGTTTTATTTCGTAAACCACCGCCTACATCTCATTACACGAACATTTACCTAACCTCTAAATACTATAATAACACATTTCACTAACCAAAAGTTGTTAATGCTTGGCGGAGTGTAATTAAATCAGAATATTTAGGAGATCACTTATTTCTAATATGCTCAATAACATACCTAATTTTGAAATGAGCCCAAGACAAACTTGATCCGGCAAGACAACGCATCGGACACGTAATCAAAGGTGTGAAATTTTGAACGTCTCTTGCCCGGAATTATCCCACAGAAGAAGCGGTTTTACAAACTGAATTCTTCATTTACCTAAGTTTTCATATTGAAGTCTGTAATAACATAATATAAACGTTTTAGACTGAGGAAGTCCATGAGAGCCAGCTCAAACGACTTTTATTTTCTTAATAAATCTCTTTAGAATGCATAATTTCAGCGATATTCAAAAACTGCTATTCGATAAGAGCCAAAAATTGTTCCAACTCTAGCTGTAAATACTTTTGTATTCTTAATAAATCTGTAGAGAATGCAAAATTTGCTAGATATTTGCAAAAAGCTGCTATTTCATAATAGTACAATATTACTTTCGGTCCGAATTTTAATATTGCTTTTACACACAAATTGTTGCAAATATAGCTCTAAATATTTCCGCGCTTATAAAAAATCTATATGGAATACATAATTTGCGTGGTATTAGCAATAAACTGGTTTTCGATATGAGTTAAAGTGTTTCTTCTTGTCCGAATTTTGAAATTTTTATATAAAAAATTGTTCTAAGTAGAGCTCTAAATACTATTGTATTTTAGATAAATATGTATAGAATGTATAGTTTGCGAGATACGAGTATTTTCAGAAAACCGTTGTTCGATAAGACAAAAAGACCCGCTTCTGGAAAAAATTTCGAAACACTTTTTTTATAAATTCCTTCTAAAAATCAGTTTTTAGTACTTTTGTATTCTTTGTAAATTTGTCTAATCTTAGTGGTTGGCAAAATGCTAGTAAATTTTGATTTCTTCACTAAAGTAAGCAACTAATTTCCGGTCTCTCAATTTTACTGAAACTCTAATAAGAGGAGATTATACTCGTAGATATAAAGTTTGGTATTCATAGCTTCAGCCACATGGAGCCAAATACACACACACAGCCATACTTGTTTATAAACAACACTTTTGGTATCAGGGAACTTCGGAAAGTGAACATCTGCAGAAATCTGGAGTTCAAAACTTTTCATTACAAGACTTCCTTATACTACGTATAAGAAAGTAAAATTGTCAGCCAAAATATATTAATCCAAAATGGCAATGGGCAGAAGATGTATCTACTGAATAAGTACTGACAGGAGAGTATGAATAAATAACAACACAGCGGGGGCCATGGGAACAAAGCTTGCGAAAGAGTTTGATTAGATGGTACGAAGGCATATACAGCTTGAGCGCGCGGGGTATGATCACCCGATGCTAGTCGATATTCTTCGGACGTATATTCGGCAAATGATATCCGCTAGCTGTGTTCGCCAGATATAGATATATAGATTTATTTTTCCAGAGTTGTTATTTCGTTATATTTACTGGAGAGAATCTCTAATTTTAATTTCTATTTCAAGGGTCGTTTTTATGTTATTTTATGGTATTCCTGTTATACTTATTTATAGTTTTTTTTTACCATGAAATTTCTATTTATTTATTTTTCTCTAGACATCTTAGTTTATTCTGCAGATGTTTCAGGCGGGTTGTTTTTATTTCATTCTAAAACCCAGTTGTACTGCGATAACTTTGTACACAACTACATTATTATTTAATTTCATTAGGATAATCATAATTACGTTATAAGTATTACAATCTTCGCGTTATTATCGACTTAGTTATCTAAGCAATCGTCATCACTTAAAGAGAAAATTTAATTTGTTCTTTTTGTCAATCTGCAAAAAAATAATCAGATCACTATGAGTTCGAATATGAGCAGGCAATGCTAGTATGTTGTGCCGTTACTCTAATATGTATTATCGGACCACGTTTAGATGCGAGTTTACGTATACCATCGTGTTATCATACCTCGCGCACTCTTGCTGTATATGAACAGTAGTAGGAAACTGACAACAGCGTAAGTTAGAGACAATTAGGAAATATTGAGGTATATTCCCATTTGAATAATGAACGCTGATTAAAGAAAAGGACAAGAGAATTCACTTGCAAGAAATAGAAAAAGGTCCATTGCTTGGGAATACAGACCATGGTTAATCTGAGAAGAATAATTTTATGAAAAACATCACCAATTTCAATTTGTCTAGAAATCACATATTGGATGAGCTTTCGTTAAGAGTCTCCGCACAAATAGAAACTTGTTTGGAAATTTATGAGGAGATCTTTTAAGGATTATCTGACACGTGTTCGAAATTTTACACCATTTTAAAAGTGCTTCTTCATAGCAAAAGTATTCCGATTTTTTTCAATTGTCAGTAAATAAGCCCACCAGACTCATTAATAGTTTTATTTTATTTCTCACTCTCAATGTAATAATATTGAAAAAGTAATTTTGTGGTTTTCTAAAAAAATACTTTGACCATATGATCAAGTTCAGATAAAAATATGTTATTCCGTGAATGCTTTTTGTAACGGATTTACATTAGACAGAATAAAATAATTGCAGATGTGCTGAGATAATCAATTATCTTTTCTTTTTAATCAAAACCAAACTACATGTTGAGCTAATGTTGATTACATACTTCTCGTGATGGGAAAATTAAATGTCCTTATTATATTTACCCTTCCAAGTAATAATTAATGTTTTATTTATTAATTTTTTTCACTATTTGGGTTGACAGATTTATTATTCTAACAAGGGATATATTCTAACAAAAAGAGTACACTTACATTGTGCTCCCATTTATACTAGATTTTTTTCTAAAGATCCAAAACAAAATTTATTGCCATAACATATACAAAAAAAAAACGAATAATGATAATAACACAAGTTGTGCATCATTCCATGTGAAGCAGTGCAACATTGTCGATGAAATGCAACTAAATCACGGCCTGCGAGATACAGAGTGGAACTGTTTGAAAACCATGGAAGTGGAAATAACAGTTTTTGTGGTGCGTATAATAAATCACTCTTCTAAATATGAGGTTTATGGGGAGATCGCTATTAGCGGATACTTGAAGGGCTCATTGACATACCCGACGCATTCACGGTCACAAGTACCGTGGAATTAAGCAATATGTTTGCTGCTATTAGGGTATTACGATCCGCCATGCGTCGTGACTTCGGGGGTGGCTGTGTGTCCTCATTATTACAATCGAATATGCGTTGTGTCGTCTGCGATGTATGTATGCATGTATATACGGCGTTATAATGAATGCAATGGGGAAATAGAGGTGGAGATTCAGGGCGATGACATAGAAATTTGAATTAGATTGCATTATGTCAGATTAATGGCTGTTTAGAAAGAAGGGAGGCTCAACATTTCTTATGTTTGTTATTAGTTTTTTGTTTTGATTTATACATAAGATTGTGTAACAAACGTTTATTAAATTAGCCACTATCTACACGTTGGATAATTTTTTTCTCCATATAACTGATTAACAAACGTTTTGTAGCATTTGCAATATGAAAATTCACCCAGATGTTATCATTATTATTGAATTTTATAACACTGCATATTCTAAAATTTATGTGCCATTTGTTATTGACAATGTTTTGGTTCTAAGTTAATATCGTTTTACCTTAATTTTGATATTATATAGAGTAGTTGTGTTTTAAAATATCGGGAACATCTATAAGAAGTGGTGGTATGGTCGTTTTAATAAAATTTAAACCATGATTTTGTATGTGCGTTTTTACTTGCAATAGTTAATTAATTAAATATCCCAGACATAGATATGCAGCCAAATTTTCTTTATTTTAAGGGAGATTGAAATTAAGCTTCCACATATACCTACAATACACACACTGGCAAACAAAAGTGTGCCATTGAGGAAGGCGAAGAAGCTACTGAAGCGTATTATAAAAATATAAATACTGAAGAAATACACATCGTGCTTCATAAAAAAATTTTAATCTACCTTCTGAGAGCACAATTTTTTTCACAAATTCTAACAAACTCAAAAAGAACGAAAAAAGCTTAAACAAGACCAATCATATTGTTTGGATGAAAACGATCATGGATTACATTACGTGTATATACAGTGTAAACGCGGTCTACCTGCGGATGAATATACTAGACAAGCTGGTCGACTATAAGTGGGAGAATAAGAGGTTAGCCTCTGTTACTAACATTAGAGGCTAAAGACGACACCGCAGAAATCGTTACAGCGTTAGTCTGTGAAAATTGCTGCTGTTACTGTTAATAACAAATTCTTTAACCAAGAATAAAGCCATTTACTGTACTGCTTAAGAGAAGATGGAAATAATATTAATCAATAAAAAATCACTATCTGGATAATTTATAAGTAGAAACTTGTTGAAGCATCAAACAATCGCAGTAAACAATTTTAGTAACGGATTTCATCACAGCTTCCCAAATTGTATGAGCAAATAAAAGAAATGATCGCCAATTTTAAAAACTTAAAAATAATAATTTTTTTCTTAAAATATCAAAGATAAGAAATATAGCTGATATAAAAATCGAAAACGTAACAATAGCAAAACTCTTATTAAGATAAAAAGTAAATAATTCCGTAGTATTGTAAAATAGAAAAGGAAACAAACTAAAATTCTGAAAGAAGGCAATAAATTTGTATGAAACTAAACAAAATGTTTCAGTAAGATAAACTATAAACGCAGAAACAATGAATTTAATTGGAAGTTAAGAATGAAATTATTAATGAAAAATGAATTTCTCCAAGTACGTAATTGTTTATTAACTGCTCAATTAGCCTCCCTCTTGAGCTGAGCAGTAACCCAGCTGATTATAAAAATTTCGACGGACATTTGTTAACATTTCGGGGGTAACATGATTCGAAAATTCAATAATTTTGGCGCGTAATTGTTCTAAATTAGATGGACGAAACGCGATTTAAAAATGTGTTTGCTAGGCGCTAGACATCGACCCGACCGTTAACAAAATTCAAATGAAATGCGCAAGTACAACTGCTATATCCTAAACGCAACTCATTCAGCTTCACTACACTCGACCAATAGAACAGTTTGTATATTGCTTTCTCGTACTATCTCATACAAACTCTCGGTGTCGTCGTTTTATCACACAGTAAAATGCATCCGCAGCTTGCCCGTAAGCACTTGGTATAGTTGATGAGTCATAATCATCAATCAAAGCAATACTATCATCTGAATTGATTTGTATTGTGCATAAGCGAACAACTAGGAATTTGGCTTCAAAATTTCAACAAACTGAAGCAGCATGAAAACACCTCAAAATGATCGAATAGGTTTTTTAGATGAGTATGTTAGTAGATTTTGTAAAAATGTAGTTAAGGAATAAGACTTTTCATATTTCACCACGCAGAGAATTTTTTGAATGGATTTGCATTTATTCAGTTACAGTCTTATAGTGCAAAATAATATAAAAATAATGCAATGCTTTTGATTGCCCTTAGGGGCCATCAAAAGCATTGCATATTTTTGAACGCGAGAATTCTCCTTTGAAAAAAGATTTGTTTAGTGAAGAAAGCTTTGTTAATAAGCAAAACCGTCGAATTTTGATGGAAAAATAATGTTAAAAAGTATATGTAATTTGGCTGTAGATTTTTATCAAAAAGCGTCATTTTGACAATGTTGTCGTCTGGTATTGTAACAATGATAACGAATATATTGTGGAAACAAGCGCTTGCGCGAGGGGTATTTCCTAGCAATCAATTGACTATAGAAAGAGGGAAAATATATAGAATATACGACAGTGCTCGAATGATATTTGTCATGATTATATCACGAAATAAGAAGAATAAAAAAAGAAGTACGATTTATTAACAAATAATAAGCAAATCGTTTTTCAGACTTTATTTCGAGAGTTTCAGGATCTATGACTACGAATTCATTTAAGCTTGCTATTGTAGACCCTATCGTAGCATTTGCATGAAGATGCCAATAGAAAAACCAAACAATAATAAATGTTAATGTAATTAATCAACACTGAAATATCAAAATAGCAGCTGTCCAAGTTGCTGCCTAGAGAAAATGCTAAATTAATCGTTCAGTTAAGACATTTAGATGAAATACCAAGTCATAGAGCTTAGAGCATAAGTTCATGAGTGCAATATATAATATATTTGTTGGAGTAACATCTCCATTATATTGCTAGATCGTCAAGAAGCAAGTAATACTATTTAAAAAATTACTGTTATCGATCTTGCTAGTTTTTTAAAAAGCTCAACTCATAAGTTTTACTGTGACTTACATATATACCTTTATACGTAAAACGTATATGTATATATGCATGTGTTTGAGATACACACATACATTAAGTGCCAATGCCGATAATCGAACGCACATACACCGGTGTTTCGATCTATGAGGTCTCATCAGTGTACGTGGAGATTCTCGACAATAGCTTCAAGACTTAAATCGCTGCCTATGTCATTTTCGCATGTTAAATGTAGTGAGAGTATCACAGCGACATCTAACACCCAAAAGATGACACGGAAAAAGCGATGGCTTCTGACAGCATGTTCTGCTATACAGAGGCCTGTATGTTAATAGTGTATCTCGTGTAATAGAGCCTTAGGTGGCGTCACCAATCAAAACGAAAATGAAAAGTGTGAAAACATGGATGTTAAAACTAACATCAAGCAGTAAATAATTACTGTGACTTACATATATACCTTTATACGTAAAACGTATAGGTATATATGCATGTGTTTGGGTGTTAGATGTCGCTGTGATACTCTCACTACATTTAACATGCGAAAATGACATAGGCAGCGATTTAAGTCTTGAAGCGAGAATCTCCACGTACACTGATGAGACCTCATAGGTCGAAACACCGGTGTCTGTGCGTTCGATTATCGGCAATGGCACTTAATGTATGTGTGTATCTCAAACACATGCATATATACATATACGTTTTACGTATAAAGGTATATATGTAAGTCACAGTAATTATTTACTGCTTGATGTTAGTTTTAACATCCATGTGTTCACACTTTTCATTTTCGTTTTCATAAGTTTTGTTTTAAAGTATAAACCAAACTTAAGTTAGTAAGGTGGCACTTAATTTTCTATACGTAGTATAAAGAAATGTAATGATGAAAGTGTTCGATTTCGAGATTTTTGCAGATGTCAATATTTTGAAGGCCTTTTTAGTATACCAACGATTTAAGAATTCGGACCTAGAGAGACACTTTTACTCTTATCAAAAGGCAGTTCTTTTTGCAAATATCTCGTAAATGATGCGTTTCGCAAAGGTTTAGTAAGAGGATTCAAAAATTAATTTGGAACAACTATTGTATGCAAAATTCTTTTTTCTTTAATGTTTTATAATATCAAAACAAATTATTACTAGATGTTTTTGTAGTAAAATAAATGTAAAAAAATATATATGCCACCATACTTCCATAATTCTTGGTTATAGCTTTAGTGCAAACCAAGCACCAAAATTAGATATTCATTAAAAAAAATTAAAGATCAATTGGTTTTCATGGTTATATACCATTGTGGGGATATTTATGACCATAAGAGTAATAACTACATTCTTATTAATTTTCAAGTACATATAATCTTTCGAACGAACAAGTCATGTTTGAAGTCGGTCCACTAAATTAGTAATTTAATGTGGGGTGATATTTAACATAAAGTTTGTATACGGTAACGATAACAAGATGGTGACTTGTCTTTGATTACATGGAAAATTTATAAAAAGTATCTTTTTATAAATTTTCCAAGCACCAAAAAAAGATATTCATTAAAAAAATTAAAGATCAATTGGTTTTCATGGTTATATACCATGGTGGGGATATTCATGACCATAAGAGTAATAACTACATTCCTATTCATTTTCATGTACATATAATCTTTCGAACGAACAAGTCATGTTTGAAGTTCGGTCCACTAAATTAGTAATTTAATGTGGGGTAATATTTAACATAAAGCTTGTATACGGTAACGATATCAAGATGGTGACTTGTCTTTGATTACATGGAAAATTTATAAAAAGTATCTTTTTCCAGCAAGATATTTTCATGTTATTAAAACAGCAACTTAGCAACGTCTACCTTTATTTGCTCTACCACCAATGTCATACCTAAATATTTTATTTCCAAAATAAACATTACTTTATAATCATATGTTTACGTGAAACTATGACATTGCTAATATGATGAAATACCTTTAATAACCTGCAATTTTGAATTCATATTATGTAAAAGCTGATTAGTTTATGTTATGTATAATTTTCAAAATAGCTACTAGAAAACATTTTAACCTGCTCTTATTGGCATCTAATGTCAAATTTGACAGTTAAATTGAATTAACAATGGGTTGGAAAGGGTAAAATTAACAATTACTAAAATGCAGAAGGCGGTGGCGTAAACCAATGTGTCTGTAACACATTATATTCTCTATCTCTAGTCCTGTTTCTAGGACAATACCTTCCTAAATCTATGGAAATATTATGTTACGTGAAAGGCTTGAGATCTATATTTGGTTGAGAGCTTTGAGTGCTGGTCTAGCAAATTAGAGATTGCAGGCTCTGGCGAAATTCTATAAATAAAGAATTCATGTCATCATTAATGTTTTACTCATAATTGAAATAAATTAATTAGTTCGTTTACTTCCAACGACATATGCATTTTCAAACCACAGAATCGTGTATTTTAATAGATCTGTTTATATTTATATTAATACATATGTTTTATATAAATTTGCTTTTTAAGGTGATTAATTACAATAAGAAAAATCGTAAATAAATTGCGTCTCGTGAAGTTCCATTCTCCATAAAATAAATTACTTCCGTTATAAATAAACACAATGGCGTGCGACAATAGAAGCTGTTATACTTGACTCAGATTGAAGCTAACTTGACCCCCCCGATCGCGCACACATACACACAAAAGAGAGAAGAAAATATCAAACCCTTATCCCATATCTCGGGCGAAATTACAAAGTCTGTCGTTGAAAAGGCTACAGGACACGATTTCAAAAGAATAACTGATTGTGAAGGAATAAAGGCACATCTGTGCACAATGTCTGGAGAGTGGAACACATCTGATCTACATTCGTATTCGTACCGATCCATGGCTTTCCTTTTTTTAATACACCGACTTCTTCTCTCTTTCCTCGATACATTGGGGAAGCAAATCCCATATATAAAAAGACCAAATCCATTTCTTGTAGCTAGATCGCTTTCAGATGAGATTGACCAGTGAATAAAAGGTCCATTTGTAATGAACTGAAGCTAACAAAGCTTTACAGAATGTACACACAAGTGAGAGATGAATTGAGCTTTTTTCCGGGGCCAACATTATAAACGCAATCCAATGTCGAATAGTGATTTTTAATCAAACTTGCATTCAGAATTATCTGAATTCAAAATAATAGTAATATACGTGCTGGACTTGCGATATACTTTTCTGAAATTTAACAGAGTAAGTCTATATATACAGTATGTATAATAATAATAGTATGAAATATTTAGATCTCAGTAAAGTTTTCACAATGCAATACGTTTAGTACTTAACTAATTGTATTTTTTAGAATCGACTATATTAATAACTTTTCCACTGAATGTGGAATCAATCTGAAATTGATAAGATGCATATACAGGCTGTCCCAGAAATAAAAAGACGGAGTAGCAGAAATCGGAAGCTAGATTGTGTAAAAACGTACCCTCAAAATATCAAGTCTTTATTCGTGCGCAGACGGCAGAAAAAAAATAATAAAGAATTCAATTGGCCTTAAATTACGCCGACCCTGCACTAAATATCCACCTGCTTCACTTTCACAATCGGTGCTTTTCAGAACCACCATATTACTTGTGTTAAAAAAAAAGGAGGAGGAATAGATACTTCATAATAAATATCAAACCATTAATTACTTTAATTTTAAACATGCTAGAAAAATACGATTTATTGAATATTCTAATAATCAGCTGTTTCCAACTACGAACACATTAAAGAGCAACAACCTTCCTATTTTAAAAATATAAACAACCTTTTATTGCCTGCAAGAAAGTAGGTCACCCATCTGGGTCAATAACCGACTACATAGCTGCGTTATTGAGACACATCCCGCAAAAAATATGTTTTTACGATTTAACGTTTTTTTACCGTTTTATGTAAATAAAAGCGTATTTTTCTTTATGAATGCGTCTTCGTTTCTATTTACAAATGAACATTCTTACGTGAATTTTAAACATACATTCCGTGCCAGGTCCGTAATGTAATTTTTTTTATCTAAAAAACAACATAGAAAATTAAAATTTTAATTTCTTCGTTATTGTGGTATATTTGGGCATATTTCTGTTCAGACGTTACATATCTGCTACTCCGTCTTTTTATTTCTGAGACAGCCTGTATACAAAATAAAATAGAGGTTTTATATAAAAAAATTATCTAAGTAATTGTAAAAGTCTTACTGTAATTGAATTAAAATATCTTAGAAAACGTAAAAAAGATCAATATCAAAATAGGCACAGCTCATTATTTATAATATACGCATTTTTTGACATTACCATAGATATGATCTTTATGGGGTATTTCTCTCCTCTGTATTATTCTGACATATTCACTGGCATTCTTTTAATGTTTTGTAACGTCTATTCTCTTCATTTAAATGATTTTACTCCAACTTTACAGATTATCCATCTATTTATTGGAATGTTATGGTCTGTTTTGTTAGTATAATAGGGCGTTGTATGCCTTGTCAAATATATATCTTGCCTTTACCATATACAAACATTATGCATACTAAAAACGCACGGCCGTTTCATGTTAATTTCTTTGGAATAAACGGCTTAACTAAACGGGCAAAATCGCCTTAATTGGTCAAACGGGGCAAAGTACTCGTAACAATATAGTTTTACATAAATACATTGATTAAATTCGTTGTCGTACATCTTTATTACTTGTTTCAGATATACTGAGCACTTATTTGTTTATTTAGCGTGATAAATAATTGGTTATTGAGTGACCATACAGTTTTATTCGTCTACGAAACAATTTATGTTATGATTTATGACGATGATATAACTGTATCACTAAATATCAAAAATGCTTTGAACTCAGCATTGAATCCAAAGACAGTGGATATCTAAAGAAGCGAAATGCCCAGATAGCATATTAGCAATGGTTAGAGCTTTTTTCACAGACATGCACAATGGTCTATGCTGATGACCAGGTAGTGATCCTCGTTGTAAAAACTGTGGTGGGACTAGAAAAAAAAAAAGAGAAAAAGTTGAAATGGATGCCTAGAATGGGCAACATCTAACAAATTGGATTATAATATCCCATACCGTTGGAATCATCCAGTGGGCCCCGAGTTGGTGTGGATGATAATATGCTAGTCCTTTGACAATAAACGTAAAATATCTGGGTGTATATAACAGAAATTAAGGAACTATGTGGCTCACACAAAATACTCTAGGGGTAAGGTGTCTCAGATTGCTCTGACGATATACTGGCTAGCCGGCAAGATATGAGTTGATCTACAAAATGCGATAGAGTCTATTATGCTCTACAAATCTGAGAATTGCAATTATTATATGCAGCATAGAGCCAAAATTTACTGACCATGAGGACAGCCTTTCGAATGGTCCCGACGAGCGCACTTTAGGTTTTATTTGCAAAAGAAAAATATAAGATAGCTCAAAAGACTAGAGAAGGCGGGTATATCTAAAAACTGAAGGAGAGGCATTTGCTATGCAAAACTATAGTTGGATGCACGATGGTGGAAGAAGATACTAATGATTCAATCGGCCGTTGATACTGCGACGCTTTGAAGAGGCAATAGAGTGGCGCTGTGGGAGTTGTCGAGATCCTACAGAACGGAGTTATGGGAATAGAGGAGATGCTACTTCAGGAAATATGAAAACTCTGAAAAGAACACCACTGTCTATTAAACTGACTCGTAGAGTACAGCGTAAATGATCAAAAAATTCCATGTACGACACTCATCATACTAGAAATACAAAATTGTATTCTAAGACAAATGAGTACTGAAAATAGCATCACTATTACGTTCAGAATGCGAAATTTGGTTGTTGGTAAACATTATCTAAGGCTTTATTGAAGCTAATACAAACACATCTGTACCAAATCTTTGTTTCCTTTCATATTTCTGTTAAGAGTTATTATGTGTTCATTTATGTATATAGGTTATTAATCGTTGACGAACCAAAACTCCTGTTAACAAGTTAAAGTTCTGATATTAAGAGATACGAATATAAATACTTACTGCATAAACAATCACCAATTATATTTTTCTTAATGATAAATATATTTCTAGCGGGTATTTAAAGATATATATTTTAAAATGACCAACAACTAAGGTCTTAGATTAAATTCAAAAGTAAAAACAAGAAAATGGGTGTGCTTAAAACCACACGGCAGAAGTGAAAACTTCATCAAGGCGAGGTTAATAATACGAAATCCAACTTTTTTGTTTCGTTCTATATTACATTAGGGCCATCCTGCATCGTCGAATTCAGTTGCTGAGATTTAGTGTGCTTCTTTTGACGATATTTCTTCACGCGCGCATTAAACAATTCCATTTTTCGATTTAATTTGTCATCGATTTGATTTTCTTCATCCATCCTGTGTAACAGAAAAGAATTAAATGCTTATAAATTCGTATATAATGAGCAATTAAAGCAATGCTCTATTCTCAACGTTTCTGTTTTGCATTGGTATACAAATTATAGTAAATGCGTGTGGACGTTATTTAACACCCGGAATATACTGGTCAGTTTCCGAGTCATCCATATCATTTTAATAAACATGCTAAAACTAACCTGAGCGCGAAATATTATATTATATTATTATAGAGATAATGTCTCATACACACACAACTAATTTTTTGGTTTATCGTCCGCGAAGTTACCAATTCGCGAACGCAACACAGTCCGCGAAATACAATTTCGCGGCCGTTGCTATGGCAGCGGCCTCGATATATAATCGCGTGTTTATATATATATATATATATATAAATAGACAATATGAATACTCGCTTAGGAGTCCCGCGCTGGTCTGATGCTAACGTGCCGGCTTCTCACCCGTGCGGCTCGGGATCGAATCTGCTCGGAGACATGAATTTATTTATTCATTTAAATTTCAATTTAACTGAAATAAAATACCTCTATATGATATTTCTCTCATTCCCTTAGTCCACTCAAGCCGACTTTACCCGAACGAGCGTTACATAGCCGAGCGTAATGGCTCAGTCTTGTTCAGTGCCTACAATCAACGCATCGCGCCCAAAGAAGTTTACACTTCAAAAAACATTAATTTAACTCTGAGCTAACCGGTCAAAGATATAGAAAATTCAATAGCAATCGTTTTACAGGTGTCAGATGTGTTTACTCTGCTCTGGCTCGCTTGCGCTAAGCATCTGAACATACTTGTACAGAGCCGTATTTTATAGAATTTGTTGCGGTTCGTATTATTTTCATACAGGACATTTTCAGTATATTTTATGCATTTTAGAAGTATCAACACCTTCCCCTCACAACATATGTAGCGTCAGGACATAATGAGTATAATAAAATGACTTTTAAAAAAATGTCCTTGTATATCAATCCACCCCGTAATAATACATCAATTTAATATTCAGTCATTCTTTTAAGATGGAATCTAACAGGGTTTTGACCATTTAATTTTATTGGAATTGACTTGTAGAACTTTAACGTTTTTTCTATCTGCCTAAAAGCGAATTATTCTCTAGAATGAAATTCTCTTTCTCACTTTCTATTGTTATATTGCCTCGGTTCCCTTATCGTAATACGTAAGAATTGTTTTAGTTCAACTAGTATAGTTTTTAGAAATGCCATTTAGAGTTATTCTGAAACCATTTTTCTTGTTTTTAGTATATACGTACCTATACATATATGGGGATTTTGTTACTCGAAAAGAAAGCATTTGCTTGGATTAAAAATTAGCGTATTTTTATAAATGCAAAAATAATTTTTGCTTATAATAACAACGGTTCTTTCAGTAGTATTGTAAATATGCTTCCATAGCAGTCGTGATTTGGTTGCTCATGTAAGTGCGTCTCCGTTGTAATACTCTTTTTTCCACCGAATTTCGTAACAATCGTCCTGAAAATATCCTCAAATCCAATTAACCAAAAACATATTGCGAATCGGATTGATATTTCATGTTAGCTTATTGTTGCATATTGATCGTTATGCACTCCAACAAGTTATTAATTTAGAATACATCGTTAAAACTTTTCAGACTTGCGTCGATTGTCAGAGAGAAGCAGTGCTACCTGACTGCCGTTGCTGCCTGCCTTTGTGAAGCCCACCATTGTGAAATCGAACAATGCATTATGTCGAGTTGTATGCGACACAATTATAATTATGTTTCGGTTTGACTCGCGGAATTATAATTAAAAATAAGAGCAATAATTGAATTATGTTTCAACTGAATAGGAAAACTCTTTAGAACCGCAACTCTACATCCTGGTGGTGCGCACAATTTTCCAGCTACCGAGCACACGTACTTGCACTTCATTTGAAAATTGTAAAGAATTTTTGCTGCACTCATTGAATTTCAATTAGGTATGAGCAAGCAGTGTAAGGTAGTGATATTAATAGTTATGAAAATACGGCTTATTTTCGAAAAGAAAATAAAATTTGTTGGAAAATTTTTGTGAATTTTATTAAACTTTCTATAAGACTAAGTTTAAAATATATGTTTAACAGATATACATAAGATGCATACTTGTTAGATGTATTTATTAAATAATAACATTCATAATTGAATGCTCGAATTTCTGTTCAATTGTCTGAATTTAAATGTGTTAGGAGAAAGGAGATAACATTACATTCACAATGTTGTCTAATAGAACGTATTCCTTGTCTATGTTTAAGTAAATTTACAAATCTGAAAATCACGTAAATAATGTCAACACGAAATGAAAACGATATATAATTGTTTAATCGATTGCATTTTGCTTATATTTCATCATTTCTTATTAAAAATGAAATTATTGGTTTCTCAGAATTTCATTAAAACGTACAAAAATTTACTGAGTGTTGTTACGGCGCGGCGCTTAGAATTAAAAGGGGGCGAATAAACGGCTCAACAGAACTAAAGTCTATCTACTGCCCAGTGAGCACACATACGTTAATTCAACGTTTTTTAGACGTTATTGTGTTGATATAACGTCATAAGTCGAAAATTTTAACGTTTCTAATTAGTTGTATTATGACGTCAATATTTTAACGTTTATGTGACGTTTTGTTAAAACCTATTACACCATATAGGTCAAAAAGACACGTCAAAACAACGTTTGAAATTAACGTTGCCGACATGTTGAATTTTAAAACGTTTATAGGAAGACTTATTTTAACGTTTCCTTTTTCAGCGTTTTATACACGGTGGTGTACAACGCAATTATGTATTGTGAAGTAATTTTTAACGTTAGAATAATGTTTAAAAATAAGGTTGTTAGGGTGTACAATTTTACAACGTTTTTATTGAGACATATTTTCATGTTGTTTGTCGACGTTTTATTTACGCTTTCATATAAGTTTGTAATGTATTGTAAAGTGAGTTTTAAGGTTAAACTGAAGAGTAATATTAACGTTGCTGCAGTCTACATTTTTCAACGTTTTTTTACTAAGAAAAATTTCAACTTTGCGGTTACAACGTCTTCTAAACGTTTTCACAGAACGTAAGAATGTTTTGTACATTAAATTTTAACGTTAAAGAAACGATAAATATTGACGTTATGAGTGTAATATTTTTCGAAATTTTTACTAGTGTATTTTGATATTTCTTTTCAACGTTTTACGAACGTTTACAAACAACCAAATTTTTCACCTTAAAATAATGTTAAAATTAACGCAGTCAAACTAGAATCTTCCAATGCTTTTACTTCGACGTATTTCGATATTTTTTCAACGTTTTATCTACGTTTGTAACATTGTATCTCGTATTTAATAGCGTTTTTGTTAATACAGATTTTGATGATTGTTTCTTCACGCTTTAATTTTGCACGACAATATTCTATGTAAGAGTATAAGTTTTTTAAATTAAAAATCACCATGGATATCAAATGGAAGTTTTGAATTGAACATTTTTTTTTCAAAATATTACGTTCTCAATAAAGATATTTAGAGTCGATAGAAACCGACAGCTCTTCGTAGGTGTTCCTTACAACTTCTGATATACTCCAAAAACAAATAAATATGTATAAATCATATAGTTCTATATTATATCCTTTTATTCCTTGTGTATTAAGGATGTCTGAAGAGTGGGATCAAGGTCAAACAGCAAGTACGCATGTGGTGAAAAAGGAGGCAAAAACAGTTTGCAAAGTGGTATTTTAGGTCAGTGGTTGGTGTCAGTTTTGATTTTCTCTAATATTTGTGACTGGTAACGGTAATAACCTGTATATACCTAAGCAAGATACAAAACGGGATAATCTCTGATTTAATACATGGTAAGTGGTTATGTTTTGAAACCATTATTATTTTATTGTAAGATTTTAATGTTTTCGATGTAAAATACTGCACGTGTGCTATTTACAGGTATGGCTCGTTTACCCATTTCAACAAAGTTTAATATTATTTCGTGTACCTCAAGAATGAAAACAATTTTCCTGGACGGTATAAACTTTTAGAAAATTTGGATGAAACCTCAAGTTTTATTTATAACATAATGTGATGTGTGATGCATTTTTCTTTTTTTTTTCAAAACGTTTATATTCAGTTAGTTAGTTATGTTTTTTATCGATATTTGTATTAATCTATGTAGTACCTTAGTTTATTTGTTTGTTGTTGTATACTTGTATATATTTTAAAAAGATAAATGATATTTTTTTATTTACAAAAATGAAAACAATTTTCCTGGACTGTATAAATTTTTAGAAAATTTGGATAAGAACCCAAATTTTATTTAGAACATGATGTGATGTGTATGATGTGTCATTTTATTATTGAAATTATATAAAAGAAGTAATGGTGAGTATTTAGTTATCTAAATAAGACGTATTTGCTATGGTAAAAATACCTAATAATCATGTACTACTTTGTAGTCTATAATTATTGTCGCGACCATAAATGTACGTTTTATTCAACATCCAGTAAACGTTTACGTCACGAGATGCTGCAACTAATGCGTAACATTTTTTTATGAGTTTCAATCAACACCTAATCGACGTTTTACAAAACGTTTATAATAGATCGTCAAGTCTCGCCCATAAGTCGCAGTTGTTTTAGGAGCAATTGTTACAATAATTCTCTCGCTCATGAGACGCTGCGGCAATCTATTATAAGTGTTCCGTAAAATGTCGATTAGGTGTTGATTGTAACTCATAAGAAACGTTTCACATTTGTTTGTTGAAACTTTTCGTTATATAAACGTTGACTGGATTTTGAAAAAAAACGTCGATTTATTTTTATTTTACCTTTAATTGCAGCTCAAAAAGAAAAGTTTGGAGATGCCATTATTTAAACGTTTTAAATGACGTTGAATATAACGTTGTAAGTGACGTTGAATTGCAATTTAAAGAAAACGTTATCAATTGGTTTGGCTTCACCGTTACTTAAACGTTGCAACTGACGTCGAATATAACGTTGAAGCTCGCGACATTTTTGCGTTTACTCAACGTCGAATAAAACGTTTTTTAGAACAAGGTTAACGTTGTTTGTTAACGTTTTTTCGACGTTATTGTGCTCACTGGGTGGTTTAAACCTTTTGGAACAATTCAGAATTTATGCTTCAGTCACTAATTAACATTTCCTTTTTACACAACCGCTTTACCTGATATATGATATGAAAATATTGGTTGTCTTACGTGTAATTTTCCTTCCGCTCTTCGGTCAATAATACAGTTTGCCTCTATGCTCAGATTAGACGATGGACTAAATAAGGCGCCACCCCTTATTAATTAATAGGAGCAGGCCCCCGGTTGAACGTCTGATTTTGGAGGCACTCAGAGGATAACGAGCAAGAGAAATTAATATAGAAAACAATCATACACCAGTCAATAAGTCTATAAAAAACTATGTGGCAAATAATATCATTTAAAGAATATTTAAACGACGCAATAGTATTCTTAACCCAGTTAGGGTACCAATTATGTTATCCAAAAAGAGTGTAAATTTAAGAAATAATGTACGAATTCATATACGTATCGCAGATTAAGAACAAAAAAAAAAGGAAATAACTCGTAGCTGAAGTAAAGTTACGTGTGACCAAATAATTACATTATTATAATTAAAACGGTTCAAACGTAAAGATGGCTGTAACTAACGATTCGGCACTAAATGTATTACGAAGAAGAGGCGCATAATCAGTAACGTGTAATCTAGACACCTAAAACTAGAACGTATACTAGAAACGTCAATCTAGGATATCTTGAAAGTATATTTGAACGCACACCACAGCGTATACTTAAACGCTCAAAAGAACGCATATATGAACGTACAACGGAAGTATACTTGAACGCTAAGAAGCAGACAATAAGAATTAGCAAGGGAAAACCAACGATAACCACACGCATTGTAACTAACATACACTCACCAGGTATTATCTCCGCCTTCAATATATTTCTATGTTTTTTCAAACTAGCGATTACGAAAGACCAATAAATTTCTTATTAAATCCATATAAATCCTTGCAAAAAAAACACTGCCATGTAGGCAAAATGAGAATATTTGACTAAAAACGATCAGGTCGACCAGTATCAGTGACGCATGAAAAGAATCAAATACAAATACTTAAATGCATTGATTCAAGAAAATCGTCGGATTACTCAACAAAAAATAAATTAGGCATTTTTCAAGAAATTGACTAGTAGATTATTCAGACGTTCAATTACAGAAAAAATTGCGTCTGCGATAGTTAACAAATATCATGAAAGAACAAAGAAAAAGCATTTGACCAGGACTTCTTAACTAGTATTTGCGTGCAAGAGATGATTTTCTCGTGAAAATTATTATTAAGACAAAAAGAAAATTGAAACGTTACATTATTTGTATTTGTGTTTATTTGTATTCGTACCAATCTGTTTTACTTTCTTATACGTGGTATAAGGAAGTATTGTGATGATGAAAATTTTCGACCTCGAGATTTTTGCAGATGTCCTCGTTTTGAAGTCCCCTGATAACGAAAAAATGAGGTGTGGCCACCACACGACTTTCTTATACGTATGAAAGTGTTACTTCCGGTCCGAATTTTGAAATTTCATTTATACAAAAAATATTCCAAATCCAACTCTAAATACTTTTGTACTCTTCATAAATATATATAGAATGCATAATTTACGACATATTTGCAAAAAATCGCTATTCGATAAGAGTAAAAGTGGTACTTCCGGTCGGAATTTTGAAATTTTTTTTATACAAAAGATATTTAAAAGTATGTTCTAAATACTTTTATACTCGTAATGTACCTGCCTAGAAAGCATGACTTACGAGATATTCGCAAAAAACTGATTTTCGATAAGAGTAAAAGACCTACTTCCGGTAGGAATTTCGAAAAACTTTATTAAAACAATTTTTCTCAAATTTAATTTTGAGTACATTTCAATTCTTTATAAATTTGTTTAAACTTAGTAATTGACGAAATATTTGCAAAATTCGATTTTTTCACTGAAGTAAACAACTAATTCCGGTCTGCCGATTTTGCTCAAAATCTAATCAGTTCTCAAGAGGGAGATTATATTCATAAATACAAAATTTGGAATTGATATCTACAGCGGTTTGACCGCTATCGTGGTCACACACACACAGACAGACACACACACACACACACACAGACACACAGACACACAGACATTTTTTAAAAACCACTTTTTTGGTATCAGGGGACCTCAAAACGTGGACATCTGCAAAAATCTCGAGGTCGAAAATTTTCATCATCACAATACTTCCTTATACTACGTATAAGAAAGTAAAACTTCCTTATACTACGTATAAGAAAGTAAAAGTGGTTTTAAAAAAATGTCTGTGTGTGTCTGTGTCTGTGTGTGTGTGACCACGATAGCGGTCAAACCGCTGTAGATATCAATTTCAAATTTTGTATTTACGTGTATAATCTCCCTCTTGAGATCTGATTAGTTTTTCAGTAAAATCGGTAGACCGGAAGTAGCAGTTTACTTCAGCCAAAAAATCGAGTTTTGCCAATATTTCGTCAACTACTAAGTTTAAACAAATTTATAAAGAATTCATATGTACTTAAAATTAAAATTGAGAACAATTTTATTTAAAAAGTTTTTCGAAATTCCTACCGGAAGTAGGTCTTTTACTCATATCGAAAATCAGTTTTTTTGCGAATTTTTCGCAAAACATGCTTTTTAGACAGGTACGTTACGAGTATAAAAGTATTTAAAATATAATTTTCAATACCTTTTGTATTAAAAAAATTTCAAAATTCAGACCGGAAGTACCACTTTTACTCTTAGGGAGTAGCACTTTTTTTCGAATATCTTGCAAAGTGTGTATTCTATAGCGATTTATTAAGAGAATAGAAGTACTTAGAATAGTATTTTGAATAATTTTTGTGCACAAAAATTCTTAAAATTGTATAGTTTAAAATGCTCATACGTATAAGAAAGTCGTGTGGTGGCCACACCTCATTTTACTTTCTTATACGTAGTATAAGGAAGTATTGTGATGATGAAAATTTTCGACCTCGAGATTTTTGCAGATGTCCACGTTTTGATGTCCCCTGATACCAAAAAAGTGGTTTTTAAAAAATGTCTCTCTCTCTCTCTCTCTCTCTCTCTCTCTCTGTCTGTCTGTCTCTCTCTGTCTCTCTCTCTGTGTGTGTCTGACCACGATAGCGGTCAAACCGCTATAGGTATCAATTCCAAATTTTATATTTACGAATATAATCTCCCTGTTGAGATCTGATTAGATTTTCAGTAAAATCGGCAGACCGGAAGTAGTAGTTTACTTCAGTGAAAAAATCGAATTTTGCCAATTATTCGTCAACTACTAAGTTTAAACAAATTTGTAGAGAATTAATATATACTCAAAATTAAATTTCAGAAAAATGTTATTAAAAAGTTTTTGAAATTCCTACCGGAAGTAGGTCTTTTACTCTTATCGAAAATCAGTTTTTTGCGAATATTTCGCAAGTCATGCTTTTTAGACAGGTACGTTACGAGTATAAAAGAATTTAGAACTTAATTTTCAATATCTTTTGTATAAAAAAATTTTCAAAATTCCGACCGGAAGTAACACTTTTACTCTTATCGATTAGAGATTTTTGCAAATATTTCGTAAATTATGCATTCTATATATATTTGTCAAGAGTACAAAAGCATTTAGAGTTAGATTTGAAATATTTTTTGTATAAATAAAATTTAAAAATTCGGACCGGAAGTAACACTTTTACTCTTATGGAATAGCGATTTTTGCAAATATTTCGTAAAATATGCATTCTATATATATTTATCAAGAGTACAAAAGTATTTAGAACTGGATTTCCAATATTTTTTATATATAAGAAATTTCAAAATTCGGACCGGAAGTAGCACTTTTACTCTTAGCGTGTAGCACTTTTTTTCGAATATTTTGCAAAGTATGCATTCTATAGCGATTTATTAAGAGAATGAAAGTACTTAGAATAGGATTTTGAATAAGTTTTGTATACACAAATTCTTAAAATTGTATAGTTTGAAACGCTCATACATATAAGAAAGTCGTGTGGTGGCCACACCTCATTTTAGGTTAGCTTTAATGGTGAGCTACTAACACGCTACTAACAATTTAGTTGACTACTAAGGTTAGTACGCTATTAAACACCATTATGAATACAACTTTTTTTAGTAGAGTCTTAGTTGGATCTTAGTAGCCACTAAACATGGGCGAGATAGGGGAAGTGGTTCTGATTTCACTCAGACTAGACCCACTCGTGTTTTGTCGGCTCTCGGGGAAACCGGTTACGGTACCCGAGACCCGACAAAACACGAGTCGGTCTAGTCTGAGTGAAATCGGAACCACTTCCCCTATCTCGCCCATGTCTAGTAGCCACTAAATTTGGTTATGAATAATGCTGGTGGTATTTACAGGTAGCTCATGAGATTCGCTAGCAGATATATTTGCTGTGTTGGATGAAACAATTAGTTTGTTATAATGCAAAGAATTGGAATAGAGTGGCAAGCTATGGTTATGTAATTTGAAAAGCTAACAACATTTTTGCTCTGTAAATTGATTATCACCTGAAAAAAGAGAAACTGTAAGACAAATAACTCCGTATATATGTATGTATTTGAAAAGATCTGGTTCAACGTCAAGTTTATTCAACGAAATTTCATCAGACCTCTCGCTATGAGGTAACCTAGTTTCGAATATTTCTTTTTAATTGAACAAATCTTGAATGCATATAATTAAGGATAATGTTATATTACCCACAAGCATTACTAATTCGATTTATTGCATCTTTTAGTGTATACCTTGTACGTATATGATAAAAATAATTAAAAAATCCAGTGAATGACATTCAGATAAACGGGTGTCATTAATTTATCCATATACAAAGCCAAAATGGATATTTACCGCAGCGTTTTTCCTAATAACACAGCATTCGATTAATATTGAACAAAAGATATTAAGGCAGTCAAATTACACCTGAATGACGAAGACAATACCACTCAATTCATATCGCACTTTGTTATTCTTCGGCATTCACGGACGAACAATTCGGTCTTTACTTGGAAAAAAGTGCCTCGTCAGCACCATCTCTGTGCAAATTGTTCAATATTTTTGGGCCAATAAATGTTGAAAACTGCAATTTAATAATTTAAAACCTTTAAAAAACCCTATTATTTTCTTCACGTGTCCGAATTAAAAGATTGTCGAGTCATTTCGACTCACACGTAGATATTGTTACGATTGCACAGTCACTATTGTCGACCAATTCAGTTTTTAAATGAATGCTTTAGAAATCGTAGAACAACGTGTATTGGTTATTTGTGGAGTAGCTGCGCTACATTGAACGTTTCTGTTTTCATATGAGCTTACAACAGGATCATAGAATATTTTGTTGACACGTTACTGCAGTTAACCGTTACAGTTGTACGAGAAGGATGTCGAAACAAAGGAAGATATTATTTGAATTATAATCATTATAATCATGTGTCTAATAAAAAATATTGTTGAACATTATGCCAGTTGTTTCTTATTGTTCGTATGAAGAGTATTATTCACGGGCAATATGAACATAATTATGAATAAATACTATTTCGATCTGGGACATAATATTTTATATTTACACAAAATGAATATATTATAATTATTGTACGTATTACAGTTTTGCCTTTGCACAAGAATTTGTATTAGCAATATGTTGCAATACAGTAACAGAATGACTATAACAGTGTATATAGTAATATAATTATTACATTGCTTTCTAATATAAAATTATACATATTTACACTTAGATAGAACATATAAATAGCATAGAATGTTGAAATGTGTATATCTTGTAAAGAAACAGTTGTCTTTTATTATATTACTTTAATTAATTGCTAAATGAAATATCCTTTATCGTATCGCGTGCGAAAATAAATACGAGTAGGTATATAAAAGATTCTATTAATAAAGTTTTTCTTGCATATTCAGCCTATATGTACTTAAAATGTGTTCTTGTTGTCTCATCGCTTATCTTTTCTGTGAGTAAGTATTCTTTTTTGGTAGAATTTCTATTATTGTGTGTGAAGTATGAATATATATCATTAGACATTTCTGGTTCTTATATACTATTTAAATGGATAATCATATTTCACCTTTTTGAAAGAGAACTTAATTTATGAATACACAGTAGTGAAATATGTACTTTCCGCAATTTGCTACAGAATTACACAAATATTTATAAATAATGAGCTGTGGCCACCACACTACTTTCTTATACGTATAAGCGTTTCAAATTACACAATTTTAAGAATTTGTTTATACAATACCTATAAACAGGGTGAGTCATTAGTAGCCGCTTCTTCGATTGCTCTTTTGTGTTTTAAATAAAAGAAAAAACAATTAGTGGAAGATCAATGGTTGCTTGTGACGCATATTGTTAAAATACTTTAACCTCTGGCGCACTTCCGGTTTCACCGGAAATGCACGAAACACTTAATTTTTTTAAATGACTCACCCTATATATTTTTGGATTTTCTTGTACTGCTTTAAATTGTCTGTTCAACTCTTTTTCCTTTTTCAAAATTGAGCCAATAGTTTTTGAGTTATTAATTTTTTTTTGAAAATATTTCACCAAAACACGTGTTCAGAAAAAAATCATTTTCACATTGTTTCTAAAAGTAAAAACATTAACTTTGGTGGTGCTTGTAGCCAATAAAATTCTGCATCATTTGGTAAAGTTACACTCGACAATGCCTGCTTCCTGAAATTTTCACATACCAAAATCTTATTTTTTTTAAATGGAACACCCAGTATTTTATTGAGTCACTTTGTTCCTTTTTTTTATTCTCTTTCATTTTTGTTAACAATGTCCTATACCTACCTTTTGTAATTTATGAGATAATAACTATAGGAGCAATTAGCGGTCAATTAAAGAACTACGAGCGCTGTTCTATGCACCCAAATATTCCTCCATTAAAGGCTGGAATGCGGCTGACTGCCTGAATCAACTGTTAAAGAAAGTCGGTATACATTTATGTCAAACTTAGAAAAGAATCGCTATTAGTTATCATCCAAATGAATTATTCTTATGAAGAGTTAATGGACTTAATAGATATTATTGACGTTTTGGGTGAATCTGAAAGAAAATCCTTTCTGACATCCAGACTTTATGCAGAGCGATCCCTGATAGAAGTCAACCGAAGCTAGAAACCTACGAAAATGAAAATGAAAGAAAGAGCGGAAAAAACAATAACTGGTGAGGATAAGACGTTTATGGTATTTTCGAGTGTAATCGAACACCCCCTACGCCCTCACTAGTAGTACGAAAATTAGTCATGAGTTAGATGTAAGTCAAATTTGAAAATCCAGAATAATTAGGAAATATGAAATTCACCCGTTAGGGTTAGATGAATACGTGAATAAGTGAATACGTTCATCGTCACAATTTCCGTTATTATAACACATAAAATCTCCCAATTTATCACACCCGTAAACTTTCAAAATCGTTGGTCATTAAATCTGTGTGGAGGAATAGTGGGTAGTTACATAATTGGACCTTATTTCTTTGATGAAAATATTAATGGAGGAGAGTATCTTCGCTATCTACGGACGGATTTTCAAAACTTTTTGAAGACATCTTCAAATATGTCAGTAAACATAACCTTTATTTTATTTCGATGTTAACCAACAGTGTCAAAAATGAAATACTGCAACTGGTCATTGCCGGAATTAAAAAATTGAAATGTGATGGTCTTCATTCTGTTAAATTATTACTTTTGGAATAGTTGGATATAACATTTACTTTGTTTGACAGTTGAGTAAGGAAGTCGGGCTCCATCCCTGCCTTTCATTGGTTGAACGAATATTTTGGTGCATAGAACAACAGCGCTCGTAGTTCTTTAATTGACCGCTAATTGCTTCTATAGTGATTATTTCAGAAATTACAAAAGATAGGTATAGGATATTGATAACAAAAATGAAAGAGAATAAAAAAAGGAACAAAATGACTCAATAAAATACTAGGTGTTCCATTAAAAAAAAATAAGTTTTTGGTTTGTGAAAATTTCAGGAAGTAGGCTTTAAAAAACAAAGTTTTTTGAGGTATTGCCGAGTGCAACTTCACCAAATGATGCAAAATTTTCTTGGATACAAGTAACACCACAGTTAATGTTTTTGCTTTTAAAAACAATGTGAAAATGATTTTTTTCTGAACACGTGTTTTGGTGAAATATTTTCAAAAAAAAATTAATAACTCAAAAACTATTGGCTCAGTTGACATTAGTCTTCCTCGTGGCGACGTTAGTTGTTGTCTTCAGATTTGAGGATCTTCTAGCTGAAGCTACAAATGGGAGTCTGTCACCTGATGGTCTTCCGTGTAGCTTACATCTCCAAGGTTATCCCACCTTATTCCTTGGCTACACCGTACTGACGACGACCAATGAGTCAGAAACACGTGCCTACGGTTGCTCTACAGCGAAATTTACCCGTTATTATTCTCTTTCTTGTTATTTCATGTATCCGCGTTATTTCCATTTTTTGATTTATCTTTCCTGGGTCTCGGATGGCACGCAGGTTGACATTAGTCTTCCTCGTGGCGAAGTTAGTTGTTGTCATCAGATTTGAGGATCTTCTAGCTGAAGCTACAAATGGGAGTCTGTCACCTGATGGTCTTCCTTGTAGCTTACATCTCCAAGGTTATCCCACCTTATTCCTTGGCTACACCGTACTGACGACGACCAATGAGTCAGAAACGCGTGTCTACGGTTGCTCTACAGCGAAATTTACCCGTTATTATTCTCTTTCTTGTTATTTCATGTATCCGCGTTATTTCCATTTTTTGATTTATCTTTCCTGGGTCTCGGATGGCACGCAGGTTGACATTAGTCTTCCTCGTGGCGACGTTAGTTGTTGTCTTCAGATTTGAGGATCTTCTAGCTGAAGCTACACATGGGAGTCTGTCACCTGATGGTCTTCCGTGTAGCTTACATCTCCAAGGTTATCCCACCTTATTCCTTGGCTACACCGTACTGACGACGACCAATGAGTCAGAAACACGTGCCTACGGTTGCTCTACAGCGAAATTTACCCGTTATTATTCTCTTTCTTGTTATTTCATGTATCCGCGTTATTTCCATTTTTTGATATATATATATATATATATATATATACACCTATATATGGTATGTTGTGGAGCCCAATATATACATGGGTCGTTCATCCACCAGGTACAAACATTGGGATTGAAAAAGTATACTTTTGTGGAAATTACATTATTAATCAAAATCATATGGGGGAGACCATGAGGGGAAAAGAAATTTATTGATTAAACCATTTATAGACCTATAATACCTTACGAAACCAAAGTAATGTAAATATGACGTTAATAATCCCTTAGATATATAAACACATATTTCTCGTTTGTTGTGGAGCCAGACGTAGTTGCCGTATTGCTTCTATAAATAATCTTTCACCGCTTCTGAGCTATCTCGAGACGGTCTAAAAAAATACTTGTCAGCGGTGTTTACAATACGATAAGACGAAGAAGCATGTTTATATTTTAGATTGGTCATTTTTATTCCTTGCACATGTAAATGTATGTATGCGATATACTCTGTTTAAGCGTAATACCAGGGCATTTAATTCGCTTTTGTTTTAACTTTATTCTCTCTTACTAAAATTGGAAAAAGCCTACTTTCTTTTTATTTTGAAGTTGTACATTAATTTGTAAACTTTGCAAAATTGTCAATTTTTTATACGATCATAAAAAAATTAAAGATTACGTCCTGTAGATATCATAAATATGAAGGTAATCCGAAAATCCATATGACATAATTTCAATAGAATAAGAAATGATATTACTACAATGTATGAACTACGTGTCTATGTACGGACGCCGGTCAATTCGACCACGGGTACCTGGATAATCTTTCAGTCAAAAATGGTTACGTTAATCTCAAATCCCACCCTTCAGTTCGACCACGTAAGGGATGGTCATTGAAGGAGTATATACATGTATATATCGGCAATCAAAATTATGTTTATTATTTAAAAAGCTTGGGTGTCATGTTAGAAAAAAACAAGTTTTCATCAAAATGATGATAGATAAATGTATGTTAGGTAGGTTAAGCAAATGAGAATTTGTAAAAAGTTTGTCGTCGCTGTATTTACTATAAATTAATTTTTGTACATATTTTGATACTTATATTGACGAACTATAAAATGTGATTCATTTGTAAAATAAAATTTTATATTTTAAAAGGCTGATTTTTATTTTCCAATACGTGTTTCAAAATTGTGGCAATATTATCTTTTAAAAGTTGAGTTAATCCTTTCCTCGCAAGGTCGTGGTCGAACTGTAGGGTCGGATTAACGCCAGGTCATTAGCGTGGTCGAATTGACGGCCGCTATGTACAATCGGTCTAGTAAAAGTGGTTCGTAAAGAGGATTAATATAATTACATATACACGTTTTAGAAATATTGTCAGTTGGATGATCATTAGGTTATATTAACCCTATAATCATGTTTGCACATACGCAAAACAAACAGATTTCTTAGTAAGTAAGGGATTTTTGACCATTCTAACGTTTCTTTTTGCATCAATAGAATGTTTCCTAAATTCATTCATTACCTGATATAAAGAAGGCAAAATGAACAGGTTTTTAATATTCAACAGCTTCACGAATATAATCATATAATGTTAACAATTATATAACCACCATTTTTGGATTAAAATCGTCATGACTACAAGTCAAAGAGAATATTACATAACTAAGAGTTCTTGCAATGAGTAATAGCTTAAAAATTTCAAATGATCGCAAAAAACGAGAACAGATAGTTAAAGTAGGCGAAGAAGACGAGGCAATTACTTATGACTTTGTTTTGGCCGCGAAGATAATTAATGCATACGATGGTAAAACCCACACATTTAGAGCAAGTAGTTTAGTATCAAAAAGACTATTGTTTGTCTATCACGAACAATCGTTGAAAGACATAAAACGATTAATTAATCTTATAGAAAATCACTGGAATTCACAAGTATCTAGTTTAGGGGTAAAAGTATAATTCAGAAGAAATATGGCTAACCAAAACTTTTGCCGCTTACAGAGTTAGTGACGTCAAATTTTAACAATTTAATGTAGATGAAGGTAAGAGGCCCGTGAAAAATTAACACAGAATTATCAGACAATAGCAAAAGAATACAGACGGTTAAACAAATGTGTTTTAGCATGAACGATGCTACTAAATCGTAAATAAAATGCAGTACTTAAGAGAAAAAACATACTCTAGCACGGTTTCGCAAATTTAACAGGAAGAACGTTTATTTAAAAGAGTAATAACCGAGGCAAAGGGTAATAAATCGGTACCAATCCTATTCTCCAAAATATATAAGAAGCCAAAACTGTCAGTCAAAACTAGATTTAATGACAAGTCCCGAACCATCTAGTCGTCAACCCAAAACTAAAATGTTGTTTTGTGGAACTATTACAAACTTTTTTTTAAGTTCCAGTGTGTAATAACTGAACAGACACAATAAAGAAACGAAAATGCAGGACAAAAAGAAGTATAAATAAACATAAAACTAGTAGCTTTAACAATAAAACTAAGACTAATTTATTAAAAATTTATAATCAACATATTTTTAATATTTATAATAGAGAACAACATAATTATTTTGTTGTAATAGTAAACGGGCTCCTCTATATTTTTATAAAGTAATGACACTTTACTGTTGTTCAATATTATTAATTTTACTATATTGATATATCTAAGCAACAAATTTCAAGTTCTATAGAAATATTATATACATAGATGTGGGATTAAATAAATAAAAAGGTAAGCGGATATATTGCTTTAATTCCCGGCAAGCAACTCTGGAAATTTGGCGCCCCGCTTATATTAGAACTGAAAATCATCTGTCTGAACATAATTAAAAATGTTATTCGAGTTAGTTTGATATGTTTATACTTTACAGAACGAGACACATACAAAAAGTTTATCTTAATTAATTTACAAGAGAATAACTTGCGAAAATGCTTATTCTTATTTTTCTATCTACAGAATAGTAATTTGATCTGCAAATTAATGTAAACTAATTTGTATGTAGTAGCCCACAATGTATAAGAAGTATTTATGTATCGTAATCATAACACAACGCAGCATTGCCACATTGCTGGCTCCACAGAATGCTAAACGTATATAGGTGTGTTTGGTGTATATACGTCTACACGAGACGACATCTACAGTGAATTCTATTTAACTATTCTGCGTATCTTGTAGGGGTAAAGGGGTCGTTATTAAGCCTTTTTGAAATTTTGTGTGGGAAGTTAGTATCACATAATATAATGAATACTGACGAAATAAACGAAAAACGTTGTGGAGCCCAGCGGTGGGCTTAATAACGTATTTTCGGGCTTAACAAAGTACCACTTGTATGTTGATCGGGCTGCATAATGACCGTTTATATGTCTATATATATATATATATTTGTCAATAGTACAAAAGTGTTTAGAGCTAGATTTGGAATATTTTTTGTATAAATGGAATTTCTAAATTCGAACCGGAAGTAGCATTTCTACTCTTAGCGAGTAACGCCTTTATTCAAATATCTCGCAAGTATGCATTCGACAGAGATTTATTAAAGGAATAGAAATATTTAGAATAGGATTTTGAATATTTTTTGTAAGGTCAGATGGGGTAAATGTGATAACGGGGCAAGTATAATAACGACCTGCACTATGATTGAAAACGACAATAATAGGAATGTGACATCACAGTACTGCGGTTCATGTAATTCTGAACGCTCCTCGACCTTGAGGTTTTCGCTCTGTCAAATGTAAAGAAAAAATTCTTTTGACTTTTAACTAACCGTCATTTTAAGTGTGAGGTTAAGTGTTGCAAAACATTTTTTGTGCGACGATATTTTCTGTAAACGTTTAGGTATGTATGTGATTTTTATAGTGATGTAAAGCATAAAGTTCATACTTCCACTGAATAATAATAGATTTGAATTATTCTTGATATATATCTTTTCATACGCATGTAACACTCTTGCCCCTTGAAAATTCAAATGCAGTGTAAATGTGTTAATATCACACTTGCACCCATTGTTGATCAGATATCACACTTGCCCCTTGGATAGTTTACAACAAGCGATGCGAGAAGTCCGTGCCAAAAGAATGACGATGTATAGAGCTTCAAAAACATTCAACGTACCCTTCAGTGCCCCATACAGCCGTGTAAGAGGTTTACGTGGGGTGAAAAGCTCCACCAAAGGTCGAACAACTGCGCGTTCGTAGTTAGAAGACCGTCAGCTTGTATTAAGGTGCCCGCACACTGAGGCGAGGCGAAGCGAAGCGAAAAGAAGCGCATTTATTACGCCGGATAAAATGCACGTAATCAAATGGGTACCCGCACACTGGGGCGTCGCGTGCCAAAGCAAAGCGAAGCGTGGTCGCGAGAGAAGTTTTCAGAGCAAGCAGGCGAAGTGTACTCTGCGCTTCGCTTCTCCTCGCCCCAGTGTGCGTTACGTAGAGACGCGTAAGATCAAGTTTTTGCGTTTTCGTTGGTTATCGGACATTTCCGCTGTCCGATGAGAATCTGATAGGCTGAGTTCGTACTTTGCTTGAACAGTTTTTAAATTAGTATTATTTGCATATTTAAATTTAGTATAGTGTAAGAAAGAAATTGCTATCAGAATGGAAGATGAAGCGCTAATTTTTCTTCTGACATGTGAAAATATTTGAAAAATTTATCTTTGTCTTTTCGTAAATCCGGGAATTAGTGATGAAATTCACCACAACTGTGTCTCTTTTGACAAATTTCACGTACCCAAACTATTTTGTTTGGTTTCTCCTCTTCTTGCATAGTAGCAATTAAATTAAGATCAAATAAATTTTCGTCAGATGAGAAACTACTCATGTTGATCAGATCACTTCTACACACACAATGATTAATAACTGTTATAAATAATTTAACATTGTATCGCGTCTCGCAGCGTCTCCGGGCTCGGGCTGCATTCTGGCGAGACAAAAATTGAATTCTTCAGTAAGATAAGGCATCAGGTCATTGCGCAAATTTGATCGGAGAATTTTTGGCACCAGTTCATTACGCGAACTTGATCGGGGCCTTTTTGGCAAAATTCCTGTTTTCGAACCTCCCGTATTCTCGCAATCCAGCGAGGGTAGGGGTACCCTTTTCTATGTGTGTTTTATTTCGAAAACCTCGATAAAAAGAAAGCTTTTGACTCCATTGACGGTAAGGCAAATACGGAGAAGGTTCTAAATACTCTTAAGGAAGAAAATTTTCAGGTGTTCGACCAGAAGAGGAGGTCTATCGCAATAGCCTGTATGTACTGCCATTTTGAAATTACAAGCCTTGTATTAAAACTTTCTAAACACACCACGTACATGGTCCAAAAGGACTGAAAATGTCTTGAATTGCTTTTTACATCACAACCCTAAGAATCATTGCAAAGAAATTCACAGATATGTCATTGATGCTGGTATAGAAGACGGATATTTTGTTAATTGATCTGATTAATGTTATATGCAGAGAGATAAATGCTGCGGGTTGATTACTTAAACAATTTGGGCAAGTCTTAACCTGTCTATTATGTAGCAACTCTTAAGCTCTTCGTTGATATGTGGCTATGCCGGTGTATAATTGGGAATTGAAGGATTATTTAGTAAAATGGGATTGGTTTGCTTTCTGCCGATTTGAAGGTATATAGGAAACTACTACTTTCTTATTTAATTTAAAACTGAAACAAATCTTTGATTTTCAAAACTTGCTCAACTCGCTCTATTATTATTTAAATGAGAATAATGTAATTTGGCAAGCCAATAACCTTCGAATTTTTTGGTCGCTAAAAACAAGAAGCAATTTGCATCTCTTAGTTTGTCTTTTGCAATTCGGTTATTAGCTAATTTAAAGACTCTTCTCATGCAAATATTTTTACTTGATTTAATTGCAGTACGAGGGTAGTCTGAAATATTTTGAGTCTAACATAGAAGCAAGTATTTTTCAGTCAAATCTAGTTTTATTTTTCAACATAGTATCCTTTTAAGTCTATACATTTTTCCCAGCATAGATCATCGCTGGAAAAAGTCTATAGACTTAAAACCCCTTTAACCTACCCAAAGAGTATTTGGCATCTTGCTTCACTCTATAGGCCTTTACGTATGCGATAATCTCCTCGTTTGATGAAAATCTCTGTTCTCCAAGAGAAACTTTAATTAAGCTTAGGAAAGAAGAAAAAGTCGCTGTTGGTCAGATCTAACGAATACGGAGGGTGTTCAACCAATTTGACTTGCAATTCGTGAATATTGGCTATAGCGACCGTAGAAGTGTGAGCAGGTGCGTTGTCTTGGCGGAACAGAACTTGCTTCTTCAAAAGCGGAACGTTTTTTTTTCTGCCCCTAGATTATCAAGTAATGATGCGTATTACATTCCCGTTATTGTTTTACCTTTTTTTAAATGGTCGATGAACACATTTTCGCGACTATTACCTTCCCTACCGATGGAACTGTCTTCGCCTTTTTCGAACTAGGTCACACTTTGGAGTCCACTGTCTTGACTATTCTTTTGTCACGGGAGTGTAATGGTGGATCCAAGTTTCATTTACAGTTATGAATCGACGCAACAAATAAACCGCTCCAACAGGCTCTTAGAAATGTTTATTCGAATACGTTCTTGGTCCAAAGTGAGCAGGCGCGGCACCCAACGTTCGGATAGCTTACGCATGTCCAATTCTTCATTAAATATATGACAAACGTGCTCTTTATATATGTGCATCTGTTATCTCTCTAACCTTGATTTCGAAGGTCGTACGGTACAATTTGGAAAATATTTTCGATATTATTGGTGGTGGTCGCAGTCCTTGGTCGTCGCGAACGCTCATCGTCAGTCAAGCTGAAACGACCACGTGTAAATTCAGCTGCTCATCTTTTCACGATGACAAATGTTGGGGCTGTGTTCCCGTAAAGAGATTCCTACTCAGTTTTAATTTGTGTAGGCGTACTGCCTTTCAAATGCAAGAATTATTCACGGCACGATATTCGATTTTTTCAATGTTTACAAAAAAAATTATATCGATTAACACAAACGACTGTCAAACTACGACTGAGAGTCCAAAATGGCTGAAATTTTGATCTTTAGCATCTTTCAACGTATGCACAAAAATTACCAGAATAATTTTGACTAGTAACGCTATCGCCAAGTTGAGGCTGAAAACATTTCAGACTATCTTCGTGCAAGATCATACAGCAATGAAAAGAGCAACTGCAGTACCACCAAGCTCTAACAAGAAAATTTTCAAATGGCATTACGCTTTTTGGATTTTTACTAAGATGCTTTTCTTGTAATTATTGATTATGTTAGTGCTACACATGGAGACTCATTCTAGATAAGTATACTATGGATAAAAGTTATCGAGTGAATGGATTGAAATGCGTAAGAATACGTAATAGAAAAACGTTCCGTATATAGTTGTCAGAAATTAGTTATTATATTGTAACGAAACCAGTAGACATCCGGGCGACAACAAAAGAAAGGCACACTTCCGAGCGACAATAAAAAGAGTTTGAAAATCATCTCGACGAGACTGGTAAATATCGTAAAGCAATAAATATGTACTGCAAAGAGACAGAATGTCTATCGAATGTTCTACAAACATCGAGAGGAAGATGGAGTTTACGCGAATGCTTCCAGATGTTTCGTATGTGTATATCAGGCGGCTGGGTCACCGAGGGTCGCCGAGGGAGGAAGTAGTCTCGTGCGGAACAGGAAGATAAGAAATAAATAAATAGTTCCTTAAGTGGTAGCCGAAGAAAAGACATAAATATTAGAGTGTTATATAAATAGAAGTGATATAAATACGGTGCAGTTTTTATTATAGTGCAATAAAAATATAAATATTACAGACATATAAATAGTACTGGTAAATAAATACCTGTGTTAATTTAAATCGTAGTAGTTTAAGTGTGATACGTTAGTTTTATATTTTATATTGCAATTAATTTTAAGTGTATGAATATACAGACTGTTTTAAATAAATAAATTGCACGAGTTGTTTATTGCGAACCCGAAAACGCAACAATATGCAAGTCTTTTATTCACAATTTTAATTTATTCAATATTGATAATTGATGTACTAGAACTATATAATAATTAGGTCTATAGGACAAAACTAAATTGTATGCAAATAGCGAGGGAAAAATAAAAATTCGCATTAAGAATGTATGTTGTTTAGAATAAAATGTTGTGTTGTTAATATAAACTACTACTGTGTGTTATGTCTTTAGATTTGTTCGTAGATATATGGAATAACCAAGCAAAGCTCTTATTTTAGCATAGACTGTAACGCAAGTTGATTAGCTAAAATAAAACCTTCAAGCCTTTTATATTTATAATAAACATGGTATTTATCAGAGCTGGGTTACTGATAAGATCCCGAAAGAATTCGATAATAATTCAAAAGGCGTTTTATGCTACGAGTAGAAAGGAGAAATAGAAGAAACGACGACAATAATAGCACTCGAACAAAAGAAGAACGTTCGAGGATTGGTGATGAATCTAATTTGGTTACTTTTACTCGATTCTTTTCCTCTATCTTGATGATATAATCATCATATTTCGACGACTTAATGCTACGTTATTTATATAATCAAGTGTCAAGTATTAAAACAGACACCTGAATGACTGGAACACAACACCAGACCACAACACAATCTATACATACATACGTATATAAAGACTGTATATTTTTGTTTCAATATTTCAGGTGCAGAGAAAAAAGGAGAGAAAAGTCCCTGTGAGTCGGTCGTTACTGAAAAATGTTAACTGGGAACCCCTTCGCTGTAACGCCCATTATTATCTCTAAAATCCCAACTAACCACCACTCATTCGTTTTAATTGAATATAGTGTAGTGCGGAGAGAAGGAAGTTTTGTTGTCCGGAATTGTATATGTAGAATAAACAGGTTCAGAGGGCTGAAAGGCCGCGATTCGCTCGAAATTTTATTCCCAAGTCGAATTCTTTTCATTGTCAGCTTATCGAGTTATCGCCCCTTATATTATGCTCGGTGTCTAAACAACACTGATTTGTATGGGGTGGTTTTGAATTTGATTCGACAAAGATCTTAATTTATAGTTTGGCCGTAATTCTATTAAATTAGATAATACGATCTCTGGACCACTCTTGAAACTTGTAATAAGTCAAGTGAATGGTGAAGTGATGAATGTGTAATTACATATATTAAATTTATAATTCTTCTTTTTTCCAAAAATAACAGTCTTGATAAAATACATACAATTCAGTACATTGCAAAATATTTTATATACCAGAACAGAATTGAAAGAAAACATAATTATTGTTTTTGCAAATAGTACGGAAAAAGTAGTTCAAGATATTTAACCTATTTCAATTAATAACAGAAAAATCAACAACCCTTCAGATGTAGAAGAAAAAATAAAATATTTTGATCTCCGAAGCTTTGAATGAATATCCAGCAAAAACCGCTAAATCGACAACTTGGATTAGAAGAAGTATTAGAAAACCTATAGATATGATGGACATTTCTATCATAAAGATGTATTAGTTATCGCTTCCTAAACGTGTTAAACAGTTTATTTCTAAATAAATATTATTAATATCAATATATACAATTAAATTTCGAAATAGGCCAAAATTAAGCTTCAAATAATTGTAGTTCTAAATACCTTTAGCTTTTTAATAAGTCTAGGTAGAAAGCCTAATATAAGAGATTACAGAAGTGCATACTTAATTTGCAAAGAAATTTAAATACAGGGTGAGTCATTAGTAGCCGCTTCTTCGATTGCTCTTTTGTGTTTTAAATAAAAGAAAAAGCAATTAGTGGAAGATCCATGGTTGCTTGTGGCGCATATTGTAAAAATACTTTAAGCTCTGGCGCACTTCCGGTTTCACCGGAAATGCACGAAACTTAATTTTTTTAAATGACTCACCCTATATATTTTTGGATTTTCTTGTACTGCTTTAAATTGCCTGTTCAACAGTTTTTCTTTTTCAAAATTGAACCAATAGTTTTTGAGTTATTAATTTTTTTGCAAATATTTGACCAAAACACGTGTTCAGAAAAAAATCATTTTCACATTGTTTTTAAAAGCAAAAACATTGACTTTGGTGGTGCTTGTAGCCAAGAAAATTCTGCATCATTTGGTAAAGTTGCATTCGACAATACCTCAAGAAACTTCGTTTTTTCAAAGCCTACTTCCTGAAATTTTCACATACCAAAAACTTATTTTTTTTAAATGGAACACCCAGTATTTTATTGAGTCATTTTGTTCCTTTTTTTTATTCTCTTTCATTTTTGTTAACAATGTCCTATACCTATCTTTTCTAATTTTTGAGATAATCACTATAAGAGCAATTAGCGGTCAATTAAAGAACTACGGGCGCTCTTCTCTGTACCCAAATATTGGTCCAATAAAGGCTGGAATGCGGCTGACTACCTCAGTAAACTGTTAAAGAAAGTCGGTATACATTTATGTCAAACTTATAAAAGCATCGCTATTAGTTATCATACAAATGAATTATTTTTATGAAGTGTTAATAGATATGATTGACATTTTGGGTGAATCTGAAAGAAACAATTTGCTAGCATCCAGACTTTATGCACAGCGATCCCTGGTAGAAGTCAACCGAAGCCAGAAACCTTCGAAAATATAGAGTGGACGGTTTGAGTGAACAGAAAGCATTGAATATGAAAGAAAGAGCGGAGAAAGCAATAACTGGTGAGGATAATACGTTTATGGTACTTGCGAGTGTAGTTGAACACCCTCATACTAGTACTACGAAAATTAGTCGGCAGTTAGATGTAAGTCAAATTTGAGAATCAAGAATAATTAGGAAATACGAAATTCACCCGTAGCATATTCATACACAGGGTTAGATGAAAGACATTTTCAAAATCGCTTACATTTTTGTCAATTGGCAGCAGATAAATTATCCTGGCTTTCTCAATTTTTTGTTGTTTACCAACGAAACCTTCTATTCAAGTAAATACGTTCATCGTCACAATTTCCGTTATTATAACACATAAAATCCCCCACTTTATCACACCTGTAAACTTTCAAAATCGATGGTCATTAAAACTGTGGTGAAAAAATAGCGGGTAGTTACATAATTGGACCTTATTTCCTTGATGAAAATGTTGATGGAGGAGAGTAACTTCGCTATCTACGAACGGATTGTCAAAACTTTTTGAAGACATCTTCAAATATGTCAGTAAATATAACCTTTATTTTATTTCAATGTTAACCAACAGTGTTAAAAATGAAATATTGCAACTGGACATTGCCGGAATTAAAAAATTGAAATGCGCTCTTCATTCTATAAAATTATTACTTTTGGGATAGTTGGATATAACATTTACTTTGTTTGACAGTTGACTAAGGAAGTCGGGCGCCATCCCTGCCTTCCATTGGTTGAACGATTATTTTGGTGCATAGAACAACAGCGCTCGTAGTTCTTTAATTGACCACTAATTGCTCCTATAGTAATTATCTCAGAAATTACAAAAGATAGGTATAGGATATTGTTAACAAAAATGAAAGAGAATAAAAAAAGGAACAAAATGCCTCAATAAAATACTGGGTGTTCCATTTAAAAAAAAATAAGTTTTTGGTATGTGAAGATTTCAGGAAGTAGGCTTTGAAAAAACAAAGTTTCTTGAGGTATTGTCGAGTGCAACTTCACCAAATGATGCAGCATTTTCTTGGCTACAAGCACCACCAATGTTAATGTTTTTGCGTTTAAAAACGATGTGAAAATGATTTTTTTCTGAACACGTGTTTTGGTCAAATATTTTCAAAAAAAATTAATAATTCAAAAACTATTGGCTCAATTTTGAAAAGGAAATAACAGTTGAACAGACAATTTAAAGCAGTACAAGAAAATCCAAAAATATATAGGGTGAGTTATTTAAAAAAATTAAGTCTCGTGTATTTCCGGTGAAACCGGAAGTGTGCCAGAGCTTAAAGTATTTTTACAATATGCGCCACAAGCAACCATGGATCTTCCACTAATTGTTTTTTCTTTTATTTAAAACACAAAAGATCAATCGAGGAAGCGGCTACTAATGACTCACCCTGTATAATGCTGTTAGGTGTACTGATTTTAAATTATATTTAAATTCAAGCAAAATATAAAGTTTAGAAGTAAGATATACAAGGTGTGTGGAAAGTTTAGAAGATAAGACTAAGCGGATCTAAAATCTAAAATTGGTGAATGACGGTTTGAAAAGCTCGCGCGTTCAACTAGCTAATAGTAGTAACACTGACATCCCAGAAAACATAAGATAATATGGATTTTTCCAGACTAAAAACAGAATCACAGATTGACCATGTGTACTGTCCAAGAGAAGCCAAACGTCAATAAAGCATGTTAAAACACGCCGGGGTGCATGCAACGACTCTGACCACTTTATGGCAATTACAAAAATAACATCAAAACAGAAGAAAATTGTAAAAATAACAAATAACGAGGCAAGATGGAATATAGATAAATTACAACAACAAAGAGTCAAAGGTAAGTATGTAAATGCACAGAGAAAAATATTAAAAAGAAATGGATAAGGGAAAAAGAAAAGGAAACATAGGAAGGAATGGTATAATCAGGAATGTAAAAACCACTAACAGAGAAAGCGCAAGACCAAAATAGTTGAGAACAAAATCGGAAGAGAGCTAGACCAACTATCTTGAAAAGAGAAGAAAGTGCACAAATAGTAAGAATCAGTAAGATACACTGGATAAAAAATAAAATGTTGGAAATAGAACACGAGCAAGGTAAAAACACAAAAATGTGTGACCAAAAATTAATAGCCAAAATGAGACCCATGTCTCCAGAGCTAATGAAAGAAAAACAAGTAAAGAGCAGTAGTAGTAATAGAACTGGATGCACAATCTGCCATAGAGTCGGCATTACAGCAACCAACACACAGACACGTGCTACAGTCTAGTATAATTTCCTCAGTGTGCGACATGCCTGCTGCATTGCTCAATGAGCTCCAGAAATTCCACATATCGTCTCTTCACTTAACGATGTCTAAGAGATAATCTCGGCGACATCTGTTATGCTATTGCAGATTTTCCAAGTACCTACTCCTTATTATTTTCGACTTTATACAAGATTATTTCCATGATAATACATAACAGATTAGCTGCAATGTCAAGTAACTGCTAGTGCAGTTCAATTCGGTTTCAGAAAGTGAAAATCAACAACGGATGCAACACATGCAATGAAACAAGTAATCGAAAAGGCATACCAGTAAAAAGCAAACTTCGTAATACTATTTGTAGATTTCCAACAAGCCTTTAACGCAATCCGTATTAGAGAACTGATCACTGAAATTACAAAGACTCATATATACAACCTTGAGAAAAACGAGAATAGCATGAGAACACAAAAAGGTGAATTGGTACAAATTTGACTCGTTAAACATTAGTAACAATATTATTTGTGTATTCGGTATATTAGCAACATCTATGTATGATCCACTTAGGTCGGTTCGCTACTGGGCTAGTTGCTGTTGCAGATATCTGTTGTAAATTTATATTCTTTAAATGGAATTATTTTAACATCATTCTATGTTACTCATGTTTCCTTTTCGTAATAATTTAGTAAAATTTGAAATTGAAATCCTCGTTTAATTAATTCCGCTTTATTAATGTTTTCTCCTAGATATAATAATCATGTAGAGTATTGGATTAACTGTGTCTGCTTTTGCAATCAGCTGGTTGGATACGGTTTTACAAGTGAATTTAATGGACAATGTTTCCATATCAGCAAATGTTTATTTAGTTAGTAAGAAATTTTATGTGTAACTTCTTTCCTATTTTCCATAGGGAAACGAGACAAAAGATAAAAGATATGCCCAAATTATAAATAAATGTGGTTTAAAAATTTTAAACAAAGTATAACGTATGATTTAAACGTATACTAGGCTTTAAATCATAAGTTTTCACGATATTACACAAACTTGTTTATAATTATAAATAATAAGTATTTCTGGTTATCGTATTAGCTGTTAGAGATTAGGTATTTCTATTTCTATATTCTGATGTTGTGGTAGTAAAAATACATTTAGAGCACAAACATTCAACATAAAAATCAATGTTATATTGTAATGAGGATTATGCCCAGTTTTTCAGTGCTGGTTCAAGTTCAAGTTCTACTGATCTATAAACTTGAACTTAAACCTTGAACTCTGTATAACCGTATTTCAGTGCTTCCACTGAACTAGTTCAGTTGAACCTAAAATGTAATAAACATATCGTGGTTGGTAACGTTAAAAATAGGGGTTTGCAGTTTTGTGATGTTGGTGGCATTGAAACTTACAGAATTTTTCAAATTCAAACATCTGGTATTCATCTGTGGCTATTAGCGAAACCCCCATAAACTTCAGGTAAAATGATGAAAGCGTTCATTTACGTATTATTCGTCTTTGAGTGTTACGTATCTCTAAAATTGTGTGCTTGCTATATCAATATTTTATACAACAAACATAAATAGAAAATATGGCAGAAGAAGGCAATAGAAGATCATCCAATTTTTCTCAAGAAGAAGTAGATTTGCTTATAAGTATTATTAAAACTTACAGAAATATTATAGAATGTAAAAAAACAGATCGTGTGTTGTGGAAGGAAAAGGATGCGACGTGGGAGAAAATTGCAACACAATTTAACATGCGGAGTGGACAGTATTACAGAACAGCAGCAGTGTTGCGAAATAAATATGAAAATTTAAAGAAGCGCACTAAAAAAAAGTATGCAGATAATAAGTGTGAAGTAGTTTCCACTGGTGGAGGACCACCCACCAACATTATATTTACTTCAGTAGATGAAGATATAAAAGAATTGCTGGGTGTTCGCTTAGATGGATTGCCTTGTGCAGTTGATAGTGATGCGGATAGAGGTAATTAATAATCAAGACATTTAATTTCTTAAGAACATAAATATGTTCAAAATAAAAATGTTTAATATAGTGTTCTATTTATTGCAGAGGATATTTCAGATGGAGATGGCGCCGAAACAATTATAATTCCACCAGGGGTTGCCAGTCAGGAGGATGGGGATGATGCTCAATCGGTTGAGGATGCCAGCCAATGGCAATATTACACCATGGCCAAGGTGTCGCAGCCTATCTCATCATCACTAGAGCCTCGAGATGTGTCTCAGGCTTCCTCTTCAAGAAAGAGATTGGCTTCGAGAAATGAAGAAGTGATGGAGAATACCCCCAAAAAACAAAAAGTTGCAGGAAGCACCACGAATGAGAAATGGTCGAAGCTTGCTGATAACAAGAACAAGTTTCTCTTGCAACAACAAGAAAATCTAAATAACGAGCATTTATTGAAGAAGGAACTGCTGCATCTACAAATAGAGGAGCAACAACTAAAAAATTCAATTTTAAAATTGGAATTAGAGATGATACAGAAAAACTGTGTAAATTTATAAATAAAGATTCTAAAAATATTTTAATATTTATTTACTCATTAAGTTTATAACTTTGTATTGCAAAGCAATTTTGTATGACCACTTTACGTCTACACTCACCAAAAGATTATTAGTGATCTATGTTGATAATGAAATCAGTTGATAATATCGTAACACAAATTTAAAAGGAAAATTGCTTTATTATATTACAATAAATTTTGAAAATAATTATTAATTAGATTATTTCTTCTGTTGTTATTGCCATTGTGTAATTCAAGATGTGGTCAATAAAATCTATAACTTCTTCATCGTCGGAAGAATCAATTAAATTTAGAATATCCATATTAACTTATGTACTTATTCAAAAAAAAATTACACCGATAAAGAACAATAATGGAAATATGGCAAAGTACAATAATTATGGAAGATATCTTTCAATGTATAGGTTATGCTAATACTTTTAAACCAAAAACAAGGCTTGAACTGAGTAATTTACTGGGTTCAAGTTCAACTCAAATTTTAGTTTATTTTTCAGTTTAAGCTGACTGAAATACACTTTGAACCTTAAACTTGAACTTAAACCTGAACTTGTGCTTGAACCAATACTGAAAAACCGGGCATTAGAGTTATTAATTTTATGCTTGGAGATTGATAACTAAAAATTTGAAGATACCTTTCCGTATAATTGGAAACAGCATCGTTATAAAAAGTTTTATCACAAAAGTATATATAGAAACCAAAATTTTGAAATATATCAGTCAGTGTGTCTTCGAGCGATTTTGACATATAAGCACTAGAAATAAATTTGATAGTATACAGGGACACCTAAAATAAGTGTTCAATAATGTAGTAATTTAGTATATGAAATTCTTGATTTAATTTAAAATAGCATTGAAGTTGTGTTAATAATAATAATTAAATAGTAATGCATATAATTAATAATTTTTTTGAAGGTGTACATATAAACCATCACGAGCAGAGTAAATATGAAGATGAAAGAGATTCACGAATTATGTGAGAGTCTAAGGTAAAATTTTATTTTTATTAATTTAATGATTGATTATTTTATTTAGATAGATAAAATAATTATTAATAAAAATAAGAATAATTAGCATAAATATTCTGGTAGTTTAGATTTATTTGTAACCGTATGTTATAATTAGTACATAATAAATAGCTATTAACACATACTTGGCTTGGGCAAATGATTTTCCAATAAATCAAAAAGATGACTGATATGTATATGTGTGATTAAGGGGATATTAAAGTCGATTTGTGTTTGGGAATTGACTATAATTGCTTTTGGAGGTGTTGGCCCGTAGAAGGAGCCAAATGCAAGCCATCTCATTCTCATATATTTGAAATGAATGTGTTGTTTTCCGTCACCCGAATACAGAGAAAAAATACAGCTGAAGGCGCTGCTAAAATACAAATAATTCAGTAACACACCACTCCGGAATTTCTTAATTTAAGTACTCAAATTAAACTTTTTTCCGCAATTCAAAAAGCTATATCTCACAAGAAAACATTGGTCTACACGGGAATTACATCGGTTTTGATCAATTTCATTTAATTATTTGGAATAAAAAAAATAGATGGTTGTGACAAAAAATTACATAATCTGACAACCTTTCCGTGTACTCATATCTATATTGGAGTTGTACAGAAAATTTCACATTTCTATCTTGAACAATAGTAAAAGAACTGATAAATTCGATATCTTGCTTTCTCGACCGCTTTAATATCCCCTTAAGGATATCATTGAGAAAATGTAAGAATGCACGTTTATGAAAACACATTAATAGCTACGAGTGGTGGCATACCAGTATTGATAAGTGACTGTAAATTAAGTACGTGTCTCTTAAATTTGCAACAGAATACACCCACAGCCGGTGGGCGCCTAATTAATTAGTGGGCTTGAACTAGGAATGAAAATGTTTTCTTCATGACGCGTGAATGACTAGGAGAACACTGGTAAAAGCTAGGAAAGTCCTTTATTTATTTTGGTTAATTAATATGTATTTTTGTCATTATTATTCAAGCGATTTATTCATATACAGGGTGTTTAAAAAAGATGCGGCAATATTAAAGGGGTTGATTGTCCAGGTCATTTTATACAAAAAAGTTTATAATAAACAAGGTCCGCAAACGCTTCGTTACCGATCTACAGCGTAGAGAGAAGTTTAATTAAAAGAAACAGTAAAAATTAAAACCGATCCTGTTGTTTTTGATAGAGTTCGCCAGTCGATGAGGAGAAGATTGGATTCTTGCATCCGAGCTCGAGGTGGTCACTTTGCACAGTTATTGTAATTTTTGCTTGCTAAAATTGTTGGTATGGTAAAATATTTGTTTTTGCCCTTAAATAAAACCCTTGTTATTTAAAAAAAAAATTCTGTAATAAATGTACATGCACTAAAATGTGTTTTTTTTTACTAAAAAACGGTACGTCGTATGATAGAAAGTTAAGACAGCTTTTTTCTTCACAATTAAACAAAGAATAGAAACAGTAAAAATTAGATTTCTCCAAGACGGCATTAAAGATCATAATGAAATTTTATGCGTGTTATTTTTCAAGAAAAAAATAGGACGCCGCTGATTTCTCTAAAAATAAAAATATGTTTCTATTCTTTGTTTAATTGTGAAGTAAAAAACTCTCTTAACTTTCTATCATACGTACCGTTTTTTAGCAAAAAAAAAAACACATTTTAGTGCATGTACATTTATTACAGAAATTTTTTTTTAAATAACAAGGGTTTTATTTAAGGGCAAAAACAAATATTTTATCATACCAACAATATTAGCAAGCAAAAATTACAATAACCTCGAGCTCGGATGCAAGAATCCAATCTTCTCCTCATCGACTGGCGAACTCTCTCAAAAACAACAGGATCGGTTATAATTTTTACTGTTTCTTTTAATTAAACTTCAACACGCTGTAGATCGGTAACGAAGCGTTTGCGGACCTTGTTTATTATAAGCTTTTTTGTATAAAATGACCTGGACAATCAACCCCTTTAATATTGCCGCATCTTTTTTAAACACCCTGTATATGTTCTGTATGATGTGGTAGATGTGAAATTTGTAAATTGATTAAATACTGTTTTATTGTACATATCCAATCAACTACGAATTTTTCTATCAAAAGAGAAGGAGATTACTGCATCTGAGAAAGAGATTTAAGTTATTTCAATCAATGGTAGGAATGTAAAGTAAACATTGCAGAATCCACGATATGTAGATATGCCTGTGAAACTGTATGCACATTGTGTTTAGAATATATTGACCACTGTCATTGTGAGGCATAATATATATATTTATAAGGCAGTCGACTTACAGATATAATTAAAGGTCACAGCAATATGTAAAAAAATCAAAAATATAGGGTGTGATCATCCCCAACAAAAAAATCAAAAAGCTTTAACAAGCAGTACCACCCCACTCGGGGCGTTATATATGTATTAGTAAAAATAACTCGTGTGGGAAGAGAAATTCAAATTTGAGTCAAACAAAACTCCAAGGTACCTAGCACACTTCCTTGCATTACCTTACCATGATACCTCAATAATATGTGCACATCTGCTATATCGTCGGGGTCTCATGATGAAGAAATTCGATGAAATCAAGGAATTTGGTGTTTATTTTGAATCAAGCTTTAGTTCTCTACTCACATAAGATGTTTTCGCTCTACCAAAGGATTACTTATCTGACAATCAGAATTCAGTTAAGTTAAACTATCGGTTGCCTCTAGTTAAATTCTGGAACCGGATATGGCAATCCTATAGCGGTATCTCATTTTCCATTCCATTAGAATCAAATTTATTTACGAAAAGCAGATATCGAGTCCGTAAATCTGAAACTTCTAATTTTAAATTGTATGTTTTGTGTAAACCTGATGATTAAAAATGTTTAATATTATATATAGGGGACTAAGTGTTTAATACATACCGCATGTGTCAATTTTCATTAGGTATAGGGATTCAATGTTTACGTGCGATTTATACGTATACAAGTAACACGTGGCAACGTGGCACCCCTACTGTCCGTCACCAATCCCGGCAACAATCGACATCACAACGATTTTCTCCGATCTTCCCACTTCACCTCACCAGATTTTACATTCAATGTTTAGCTGCGAACACGTTGCGATCTAGTCTGCAATAAAAGCCGTCTTATTACTGGAACGGGGAACATCAAATGGCCGCGGCGATCTCCTGATCTAGTAGTTTATTTTTATTTTCAGAATCCTTTTTTATTTACCTTATTAGGGTTATTTTTTAATTTTATTAGAATTACACTTTTGTTTGTGTCATGCAGCGTGGACGCACTTAATAATTCTCTACATTTACTGAAAGGAAAAAGAAAAACAAATCCTTGCAACTCGTAAATATTATTTCTGAACGCATTACAAACACCCAAGTCAGTGGTCCAATAGTTACTGCTAAGCTAACTTGTATTTTCGAGCATGTATCGGTCGCGCTGGCATTGGAGAGGAAAGTAGGGGTGCCATGTTGTCACGTATTGCATGAATTGATCGCCTATGGCTAATGAAAATTGACACATGCTGTATAATATACCTACGTGTGGAAAAGAATGCATATGTAAAAAATAATTCCGCACTGCATGTATCCTAATAAAGTAAAACATTTGTCTGAATTTAATTTTCTAAAGTAAAATTGTTCGATAGTCTAAGATTAAATAATATTCCGACATACCGTGTCAGAATTTTTACGTTTCGCCGTTTCTTTTCGCACCGTCATGCAAGAGAAATTGCAGCGGCTTTAATAAAAATAATCAAGTGATGAAAACACAATCTAATAGTCTATTATTATAATGGTAAAGATATTTCTACTACCGCTATATGACGTATACGTTATATGTGTGTATATAATGCAACACCATTCGGCTCGTGCAAAGTGGCCTTTTACCACCTGGGGCTCTCGGCAACTACTCCAGAGGCTACAATTACAGCAGACAATGGATGAGTGTAGAGTCATCGAGTGGCGGTGATTCTGGATTCAATTGATCCGGGATTGGTCCCAGTATGGGGTGTATTGTCCTTGTTGCAGCTACCGAGGTCTCCTTATATATATATCCAGAATAGATTAAAGTAAGCACCTTAGACATATCCTTTCATAGGCGATATCACATTTATATCAAGTATTATTAAATGAATACTATCACAGGAATTGTATATGTATTAGAATATTTTATCGCTAGAATTTATAATTGAGGTTTGTTCCATTATTTTTGCCAGATAAATAATATTTTATAGAAAATACAATTCTATGCGAACCGATAATTATTCTGTATTTCGAATTAAATTATAAGTTAATTTGGCTAATTTAAAAGGTTTTTATTGAATTATTAAGCACATGCGATTACTTACATTTCCACATTCAAGACCAAAATATTAATTCCCTTTTTAAGTATATAAATTTATATATAAAAATCAAATACAAATTTACACAAAGCACAGATGAATTAAATTAAAATTAACGACTTAGCAATGTATTATAGATTATTATTTACTTTTAATATTTTTTGTAGGATATACATATTTCGAATTGTTTGTATTAAGTTATAGTTCTGTTATACCGGGATATCAACAATTAAATTGGTTAATGGTGGTCATGGATTTTAAAATTATTGTCGTAGCGTGCATCGTACATTTAGGTATGTCATAATTTTTTGAATGTCAAAATCTGTCAAGTTATTGTGTTGAAGTTTTCTAATCCTGCACGGTTTTTGAATCATGGATCTCACCACAGAGCACAAAATTTACATGATGGAAGCCTATTTTCGAACGGGTGTGCTAGTTAATGGAACTTGGGAATACAGTCAACATTTGTGTTTGGACAATTTTCGAGAGCACTTCCCAGCCGTAGCAGTATTACCGGACAATTTTTATGCATGCCTTACAAATTGTGTAGAAGTGTTTCGCGAAACTGGTTCTGTGACGCCTAAAAAAGGTGCTGGTAGACCAAGAGTTCGTACAGAAGAAGTTATTAATGACGTTCGTCAACGTATGGAAGAAGAGCCTACAAAACCTTTAAACCGTCTCTCTCAAGAAATTCGGCTTTCTTATGGAACATGCCAAACGATTGTAAAGAAGGACCTGAACATGCATCCATGTAAGATGCAATCATATCAAGCTCTTCTGCCTGCAGATCACCCCAGACGCCTTGCGTACTGCCATTGGTTCGTTAATAATTTAATGAATGACGATCTGCTGAACTTAACTTTTTTTTCTGACGAAGCTTGGTTCCACCTTTCAGGATACATCAATTCTCAGAATATGCGAATGTGGAGCACTGATACCCGCATATTTTTATTGAAACGCCACTACATGCTCAGAAAATTGGTGTTTGAATGTCAGTTTCTCGCAGAAGAATAATTGCGTAAATTTTTTTCAATTTCACCGTCAACGCAGAAAGGTACAGAAATATTTTTTTGACTAAATTTGTGCAACAGTTAGACGATGATGAACTTCAATACGGTTATTTCCAGCAAGACGGTGCAACAGCACATACTACACGAGAAAATCTTGCGGCTGATAAGTTTGCATACGGAAGTTGAGTTTCCTCCGAGATCACCTTGTTTGAAAATTATGGACAATTTTATCTTTCCTTATTTAAAAATAGGATTTTCGCAAATCCGATACATAATTTGCAAGAACTGCAACAAAGAATTGTTCAACAATGTGCAACCATAACGTCAGAAATGCTGCAAAACTTGTGCATTGAACAAAACGGGGGATATTTCCAACAATTATTGTAACTTAGTTTTTCTGGTTAATAAAAACCTTTTTTATTTCATAACTTGCAGTTCATTATTATTTTACAGCTGAACTAAGTAGGTAACACATTTGTAGGTTATTGATAATGTCAGTGTAGCTTGACAATGGTTGAATTATTTCAAAAGGATGATTTAAACTAAGACAAGCGTTTTACATTCCATGACCAACATTGACCAATTTAATTTTTGATATCATAGTACTAATTATACTTACCATACACGAGGCTTGCTTCAGAAGTAAAGAAAACAGGTATTCTTGCTTTATGTCAAAACATTGCTTCAGTGTAAGAAAAAATAAAAACTATCATATCGTGGGCTTACTGCAAAAATCCGTCAAGTCCACTTTTGGCCGGTTTCGTTCTAAATACACAGCTAAGTCCAAAATTGCGAGTAGAACTTACTGACGAAACCATTTAAGTCCAAGGAATCATCTCGTCCTCTTATTTAAATACACTATATCCTGCAAGTCCATTCTTTGATGATTTAAACAGACAAAATACTGTAAGTGCCTTTAACTGTATTGTGTAGGTTGTATTATTTTTAAACTGTTTAATTCTCAACAGCAAAAATCTGTTAAGTGCCCTTAGAGGATTTTGGTTGTAAGTAATTTTTCACCTCTTAGAACAATATGTTTACAGCAAGAACCGGCTAAGGGCACTTAACAGATTTTGCTATATTCTAGTTTGAGTTATTCCACAACTCATTAGACAGCTAAAATCTTGTAAGGCAACTTAGAGGATTTTGGCTGTAATAATCATCCGTTATTATTCTTTTGGTGAGTGCAGCAACAAACGTGTGAGTGCACTTAACGGGTTTTGACAGAATAATCGGCGTGCATTATTTAGTTTTGACGAGTTAAATAATTATAAAATGAACAATAAAAATAGATCCAGAGGTGCCCGAATGGTTGTAATGGCATTGGAAACGGAGAATTGCAATATTGGTACGTATTTCATAAAAAAATTATAGAATAAATCGCATTTTTTGAAAAGTAAGGTTAGGTTCCTCAATTCTGCGGTTCATCCTCAAGTCGCATGTAGTCTCTTATTTTATTAGAGATTGTGGCCTAGTGTTCCACGGTCCTATTCAACTATGAGTTTTGTAAGTTTCCTAGACTACTAAAATAATGTAACTCTGCTGTTAATTCGTTTATTTCTTCATGAACCGGACATGTTTCCCTTATAATACCTAATAATAATCGAATTCTTACAATTTTTACCTATTTTCTTTTTTTATTCAGATGCTTGTATGCCCAACGAGAATGTTGGCTCGAACGAGATCCAAAATCGTTCAACTAAAAATGCGATTAAGAACCAATTTGCAAGAGTGGATTTTGAAATACCTTCTCAAAATTTGCAAAGCACATCTAGAGAAATCGAACATGATCCAGAAAACGAGTTGTTCAATCTTCATTCACTTCAAAATGTCGACTCAGTAGTCTTCGATGAAACATTAGAACTCATTGAAACGTCTAAAAGAATTATTGTTAATGCATCTGAAGCTTTTGTGCCCAACGAGAATGTTGGCTCTAACGAATCGTCGAACTGAAAATACGATTGAGAACCAAATTGCAATAGTAGATTTTGAAATACCTTCTCAAAATTTGCCAAGCATATCAAATTCTAGAGAAATCGAACATGATCCAGAAAACGAGTTGCTTAATCTTCATACACTTGTTAATGTAACTGAAGAATCAACTAGATTTGTTGAGTTTGAAGAAGATTCGGATTGTTCAGTTCGCGATCCCGATTATCAGTCTGAAACTGATAGTGAAGCCACCGATAGAGGAATAAATTCCTCAGGCAGTGACGCAGAAGATGCACAAGTCTCAGCCCCAATAAACGGGAATGCGAATGGCGAAAAAAAGCGTAGTAGGTGGAAGAAAAATGATCCTTCCAAATGGAAAAAACAATTATTGAAAAAGCAAAGAATTGAAGCGAAGCAACCAAAGCCAGTAGACTGCGAAAAATGCCGATATCATTGTAGCAGAACTTTTTCTGAAGATGTCAGAACTGCACTCTGTAAAATTTTTTGGGAAAGTGACTATCTAAAACAAAAAGAATTTCCTCTGGGCAATACAGAACGTACGAAGCCGACTAGAAGACGAATAAGGATGGAGGGATCGACGAGAGAACGAAAATATTCTATGATTCTCTATTTTAATACCGAAAGTCAAAAAGTACGAGTGTGTAAACAATTTTTTATTCGAACTCTGTGTATTTCTGCGGATATGATTGATACAGCTTACAAAGGAAAAGGAGAGGGTAAAATGTTTGTCGGGGAAGATCAAAGAGGAAAGAGAACTCCACACAATAAAACCGATCCGGAAAGCTTAAAAAGAGTAAAAGATCACATAGAAAAATTCCCGACTCTAGAGTCTCATTACTCTAGAAAAGACACAAAACGTTTGTACCTCGACACTCAGCTTAGCATTACAAAAATGTATTGTCTCTATAAAGAAGACTGCATGCAAGACAATTCTAAGCCCGTCAGTGAGATCACTTATAGAAGGGTTTTCTGTAACGATTATAATCTGTCATTTTACAAACCAAAGAAAGATCAATGCCAGCTTTGCACTAGATACAATTCTCTAAAAAATGTGGAAGAAAAACAGGCTTTAGAAGAAGACTACCAGCAACACGTTAGACGAAAAGAAGAATGCAATCAGGCCAAAGCCATTGATAAAGAAAGGTGCCAAGCAGATCAGACATTCATGTGCTGTACATTTGATTTACAATCAGTTTTGCAGATACCTTCAAGTGATGTGAGTTCTATGTACTATAGTCTCAAAGTATGTATGTATAACTTCACTATCTATGAGCTCTGTAACCCTAATGATGCATTTTGTTACGGATGGAACGAATTACACGGAAAGCGCGGAAGCTCAGAAATCGGTAGTTGTTTGTTGAAATATATTTTGGAGTTGAAACCTGAAATAAAACAGCTTTGTTTCTTTTCTGATACGTGCGGCGGACAAAACCGCAACCAGAACATAGCTGCACTTTTTTTATATTTGGCTCAAGTTACGAATTTAGATACTATAGAACACAAATTTCTGGAGAGTGGACACACATTTATGGAAGTCGATAGTATGCATAGCGCTATAGAGACGGCCAAAAAATATGTTCCGGTCTACACAATTCAAGACTGGCTGAACATATTCCGAATTGCGAGATCTAAACGTGTGAGAAACAAAAAGAGTCCTAATTACAAAGTTTGTCAGATGTTTTTCAAGGATTTCAAAGATTTGAATGAATTGTCGAAATGTTTAATAAAAAATAGGGCCAAAAACAGTGAAGGACAACAAGTCAATTGGTTGAAGGTAAAATGCTTCAAGTATCAGAAGTGCAAGCCCGGAATAATCCAGTACAGGTACGATCATTCTTCAGAGTACAAGGAAATTCACGTGTTTGGTAAAGGTCGTCCAAAAACTTTCCACGATAATATCAGCTTGAAGGACCTGTATTCAAAAATTCTTCCAATAACAGCCAAGAAGAAGAATAGTTTGTTACAGTTGTGTCGCAAAAGAGACATTCCTGAGGAATACCACGGATGGTACAAGTCATTGCCCACATCGAAAGCTGCCGTTGATCAAATACCTGCAACGGACAGTGACGAAGATGACCATGATTGAAAACAACTTGATCTTGCACTCCATTGGAGGAAGATTTGTTACATTTTTCCGTGCTTTGAAATCTGTTTCAAATAAAACATTTCAAATAAATGGCGTTTTTTATTCTGCCAGAAACCCTTAAGTCTTCAACTTTTCTAGTTTTTTTTAAGTTTTGGTCAAAATAAACAATTTTATCATTTAACAATTGATGTCCCAATATACTTACAAGAGAAATATTTTATTTTTCAAAATTGCAAGTCTATTATGAGCAACTATAGAATTTTCCTTGAAGGAAATATTTTCAAACTCGATTTCTTCAGAACTAACAAAAGTGGACTTGACGGATTTTTGCAGTAAGCCCACGATATTAGGTAAGCAGTTGTAGTAGTCGTTTTGAGCGGTCCGGTGTTGTTGTTGCTGTGAATAGGTTATTAAAGTTAAGTTTCGATAATACCTCAAATAGAAAAGGTAAGCTAATATCGAATAAACTTATGTTATCAAATTTTGAGTTAAATTCTAACCAGTTTACAAATGATTCCAATGTTACGAAAAGCATATGTTAGGTTATTATAGGTTGTCCTAAATAAAAGTTTTCATGTGGCACAGGATTCTTAAAGATGACAGAGAATATATGTAACAATAAATTTGAAAATTTGAAATATAGGTATATAATCAAATCTTCAATAATATAGGCTAAATTCAAACATTTCTGCACTACACTTTCACATTACCCCAATGCTCGTGGTTTTTTACTTGTACCAATTTTTCTTATCCTGCGATAATTTTGTTGCCGCACTCAAGGTTTGAATTTTCTGATCTATTATTTTTGCCACTATGTTGTTCCATGTTTCTGTAGGTTTTATTCTAATTCTCTTTCAGTCAATTTTGTATGCCATATTTCCTTTACCTTCTTTCGTCCATTCTTTGCTGCTAACCCAACCATCAATTCAGTTGTTTGGTTTCTATGAATGTTGTTATCGGTTTAGACTTACGTCATATATAGGTGTTGCGTTTTCTGTCTCACTGTTACTTTCATAGTTTTTTCTTCAGGATTTGATTTTGATGATTTCCGATTTCGTTCTTTCTGTCAAAACACAGGATTCATACTCATATGTAAACTGCTTACAATGTGTTTTAAGTGCAAAGTTTGAAGGAAGAGTGAAACAAAATGAAATAAAGATTTTGACGTCGGAGCCGAAGTTCCATGATAGGCTTCTCGTATTATATATGTGTGACCTGCCAACAAGTGTAAGTATTACCATCGGATCTTTTGCGTACAAACCACGATACTTTACAGATATTAAAATCCAACATAAGTAAATAAAACGGAATTTCTATAGGCAATCTTCATATTAAGAAACAACTATGTCGTCAGCATACATTAGGGCTACAATAATTTTTGCCAAAAGGAAATAGATTCTCATCGAAACGCGAAAAGAAATAAATCTCATTGCAAAATATATCTAACGGTTGTTAAAATAAAGTCCAAGTTATTAAAAAACCACTATTGCATAAAACAATATATTTACGGAAGCATAATGCAGAGATAAGAAGTCGTGCGAGCAAAAATGTCACATCCGTTTGACAACACGTTGGGATGATCCGGTAACAGTGCGCGTTCATATTGCCATGAACTACAAAAATTTTTGAAAAATGCGAAATCCAAAGCAACATGTTTAAATATTTATTTTAGCAAAATTACAATAAAGAAGATTTAATTCAGTACCTAATAAGAAAAGTTAAGTTAAATATATACAGCATAAATTGTATATTCAGTTTATATTTAGTTATAATTATGGGAAAGAATTAATTAAAATATATAATTCAAATTCAATAATTTTATTTTCATGACACAATTAGTAACAAAATATGCACCGGTGCAGTGTTCGTTGCAAGTGTTAATATTCTAAAGTAGATTAAAGAACATTAGTATAATGTGCCCACCACATGACTTTCTTATACGTATGAGCGTCTCAAATTATACAAAAATTTTTCAAAATCTTATTCTAAGTACTTCCACTATCATAATAAATCTCTATAGAATGCACACTTTGGGAGATATTTGAAAAAACGTGCTACTCGTTAAGAGTAAAAGTGTAGTTCCGGCCCAAATTTTGAAATTTCATTTCTACAGAAAATACTCGAAATTCAGCTCCAAATACTTTTGTACTCTTGATAAATATAAATAGAATGCACAATTTACTACATATTTACAAAAAATGGGTATTCGGTAGGAGTAAAAGTGCTACTTCCGTTCCGAATTTTTATTTTTTTTTTACACAAAAGATATTGAAAATCAAATACTTTTATACTCATAGAAAGCATGGCTTGTGAGATATTCACAAAAACTAATTTTTGATAAGAGTAGAAGACCTACTTCCGGTAGGAATTACGAAAAACGATTTAATAAAATTCTTCTCAAATTTAATTTTGAGTACATTTCAATTCTTTATAAATTTACTTAATCTTACTAGTTGAATATTAATTTAGTTTAAAGATTTTGTTGTTTCCTTGTATATATTGCTTGAAATGTTCCTTTAATATATATCTAAAAATAGAAGAAAGACATATTGTTGAAGAATATGTTAAACGTTCATGTAATAAAGCAAACACAGATTTTATTATTATTTTTATAATTTAAGAATCATAATTCTCTGTATTTAGCCAGATACAGTACATAGTTTTGAGCCTAGGTATACAAGCAATAAGAAGAATAGAAGTTCCAGCACAATTGATGACAGGAAAAACAATATTACTGAATGGATATTCAATGTTTCCTCTGGCTGGGAAGAAAAGAAAACGAAACAAATAAATGTAAACACATTACTGTAACTAGAATAAATGCGTACATTAAATATTAGGGACATAGTATATTTATAAAATGTTATATGACATATTTAGAAGACAACATCGATTTTAATAAATATAAAGATGATTATTAAAACATCAAGACGTGCGGCCGTAGAAGATAGAAAGGTATAGGAATATGTGGATTTTGGTTAGGCGTGGCTTTTACTTTCTATATTTATTCTTCTACAAGAAATGATTTATTGTCTTGATTACCGTAGTCTAAATGCAGATCTTTAATTTTCATGTTGTATTTGCGTCAAGTTAATATTTTGTTAATTAATTAATTGTTTAAGAAATCGGATGGATGACTTCACATGTTTTTCACTTTAAAGAATTCTCATATGTAACTCCTGAAAATAAAGTTTTATAAAACGTTCGATGGCCACGGTACTCACAAGAGCATTCATGTTCTCAACTACGCGAAGGAGAACGAGATTATTATGCTTTGCGTACAGCCTAATTGTACATATAGGCTACAGCTTTTAGACGTGTGCTTTAGATGTGTGCTTGGCTCAATGAGGACATACTACGACCAAGAAGTTACGAAATGGATTAAATGCAGTCCAAGAGGAGCGTGGCATAATACCATGTGGCAGGTTTATTTACAAAAGCATATGGCAAAGCCGCCACTCATCAAAATGCGGTTAACGGATTTAAAAACTTCGGTATTTGGCCGCTAAACCGTGATATTTTCCTCGATGATTTATTTACTCCAGCAACTTCATCTGATGTCGCAGAGCAACGGTTATAGAAGAACCTCGTGGACACTATAATGAAACAACACCCCTGCAGAGTTTTTTTTAACTAACAGAACATGAAACTGTTTTGGAAATTCATGATAGACTTGATACCAGAAACTGCTAAAAAAAAAGCGGTATTGAAATATGACTTTGGTCTTTTACCAAGCTGTTCTGGACGTCAAACATATGGAAGAAGACGAAAGGGTTATCAAACATTTTAATTACAGACACGCCTCTCATTGATGAAATGGAAGCAAAAGAAAAAGCAAAGAGGTTACCAAAGATTGACGCAGCTAAAAGAGCTAAGAAGAACATTTTGCAGCTAATCGAATCAGAAGACAAAATAGAGACAGCAGTTAGAGAAGAAGATGAGGACTCCCCCTCCGTGTATATATTACAGTTATACTTGCACTCCAGAACAGGTGCCTACAGTGCTCCAGATAGGCTCACTGCGATTGTGCAGATGTTCCAATAAATAAAAGCAGTTAGTCTGCGAAATGTGCAATTAAATTGTTCCTATGCATTTTAATTAAGGCAACTTGTGTAAATACACCTTCAATTATGTTTTCTTTTAGTTTATATGTGAACAAATAAAGAAATGACAGAAACAAAGTGGTATGCTATTTTAGGCCAGGCTCCCCTACAAAGAAGACCAGAAAGAGGGAAGGACATAGAATAGAACCCTGAGAAATGCCTTGCTTAATTTTTTTGGGTCACTACTATCTACTTGTTTTCTATTTGTCAAGTAAGAACGGATAACATTCAGTGTGTTTCCACGTGTACCAATAGTTCCAGTTTATGCAATAGAACGCCAAATCAGTAAGGTCAAAAGCCCTATTCAAATCAAAGGTGATATTACAACATTATCGTTTATGATTTAATTGCTCCATAACCTCATTCAGATGTTCATAAATATATGCCTTCTTTTATTTCACCTCCAAATTCTTCAGTCGTTTTATTCAAATTAGCTGTAAGTTTATTTTATCAATGTGCCAGTATATACATTAACTTACTACGAGTTCTGAAAGGATTGCACGCCGACTTCGAAAAGGAGGCACCAATTCGAATTTAGCTTTATATCTGACACTCAGAAACGTACCGTACTCAGAATAAGTTCTTTCCTTATTGGCTATTGTTTTTTGTAAATTTTCCTTTTTGAACTTACGCTATATGTTTAGGAGAGAGGACATTCTATTAAGACGCTTGTTGAGTCTGTAGTAAAAACGAGGGTTCAAATCCTGCCATTGTCAACGCAAAGTTTGTTTCTAGAAATTTTATTAAACAAGAAGAATGAGTGTGTTTAAAACCACACGGCGGAAGTATAAAGGCGAGGTTAATAATACCATAGATAATACGAAATACACGCATATAATATTCAGTAACGTATTAAATAAAACATATTCGCACATTTATTACATTTACGCGAGCGTCCGTTTCGTTTGGTCGGTTCGGACGTATGTGTATGTATAAATAGACGATATAAATACTTGCTTACGGTCCCTCGTTTGGTCTGATGGTAACGTATCGGCTTCATAACCGTGCGGTCTCGGGATCGAATCTGTTCTGGGACATGAATTTATTTATTCATTTAAATTTCAATTTAATTGAAATTAAATACCTCTATATGATATATCTATTTATCTTGTTCCCTTAGCTGACTTTACCCGAAGAGCGTTACATATCCGAGCGTTACATATCCGAGCGTTACAGGTCAGTCTTGTTCACTGCCTACAATCAGCGCAACGCGCCTAAAGAAGTTTACACTTCAATAAAAAAAAATATTATTGATTAATGTCATTGGTATCATACCTAACCTAAGATAGATTACCTAATTAATTTTAGCATTTCATGTACGTAACTATTACTCACCTTTCCGTAAAATTAAGTTATTATATTCTTACACATGGCAAACATGAGGTATTTATTCTTATATTTATAAATTTATAGTACATTTATTGCGTTTTTTGGTTTAAATACAAACAATTCCGAACTGCCAATATGAATGTCGATGTAGTTCAAATAGATGGCGCTTGAATCTTGCTTAAGGTGTCGCTTAAAATGTCGTCAAATAGATGGCGCCACAATTTTTTTGGAAGAATTATTAATTATTACTTCTACTTCCCCAACTTTTAGTGAAGAATAGTGGAGGGAAGTAGTATTTTATAGACTAAATTTTATTACTACCAAGTTAGATTTTTTTTTAAATGTCCCAAAGTGCCAGTGTTTTTTTCAATTTTTATAGTCGCCTCAACCGGGAAAACGTATTTCCCAGTCGAGCTACACATGCGCCAAATGTCACTTTACAGGCGGTGAGTACAAAAAAATTTAACGTATTCGAGCCGCAAGCATTATTCAAGAGCTTTTAGGATGCATGTATATATATAAATAGACGATATAAATACTTGCTTGCTGTCCCGCTCTTGGTCTAATGGTAACGTATCGCCTTCATAACCGTGCGGTCTCGGGATCGAACCTGTTCTGGGACATGAATTTATTGATTCATTTAAATTTCAATTTAATTGAAGTTAAATAATAATAAAATTGTTCCCTTAGTCGCCTCGAGCCGATATTACCCGAACGAGCGTTACATATCCGAGCATTACATATCCGAGCGTGACGGGTCAGTCTTGTTCACTGCCTACAATCAGCGCAACGCGCCTAAAGAAGTTTACACTTCAAAAATCAACTCTTTTAAAAATAATATAATATTAACAACTTCTAATAAGTGTCATTTTCAGTATATCCTTTGTTCTTATTGGTAGTAGTTTTTTTTTAATAATTAAATAATCTAAATTGTTAATTAGATCGATGTTAGCAGTAAAATGTATGTGTATATGTATGTAAATTCAAATCCAATTTAATTCTAAATAAAAGGCACTTCATTCATACTAGGTTTTAATTAAAACTCCTCAAATATACGTGCGAGGAGCACCATTAAAAGTCTTTCTTCGTCGTACGCTCACAGTCCTTTAAGTATATGCAAAGGTTTAACACTTAGTAGACCTCTCTCTGTTTAACAATTTTCTTCTTGGACTACACAAAAGATTATTCAGTGGCTCACGATAATACGTAATTACCGCATTTAAATAGAAGGAGAGTACTAATTTTACCTTATATAATAGACCCGATAACGTTCGTGACACGAACGTTACAATAGAAAATGTTTATTTTCGAATTACGCTAAACTGACACTCCTGCTAGGCGCAGCGTACATACAAACTAACACAACACGGAATAACACAACGACCCGTACTATACACAGACGTACACGCACACAAGTATTAAATAGTCTATAAATCATTATAGGTGACGCTGTGACGAATTGGCAAGAAAAGACTTTGAATATCAAACTAACCTGATGCGTTATCTCTACTTTCCCATGAGCACCCACATATTAGATATATTAAATGTAAACACGCCGTAGCGTTTGGATTCGAAAACTTGATCTCTGTACATTGGCTCCGAGGTTTTTTAATGAAAGAAGAAGAATGCTCCGCTTTATTGCCACATCATTGCTGAAAGGATTCAGTCCTGTCAAAGTACATAATGGCGATTGTAATTGAAAATGTCTAATGTAATATGTTAAAAACGAAAGATTGTGGTTATACAATTAGCTTTTTTGATGGAATTGGTTTCATTTCCCGCTCCGGACAGTAAGCGATTGTTGGGACCTTTTTTCATGGCGTCCATTTTTACGTAACTGAATTCCATTTTATAAATTCAATCGTCAAGTAGCTATTTGGAGCAAAATACGTTTTCTTTGTTGGTACTTAATGTTGTAGTTTTTTTTTTATTATTGTCAAGAATATTTAAGTTTTACATTGTGCCTGTAATTATGGTAACTATACTATTACCATTACTTATGATATTTGTCATTTTCTCTTGTGTTTTTTTTGTGGAGACACAATACTTATGCGCACTAGCAAATCTAGTATTTGTAGTAGCAAAGGCGTCACCTGGATGATTTTAATCCTTCCAGACAAAAGATATACAATGCATTCCTTGCAATGTTATGAATGAAGGTTTTTTTACAGTAGGTGTAATTGGGTTTAATGAAAATCTAAAATTATTGTAGTGGATTTTTGGATAAGAGAGCTGGTTAATGTAGTGGACATTTTAACGTGCCTCCACGTACGTTTTAATTTCATTGTAACTGAGGTTGGTATCTCCTCCGCTCTTCAATCTTTAGCTGTTAAGGATTCAATTGAATTCATTCGCTATAATGGCGTAGAATTAAAGTAACAAAGCAATTGCACATTTTATACACACTACCTAGATGGTTCCAGTAGTTAGGAAGGACACGGCCAATTGGAGCTCGCTATCGCTGCGCGATATCAAAGCCATAACAATAGGATTTTGCTGATTTTTCTAACCTAAAAATTCCGGCCTTTGCCTGGTGCCATCTGTCTAAAGCAGCGATTCCCAAACATTTTTGTATTGGGACCCACCTTCTTACTGGAAAATTTTCACGACCCAGTATATACATAGATAAGTAATTAACTTACTGCAAGGTTGCAGAATTATGGTTTATTCATGGATAAGCTATTAAAACAATGCTATCTTTCAATAAATTATTGCTTTGTGACTTTCAGAACAATGTCCTTCTTCAGACCTAAGAGCATAATTAACTTATATAACATAACTAATATAATTAGAAAACAACATTCACTTTGGCAAAAAAATGGAGAAAATGATTTGAATTTTATTACATACGGATTACTTGATATTCTCCCCTTGTCTTCTTATTCATAACAATTCATAGTGAATTTTTGGAAAGTAACTCCTAAAACAAGAACTAATTTTATGATGAATTTATTTTTAATAAGAAACGGTCCACATCTAAGTGTATATTAATAAAATCATCTGACAGTAATTACCTGAAACTAAAGGCCAGCGGTTTAAGATGCTCCCTTCATTGCCGTTGCAGTTCCCTAGTCAACTATGATTCCATACGTTTCTAAGAAGAAATTGAGGATATTGAGAGCACTGAACATGTCACCCAAATATGAAAGCCCTATCAGCCAGTTTTTGTCATTTAACATTTCCAAGAAACTGCTCACATATTTCCATCACTTTCGTCCTCCAACAAAAGCATTATCATTTCATTTCGAAGCTCAAATAATCTTGACAGCACTTTCGCTCTTGATAGCCAACGTACTTCACAGTGCAGGAGAAGTGATTTTTGCTCTCTGACCATCTCGTTGCACAATATGGCAAATGGTCTAGCATTTTTAGGTATTGATTTAATGAAACTCACTATTTTCACTGCATCATTAAGCACTTTTTTTAGAGTTTCGTTCAGACCTTTAACTACAAAAGCTTCTCGGTGCAGGCTACAGTGAGTCCACTAAACTGCAGGGGCAACTACCCTAACTCTGGCAATCGAACCTGAGTAAATGCCAGACATAGAACGGACGCCATCAGTAGTCAATCCAACAAATTTTGACCATTCTATTTTATTTTCTTGTATAAAACCATCCAGACATTTAAATTTTTTTTCCCGTTGTTGTAGATGGAAAAGATTTACAAGAGAGCATTTCTTCTTCTATCCTCTTATAAAACCAGCTACATCAGTGCTTTCATCAAGCTGAAGAGAAAAGTTCTCATTTTTCTTTAAAATTGTTATCATGCACTGTTTCACAAAATCTGACATATCTTCGATTCTTCTGTTTACTTTTGTGTTTGATAGTGGTATTTCTCCAACATATTTTGTTTGCTTGTCGCTAGATAGTGCATCGGATATTATTTTAGCAGATGGTTAAATAATTTCCTCTCCTACGGTGTGAGCTGTCCCTTTTTATTATTAGCTATCAGTAAAGAGAGTCGATATGAAGCAATTGCCTATTTTGTTCACCAGAAGTCGATTTTGTAATCAGTGATTGTAACTTAAAAAGTTCTTTTTTTTTCTGATAGAACCGATTGGGTTCCTTACATAGTCTGCATGTTTTTTTGATAAATGTCTTTTCAGTTTTGAAGGTTTCATACTTTCATTAGCAATGTGTGTTTGAAAACATACAACACGCTGAGGAAGCGGTTCGTCTTCTGTGCCGAAGAAGACAAACCCATATTTCAAATAGTCAGCGTCGTATTTACGAAAGCAGGGTTCTACCGTCGTCGTGTTCCTTCCATTGCCACTGTTGCTTGACCTATAACACGAGTTCATTTCGTTAACTTCACTAATACTGTCACCTTTAGGCGTATTACATAAAGCGCTGGTGTTGGATAAGAAACGTTTGTCATCATTATTAGCTGAAGCCCGTCTTTTGCGGCATGATCTAGTATTAATCCATTCATTCATAGTATAAAAAATAGAAAACAAAAATATTATTATAACATAAAATAAAGCGCCGCTCTCTTCCTCTCGAAATATATAATATTGCAGTCGGCAAAACACATATTTTTCTGGTCGTCCGTCCTCCTGCGACCCACCTGAATTGATCCGGCGACTCACTAGTGGGTTACGACCCATAGTTTGGGAACCGCTGGTCTAAAGCATTACAAACTATTTGGTAATCGAGGAGCATCTTTCCAATCATATGTTAAAAATACGCAATAATAATGGATTAAGTATACTGAACATCACTCATTGTTGACATTTGCTGATTTGACAATTATTTTGTATATCTTACGATTTGTTTTTCAACTGAAATTTCTCTGAGCCAACATTCAGCCGTTTCATTTAATGTGTGTATCAATAGAAATTATATGTAATTTTTTCCACCGAAAAAATTACATATAATTTCGATTTTGATGTTTTGGTCATTTATTTTTACCAAAATAGTCTGTGTTAACGCAAGTTATTCTCTAGACACTTTATAAAATGAGCATTTATTATTCGAAATTTAATATAAGAAAAATTCTTGGTAAATAGACATAATTTTGTACTTTTAGTTAAAATTAGAAGTATTTTAATATTTGTAGGTGTGCAAAGAGAACATCTTTTAAATTCTAAAGAAAAATTGCCGGGTTGAAGTGAGGCAGCATTGATAGATATTATTTGGTTTGGAGGGCTGGTTTAGTGCATAGTTTTAAAGACGATATCAAAAAAGAAATGCGTTTATTATGATTATTTCAACATTTTCAATTTTTGTTCTATTATTAAACTCTGTTGGATAATTAAAAATGCTATAATTATTACTAAAATGCTGTAATTAACAATATCATCGTATTGTTGAAAAGTGCTAACAAACAGGTAATTACTGATTACTATTATTCCCAATACATATATTCAAAGCGTCGATTACGTTAGTACCACAATATTTTTAAAATCCAAGAACTCATCTACAAAATACAGACAAAAACTTTACAGCATTGATCCCTAACTAATTTTATTTCTGAACTATTAAGTTATGTTATGGCCTTAATATCGCACAATGATTGCGAGATCAAGTTAGCCAATGAAAGGATACCGCTTTAGTAATTTAAGAGTGGACTGCGGAAAAGTAAAAAAATAAATTAACTTGTTAGATGCATATTTTATGACATATTTACAGAAGTAGCATTTTCTAGAGGAAGTAATTTGTGATAACTTATATTAATTTTATTACATTATCTTTACTTAATATATATATATCAACACACGTATATTAGTTTTTGACTACATAACAATAATAATTTATTCGCTGTAATCACTATTACAAGAAAGTTAATAAATTAATAATGCAAACTTAAGTGAAGTGACAAACAAAACCGAAAAAAACAAATATCAACACACATTGCATCCCTACATACAATGTAAATTTTTTAACATTTAAAAAACTCTTTTATGTTTGAAGTCACATTTCAGGAAATTGTCTATTGATGAACGAAAACTGTGACTTAAAATATACTCCACTTTATAATTTATACAAGTAAGTATAAATAGGCTTAGATAGTGTTTAAATCATTCCTTACAACGGGGTCAGTTACGCCCCTCGCGGTTGCTGCTGTTGGTGTACAACCAAGCGAAAACCCAGCACAAAATTTAGTGCTAAATATTAGCGAACTGGGGTGCCGGTTGATCCCAAGGGGTATTTCTACGAGTCAAAAATAGATATGCTCCACTTTATAATTTATACAAGTAAGTTAAAATAGGTTTAGATAGTGTTTAAATTACTCCTTACCACGGGGTCAGTCACTAGCGCCGCGGTTGCTGCTGTTGGTGTACAACCAAGCGAAAACCCAGCACAAAATTTAGTGCCAAATAGTAGCGAACTGGGGCGCAGGTTGATCCCAAGGGGTATTTTTACGAGTCAAAAATAAATATACTCCACTTTATAATTTATACAAGTAAGTATAAATAGGCTTAGATAGTGTTTAAATTACTCCTTACAACGGGGTCAGTCACTCGCACCGCGGTTGCTGCTGTTGGTGTATGTACAACCACGCGAAAACCCAGCACAAAATTTAGTGCCAAATATTAGCGAACTGGGGCGCCGGTTGATCCCAAGGGGTATTTCTACGAATCAAAAAGGTTATGCTACTTTAATGCAAGCAACCTAGTTCAGATAACTGATGAAATTATAACATTAGACACGAGTCAGCGGAAACATTTCATTGTTATTCTATGACAAAATGTTATTTTAACGTGAGCTCAACAACTTTCATTGGATCAACAAACACATGGCAATTTTCACTTACAAGTCATTTTTAACAAGATTTATTGTGCACGTAATTCATTTTTATTGCTTGTTCAATCGAAAAAAAAACGGCTTTTGTATGCAGAAATTTGAAACAGTAGTGTGAAACTATTTCAGTTCTCAATTTGGTGTATGCACATTGCATATTCATTCAATGTATCATGTGCAATGTTCATGGTGTTTGCGTCATGTCGAATGGGCTTGTTATCCGTGCTTAGCATTTCCCCGGGTTTTACTTTCAGCCAGAAGTCAAATAAAATATCGTGGGAATATATATGCATAGGATTTCGATGATTAATTTTGGACTTGTAGTATATCGAAATAACACAAAGTTATCAGAAATTTGAAATCTTACCTAATTTATATAAAGTGCACTGGAGTTCAACATGTGCATTTCATGGTTTGTTTAGAGTTATTTCCAGGACCTGGATTGGATTTTCTATAATTCAATATTTATACAAGTTGAAAATGAAAAGTGTAAACACATGTATGTTAAAACTAACATCAAGCAGTAAATAATTACTGTGACTTACATATATACATTTATACGTAAAACGTATATGCATATATGTTTTACGTATAAATGTATATATGTAAGTCACAGTAATTTTATACAAGTTGCCTGATTACTTCTTTGGAATGCAGTTCCTCTTACCGTGATGATCTAAAAATATTTGCAGAAGTTAAAGTTAAAATTACCACTGTTTTAACAATGAGATAAAATTTGGCATAAATAAAATTGACTACTTTCCTCATTAGAGTAGGCGGTTTTTTATGTTATTAAGTAATCAATGTTGGTGCACTTCCGAAGCTTTTAAAAACTTCAAATTCTGATAGCTGTAATGCTTAAATTCAAATTATGGACGCTTATATTTTTTAAACTATTATATTAGATTGTTAGAGTTACAACATAGAATATTTATTATTGAAAGTTACTACAGGACTGGCCAAAAATTAGAAAATGGAGATTGGGTTTATTCCATTAATCAGTGCTTACAGGATTTCCGGCAACAGTTCCCAATCGACCAGTTACTTACGCACAACTGCAAAAACATATTCATTCTTGTGTTATTAAATTTGATGAAACAGTGGCAGTAACTCGTAATTCTAGTGGTGGAGCATCCAGAAAACGAACAGGAGATTGTATAGAGGATATTCACGTAGAATGGACAACTCACCCAAAAAATTAATTGCAAAGCTTCCTCAAGAAGTTCAGTTGTCAGTGGGGACATGTCATACTATTTTCAAAAAGGACAAGGAATTCAATCAGGTAGATTTTGTTACGAGAATACAATGGTTTTTGTATAACATAAATAATAACGACATTCTCGACAAATGCTTCTTATCGGATGAGGCTTGGTTCTATCTTGCAGGATATTTAAACAAGCAAAATATGAGAATTTGGTGTACAGAAAATCCTCATAAATTTGTGGAAGCTACGCTACAACCACAAAAATAGATACCTGGCTAGCAGTTTCAAGAAGACGAATTATTGGGCCTATATTTTTTAATGAAACCATAACAGCTGAAAGATATCGAAATGAATTATTACAGCCTTTTATTAATGAACTCCATGATGTTGAACTTACGGAAGGATACTTCAAGCAAGATAATGCACCAGCGCACAAATCTCGAGATACAATAGCTTTTTTGCAACAATTTTTCCGTACAAGAACTATTAATTCTCCTCCAAGATCTCCGGATCTGACAATTTTAGACTACATATTTTATTTTTCCATATTTAAAGAAGACTTGACATTATAAAATCGAAGAGCTTCGTAATGCTATTGTGAATTCTTGTACTGACATAACCCAAGCAATTCTAATAAATGGATTTGAAAGCATGAAGCCTAGAGTTCAACTTTGTCTTCAAAATAATGAATATTTCCAACATCTGCTTTAGTATTATTTTCATTTAATTTTGACTATTGTAATAAAAAATTGTTCAAAAAGTAAATTACTATTTATCACGCACATTTATATGATATAACCAAACTATCAAAATTATGAGTTTGTGTTTGATTAGGTGCACTGTCGCCAACCATAAAGAAAAGGCATGGCCGTGTCTAATGAGGAAAGTATTTGAAGGCAGTTACGCGGGTCTTGATCTATTCACTCCCCTCTGTCCGCAGCTATATGCGCAGTCGTCCTGAAAAAGTAAAACTTGTACATGAACATCAAAGGGGCCGCCGAGGAGTGGGCCTACTGCTCAATTACTATACTGTGCTCTAACACATAAGCAGCCTTCGCTGCACTGAAATCAAATCGCACGATTATTGGTTTTTGGACTATAATGGGGGAACGAGTGTTTTCAAATAATCCAATCACTCCAATGACTTTTACTTTCTTATACGTAGTATAAGGAAGTATTGTGATGACGAAAATTTTCGACTTCGAGATTTTTGCGTATGTCCACGTTTTGAAGTCCCCTGACACCAAAAAAGTGTTTTACTTTCTTATACGTAGTATAAGGAAGTATTGTGATGATGAAAATTTTCGACCTCGAGATTTTTGCAGATGTCCACGTTTTGAAGTCCCCTGATATCAAAAAAGTGGTTTTTAAAAAATGTCTGTGTGTCTGTCTCTGTGCGTGTGTGTCTGTGTGTGTGTGACCACGATAGCGGTCAAACCGCTGTAGATATCAATTCAAAACTTTGTATTTACGTGTATAATCCGCCTCTTGAGATCTGATTAGTTTTTCAGTAAAATCGGCAGACCGGAAGTAGTACTTTACTTCAGTGAAAAAAACGAATTTTGCCAATATTTCGTCAATTATTAAGTTTATACAAATTTATAAAGAATTAAAATGTACTCAGAATTAAATTTGAGACAAATCATCTTAAAAAGGTTTTTCGAAATTCCAACCGGAAGTAGGTCTTTTACTCTTATCGAAAATCAGTTTTTTGCGAATATCTCGCAAGTCATGCTCTTTAGACAAGTACGTTACGAGTATAAAAGTATTTAAAACATAATTTTCAATATCTTTTATATAAAAAAAATTTCAAAATTCAGACCAGAAGTACCACTTTTACTCTTATTGAATAGCGATTTTTTGCAAATATGTCGTAAATTATGCATTTTATATATATTTATGAAGAGTACAAAAGTATTTAGAGTTGGCTATGGAATATTTTTTGTATAAATGAAATTTCAAAATTCGGACCGGAAGTAACACTTTCATACGTATAAGAAAGTCGTGTGGTGGCCACACCTCATTTTTTTAAAAAATGTCTGTGTGTCTGTGTGTGTCCGTGTGTGTGTGACCACGATAGCGCTCAAACCGCTGTAGATATCTATTCCAAATTTTATATTTACGTGTATAATCTCCCTCTTGAGATCTGATTAGCTTTTCAGTAAAATCGGTAGACCGGAAGTAGTAGTTTTCTTCAGTAAAAAAATCGAATTTTGCAAATATTTCGTCAATTACTAAGTTTAAACAAATTTATAAAGAATTCATATGTACTCAAAATTAAATTTGAGAAGAATTTTATTAAAAAAATTTCTCGCAATTTCTACTGGAAGTAGGTCTTTTACTTTTATCGAAAATCAGTTTTTTGTTAATATTTCGCAAGTCATGCCTTTTAGACGGATACATTACGAGTACAAAAGTATTTATAACTGAATTCTCAATATCTTTTGTATAAAAAGAAATTCAAAATTCGGACCGGAAGTAACACTTTTAGTCTTATCGAATAGCGATTTTTTGCAAATTTGTCGTAAATTATGCATTCTATATATATATTTATCAGGAGTACAAAAGTATTTGGAGCTAGATTTGCAATATTTTTTGTACACTTAAAATGTCAAAATTCGGACCGGAAGTAACACTTTTACTCTTAGCGAGTAGTACTTCTTTTCGAATATCTTACAAAGTATGCATTCTATAGAGATTTATTAAGAGACTAAAAGTGCTTAGAATAGGGTCTTGAACATTTTTCTATAAAAAAGTTTTTAAAATTGTATAATTCGAAACATTCATACGTATAAGAAAGTCGTGTGGTGGCCATGCCTCATTTTTTACGAAATATGTAGATGTGCAACTATGACTCCAAGAGAATAAAGACGAATTGACACTCAGCGCGCGGTCGATCTTCGATACAATGAGTCGGTCGGCAAATGAGAGCCTTTCCAAGCATTTGAATAGTAATAAACATCCCGCAGCAAAGGTAAATATAAAGGTAGATAAGCAATACTCAAAACTTTAAACTAAAAGATATAGATATATATATGTAAATATATTAAAATTCTTGCTGAAATGTACAAGAAATGAATTAAAAGTAATCAGAAATCTTGGCGTAGCGGGAACGTATTTCAATAGTAATTAATAACAAAATGATAATTGGACAGCAAGCTGCCATCTAAAAAGTTTCATTAACTAACCAGATATAATGCAAATGAGAAATGTGTAAAAGTGAAAATGTGAACAATTATAAATAGAAGAGTCGCTACTATCGCAACGAAATATGCCCAATATTACCTCTTTTTTATAGTTTTAGTATCCCCAAATTTCCTTTTATATTATATATACATATATATATACATAGAGTAAAGGATAGAGGCATTAACTTCGTTAATATTCATTTTTTGAAAAAAATTTCGAAGGGGTATTGGGATTTTAACTAAATGGAATATTTTCATCGCACTTTCAGTTCTTTACTACATTTGTTCTTCATGTTATGACGTCATCGACTTTTTTTTTGAAAACCTATAATTTTTTTAACTGATTTCGATAGCACTTTCAGTTCCCTATTCAACGGTATAAATTTTTTAAAATGTTATATTTGAAAAAAATGAGAAAAGAAGTCTTGAAGTTCAAATACTAAAAATTCATTATATTGGCAAGATAAATTTAATTACCGGTGTCTAAAACAAAAAAAAACAATTAGTTGCGGCTGTCAGAATAAAATAATTTGTCAACGACACATTAAAGTAAGTTTTCTAAATTAGAATAACTAAATTTTGGCCCAGAATTCGACACGAAATTGGATTAATATTAGCTCAAACTATTCAGTATGTGATAAATGAGTTTTATAATCATCTTGGGTATTGTCGGATGGTACAGGGTCGTCATTTTGAACACTTAATGGAAATGTAATTTAAAAAGTGTTATTTATGTGCTAATTTTTGTATGATGTTATCGTTACATTTTTTTTCCTGGTTAATGAATTTAGTTTTAATGTGAATATTAACTTTGAATGGAGTCGATAGTAAATTTATAATTCGATTGTTCAATATTTTTATATTATATACAATAAAATCCATTTTTATAATAAAAACCAATTTGTCGTCAACTTTTCCATCAAATTTATGTGACTAACTTTTATATAATATAAAATGCAACATTAACTAAAATACAGCGTTGTAGTGGATTATGATTTTTGTACCATCGCTATTTCGTATTAAAGCATCAACAATGAAGTTAGTTAGTAGACGTTATTCTCCGTTGTGATCGTGTGTGATCGGTTTGCAGACCCAACTCCTTGTGAAACATTATGATTAATCCTTTTTCTAATTATAAAAACCCTATAGGTACTTACATATTAATCTACTTTTGTTTGCATTCTTTCTTACTTCTTTGCATGCGTATTGATTTTTTGTTCAGTTGTTACCTACCTTTCTGGAAACAATTTACAATTGTTCTGAAAAAGTATAGCATATTTGATTTGATTGTTTTTTTTTTGTTGGAAAAATTGGTATAAATATTAATGAATAAATATGAGTTTTACTTTTTTCTAATGAAATCTAAAATTTATTGAATTAAGTCACAAGTAGTAAATTTTTATTATAACATTTGCTATTTCATCCTTTTGACTTATTTCGTCATTTCCCAAACTTATCTGGAAGTCCGGAAAATCTTTACTAACTACACATCCAGTTTCTGGCCGATTCTCCTATCTAGGTGATTTTCATATTTTATCAGAAATTTAAATTAGTAGAAATGTAAAATAAAACACCAGTGTCAAAACAATCACATTCTATTTTATTCTTATGTTTTTAATAACTTTACATAACATATTTTACAATATTTCTAATTATGTAATTCTTATAATATTATTATTGGCGTATCATTACCATTATTATTATGAATACAATAAATGCAGCATATAACAATTTAAATATGGGTATTTTCGTGATTTGCACTAGTAATGTAATAGGAACAAAATTTTTATGTGACAATCGAAAATAATACTCAATTAGTGTATTTGTTACAGAAAATACCACCGAGCATGTTTGTTTTTTTGCGAAGAGATAAAACAGGTTAACAATTATTGCAATTTAAATGAACATCAAGTAAAATTCTGCTAACTTTAAACAGTGACCGAACTAATTATATAATATTATAATTCAGAAAAAGAAATCACATTTAATTATACATATATTTCGAGAGATATGCTATGTGTATATAACAAATAAATTCAACTAAATCCAACAAGAGATATCATACAAGTAAAACAAGAAAATTTATAAAACTATGTATATGTATAGAGCGTTTTAAAATATATACATTTATACACTTTTAAATCTAACTAAATAATTTGATATTTATTTTTTAAATGTCGGTTTTTTTGAAAATACATTTGTAATTCATTTTCCAAAAAAAAAAACGTATAAAGTTTAAAAAATGAATATCTGTAATGTATACTACATGTATAATAATATATTTATACAAAAGATATTTACAAAACGAATAACTAACTACATACATTATACATTGCAAAATTTGATGCTAACAGATGACAGTAATATAAATGATAATTTCGGTGATTTATATGGACACTGAGATATTAATAAGGAAAACTATACCAAATGAAAATAAGGAACATTTTTCGTTGTAATTTGTATGGGCTTCCATAAAACATTTCTTAAGGTGAGATAGCAGAAAATATTTTGGGCCTTCATTAAAAAAAAAAGCATTTTGCATTAAGAATTTGAAATTAACTAAAAAAACAGACGGGAATTTACATGGTTCGTGCATAACCAAATTTTAAAAGCGTATTTTAATAAATAAACTGTCGGCTGGCATTTGATACATTGTATTGAACTTGAAATATTTATTGTATAAACTTGCAGACGATAACTCAGTATCTGATATTTATATTCAGGACTTCAAACATTGTCGCCTAACAAATATCTATTTAATTAATTTTGTTATTTATACCTCCAATTTACGAGTATTTCTATAAAATTTAATCTATTTCATTAATTAAATTATACATTTATTAATTCGACATGCAATAGTTGCCATACCAAATAAACAAGATGGAATTCCAGACGTGTAATTTATTTTCTTTCTTATGAAGCCCTTCGATTATGGCATGAAACATTGCTGCAAATTGTTGAGACATGACAACGTCACATCCTATTGACATCCAAAATTAAGTGAGATATCAAATTTACACGTGAACAAACATATATATAATCAAAATAAGTGCAACGATTGCTTAATGCAAGGCAAAAAGTAAATCTAGATGAGAATGTGGGCAAAACGGGATTCAATGTTTCATAGAAGGAAAAGGTTACCGATAGGAGCCTTTATAAAAAAGATTTTCATAAATGTATGATCAATTTCAGAGAAGTGATGAATAATTAAAGATTGCGTAAGAATGTTATCGCTTAACAAAGCTGATGGAATTGTGGGTTGAGATCGAGAAAGTTGTATTTTAAACTAGAGAACTCTTGAAAGCCAGAGGTCTTGATTCTATTCAGAATCAATGTCTTCAATATCACTCAAGTTAAGAGTACGGTTTAATGCATAAACATAACAAATAATTTCAATGCAATATGGATGCGCTTAAAGTATAAGCCTAGACAATCTAGAATTGATACATACTACACTCTGCCATAGGGGTTTCAGATGATGCCTCTTATGGTTACATATAATGTTGTATTTAGTATGAGGCAGTATCAAATATCGTAGAGGAACTATGCGAGGCGAATAACAGATTTACTTATGAACGAATCAATTTTACATCACAACATGCATGTTTTAAGTTTAATTATAGCAAACGATATATTTATATTTAATCAAAATAATGTCATACTTCTTTGTTGTTATTTTCAAGGACTCACAAAAATTGAGTATGTGCAATGGAAGAATAAATATGTTAGTAAACAATTTTATATGTATATTTCGTTTTGCGTAAGTGTTTAAATATGTAGATAATCATTTTATGGTATGCTGAATATATAAAAACGTATGTCATATTAAGTATCTTTAATTGTAGATCATAAAATGATTTATTCAAACACTTGGACTATATATATATAATTCACCTTCCAATACAAAAATTATTTTACGGAACATATTCTTCCTCTATTGTTACTACGATAATTTGCAATAATAATATTTATGTTAAGCAAACGATTAATGTCTATATTGTTTTGATTAATATAAAGCAAAAATGCAAATATCTCTCAGAAAATTTAATAAAAACCAATTACGGTTTATTAAATTTTACATTACTAAAAGTCAAGATTTATCTTAAATTGTCGGGTCTATAATAATCATTTGAAAATAAATTGTTTTGATTGTGAAGCGAATTAAGTTTACGTTTTAACATCCATACAGAGCGCATAAAAAACACTGTTTATATCCATAATATTTTAATACTTAACAGGATAAATTGTTTATTACGTTATGAAAAAAATAAAATTTGATGATGGAATTTTTGGACAGTTATTTCAATTATATTTACTTATTTGCGCAAACTTGTAGATTTTTACCTACAAAAGATAATAAATACCTATAATTACCTCCATTGTTAAATAAAAAAAAATATATATCAGGTACTAATTATTAATCAATCAATGTATAAAATTACCTAGTGATTCGATCAACACAAAGTTATAGTAAATGAACAACATTAATGTCTCAGCAATCCATTATGGACAATTGTATAAGTGTTCTACAACATAATATGTGTTCGATCATGATGCTATTGAATAAAAACGTAATCGTTAATACATCTACATTTTTTTTGTTATTACATTATTACAGTTCATCAACGTGGGCATCTTCTATATTTTATATATAATTGATTATATTTAATTCGATTTTAATTAAATACATCTAATATTTACACATATTTTTAAAGAATAGTTTCACATTCACATTCTATCTGGTCAAAATATTACAGTGAGTGGTCTACGAAACTCCCCACCAGGTGTTTGAGACGGATATTGACCGGAATATTGTGTCATGGGTAATAATCCAGGCATTGAACCACTCTGTTGCATACCGTTGCTCGGGTAATAACTCTGTAAACCACCTGGTGATGCGCCAGCTGATGAAGTCGTTGTTGAACTAGAGGTTGATGCGGCGTCTTGCCTTTCTTGATTCGGTTTGGTGTCGGGAGAATCTGATGACCTGGGTGATCCTAGATTTCCGGCTACCTGTTGTGATTGTTCTGAATACATTTTGCCTATGTCTAGTGGATACGGTCTTGTTGCCTCTGGATTGTACTTGCCGTCCATGTACATTTTCGATGATTCGAAATAAGCTTTCGTAAGAGCAGACGTGGAATCCAAATATCCACGTTCTAAATAACTTTTGGATTGGGAGTCCATGTATTTGGGATCGGAGTACATGGACATGGCAAGAGTTGACGGTGGCATGTAAGCCGAGCGGTATTTATCTGCTTCCATTGAATATTTCATTGCATCCATTGAACTAACAACCTGGAAAAAAAGAAATCAATATTAATAGTTTAATCAACACTATATAATTTTTTATCATTTATTTGTAATGCTGGTAAACTTTGGCTTTTAATGATTTGGATTTGTAAGTACTTAAAATAGTAATACTAATAGTGACAATAATAATATTATTTGAAATTAATTTTACATACAGAGTGATATACATGAATTAACAATAAAAAAGCACAAACTACTCGCATCATCAAAATATATAAACTTTATGGAAGTTTTAACTGGCAAGTCACTTATATATAAATAAATTAAAGGAAAGTGAAGGTAATACAGAGCTTAGAGGTACAACACGTTTTGAAACAAATAATCTATTCAAACTGTATCGTATATCGTATCTAATATGTTGTTAGTCAAGGGTTTTTATCGACATATGATATAAAATACCTAAATGTAGACAATATGTTATATTTTACTTGTCGAATTTACACACATATATTAAAGCACTATTTAGATCAGAAAATACTGAAAGAATTAACTTGCTATGGATGTGTTGTTTACATACAAAACATTAGAAGCAGCATTAAAACAATTTTGATTTTGACAAGTTATGTTTGGATCATAAATAATGTCACACATTTATATCAGGTTAATTTATATTTCACGTACATTCAATATAATTATGGGTATAAAATAAGTCATATATAACTGTCAAGTAATCACAAACGAAGTTGCTTTGTAAAGTACATATTTCTCTTTAAAAAAAATTTCTTTTAGAAATTGTATTTCCTATTAAATATGTATATACCATGTGCTTGCCGGCGACCTGCGGATACAGCTTACTATAAGATAAAACGACGACACTGAGAGTTTGTATCAGTTAGTACGAGAAAGCAATATACAAACTGCTTTTTGGTCGAGTGTAGTGTTGGAAAAGAGGGGATTCGAGTACATTTACGCTGAGGCTAGACGGGCTAGACTGACTCTCGTTTAATCAGGGCAACAAGGGTAGATAGCAGCTGTACTGCAGTTTGTATATTGCTTTCTCGTACTAACTCATACAAACTCTCGGTGTCGTCGTTTTATCTTATAGTGAGCTGTATCCGCAGGTCGCCGGCAAGCACATGGTATAATTATACTATTAGTTTAATATATAATTGAAATTGATTTGTTCTCGATTAAATAATTTATGTTTTCGTATAACAATTTCCGTTGGTATCAACTAACAATTTTAAAATTTAATTTTAAATATAGAAAAATGCTTTTGCTTCTGAAAAATGATTTTATTTTTATAAATTCTACTAACTTGAACAAATATTCCAAACTTAAATTTAACAATTCAAAGAATAATCTGCCACTATTCTGTTTTCCAGTTATGATGCCTGCACTGCCTATTCTAACCCTTCCTGTTCATTGCCTTTGCCTTGAGCCCCCTTGTATCCTGATTCCAACCGACAGTAACTGTAGTATTTTGACAAATTTAATCGTGACTGGACATTGTGAAATATTTAAGTCCATTAGCACTAACAATTAAATTATTTACTAAAAGTAAAGAAAGCTCGATTGTGAGAGAAATCACAAACTAGTTACAACATGGTAAGAACGGTCCTGTACTATCGCACAAAGATATATTCTGTGTAAACTTCTTACCTGCTTTCCATTTTTTATGGTTTTATTTAACAAAGCGGTGAATTCTCGGAATTATTTATTTAAACATTTTATTTATAAAAGTAAATGCCTTTTATAAATAATATAATTAATATAATTTTCGTTTTATTTCTCTAACATTTCCTATGTATCGCTAGTTGGCCAAACTTCCGTGTTAGATAGTGTATGTCACAGACAACGCGACTTTATTTTCATTCATACTGCAAGACAAATATTTATTGTCGTAATGTAGATCCTGCATAAGATCCTGTGTTATAGTAGTCGATAGTAAAAATCCCACATAGAGACATTAGAGTTTCTTTCTTTCAGTGTTTTATGGTATATTGTGTATTAAAAAAAACAATTTTATTGTGACAATTTTTCGATTATTTAAACTCACATTTCTCTCAAATTGTCATATTGTCGAAATATGGTGAAAAACAAACTTCAACTCATTGCTATTGATTTGGTATCAGGACTCATTAATGTGTAGTGTGTGCAACCAGAAGTAAAAATATTTTGACGGCTTTTCTTCGAACACATGCGTGTATTTACCTTAAATGAGAAAGCAAAAAAAGTATGTGCCACAAAAGTAAGCAGTGGTTGGTTAGTTTGTTGTATGAGTTGTTTGTGAAAGTGTAAATTATCAATAAGACATAATTCAGGTGTCCATTATTCAGAAATCAAAACATGTAATACACACAGGAACGGGTGGCAATAAAAAGAGATTTCCTGCGACAGCAGGTTGGGTCTAAAATCCCGTGTCTGGTTACAAAGAACCGGTGTAATACGTTATGCCTTTGTGTCCTCGGATATAGCAGCACCTTGCAGGACAAAAGTGACAATATATCATCCCACACAATGTACTTTAACGATTTAAACAAACGTCTGCGTTACGCGTAATCATTTTATTTCTTGTGCATATTTTATAAACACCCCGTGTGTAAGCCTCCATACGTATAGTTATATGTGTAACGTGTTTCGGCATACCAAACATGATTTAATGTGCCATTGTCTTGTTACTTTTATGAGGGGTGAAATTTGCTATTTGTGGAGAATAATATACAGAGAATATAAAATTAGGTCTACTTTTATTGGTTTATTCACAAGAAAATGTATGGTAATAATTGAATGAAGGAAATAAGTTTAGTAATAGATTTATTTTCCAAAAACTGTTTTTTGAACCTGCGATTCGCATTGCACACATACTCTTAATGGTATTTCCACAAAATTATTTCTTTAAAAATAAGTGACAATATATCTTATACCAAAAAATTCTTTTTTAAGATATAACCTGCATCCTGTACATGCATTTGGTCTAGCTAGCCTCCAGTTCTCCTATTAGGTTGAAAACCTTTTTTTCATAATCTTCAAGTGGATTGTATCCACATTAAGGCCAGTAAAGACATCGATGGAATAGATCAAAATCTCTTACAAAGTAAGTGATTATGGTAGTACTTTATATTTAATCTAGATCCGCTTTAACTTGGTCAGCCTCCCATTTCGTTATATAAAAATACTAAGAATACTATTTGTGTTTTTAGCTATATAGCTATATATGACAACTGATGTTATGCTCATTTTGAAGTGCGTTTAATAGTAGTAAAAATAAAAGTTATCATTTGGAACACCGGTGCCATACTAAAGGTTCATCAACATGTATAATGAAACATGATACAATATCTTCTCACTATATACACACAACTAGTTTTCCCCAAAAATAAGCCCGGGTAAGGAAATTAATCCTAACATGATGTTTCAGTGTATACTCCAAATATATAGTCCTATCTCTAAAATGAGCCCTAGTTAAGATCGTCAGGCAGACGGGCGCCTTATTGCCGAATGACCAAATGCAGATGCATCACGCATGCACATTTGAAACAAACGGGCGTGGTTGCGAAAAATTAGAATATTCAGTATACAATACGTCGTATTAGCAGCGGACGTTTGCACTTGATTTAATAATACATTTAAAGATAATAAATTTTGATGCTCAGATAAAACGAGTGCAAAAAGAAAGAGTTATTCCGTCGAGTTCAAGAAAAAATTGTGGAAGACTCCAGGGAAAAAAATCTTACAACTTTCTGTAAAGAGAGATGAAGTCAGATCTACGAATGGTCCGAAAATGTCGATCAAAATGCAAAAACCTCAGTCAACAGGTCCACGAGGGAAATGCCAAGAAGCTTACGTGTGGATTAGGTTGTCCACATGAATTTCTGAACTGGAACACAATATCTGTGAATGGATGCTGACAGAAGAGCAAAGTGTTTGGTTGTTTGCAGGGCGAATATTCAAGCGTTTGCGCCTGTAATGGCACCAGAGCTAGACATATCACCAGATGAATTCAAAGCATCACAACAATGGGTGGATGGCTTCCTTAAGCGACATGAACTGTCTCCAAGAAGATCGACAATACTGTTTAAGATGGAAGATACTGAATTGATTAAACGTGCACTTACATTCAAGTGTTTCGTTGATGGCATCGACTTCTCTAAGTACCCACTCTCAAACATGATTGCTATGTATGAAACTGCAGTGTGTCAAGGGTCTCAAACTACCATTGAAAAGTTCTCGGTGAAAAGAAAGTCCCCTTTCTAATCATCTCGAAGAGGAAATCGAATTTGCTTCAGGTATTTTTTTTTTGAGACTGAAAAAGCTTTGCGCACACAAGCAGGAATAAGAAAGTGGGTGGATTTATTTCTATCACTTCTTTTGCGAGGTGACCAAAAGGGTATTCAAGTGTGGGATTCTGCGAGCATTCACTGTGTTAAAACCATAAAGAACTTCCTTGCATAATGCAGAATTGATCAAATTATGATTTCCGCAGAAATGGCTGCATATCTCAAAACTTTTGATATTGCATTAAACAAGTCATTTAAAGACCATTTGCATATAGAAATCAGTAATTATATTTTAAAATAGTATAGAGAGAAATCAATATCGTAACTTTGTGAAGCCTAATCTACATTACTTAGGTGAAGGATGCATCGGATAAAACAACGGACAGCTGTGTTGCTAATGCCCTACGAACAGGCTACATGGATAACAAGAGCTCACTTGTGGAGACCTCTGTTTCTCAACATGAGAGGCTAGGGCTAATAGAAATGAAGTCGCAAAAATCCAGGTTGGAATTCGGAATGTGGAACTTTATGATAATGTTCCAGAAGGAGATGACATGGCTGCATTAGAATAAATGATTTTGTCCATTTTTGAATGTTTCTTGAACCTGAATAAATGGATTTTTTGATTCTGAATAAATGAGTTTTTTGAACACGAAAAAATGTTACTGATTGTGTATGAAAAATTAGACATCTCTTAAAAATAAGGCCTAGCGTGCCTTTTGCAGCACAAATTAATAGAAGACCGACTTTTATTTTCTGAGAAATACGTTATTTAAATCTGTCATATTGAATATGAGTTGCCAGATAGATTCAGAGAGATTGCTTTTGCTATTTTTACAATATATAACAAATATTAGACATGTGTGACCATTTTCAAGTAACTGTTTTGGAAATCTGGACAAATAAGACACTTGATTCTCAAAAATCAGTTTGTGAATACAGCTTTTTTGCAATTTCTTACTACTTATCACCTTTATTATGAATTGTACATATCCCTTTCACAAGGTCAATAGAATAAAATGTATTTCATATCTAGTACTATAGATTAACTGTTATTACGTCTCATAAAGTAGAATAAAAGGACCTACTTGCATGACAACCATATTATGACAATGGTAACTTTCTATATATATGTATCATCGAAAAGAAATTCTTCTTCCAAATGCAGCACATGTCTAGAATTTGTGATACTTTACAAAAGTGGCATAAGTAACCTTCTTGAGTTTGTCTGTAAATACTTCGCAACCACGAAGTTTTAGGCATTATGATTGACCATGACAGAATCATACAAATTCAGAAAATCGACGAACGTTAAAGTTTGATAGATTATTAATATTATATTATATTATTATTATACTGGGGTGTCTCTAAAAGGTGCGGCAAAAACGCTACCACACATTTCTGAGGGCAAAATATGACGATCTAACCCAACTTACCTCAGTCCAAAAGTGGATGCTTTCGGAGATACAGAGTGTCAAAAGTTCAATTTGGTTTTAGTTTTTTATAAATAATTTCTGTAATAATTGGTATATTGTCACAATATTTGGGTAGGGGAGGTTTCGTGGGGTAAAAAATTTAAATCTGCTCTCATTTTCATTGCAAAATGTAGAGGGCGCCACCTGCGGCATATTGTATCCATTTAAAACGTAATAACTTTTTTGAGACACACTGTATTTAACTTTTAAATAAAAATTCTTATTCTCCAATGTTTTTTACCTAGAAAAGGTATACCTGGTAGGAGTTGATTGGAGCAGCCGTTTATGAGTAATCTGGATATAAAAAATTCATTCCGTATATGGACACATATGCTTCTGTAATTTGGGTGTTATTCTTGTGGCAATTCAATGCAATGGTGCATCCACTTTTGGACTGAGGTAAGTTGGGTTAGATTGCCCTCAGAAATGTGTGGTAGCGTTTTTTCCGCACACGATTTGTTATTAGTAGATTTCATATTCAAACGTGCCCATATGTGAAATTATTTGCGTTATGTGTTTATTCATTTCGTGGATTGTGTGAAAATCAGAAGATTTCAATGCAGGAATAGTTAAAAATGTTAAGCAAAAGCTTTCGCAAAACATCGCAATATAGTTCTGAAGTAATAAAGTAATTAAATAATAAGACGTTTGCGAATTTTAAACATTTATTATAGTACCACTAAGAATTCTTTCGCCAGATTGTAGTGTCATCAGATAAAATATGGGAGTTGATTAAAAAGGCGAATAGTGGTGTCATGGCATATACAACCAATTATAATACTGGAAAGTTCACAAAAAACAAAAAATAAAAAACAGACAAGAAATTGTACTCAGGAGTCCATACATTGGCATGTGAATGTAATAAATATAAATATTTCATTCCTTATATCTGAACATCAGGAAACCTATCTAGAAAAATCTGACTCCACATTTGGCAAACATTGTTTAGATTAGAACAGAACTACAAATTTAATAATATTTGTTATAAATCTTAGTATTCATTCAAAACCTTCTTGTTATTTAATTATTCGAGATGGAGTTTCACCAAGTGTTTCTAGCATCAATTAATTATTCGTACTCAGATATAATTGAGTCATATATTAGATAAAGTTAATATACTTCAAAGACAAATATCAAATTGCAAGAAAATTGAAAATACTTTAAAATAAACAAATTGAGAACACTAAATCATCTGCAGAAAGTTGTTTTTATAAGAAATTTGGCCCGAATTGTTTTGAGAAATGTCACCAGCGAGTAATGTAAATTCAAAGCATTTAAACATGACAGTATCCTTTCGGATATTGCTGTCTAAGTAGATGCAAGTCGTATACATAATTTCCAAGCCATTCAAAATATAGGAATATTCAAATCCCTGTTATGAATTTGGATTTAAGCATTAACGCGGAACTATTTAGTATGTGGATAGAGTATTCAACAAAAATCAGTAGTGGAGAATGAGAGATAGACAAGTCTTCGGTAAATAGCTAAGATGAATACACCGGCTACTAGAAGCAAGATACAGAATAAATGTTTTGAGTTTCACTTCGATAGAAGACTTTTTTATTAGAATTTATATTTGATGATTTTTAATAGCCTTCAAATCCATAAGACTCCCATAAGGATATATGGAATCTAACTGTGGGAATCAAACATTCCATTTTTGCAAAGATTTCAAGATAAAGTGCATCGAAATGTAATTTAGTTGTGCCATATGATCAGAATTACGTCACTTCATGATCTTTGGGCATCTATTGCGAATGAGCTTATTGTATCTTATAGTGTTGACTCTAGATATTTAGGTTAGACTCCAGCAAATGTCCTAGGCTAACTATTATTGAAGTGAACACTTCTATGGGCGCGTTGAGGCGTTGATTGTTGGGCACTGAACGAGACTGAGCCGTCACGTTTCTGAAAAAAATCTTGTCCACCAGCAGATTCGATCCCGAGCCGCCCGGGTATAAGGCCGGCACGTTACCATTAGACCAGCGCGGGTACTCGTATGAGAATTATAATATTTGTATATATACATGCGTACGTATGAATTTTTGAAGTGAAAACTTGATCAGACCGAGCGAAATGTACTAGAATAATGTATACAGAATAATAATAAATATATATATTTTTAAATGTAATATAGAACGAAAATGGAAAATAGAAAATGTAAATGTAAATGAATATAGAAGGAAAAAAAGTTGTATTTCGTATTATTAACCTCGCCTTGATGAAGTTTTCATTTCTGCCGTGTGGTCTAAAGCACACCCAAATTCTTTTTTAATAGTGAAAGTGACGCGAGATTGTTAAAAATTTAGAAGCTCCTGGATTTGAAGATTTGATTAACAATTTTACTAATTTTCATTTAATAGTAGTAATAGTTTCATTTGTAAATAAAGCGGTATAATTATTTAAAAAAGGATATATCTATTGGCATATTTTTGACAAGTCACACACAAGTTATTGTATTAATGTATAATATAAAATACTTTTTGTGCATACTAGAACAAAATGTATGGTTCATAAAAAGGAAAAATGTTCAACTGAAGTCATTGGAGAAGACATACCAAAGCAATGGTTAATTTTAAAATGCTTATATGTGTTTTTCCAAGGATATTGAAAATACATAAATTTCGATAATGATTGCAGTCTTTTTAAAAATAATCCACAACCACAGCATCAAATAACAATAACGATTCTAGTATCTAAGATTTATTTTTAAAAAATACACTATCTACATCAAATCATTATATGTAAATATACCCATATAGAACAATTTATATCGTCGTTGTTATTTAAATGAGATACGGTCCGAGTTTAAGGGAATCGTTCAAGAAGCAGTTCGTTTCGCCGGTAAGATATGATTCGGACCCACGGCCACGTTGACACCGAGGCCTGGACAAAGATTATTAAATCAGGATTAGCGGTGTGTTTGTGAGTTTCTGACGCGGCTATAGTGTTTTTTTTTACTCGCACTTACGGTGGTGGGTGATAAGAGTAAATGAGATAGGTATACGTGGAAAAAAGAAAGCAAGGAAAGGATGAAAAAGCGAACATTGATTTGTAGACTATCGTGTGGTTTTAGGAATGCTGAGACTATGAATATGAATTAACTAACGTGTAGATTCCAGAGCCGCACTGAAAGATTTTACATATGTATATTTACTTTTCTTTAATATCTTATCGAATACAAGTATTATGAATTCTTTCAATTGAAATTGCAATGAAATTCATAATTCTAAAATGGTATACATAAATATTAAATATTTTTGATATGACCAGTTATTTTAATAATGGTTATTTCGAATCAAAAATTTCTGTTTTACTTCATAATCAAGCAGAGTAGTTCAATATGCATTTGTTTTAAATGATGAAATCTGAAATAAAGTATTATGTTGGATTTAATTAATATAAATATTTTCTTTTCTTTATTGAAATTATAACAAAAGTTACAATTTCTATGCAGTGTAGGTGCAGCATTATAATTGTTAATGCGGTTGTTGATCATATTTCAAGATTATTCCACCATATTCAGAATACTGAAAAATTTTCATAAATAGACATTACATTACAAACAAAGTACTGGTAAATCTAAATATATTTACATTAACAATACAGTAATAGAGTGATAATAGAAAAAGTATTCAAAGCATTTAATTAGTACCACAATATTATGCCATAGTAATATGAGTTAGGATATTATTTCACCTATTAAAATATTGTTGATATTGTAACGAAAACAAGTCCACAAAAAAATAGAAGAGTAAAAACATCGGAGCGACGTTGATGGGAACGCAATGTAAACAAGTCGTAAATCATACACGTAGCATACTCCCGAACTCATCGAGAAGAAAGAGAGAATTTTCTGGCATATTTCTAGGCTTTTGTATGCGGATATAAAAGCCGCTGTGGTTGATTCATTCCTTCAATAGTAATTCATTCATTCAGTAGTATTCGTACAGTGCAAATAAATAAATACAGTGAATGGTGCAGTGTTATTATAGTTCGAGAAGTAAATAAATATTACAGACATAAATAGTAGTGATAGAAATAAATACGTGTGTTAATTTATTCGTAGTAGTTTTAAGTGCATTACATTTATTTTATATTTTTATATTGCGATTAGTTTTAAGTGTGTAAATATATACAGATTGTGTCAAAACATTTGCACGAGCTGTTCATTTTGACCCCGAAAACGCAACAATATTATGAAATATATTGTTAATTTAGCGATATTTTTATTAAACTATAAGATATTACTAGTAGCAGGCCCGAGGTTTACTTCAATGTTTCGTAAGTACGCAAACGATCAGAAAAGCTTTTTATTTGTTTGTGGATAGTTCAACAGCTTACGCAGAATATTACAATGACTACGGAAAAAGGTGCACTAGTACCAGAACGTTCTTGTTAATATTAAGTCAGACAAAGTTTGTACGCACATTGTTCTTTTCCCCTAGGAAGTTGGCTGGATGGGATGTATGTACACTGCTATGGCACTTCGAGTTTTATAATTTGACGAGGGTAATTAACAAAGAAGGATTTCAGTGTGTGAAAGAATCAGTTTCCAGTTTGAGTGACGCAAAAATTAGGAAAGATAGTTTAGTCTACCGAGTAGGACTATTGATCATAAGTCAACAGATTTCAGGTTTGATCAAGGATCCGCCCGTCTAGGGCCGTATTCTGGAACTATCTCAAAGTTAAAAGTGACATCAAGGGATAAAAATTGGGGATAATAATAGGCCACCGTAGCTTAGTGCTAATCTTATTAATATTTTAGGCACTGAAAAACTCAAAATGCAATGAGTCTTCAATATCTGACACGGGGACTTAATTCGGTGTTCGGTATAGAGTATATAGTGTTGCAGAAAAGCAGTAAAGCAGTAATACAAAGGTATTTAGGGAAAAAAATTGTAATTATGAGTTTCTCAAGAGTTGTCAAATATCAGGTTGTAACTTGAATCTCAAAATATATCCTTTAAATTTGTATGGACTTTTGATGGCGTAAAACATACCACTAAGACCTTGTAGTAAAAAAATGTAACCAAGGCATATGCAGTAGCGAAATACTTGCTGATTCTTCACGGGATTCATTCGTATACAGAAGGAGAGTGAAGAGAAAATTTAGTAGAGGTAGGTAATAAATTAATAATTATTAAATTCATTTGATTTCTAAGCTGGAAGTGACTGACGTGACTTTCAGGTAATATTATTGCTAAAAGCAATTATTCTGTACATAATTCATAAATTTATGTTAGTAATAAAAGTCTTTATTGCTAGATGAACTTAATTTTTGCTTTCAGTAAATGACTGAATTTTTGTCTTTTGTGATATGAGAAGGAATTTTGAAAATTTACTTTTAATATACGACAGAAAGTTAGTGATTCCCAGTGTCTCTATGTACACACATAATTTAGTGGTATATGAATCGACTTAAATCAATCTTTTTTGTTTAAAACGCGATATTTTCCAAATGGTCTCATATAAATTTAATCAATTTTTATACACCGACAAACGGTTCACTTTTTTTGAATTTTATTATTCAATCATCTACAATGTACAAATATTAAAATTATTAAAGTAGGTTATTTTGGTGCCTGCTCAACAAATCTTGACTTCCTTGTATTTGCGACACTATTCCATTTGAATATATTTTAGAGCATGATTGTGGGGGATATATTGTGGCCAATCCTTTCTTGATTAATGCCGTAGTGCCTTGAATCCTTTTTTAAAACTGTAATTAATTCTATTAGATTTGGCAAACATTCGTCGTTTTATGACGTTCATCACAGCATATCCAGGTGGCTTGCACTATAGAATTTTCTAACTATTGTGTTACAAAATAATCGTCAAAGTCCACTATTTTCTGAAAACTGGGGAAGCGATCCCTTAAATGCAACCAGCCATCGATCGTCAATATATTGAGGAGATTAGTGAGATAATGTTCCTGAAACCTTTATATGCTTCTTGATGTCTTTGTTTTACATGTATCTTTTAGCCATCCTAATTCTTGTACCTTTCGACATCTACTTTGGTTAAAGTGAAAATTGCAACCTTTGAGTTTGGAATCAGGGAGGATTTCTCTGCATACCAATATTGTTAACATTTCAAAATCTATCTTCATACTTTTTAGTTGAAGTATAGAATACGGTCTTTCATCCACGTGAACAATTGTATGTATTTTCTGTTAGGTAGTAATTCCAACAACGCTTATTGTACAGTAGTCCTACCTTCGGTACTTTTTAAATCCACGAAAAATGTACATATCTGTATGACATGGAAACTGCAACACCAAGAAGGGGTGCGGATTTTTTGCCCAAACTTGGTAGAAACGTATAACTAGTCAAAGGCAATAATTGATTAAAATTTCAAAGAAAAAAAACAAAAGACTAACACAATTTAACATAATTTTTATTAATAATGTGTTGAACCGCCTCTATTAGTGTCACACTCCCTCACTCTTCGTGGCATTGATTCGACTAGGTGGTCGATATCCTCTTGGGGTATGGTGTCCCAAGCAACCTGTAATTCATGCCGGAGAGCTATTAGTGTCAGCGGGGGATTAGCTAAATTCATAAGTTTTCGTCCCATAATGTCCCACACATGTTCTATTGGCGAGAGGTCGGGGGATTTGGGTGGCCATGGCAAGATATTGACATGAGCCTCTTCCAAGCGATTTATAGAAATTCTCGCTACGTGGGGAGAGGCATTATCCTGCTGGAAAAGTGGGTCTTCGAGCGTTTGAAGATATGGTAGAATATGGGGTTCTACCACCTCATCAATGTAACGCTGGGCGTTCATGGTGGTTTGGATGAACACCAATTGAGACCTACTCCCATATGCTATAGCACCCCATACCATAACACCCACTGCTCGATGCACATGCCTTTCAACGGAAAACTGAATATCACGACGTTCCCCACGTCTTCGTCTGACCCTCATACGGCCATCATGCATCCCTAGACAAAATCGAGATTCATCACTGAATACCACCCTGTGCCACTCCACGTTCCAGTGCAGTCGCAATCTACACCACTCCAAACGTTGCTGTCGGTGTTGAGCCGTAAGTGGTAACACAAGATGTGGACGATAAGATTGTAAGCCGAAACCCCTAATTCGACGATAAACGGTTCGAAGGGTTACAGGACGACCAATATTACCTAACCACACGTCAGCAATTGATCTGGTACTGGAAAACCTGTCTCTTAGTGCCATTAAGCGAAGGCGGCGGTCCTGTATCTCATTAGTTCTTCTTCGGCCTCCGGTTCCTCTTTGGCGTCTTTCCTGACCTTCCCTAGTCCATGATTGATAACAGCGCATAATGGTGGATTGGTTCCGGTTAAGGCGATTTGCAATTTCCCTGTATGAAAAACCACCTTCTCGCAAACCAACAATTCGACCTCTGTCGAATTCGCTTAATTGGTGATAATTTCCACGTTGCCGCACTCTAGGCATAATAAAACTCTTTAAACACGTTAAACAAAGGTATAATAAGACAAAACCGTTGAAATTAATTTCAAACAAACAATTAATACACCACACATTAATGTCAGCGAAAACTGAATGAAGTGTCAGATGTGTCATGACCACTTGATCTATCGCAACAAAATTTTAATCAATTATTGCTTTTGACTAGTTATACGTTTCTACCAAGTTTGGTCAAAAAATTCGCACCCATTCTTGGTGTTGCACTTTCCATGTCATGCAGCAGATGTATAGTTGATCATATAATGAATTGCAACATTTAAAGGTACCATTCCCAAAAATTGTATATTTTGACGATAATCCCTGTATAACTAGCTTACTTCTAAAGCCGATAATTCGATCTGTATTATGAAAGTCTCTCCGTCATCAGTTTTATTTATGTAATTGATTATAGCGGCGGTCAGTAATGACATTCGCTTTTTGACCAAATTGGCACTGCATTAAATGCTTCAAACGCGGGTTAATGAAACGGCCTCTATTGGCACACACAGACTTATTTGCTACTGTTTTATCATTTATTTATCTCAACCTTTTGTGTAAAAGTATATATGAGTTTCCTCTGTCACAACCAAAGCAAAACTTATTATTTATGTAATTTCAATGCATGGAAAGTGTTCTAGGGTTTTGTTACTTTATCTCTATGTAATGCAAGGGACAGAATATTGAACTAGATCTCTAGGAAAACAGTAAACGTACAGAATTTCAAAATTAATGGGATTTTATTAGACCGTTCATTATACTAGTTCGTCGAGCGATGCAAAGCTTCATTATTATAACAAAGCCATTAATCGGTTATAATTATTGCACAGATTATCGATTATTTAAATAATTAAATATCTTATACGTTCCCTACAATAATAGGTTGTCTTTCGCTGTATTTGAAAATGTTTGCTGATTTTCTTTTCCAAACATAAGTACAGAATAATAAAAAAACTTCGTTTTTGTATAATTGTTCGTAAAAATGTTGTTTATTGTAAATCATTAATTCAGTTTTGTTCACGTTTTTCAATTTAAAATGAAATTATAACGATGTCTTTTCCTTTTTTTCTCAAATAAAAAATATTTATAAGCTTATAGAGAATTGTTTACCCTGTTTATTGGGTGCAGCGGACAAAATGCGGTCCTGTTAGTTCACGATAACTTCACTGCTCGATTGTAAAAAAGTATGGTTTATTTTCGATTAAATTCTTGTTCGTTAGCTTATATAAAAGGATATTATGTGGTCGAGTTTATTGTACCTGCATACATTGACAACTGTGCACTTTCACAGTAGCGGGTAGCTGTGTTATTATTCTGACTAAGTAAGTGGTCTCAATCAACATCTGGTAACCAATTATGTTAAAGCTTCTTAAAATATTGTATTTAATGTTTTAAAACCATAAGCATGAAATATTATATTGAATGATATTACATTCAAATATGTTGGTACATCGGTATGTACATACATATCTGCATACATTCACATATGTTCGAAAGCGATAATTGTATTTATATGTAAAATATCTGCCTTTTATGCGACTTTATTTACATTAGCTTATTCGACTAATGATCTTGTTTAAGCAGACGAAGAAACAGGTGACGTTTATCTTATTTTCACATGTACTTGGACAATTTCCTTCGAGTTGTCTTTCGCGTTAACATATCTTAGTTAAAATTCACAATTTTAGAGAATTTTTTTTTGAAAAATCGAAAAGAAGAGTTAGAGTGAAACTGGTTTTTAAGAAAAGAAGATCCTGCATCTATATTTTTTCAACAATATGATGACAATATTTCAAATGCTTTCTGTACAAGTCTCACATCATATATTGATATACTCTAATTAGTATTGTGAGGTATAACAGTTTAAATGATTTATGGTGAATGCAAGAGTTGCAGAGTTTCCTACTTTCAGTACTAGTAGATATTCTATTGTACAACAACTATAATGAAATTAAGTTCTTTATCTGCAATTCGAATAGAAGCAGTATTAGAAATATAGTCAGTCAGTAGTCTTTATATTAGATTTAACTTATAATATAGTCATTATAATTGGCATTCTTTTGTTAACGCCTTACAATAAGAAATTATTTATGACGTTTCTGTTATTAAAATATGTTTATGAGAAATTATTTTAAAAATATTCCCATAGCAAACTGGTATTATATCACAGAGTAATTATTGGTGATAATTGAATGATTTTGTAAACATGTTTCGAACCAGCTATTATTATAGCTTATTATTTTAAATCTTTTTTACAAGTTGAAAAGAAGTGAAGTATCAATTAATTAGAAACAAAATACATATTAGAAGAATCGTTTAGATTTGAGTAATACTGCAAAATTATGCATTTAAATTTTCTTTAATTAATAGCATTTGAAAATCTTTGGAATAAACAATATGGGCTTCAAAAAACATGAAATTAGAAACGTAAAATTATAATTTAAGAATTAATTTTTAAAATAGTGTTGTTTGAAGACATACTGAAGCAACTTTATTATTATAATTTCAATCGAATAGAGTACTACTTACACATAGAATAATCTATTCTAAGATCATGTATACGCGTATGCTTCACCCACAATCGAAATCCAAAGCATAACTATCAGACTAAAAATAAATTGCTTGGATTTCAAGTAGGTAACACAGTTCATTTCAAACTTAAGATATGTTTAAATTATATATTCAAATTGACATAAGAATTTCAAATATATATTCCAAGAAATTAAATCATTTTCAAAGAATTATTCTTACATTCTCGGATTATATATATATATACAGCAAGAGCGCGCGAGGTATGATCACCCGATGGTATACGTAAACTCGCATCTAAACGTGGTCCGATAATAAATATTAGAGTTACGGCACAACATCATTGCCTGCTCATATTCGAACTCATAGTGATCTGATTATTTTTTCGCAGATTGACAAAAAGAACAAATTAAATTTTCTCTTTAAGTGATGACGATTGCTTAGATAACTAAGTCGATAATAACGCGAAGATTGTAATACTTATAACGTAATTATGATTATCCTTATGAAATTAAATAATAATGTAGTTGTGTAAAAAGTTATAGCAGTACAACTGGGTTTTAGAATGAAATAAAAACAACCCGCCTGAAACATCTGCAGAATAAACTAAGATGTCTAGAGAAAAATAAATAAATAGAAATTTCATGGTAAAAAAAAACCATAAATAAGTATAACAGAAATACCATAAAATAACATAAAAACGACCCTCGAAATAGAAATTAAAATTAGAGATTCTCTCCAGTAAATATAACGAAATAACAACTCTGGAAAAATAAGTTGAATACATTTATAGCAGAATTATGCATTCAAAAATAAAATAATTACTCTAGTTAATAAAAAAACGAAAACTAAATAAATGAATCTCATGGAGAAAAAGAAATAAAAGAAACTCCTAAATAAAAGAATAATTGATCCGTTAGTGAACTAGATGTTCGAAACGACCTCCTAACTCGAAAGCACAATATCCCAATCTATTAACAAAGTCTTTACGAATTTTCTCATTATTTGTGGTGATATGTTTCGCATACAATGATTAATTTTTACACGAAGTTCGTCGGTTGTCTGAGCTCTGTTATGTTGGAAACCGTAAATAGAAGATTTTACATAGCCCCACAGGAAAAAGTCGTTCGGGGATAAATCGGGGGACCTAGCGGGCCAACGAATAGCACTCCAGCCAGCTATTAATTTATTATTAAAAATATTAGTTAAATATTCTCTCACTGGTGCAGCGTTATGCGCAGGACACCCATCCTGCTGAAACCAAATATCATTTAGGTTAATGCCTTGTATGTTTTGCACACAAGGTATAACACTATTTTGCAAAAGAGCTAAATACTTTTGAGAGTTTAAATTCCCATCAATAAAAAAGGGCCCAATTATATGGTCCCCTAAAAGGCCTGCCCAAACATTTAACTTTTGTGGATATTGCGTTCGAGCGTCGTAAATCATATGTTTATTGTTCTTCGACCAATATCGGGTAACAGACGGGTTGTATTTCCCATGTATGGGGAAAGAGGATTCGTCAGTAAATAATACATGATTAACAAAATGTTCATTATTGTTGCAAAGTTCTAGGAGGACCTCACAAAAATCAAACCTTTCGTATTTATCGTTTGGAAATATTTCGTTAGATTTTTTTAATTTATACGAACAGTGGTATGTGCTATATTAAGTTGGTGAGCAAGTGTTCTACTCGACAACTGTGGTTCCCTCTCCACTGCAGCGCAAATTAAAACATCTCGTTCTTCATTTTGTGTGGCTTCTTTTCTATGCTTTATAGGGTATAAACAACCTTGCGTTTCAAAATTGTTAATTATATGACGCACTGTCCCGTAAGCAATAGTTTTTTCAAACTGCGTTTGAAAAGAAAGCATGTTTTGTCGAATAGATTGACCACGATGATAACATTTTACAACAAACTTTCGTTCTTCGATGGATAAAATGTCCATACTTAAATTTATAAAATGAGCAACCACTAAGAAAAATAATATTATGAAATATTATACGCAAACAGTGCCAAGTATAAACCTACGTGAATTCCTCTTTGCAGCCAGCACGCAACTGATGTAAATATCTATATCTGGGGAACACAGCTGGCGGAGATCATTTTTCCGAATATACGTCCGAAGAATATCGACTGGCATCGGGTGATCATACCCCGCGCGCTCAAGCTGTATATGTTCGTCACCAATTTTTTTTTTTGTGTGCTCTGAAGGTGAAAAATTAGTTATAGAAATATGACACGGACTTTTGATATCAGTGCCAGATTATTTAGATATTGCAAAATAATGTTCATGAGTTTTAGTTATTATAAACGACCATAAGGCGCTATTGAGATGTTATTATTATTTCGTAAAAGAAGACTCTTGTTATTATGAAAGCAAGGACAGCTTAAAAACTGTCTTAAGTTGTTGTTTATTTTGAGCATTTAAAAAAAAATAATTTGAAGAAGCAGAACATTTTACATAAAGGTTTTCGTTGGAAAATTTTTTACGTTGTAAGTAAAGGTCTATTTCAAGAATAATGCATAGAATCGAGAGGCATACATTGACTTAATGATTTATTGCCTGTATTCACTTGATTTATCGTCTAACTACTTCTTCGTGTTCGTAAATGTCGAACAAAAACTGCGTGGATTTTAATCATCTCAAGAAGCTGTTGAAGCCACCAAAAACCCTGTTTTTGAGATACCAACTTTAGAGAGAAAAAATTGTTCGAGCTTCTTCTCTTCTTCTACTACTTAGAGATCTGTCGATCTGTTAATTCTGAAGTTGCTCCTGCGTCTTTTCCTGAGAGGTAGATAGCCAGCTATCTCTCCATCTCTTAGATGGCCTTCCGATAGGTCTGTAGACGGGCGAGTTGCTTTCTAGGACTATCTTCGGAAGTCTGTTCTCGTCCATCCGTCTTACATGGCTGTACCACTGCCTCTTACGCTGTTTTCCCCATCTCACAATGTCTTGTATCTCGAATTGTTCCCTGATATCCCAGTTTCTCACCCTGTCTCTTCTTGTCTTCCCCACTATTGATCTCAGTGTTTTCTGTTCAAGCTTAAAGGTGAATATTTTAAAAAGCAGTTTTTTCTTCAAAAAAATTTTTCTAACCTAGTTTTTGTAAAAACTAACAAGCAGCCCTCGTATTTAGCAAAGGAATAAATAATCTAGAAAACTTAAGAACTAACTGCTCGAGCAAGAATCTATTGGAGTTTGAAGAAAGTTCGCTAGAGGTTATACTGGCCTATATCGAGAGCACAGTATTACTCAAGTAGAATGTGTTGTGTATCAGCTGAAATCCGCCATCTTTAAAATAAATATTGTATTTTATTGGCCAATAACTTTTACATCAAACGCTCGTATTTCTAATAACAGTTTAGAGTTACAGAGACAATGGAATTTAGGTGGCTCAGTTTGTAATTTTGAATCATTAATGTATTTTCTAAACACGCTTTAAGTAGCGTCGTAATTCACAAATTTGTTCATTACTAGAAAAGCTAGGTAATTATTTATGAAAATTAGTTAATGTTATATCAGTGTAAAGCAGAAAGAATACGTTTTCAATTGACATATATATATATATCCCCAAAAATAAAAGTCCATAGGGTTTAGATCCGGAGACCGTGGGTGGCCACTGAATTGGTCCATTCGTACTAATCCACTTATTCCAAAACATTTCGCTCAAAAGTTTTGTATTTCGCGATGATTATGCTCTGGTGCTCCATCTTGTTGAAAATGTATATGTTGCCGAGTAGCAAAGTCCAGGTTATCCAAAAATATTCCTAAATGTCTTCGAACATCTATTATAATAAACATATGCACAATGCTTGTTTAATATTTGCTGTTTTTTTTTGTATTGGATTGCTGTATTTTGTATTGGATGTATTGTATTGAACAAGACGGTGATGTCTTCGAACATGTATTATAATAAATATACATAATACACAATGCTTGTTTAATATTTGCTGTTTTTTTTATCATAGCCATCTTGATTTTATTGATATGAATTCCTGTACAAAATAGTGGATAACTGCCGCAACTTTCATTTTTTGTCAATAATGTATGAAAGCTTCCTTTTTTAAAATAATTCCTTTTTTCAATATATGCAAAAATATACTGGGCGTTCCATTAAAAAAAAAGTAACTTTTGTAAATATCGAGAAAATTAGTAGTTCAACTGTCTTTTCGGTTCTGTCACCATTGTTCACGATAAAATACTACTACTTTGCTAATTTAACCGATACTGTAGCTTCATTAATAACAAAGTTAGCACTAGTGCCGACTTAAATTATAACACCCTGTATAATATTTTGATGAATTTTATTGTTATTATATATATAATAACAAAATATTTAGCTATTTCATATCTTTGAATTACTTTGTTTCGCTGTTAAATAGATATCCAAGTGTTAATATTTGTTATGAAACAAAGTCTTTTCATTTAAGATTTCCATGGTTTCTGCAAATAATATAAAATAAAAATGATTCAGTATTATAGAATGTTTATGGTAGTTCTTATTTCAAAAATAGAAATCAATGATTGGTAACGAATTACAAAAAAATGTGTTGCAAACAGTATTTTCTTTATTTTAAGTAGTTCATGAACAGGAAATACTTGTTAATCTATCAGCAGGCTGACTATTTGTGTCAATGGTAATTACTACAGAATTTGCGCGAGTAAGAATAAAATAGAAACCGTATAAAACGGAATGACAGGTATTAATTCAGTACAAATTCGATATTTGTGATTGTATTAAAAATATAACGTTTGAACAAAACATAAAGAAAGTGAACAAAGATCGTGTGGTTTAAATCGATTGAATAGAATGAATTTCTTCTTAAAGCAATTATTTAGTGACATGTCATAAAATTTGTGAGTAGTAGCCGACATATAGTATGCTATTTATTCGTTTCAATAGTGTAACAATAGTGTACCTCCGGGGCAACAAGTTAAGAAACTACTAACAAATGTTATCCAATTATAAGTCATCTTAGTAAAATGGATCAACAGTAGAACTAGCTACCATACATGTACAATGAAACTTCCTGTAGGTGAATACTGTTCGTTTCGACAATACTGGCCGCTTAAGAGAAGTGCCCGTTTATCAGAAGACAGAAAAAATTAAGCAGAAAAGCAAAGCCAAACTTTCATTTGAACTCATAGTGTAACATTATACCGTAGTCGTCAAATTTTAATTTCGGTTTATACTTCTATACCAGGCAGAATATAATATGCAGCGATGCCTGCTTGCTAACAGTGGTGGGAGAGCAACGCAGTGTCGAGGGACCCTCACGCCTTACATTTCATAGGAAACGTTTGTCGAGTATACTGTCTTGGCAGCCTCGCTTATGTTTATCTTTATTTTATTTCGTCGCGCTCTTTTCCTCTTTCTACTTTCGTATCAGAAATTAAAATATGTCGACTACGGTATACTTGTGACACAACATCCAGTATTAGTTTATATGTCCATCGTCCATACGTCCCGGTTCGCCACTTTTCTTGCCATTTCGCCAAAAGCTCCGATTTGGCTATATCGGTTGAGACTAACAACTCTCGTAACGAAAGCAAATAGGCATTCGTTACGAGAGTTGTGTTGTGTGTTTTATATGTGCCTCAAGCTCAAGTCGGTTCACACTCACACTTGTCACTAGTACGTACAAAAACAGGTTGTTTTAATGACAGTGGAGATTCCCATGTATGTGATTCAGTTTACTATTAATTTATTTGCTTGCAGTTTCAATTTATAAAATTATATAAACATATTGGCTTTGCAGTATTGTATTCTCAAACTTGAATAAATCGTATTTAAAGGTAATATTTGATTCGCCTTTTTTTAATAATGTTTCGACAATATAATTTTTATTTTAACAGAACCTTCTAAAAATGGATAAATGGTTAAAAAGAAGAAAGCTTAACAATGCTAATAGTGATAATGATAAGATTAGCGACCAAGTTAATGAGCCCACGCCCGGCACAAGTAAAGATACTTCTTGCTCCAAAAAATACGTTGTTCATCGGAAATACAATGACGATTTTTTCAACTTTTTTTACCTCTATAATGGAAAATGACATAGTTGTCCGAGTGTGTGATATGTGGTTGTAAATTATCAAATAGTGCTATGGTTCCGAGCAAACTTCAACGTCACTTGGTGACTAATCATCCTTCGCTTTCAACAAAAGATAAAAACTATTTTCAAAAGTCTTTGTCTTCAAAATCCAAGCAAGAAAAAGGTTTTGGAAAACAAATCTGTGTGTCTGAAAAGGCTCAAGTACCTTCTGACGAAATAGCTGAATCGATTGCTGCTAAATTAAAACCTCACAATTTGGCTGAAGAAATTATATTACCAGCTTGTCGCAAAATTGTAAAAATAATGATTGGTGGATCAGCAGATATTGATATTTGTAAATACCACTTTCGAATAACACAATCCGTCGCAGAATTAAAGATATATCGCAAAATATTGAGCAAAATACTGCAAGAACTCTTGCAAATTCAAATTTTGCTCTACAAATCGACGAAACAACAGATATTACAGGAAAAGCTCAATTAATTGCATTTGCTAGATTTATTCACGAAAATGATCTAATTGATCAATTTTTATGTTGTCGGGAGTTACCTGATTTTACAACTGGCAAACATATTTTTGATGTAATTAGTTCATATTTAGAAGAAATTAAAGTTTCGTGGAAGTCATGTATTGGCATTTGTACAAATGGTGCTCCAGCTATGACTGGATATCTAAAACGATTTGTAGCACATGTTAAAGAACTATTATACCCATTGTTTTTTGCATCGAGAAGCACTTGTTACAAAATATTTGCCATCAGAATTGAAAATAGTTCTGGAACAATGTGTTAAAATAATTAATTATATAAAATCAAGACCATTAAAAAGTCGCTTATTTAGTAAATTATGCCAAGCTATGGAAGCCAAGTACGAATCATTGTTACTGCATACGTAAGTAAGGTAGTTGTCCAGAGGAAAAGTTTTATATCGTGTGCTGGAATTAAAAGACGAAATGAAAATGTTTTTTGAACAAGATAAAAATTATGATTTTGTTCATTTGTTGGAAGATAAAATATGGTGTACGAAATTGGCTTTCTTATCAGACATTTTTGTTATTTTTAATAACATAAATTCTGGTATACAAGGGCCTAATGGAAATATCTTAAACTCAACCGATAAGCTGATGGGATTCCAAAAACAAATAACTTTATGGAAGAATAAAGCTCGGAAAGGCAATTTAGAAAAGTTTGAGTTAGTCCCGAAAGACTGTTATAAAACTATTGAGTTAATTGTTATTGACCATTTGACAATATTAGAGGAGAGAATTATTCATTATTTCCCAAAATTAGATATAAATAAATTTGATTGGGTTCGTAATCCATTTCTCATAACGGACAGTTCTGTAACTTTGAATGAAGAGGAAGAACTCATTTTGCTTTCCAATAATCGAGATTTAATTTTAAAACATTCAGAAGAATCAATTAATTCATTTTGGATTAACATTAGATGCGATTATCCAATGATAGCCACGAAAGCTATAAACATATTATTACAATTTTGCACATCTTATTTGTGTGAATTCAGATTTTCAGCATTAACCAACATTAAAACTAAAAAAAGATCAAGATTGTTAAATGTAGAAGACGATATGAGAGTAGCATTGTCATTTTTACAACCAAATATAAATGAAATTATCAAAAAAAATCAAGCTCAAATTTCGCATTAAAAGTATTCTTATTATTAACTTGTAATTAATCCCATAATAAACATACTGTTATTTTTGTAGTACATAAATTATTGTCATAAACTATTTTACGCAGTTTGTTATAGGTAAATAAATAATTTTTAAACTATCTTTTTCTTTGTGTGTCGGCAAATTTTGAAATCGTTAAAAGTGTGCCGCAACAAAAAAGAGTTTGAGAATCACTGATCTAGCGGTTGGCATTAAGCTGTCGTATTTGGCGTTAAGAAAACGCGTTTAATATTTTGCAACTGTTTTGATCGAGCATTTGCCGATCAAATTCATGCAACCACTCTGTCATAACAGAATTAATCATCCAAGTCTTTTTATTTGAATACCATTGGACTGTAAGAAGAGCAAAGCTAAGATTTTTAAATACGCGAGGACGTGCTGATTTTCCTATAACCAACAGTTTTTCTTTCTCCCCTGCCATATTCACACAGTGCATTATAGTTAATCTTCCTTTCGATAACCTATCGCCCATACATTTTTCGCCTCTTAATGCCATCATCTTTGTTGGTAGTGCCCGAAAAAATAATCGTGTTTTGTACAAATTATAAATATCGCAGGGTTTGTATCCTTTAATTAGTACCGGCAACCTGTTTATGAAAGCTTCGACATTTTTACTTTCTTATACGTAGTATAAGGAAGTATTGTGATGATGAAAATTTTCGACCTCGAGATTTTTGCAGATGTCCACGTTTTGAAGTCCCCTGATACCAAAAAAGTGTTTTTTAAAAAATGTCTGTGTGTGTGTCTGTGTGTCTGTGTGTCTGTCTGTCTGTCTGTCTGTGTGTGACCACGATAGCGGTCAAACCGTTGTAGATATCTATTTCAAATTTTGTATTTACGTATATAATCACCCTCTTGAGATCTGATTAGTTTTTCAGTAAAATCGATAGACCGGAAGTAGTAGTTTACTTCAGTGAAAAAATCGAATTTTGCAAATATTTCGTCAATTACTAAGTTTAAACAAATTTATAAAGAATTCAAATGTACTCAAAATTAAATTTGAGACAAATTCTCTTAAAAAAGTTTTTTGAAATTCCTACCGGAAGTAGGTCTTTTACTCTTATCGAAAATCAGTTTCTTGCGAATATCTCGCAAGTCATACTTTCTAGGCAGGTACATTACGAGTATAAAAGTATTTAGATGATAATTTTAAATATCTTTTCTATAAAAGAAATTTCAAAATTCGGACCGGAAGTACCACTTTTACTCTTAGCGAGCAGCACTTTTTTTCGAATATCTTGCAAAGTATGCATTCTATGACGATTTATTAAGAGAATGAAAGTACTTAGAATAGGATTTTGAATAATTTTTGTATAAAAAAATTCTTAAAATTGTATAGTTTGAAACGCTCATACGTATAAGAAAGTCGTGTGGTGGCCACACCTCATTTTTTTAATTTGCGCTCACGGCTTCGTCATCAGATATCATGCGGTAATGAATGTATTCAAATACAAATCCGTCCGTTTAATGGAAACTTTGAGGTCAAAAAGCAGCTGAATAACTGTCCACGCCCGTTCAAGAGAGTGTCCGCATAAGAGAAACCAATTTATTAGGAATTCCCTACTTATAAATTCGGGACCGGATAAAAAGCCCGTTTAAGGGAAGAGCCCGGCTAATAGAAGTGCCCGTTAAGGGAAGTTTCACTGTATATACATACACATAATTATCATACGATCAATCAAAAGGTTATTACGAGAGTTTCGAGAAAGTTTCAATTTTATTGTGGTATGTAATGTCAACAAAAAGGAATATTTTTGCAAAATCAATTTTATATTTTAAGAAGTGATTTTTTCTTTAAGAGAAGTATTTTCTGTTGGAGGATTTTTCAATATGCGTGGTTACTTTAGGAAAATTATTATAAGTTTCATATATGTACATGGACAAAAACATTTAATCATGTTTACCACACTACAGCACAAAAAGACCAAATATGTAGTTCTACAACTATGTTGTCATCTTCAGAAGCACTGATTAAAAATCGCGTTGTCTATACACTGCAGTACTACACAGTGTTGTTCTGTTACGCTACGATGTATAGACAACGCGATTTTTGTTGATAATAAATAATACGACATGCGTCGATAGTACGATTTTCTATTATATACGCGGGCAGGACGCTATCAGGATGTGCATCCTAAGATAATCTACATTCAAAATGATTAACCACTGTTCAAAAATCGTAAATATCAAAATACGAGAAAAAATCATCACCGGAAAAGCCTTGAACGATAATGACCCTCCTCAGCCATTGAAGTATGATCACACGTACTCTAGAGCCATCATATAGGTGCAGTAACATTAAAACTAAATACAAACTAATTAGAAAAAGTAATAAAAAAATATACCTATCGATAAATAATTAACGAAGTCAGCAGAAGTCCAAAAATCAACAAAAGATATAAGAAAATGTTTACGTTTATACACTAATTAGGAGAAACAGCAATCTACTAAAAAATGTCCCAAGTTTAGAAGCTACAATCTGAAATTCATTCTCTAAGAGGGCGCTATGGTCCCAAATGTATTAAATAAGCGATAAACAAATATTCAACTTTACTAAGTCGCAAAGAGGGAAGGCGACATTCAGGTGCATAATCATTCATGATACAAAAATAATAATTATTTCCACAAAATAAACAGTCAAATCAACTCCCGATAAAATAAAGTGCATCTCTAAATTTAATAAATAAAATCTGTAAATCTGGGGTAACCAAATCAACATCATTTTACACGTAACAAAGGGGCTGTATTTCTCAGGTGTTGTTCTCTGCAAATTATACTCATCTATAATCATGATGATGTTGCGTATTTAGACAGATGAATTCGTACATTAGTTAACAAATTTCAATGTTTATATATTTTGTATGTAGTTTGTGATTTGAAGGTGATTGCCTTTTTTATGAGTGCAGTGCATATAATTAGATGTAGGGTAAATGCGGGATATATGCTCCAGGAGGATAAACACCTCACCTCTGTATTTTACGAACTAATCACTACATGTCAATAGTTATGTAGTTCTACAACTATGTACGCAGAAGGTTCTGTTGGTTCGTTATGGCAGTGCGAAACTTGCAGAGTAAGGTTGTGAGCTGCTTCGACAATACCGGGAAAAAACAAAATCAGGTAACTCCTCACTTAATTTTGCATAAACTGACATACCTACCTTGCCTTTCGTATTTATAGGCCTCGGTTATTGCCAACAGAAGGTATCTGGTTAACAATGGTTTAGTAATTACAGAATGCCAAGAAAATACGTTTGAAAGCAAAATATATAGCCACGAGCTGCTTGAAGGGAGGAAGATTTACGAACAGCCATAAATAAAATCAAATCTAAGGAATTAAGTATCAACTCAGCTAGCAAGAGGTACAATATTCCTTCACGTACATTTCGAAGACGACTTGAATCCAATAACATTAAAAAGATAACGTTAGGAAAACCACCGGCTTTGGGAGATTATAATGAAATTCGTCTTGTGAAACATACAAAAAAAACTTCAGGTATCAGGATTTGCACGGACTTCATCGGTAGTAAGACGAATGGCGTACGATTTTGCAACAAAACTGAACCTAGAAAACAAATTTTCGACAAAGATTGTTATTAGCAAGAGCAAAAGGAATGAACAGGGAAGAGGTGGGGGAGTTTTATATTTTGCTTAACAACACCTTACAAAAATTTGATTTAGTTGATGAACCACGTTCTACCTTTGATATGGATGAAAGTGGTATACAAATTAATAATGAACCAGAAAAAGTTGTTGCTGAAAAGGGGAGCAAATGTGTACATGTTCCAACCTCGAAAAGAAGAGGAGAGAATGTTTTGGTGATAGCATGTGTTCGCAAAAATAGGGCCGTTTTAGAGGGAATTCCTCCGGGTTCTGATTTACACATGAATAAACAGTCTTCTTTCATTAAGTCAGATTTACCTTTTAAATGGCTGAGAGATGTATTTATTCCTAGGAAACCTAAAGGTCTTCTAATTCTAATCCTTGACGGTCACAGTTCTCATTATAGCAATATAGAAATGTTAGAATTTGCGGAAAGAAATTCTATTATCTTGCTGTCTCCCCAGCCACACCTCTCAGACATTACAACCGTTAGACAGATCGTTCTTTAAAGCTTTGAAAGATATTACAAAAAGGGAGCAGAGACATACTTGTTTAGTAGTAAGGACAAAAATATCAACAGAAATGTCATAGGTAAACTAATCGGACTCGCTTGGACAAAAGCTGCAACCAATTCAAATGATACTTCAGGCTTTGCTGTAACTAATATATACCCTTACAACCAGCATATTGTACCAGATTACTTACCAGATCGCAGACAATATTCAAAATACGCCTTTGTCCCACGAGCCCCTAATTGAAGAGGAGAAAAATAATATTGCAAATTTTGAAGAAACATAGCAAAAAATTTTCTATAAACCGATGATAATTACTTCTTTCTTTTCAAGGAAGATATAAATAGTGACAGAAAATACCAACAAGAAACTGAAATTACAAACACACAAAATGCCATAGAGATTATTAAAAGTGTAGCCACAGATGTCAACGAAAATATTATGACACAACAAAAGCCTGATCAAACAGTACACTTAGTTTATATAGTTTACTATCATTAATTGTTTAATTACTTGAGCAGAGGCGTTTATCCCCTTATGAGGCATAAATCCTCTGCATGTAGGGCATTAATTAAATCAAAAGTAGGGCCGGGAATCGAATACGAATAATTCAAATATTCCAATATTTGAATATCCAAATACATATTCAAATATTCGAATATATGAATATTCGGATTTAAATATTCCAATAGTTGAAATTAAGTCCTATCCAATTTCTAAATGTAACAAATAGGTAAGTATTATCATTTATACTACACATAAGAAAGTATTCTGATAACCGGAAGTAGCACTTTCAGTTTAGCTAATAACAGCTTTTTTACAAATATTTTACAAACTATGCATCTATACAGATTTATCAAGACCACAAAAGTATTTATAGTATTTAGGGTTGGATTTTCTTTTTTGAAGTTCATGAATATTATCACAAACATCATCCCCAGTTGGTGTTTGTGATAATTTTCTGACATCGGACTCCCAAGTTCGACGTCAGAAAATTGAGATCACAAGAATTGGTTTTGAATAAAATATTACAGGCAAACCCGATTATTGTCAAATCCAGAAATATTGTGGGTCATTTACGCATTTTAACATCGCGACAACTGCTTTAACTCACAAACAAATTCAATTGGATTTAGAAAAGCATAATCCCATTCAGTCAGTTAAGAGGCGTTGGAATTCAAAATTTTTATGTTGAAACGGATACTGGAATAATGTGAAGCATTGATCAGCATATTATTAGATATATTGCAACCACAAGAACTCAGGCAGGACATTTAATGTTAACTGAAGATGAATGAACGATCATTGAAAATATTGTTCAAATATTCGAACAGTTGCCTACAACTTTATTGTCATCAGAATCTCAACCAACGATTTCAATGGAGATGCTATTTTGCAATCTTTGATGGAGAATTTCATTTCAAAGATTGATAAGGATGAACCCGAAAAGATAAGAGAAATGAAATCTATTTTGCAACAGGAATTTCAATCAAGGTTCACAAAAGTATTTCCTAGCAATGTTTTAGTCACCGATGTTTCACCAATTGGAATATTTTGACATTAGTACATTTCTAGATCCAAGGTTTAAAAAGAAGGAAAGATTTTTTGGATCTCTGCGTTAAACAGAAAGGCACCTAAAAGATATCTTGGTAAACGAATGGAAGTCATCAGTTGAATTAAAACGCTTTGGATCTTTTGTTCCTCAATGAAGCATGTGCCACTTAAGTCGATATATGTTCTTCGGAATGTTGTATACCAAAAAACATGTGCCCGTTACAATGAAAATCAATCAAAATATGATAAACGATATCTCTGCGTCCCCGCCAATTCGACACCCTCTAAAGCTAGTAACAAAGAATAAAGAAATGGGTAATAAAAATTAAAATTTTTATGTTGGAATATTCTAATACAGAAGGTGAAATATTCAAATATTGGATTAGTTGTTGAATAACCGATTGCATGTTTAAATAATTCGAATATTCGAATATTTAATTAATATTCATCAAAATGAATACTTGAATACTGAAATTAGGAAAATTTCCCGCCCTAATCAAAAGGGCGCATATCCCACTTTTGACAGTTTTACAAATATTCATTTTTCTCAATTAAAATGCAACAATTCGTAGTTAACCACTAAAATTTCAATGTCACATGAGTTATTGTGTATTGCTTTATATTTACCGGACGTTTGTCCTTTAACGATTACGAGAATTACGCTGGGGGGGGGCTTGTACCCATCATTTACTCTACATGCAAATTCAGTAAACATCTTGGATTATATTAAGCTGCTCTAGACAAATGTAATGAAAGCCGCGTTATTACATGAAACATTAAAATCTTTTATCCTTGAATGTATTCTTTACCTTCATCTGTGGTGTGCGAATTAACTGAGTTTAAGCTTTTATGCTGGAGCCATTCAAGTGCTTCCAGAAGTGAAAATTTATTGAATGTCTTTCATTATTGTATTATATTTCTTTATTGGTTTGTTGGTGCAAAATATTTAATTTTATATTAGCTCATGTATGTGAATCTCATACCAGATTATGTTAATACGTAAAACATTAATTTAATTGTTAAGTGTCTTCGGCATTGGTATATGTAATATTTAATTGTTAATCGTATTTTAAATTTTGGGTTTCATAATATAAAAAAAGTAATTACTAACAAAGTGAAGAGTAACAGGAAGCATTAACATGCTTTTTACATCGATCAATACCATAGAATTTGTCAAGGTAATATATGCAAGCACAATTCCTTTCCTTTTCCTTCTTCTTTCCTTACAGATACGACGACGATGTGTGTAGACGAAATCCAGTCATCACACAATAAGCTGCCCATTCATCAAAGAAAATGTATTAAAAAGAAAACTCTGAATATGTCTCATCCTTATAGCATTTCACAGTTACCATTGTTCACCGTTTCGATACAAGAGATCGAGTTTCTATTGTCATCGTAATTATTATCCATTAAAACGAAACGTACAATACAAGCGTACGTAAATCCATGTCTTAAATTTTTGTAAACAGTAAACTTTATTTACAGGACAAAAAAGAACAGCATAAGGGTCAACAAGGAGGACAAATAAAGTATATATATATATATATAACACCTGGTCCCTCACATACACACGCATGTATGTGTGGTTAGATACTTACATATATATACGTATGTGTGTATCGCCTATATCTAATGGCCGATTCCCAACTGATCACTGGCGGATGACTTTGCGGATTTATCGAATAAAAACTGGTGCATTATTTCTCACACTTCGTTAGTTACAGGGCAAACAAATTACCCATGTAACAACTCCTCTAGGATTACTCGGTGCAGAGGAATAGAAAATAGTCATCGATTCGTTATTCATTGTCTACGAGATCATTAATTTTAAAACTAGTGATCCGTGTGATATGGAAAACTACGTAAAATACACTGTACTTAATTCGGTAAACAAACACAATGACGTGACGTATTAAATAATTCATGTATGTATGTTTCGTTAATCATTCACTGTCTTCACATAGATTTGAAAAGTCAATCTTAAATATAAACAATGACAGAGATATATTTTTTCCCTGTGGTATGCGACCCACCCATTGGTTTTAAGCTTAATTAAGTTTATTGACAAACTTGTCAATATATTCGTTCATGTAATTTCAACTTTAAAACTGTCTTCCAAAAATGAAAAGAGGTGAGATATTTTCACGAATAATTTATTAATGCTTAAACCGGTTTGAGCCAATCTTTTTTTCTAAGAAAGAAACTATCCAGGTTATCCACGTAAATATCATGGCATTTCAAGGTGGATTATTTTCATTCAGCTAATAATTAGAAGAAACTGTGTTACTAAGTTTGTAGGTGACATCACATTTGAAATTAGGTTATTCTTCTATTTCGATGGCCTTTCTGACGATTCCTCGATTGTTCTGAACAACTACTATCACTTTGGTTTGCTTGAAGTTTACTTTATGCCCACTCACACAAACTGGTTAGGCAACCGTTGCCTATTGAATTCTTTTTCACTCTATATCACTTCGATGTTCTTTGACTTGACTTTAATCGACATCTTGTCTGTCCGGCGGAGCTCTTCCTGCATTACAAATTAACTTGTAAACTGTATCCGCTTAAATTAGTAAATACATATAGAAATGTTTGTGTTATTTTCCTAGTTTAATCTGCACATCCTTTCATCAACAAGTATCTTAGTAACTAGTTCGTATAGTTAATTCTGAAGCAAATCGATAAGATCATAATAATATATTCGATTTGAAAGCCTGCTCTTTATCATCGCATATTTTTGTGCTAGTTATGTTTTACTATCCCAAGGTTTTGCTGTAAATGTATCTTTGACAATTAAAAATAATATTTGCATTATATTATCCGCATTGCAAGTACACAGTTTAAACATACGGTTTCGGCGTTGTGGGAAAATGAGAAATAGAAAACTTATTAGACCCAAAACAATATAATCAAACAATAATATCTAGCGTGTGGAAACAAGCATCGTAGGAAAGCCAAGAACGACAGCAAAAAGACTAGCTAATCAATTAAATATTACCTGGACGATTTTGAGACAAATTTTAAGATCATATTTGCATGCTTTCCTATATGATATCCAAGTAGTACACAATCCAAAGATGACTAACAAAGTCTACAATGCTGTCACGACTTGCCAAACTCTAATTACACATTTTTTCATGCACAATTATTATTACTAACGGAGGACATTTCCACTTAAAAGGGTTTGTTAATAAGCAGAGCAATCACTTATGGGAATAGTGATCTCAGATATTCGTCATGAAAGATCCTACATCCTCCACAAGTCACAGTGACCGCACTAGAGCGATACTAGAACACCGCACTAGAGCTTCTTAGAACACCGATTGAAAGAGCTTGGAGTGAAAGATGCCGACAAGGAATGATCGTCTCGAGGAATATTGATTTGGTCCACTCACATGACTAGATCTGACAGCTACATTTTCTGGAATACCGTCAAAAAATAGGTTTATGGACTCTGAAGCCTATAGTTTACAGTTATGGAAAAAACTGATATTAATTGTGCATTGGAGTAAGAAGCAGTATATAACTATCATTATTGAAAAATGTTAGGTATAAAATATTGTAACGAAACCAGTAGACATCCGGGCGACGACAAAAGAAAGGCAAATATTCGGCGCGACTGGTAAACAGTCGTAAACCAATAAATCATCCATTTTATATATGTACTGCGAAGAGACAGAATGTCTCTTGTATGTTCTACAAAAATCGAGAAGACCACTGGCGTTTATCTGGTTTGTTCCAGATGTTTCGAACGTGTATATAAAAGTAGCTGAGCCAATGGATGAATAATTCCGGAATAAGAAGTAGCAGTCGCGCGGAACAGACCAAAGTAGAAATAAATATAAGAAATAAATAAATAGTTCCTTGCGTGGTACGGTGTTATATAAATAGAAGTGATATAAATACGGTAGTGTTACATAAATATTAGCAACAGAAATAAATACCTGTGTTAATTTAAATCGTAGTAGTTTAAGTGTGATACATTAGTTTTATATTTTTATATCGTAAATAATTTTACGTGTATGAATATACAGACTGTTTTAAATAAATGAATTGCACGAGTTGTTCATTGTGAACCTAAAAACGTTACAATTGGTGTCAGAAGTGGGATAAACACTATAAGTGCAAATAAATAAATAAATAAATAAATGGCTACCAAACGTTTGGAAGAATTAAAGGTCTCCGAGTTAAGGGCAGAATTGGAAGAAAGGGACGCAGATACGTCTGAAAAAAAAAACAATTCTCCAGGATCGGCTTCGTGACCTTTTAATAAATGAAGGTGAGGATCTCGAGAAATATTTGTTTCAAGTACAGGCTGATTCAAGCTTAATTTTGGAGACTCTAAAGAGAATTGCAAATAATTTTGAAGCTTTAATAGATGAAGTTGCAAATAATACAAAAGATTTAAAAGATAAAATTGCAAATAATTCAAAACAGTTCGAGACTGATGTGAAGACTCTAAAAGATGAAATTGCAAATGGTTCAAAGCAATTTGAGAATTCTATGGAGACTCTAAAAGATGAAATGGCAAATAATTCAAAACAACTCGAGACTACTTTTAAGGAAGACATTCAAAGGAATTCATCGAGTGGGAGACGGGAATTTTCTGGGGCCATCGAAGCCGTAGAACAGAAAGTTGAGGAGAGCGTGTTCGGAATGGGGGACTAGTTTGGGGTTCAGCTTCAGTTGCCAGCGATGAACGACTTCGGTCCCCATGACACCTCAAGCGGAAGCCTGGAGATCTCCCGAACAGCAAAGGCAAAGATAAAACCTCCCACCTTCGATGGGAAGACGTCATGGATGACGTACCGGAAACAATTCGAAGCCGCTGCAGGAGTAAATGGGTGGACGTCCCCGGAGAAACCTACTGCTCTGATTGTGTCGTTAATAGGAGAGGCCAGTGACATTCTGCAGACCTTACGTCCGGAAGAGGGTCAAGACTACCTTAAATCAATCAAGCGTCTTGAGATGAAGTATGGGCATGCACACCTGGGACAGGTAGTCCGACGATTAGTGAATCAGGGGCAACCTAAGAGAAGAACGCTCCGATGCTGGAATTGAAAATGGAAACGGAAATGGACCATGTGCATAGTAGATGCGGGAAGGAACCCAAGAAAACCATAACGGAGCAGCGAAAAATGAAACGGGTCGATGAGAAGAGGCAATCGTCGACCCAGTATAGTAGAGCCTCAAAATCAATAGCGCGAATTGCATCTCTGCAACACCAAACCGCTGATGCTGTTGCAAGGAGACCACGTCCAGAAGACTGCAGGCATAGCAACCGACTAGAAGAAAAATCGGCCAACACATTGAGAACTACCGTGATTGACGATCAGTGGCAACCTGACAATTTGCGGATCGGTCAAGAAGCTGATGAAGACCTTGGGTTCATTGATGGTTTGGAAAGGTACTGGTCGCGGACCGGCTTGTCAAGAAGTAGCTCCTCGTTCACAGGGACTGGAATCCTACTGGGCTCAATGCGACTCTCTGAAGGTGAAGCGTGTTGTGGAGAACCCAAATGGAGAAGACTACGTCAGCGGACCCAGGCGAAGGTTGGAGGATGCCCACGAGCGAGTACGCCATCACACTCAGGATACCAGCGACAGGACGAAGAATCGTTACGACGTGCAAGACGAGAGAGGTGGTTACCGAGAAGGAGACCTTGTTTGGTTATACAATCCTCAACGTCGCCGAGGCCTGTCCCCAAAGCTCCAACAATACTGGGAGGGACCATGCGAAATACTAGAGCGAATAGATGACATGGTTTATCGCATAAGACTAACACCCCATAGTGAGCCAGGGGTGGTGCGTTTCAACCAATTGGCCCCATACCATGGACGTGACAGCGGTGAAGTGGCGGATGTGCGACAAATTACCGGAAAACCTAGAGAGACAACTTTACTTATGGGAATCCCTTGTTAATTTACGAGGATGTGGACTCGAACAAAATATAAGGAGGCTAGCAATTCCGAGGTTGGGTTGAGGATTAGACCGGTTGGAATGGAGAACCGTAAGAAACATGCTGGAGGTGGTGTTTCGGCATACTGGTATGGAAATAGTCGTATGCAGCTATCGGCCCAGTCAGCCCATTATGCAACCCAAGACGGTGGATTACCATTTCTACAAGACCGCTGGGTGCACCCGTGGGTCCCAGTGTGGATTCCGTCATCCGCCAACGACGGGAACATGGAATAGTGTGTTTCGGGACGAAGCGCAGTTTTAAGAAGGGGGCAATGTAACGAAACCAGTAGACATCCGGGCGACGACAAAAGAAAGGCAAATATTCGGCGCGACTGGTAAACAGTCGTAAACCAATAAATCATCCATTTTATATACGTACTGCGAAGAGACAGAATGTCTCTTGTATGTTCTACAAAAATCGAGAAGACCACTGGTGTGTTCCAGATGTTTCGAACGTGTATATAAAAGTAGCTGAGCCGATGGATGAATAATTCCGGAATAAGAAGTAGCCGTCGCGTGGAACAGACCAAAGTAGAAATAAATATAAGAAATAAATGAATAGTTCCTTGCGTGGTACGGTGTTATATAAATAGAAGTGATATAAATACGGTAGTGTTACATAAATATTAGCAACAGAAATAAATACCTGTGTTAATTTAAATCGTAGTAGTTTAAGTGTGATACATTAGTTTTATATTTTTATATCGTAAATAATTTTACGTGTATGAATATACAGACTGTTTTAAATAAATGAATTGCACGAGTTGTTCATTGTGAACCTAAAAACGTTACAATATCAAATAAAAATTTTCTTCAACATTATTGATGGCGACCACCCTTAAAAGGATACTTCATAATGACTTTTTCTTAATCAATTGTAGAATGTCATTTTCAAGTCAGTAATCAGCAATTTTTTACTATACACTTTATAAAGCTCTTATGTTGGATGTCTTACTTGACTTCAATCAGTGGTTTTTATGAATTCTCAGATTCTAGTAAATTCTATAGACGATTTGATGTATCATTCTTCTATATAATTGAGTCCACATTACGATATTACTTATTAATTGCACAGGAATGCAAATATATATGTATGTATTCTGTCGATTTATCTTCCGTGTACATTTTTTACATACATACGTGCTAATAAGTACACGAAGTCAATCATTAAGTCAAACCTGTTGTGTATTAATATTTACAATGTCCGTAGAGTAATTTATCATTGCATTAAAAATAACAAATACGTAGTAGTGAAATGCGTGTATGCATGTAGTAGAAACAGAAGTACAAATTAAAATGAATAAATTACCTGTGCTGGTGCCGTTAAGCCTGCTGACATAGCGGCCGTCTGTTGGGCTGCTGCCGCGGCGGCTGCCATCGATGCCGCACTTAACGATCCGTAAGCCGCCGAAGGATTGTAATATGATGCCATTGATTGACCCATGCTGCTCGCTGCCATACCTAAAAAATCAGATAAGAGATACCATTTAGAGAAGTTTCATGAATGAATATATTTTGAATAGTTTTAAGTTCAATAAGAACATTAAATTAATTAGCATATTTGTATGGCACATTATATGTATATTCGGAGACAGTGATATAAAGACGAAAAAATACGTAACAATCTTAACCCATGTTTTAATAAATTTGCAAAAAAGTAAATTATTAAAAAAAATATTGTTAGACAGGTAATCCTAATTGTTGTGCGTTTTTTACACTATTTTTATACATATGATGATTAATTGTCATTCTTAGACTAGTAATCTACAACCCTTTCTAATTAAGGCAAAACATTACTGAATGTAAAACATCTTTTTATACCATGCCTTCAAATACTTTCCGCATTAGAGTAGGCTGCTTTTGAAGTTTTTAAGTAATCAATGTTGGTGTACATGCTAATTTTTTGAAAACGTCAAATTATGACAGTTGTCATACTTAAATTCAAGTTATAGACGCCTATTATTATTTACATGACATAACCAAACTATTAAAATTATGCACTGTCACCAACCATTAAAAAAAAGCATGGCCGTCTCTAACGCGGAAAGTATTTGAAGGCACGGTATGCATTTTTCGCATTGTCAAAATATGGAATGCATTTCTATTAAGTTTAAGCCAAGTACTAAATAGAGTAGACAAATTATGAAAATAATTATAAACTGAACTTTTTGTGTTTTAAACAGTAATTTATTCAACAAAAAGAGTTATTAATTTAAAAGCTAATCCACCTTTCTTTATGCTATGTTATCCTTACGGAACTTCATGTCCAGGCAATTTGCTAGTGTTTTTTCTATGATTTTAAATAATAATATACTTCATAGCTAAGAAATTATTAAAGTAATGTATGTCTTTAATTCTTTCGTAAAAAACTCAATAGCGTAAAAATAATGGAGGAAATCAAAATGTCAGGTTGGCTTCAGAAACTACAATCATTTAACTTTTTATTGACAGTTGAACTTTAGTAATTCTCTGTGTTATTATGTTTATAACTTACGTCTTCGAAAACGTGTTCATGATTTACTTGAGTGGATGTCCAAAACTCAAATAGTTGAAATATTCGAAAATCAACGTATTTTATGTAGGACCACTTATCGTGCAATAGCTGGTAGTGAGCAGGATATTAAGTGAGGAAAAGTAAATGAAAATTAAAGAAAACTATAGTTTTTATACCTACTAATAATATGGAAGACTGTCCAAACAACGTAATAAGCAGAGGCCCAGTATATATACATATATATGCAAGAAAAAGAAAAGTATCGGGTAAATTCCGCTGTAGAACAACCGTAGACATGTGTTTCTGACTCATTGGTCGCCGTCAGTATGTTGTAACCAAGGAATAAAGTGGGATATCCTTGGAGGTGTAAGCTACACGGAAGACCATCAGGTGACAGACCGCCATTTGTAACTTCAGTTAGAAGAACCTCAGTTTTGAGGATTGACATCCAACCTCGCCACGAGGAAGACAATGTCAACCTGCGTGCCATCCGAGACCCAGGAAAGATAAATCATAGAAAAAGGAATTATCACGGAAACATAAAATACAAGAAAAAGACCGAAGCTACAAATGGCGGTCTGTTAGCTGATGGTCTTCCGTGTAGCTTACATTTCCAAGGTTATCCCACCCTATTCCTTGGCTATACCGTACCGACGACGACCAATGAATCAGAAACACGTGTCTACGGTTGCTCTACAGCGGAATTTACCCGATATTTTTCGTTTTCTTGTATTTTATGTATCCGCGATAATTCATTTTTCTATGATTTATATATATATATATATTTATGGTATTGATGATACCTTGTAAGCTATTATGAACACATAATAACATAAAAAAATAAATTTTAAAGGTAAGTTTCAAAAGCTTAGATGTGATACGTTTCTGTATTTAATTAAAATTTGTATTTATTCTTTACGGTTTTACTGATGAAGACAATAAAATATTGTCGAAACATACATTGACGTTTCGACTATATATTTAGTCTTCTTCTAAAATTACAAATTAAAATACATGTAAATTACAGATGCATGCTTCGAATTGTTATTAAAATTGTAAAAAGTGGACAAAAACAATTAAAAAACATACCAACGCTCTTGAAAACAGTTTATAAGTATCTTACCATGTTTTGTTTTTTTCTAAATTGCGGGAATACGAAATATAAAACAAATTAGATAACATTGTAGTTTGTTTGTTATCAAACGTTTCTGTGGTTCATATATTCTAAATCTATTTTATTTTACGGCGGCTTTTTTGTGTCACTGTGTATTTTTATGTTGTGTATAAGAAAATTGATTATTACAGATATGTGAATTTGTTTTAAAGTGTATGTATTGGGGTTGAGGGTTCTTTCAATAAAGTAACAAATTATTGGAAAATGGGTAATAGAACTTAGACAATCCATCTCACTCCTATCATTTACCGTGTTATGATGTATTATTAAATGTTTTATATTTTATATTCCCGCAATAGTAAGTTTCATTACGTGGATGTAGTTGTGGCGCATGCGCGAGGACGCCATGACACTTTCGGACCAACTTTGTTTGTTTACATTAGAGTTGTCATGTCGCTCCTATTGTAATTGCCTTGATAACAACGCAGATACCAGTGAAGTGCTTTAAATTTGGTTTTAAATTGTTCAGAAATGAATTCCAGTTCGGACACAAAGGAAAATAGAAGACCTGGAGCTAATAAGCACTGCGTTTTCGGTGATTGTAACAGCGACAGTAGACCAGGCAGACCTGGTTACACTGCCCAATTACGATTTATATCGTTTCCAAAGCCGTGTCTAACATTTCGAAAAATGGATAATGTTGATGTTAAAACTGAACGCGATCATTTGAAGGTGTGTGCAACATGCCGAACTTGCGATAACTGGATGAAAGCATGCAAAAGATCAGATCCAAAGTGGAAACGTATCGGAACCATAACAAAGGATAGTTACATTTGTGAAAATCATTTACAACATGTCTGTACGGTACCTACAGAATTCTGTATGATTTTAACAAAAGTTTCAGACTGGTGTTTTCAACGTACTTTTTATCTTTCACGTTGTAACTTGGTTAACAGGAATATAATCATTTGCAAGGTAAGTGAAGTATATTGCATTAAAGCTTATGAAATTCTCTTTATAATAATATGTAACAAATTGCTTACAATAATCACATATCAATGATAATCATTTATTTAATGCAACATGTGCTTTGAGGCAAGTTGTCACAATTTGTTAGGGGCAGGTTGTCACATGTGACAATTTACCAGATGTAAAAACTGGTCTCACGAAAAATGCACGGACGGCAATTCTTATTATATTTGTCATAACTGCGATTCTGATGATGATATTTAACTTTGTTTTTACAATTTTTTGTTAAGTAGATACATATTTAAATTTTTTCTTCACATATTTTTATTATTGTTAAATGTTAAATTCTTACTTCATGTATTTATTAAGATAATAAAATCGTAAACAAAATTTTTTTAAAAATTAAAATATTTTATTCTGGTGTCTTATGTACTTAAATGTAGGTGACAACTTACCCCATACCATGGGACAACATTCCCCGTCTTGGGGTATATTGTCACATTGCACACGCTGGCAAAGAAAATTACAAAAAAATTATCAAACGTCATTACTAAAGTTTAATCTTTGTGGTATACTTTCACCACATGTACAGGTACATATGCTGATACTTGGTTATACTTGAAAGCAAATAATAACCAAAATTCTATCAAATATTCAAATTTTGTGACATTTAGCCCCGTGCTCCCCTATGCCAATTGTCAGTTTTAAACTATTTCAGTTACACCTACACCTGTACACATTAGCCACTTACCTCTCTACAAGATGCATTTTTAAAGCGCTTTTTGGTACATTCTCGCCTCTGCATTTCAAAAATCTTCGTAATTGTAGAACGCTGTGTTGATTCACATCTTTGTATTTTAACGTCGCTCCAGGTACATCTTCCGGATTTAACTTCACTTTCTTATGTGGAATATCGCTAGGGGCCGACATGACTTGTAATAGGGCAGATTTATCGTTTTACCTTTTTATTTGAACAAAATAAAACATTAAAACTATACGAGGCGCACAGTCCTTGGTCCGAACAACAAAAATCAGCTGTTCACTGGAATTGGGGTCACGCATGCGCACAAATGAAATGAACAGCTCTATTTAGAAAAAACAAAACATGAGTATCTTATTATAAACTGTTTTCAAGAGCGTTGGTATGATTTTTATTTGTTTTTGTCCATTTTTTACAGCTTTAATAATAGTACGAAGCATGCATCTGTAATTTACATGTATTTTAATTTGTAATTTTTGAAGAAGACTAAATATATAGTCGAAATGTCAATGTAGTTTGTTTTAATTCATAAATAATATTTATCATGAAAGGGCCGCTACACCAAGAAACCAACTTAAAGAAATATATATATATATATAAAATTAAACAATGTAATTATTGTTATTATTATTATTATTATTATATAAGAAAAAAATGAAGTGTGGCCACCACACTACTTTCTAATACGTATGTGCGTTCCGAAATGTGTATACAGAGGTTGTTCAAAACCACTTTTTCGGTATCAGTGGACTTCAAAACGTGGACATATGCAAAAATCTCGAGGTCGAAAATTTTCATCTTCACAATAATTCCATATACTACATATAAGAAAGTAAAAAGCCAAATTTGCCAACAAAGTTTTAGTTTGATGCGCGATTTCCATTGCAGTATTTCTAGGATGTAAGTGGAAAGAGTAAGTCTAATTATTACCCATGACAATGAAAAAGATTGAGAAAGCAGTTGTTAAACTTTTCACGATCTGAATGTTTAATATGTAATTGATTTTGGAAAAACTAAAATAATATATTTTAAATCAAATATGTTATTAACAATTAATCATAAACTATTGGATGTACTATAGACAGATTTCCACCAAATTACCTTTGCTTGCTGTATGCCCGAACTTTCAAAATTTTAGTTACATTTTCTACAGAAATTTCTATGACAGTCCTATGACAAATTTCATATGGGCTACGTTGTTAGGAGCCGTGGCAAGATCAAACTTTGGATTCACAAGTAGATACATTTGGTTCATTATAAATATATGGAGTGAGCTTATAAAGTTGAACGTCGATTCAATCACAGTCGTTACAGGATTTGATTTAATAGACATCACAGAAGATTTTTTTCTGCTTGGTTTCGCAGAACTTGAGTACTTATTTTTCACACGTATTCCTATTATAATAATAAAATTGGCTTTAAAATTATTAAGATAGAAATTAATATAAAAATTCAAGCTATCATAGATAATATTAAATTATTATTATTATTATAGAAGTTTTCTTCAAATTGCTAGCCAATGTTTCCAAATGTACGCACACGGGAGTAGGATTATGGATCTAACCGCGAATAAATTATCATTCTAAAATTATTTTTTCAGATAGGTACATTCACGCCTTTATAATGCGAGAATAGTTCAAAAAATTTCCTGAATTTAAATTAAATGCGTATGTTGGTCCTGATCTCATTCAACAATCTGTAGCAAAGCCTATAGATTCCATATTTATTGCTATATGCATCTCTGTTTCCACAATTCTAGCTCACACTAGATGTCCGCTCGTAAAACCGACTTGAAAACAGGACAAGAATGTAAGTGTAACAAAGACAACTGCTTTTTGTTAGTTTGGATTGGATATCTATTCAACAGATTCTAGAGAAATTAGGAATATTATTTTCTATAGTAATAATAATTTGTGTAATACATACGTCATACATGTAGAAGCACATCAATAATCACTCATGATTTAAGGTTTATCTACAGGTAATGGTTTCGTCATGTTTTTTTTTCTATAATTTATTGATAACATTGTTTTATTTGTAATGTTAGATCATTTTTTTGAATTTACAGCAGCTGAAAACGTATCTAATGTTCAGATAAATATGAATTCTCATCCTCATAAGTCAAGTGCAGCAAACTGCAAAGATGATTGTTGTCTGCATTTAGAGTCTCTCAATGCAAATCACTGATTTCCGAAACCTACGTTTTCATTAACAGACTGTATAGCATAGACTTCCGCTGTGTATATTTAGATACGTAGAAATTTAAAATAAAATGTATAAAATGCTTGTTCCGTAATATATTTTAGTGAGTGTTCTAGGTAAGCCAGTCTTTCTGGAACGTAGACGTTAAGTACTGCATACCCATGCACTATATAATAAAGAGTAAATATTTTTAGAAACGTCATCTGCTGAGCTGGTCAATGATGAGGTAGGTATATGACTGTTAATTGCATGGTAAATAGGGTAAGTTTTGTGGTCATTGTCTCTTATACATGCGATACGTTATTTTACATAAATTTGTGAAGATTTAAAAATTTCCGGAGAATTAATGTTTTTTCTTATGAGATACGTATATAATTAAAAATAATGTCAACATCGTAGTGTAACTTTTAAGCGGCAGAGTGAAAACACTGTCTTTAACATACTTACACATTTCATAAAGTTGTTCAGCTATAAAAATTTATGACAATTGTAAAACCCAGCACCCATAAAGATTTTCTATGTCCTCAATCGAAAAGTGAGAAACAGAGTGTTTTCTTTATCAGGAACACCATACAATATGGAAGTTTATAAGTACGAACATATAACACATTTTAATATAATAGATATTTGATACTAATTATATCTGAATTGTCGTTGAAATATCGCCGTAAACAAATATTGAACAAATTTACCGATATATTGCTTCTACATTCTCAGGACGACCAGCACTGTCTTTAAATGTAAATCAATTGCATGATTTATTGCAGATTTCAGTTGAATGACTCCTTTAGAAGCATTTCTAAAGATATACGAGTATGTATAAGTAATTTCTGGATTTAGTGTGTGAACATTAAATGTGATTTAATTACTACTAACTTGTCATACTATAAAACCTCTTCCTTCCACTTAAATTTCTTCGATTTTTTGTTCTTAATGTTATCTCGTTTTTCTTTATAACTTAAATGCCTCCTAAGTTAGATGATATACACTTAAAACAGGTCCCGTATGGTCAGCGATACACAGTCTTATTTTCCTACAGAGTTGATTGAAGTAGTTAGTTGTCTATCTTCAATAATGACGTGTTTCTTTCATATAAACTTAAAGGTTCTTATATTTTATTATGGATATTTTTTTCCGAACAAATAAAAATGTCTTCATACATTATCATATTGGTAGTAGGACTAGTTTGAACATACCATTGGATTTAAAAAAATACGTCAGCAAGTCAGTAACTCTCAGACATATGTATAGCTGTCCATATGCAAAAAGAAATAAGCTGAAACACTATAAAACGAAGATCGTGCGATTTAAACGTGTGTTGTATTATAGAGTAGAGTAACAATAATGGTTTCTCTGCGCAAATCGCAGAATAGACAATTGTTTAACAATTCATTTCTCCCTCTCAAATTCGGAACTTCTACTTTTGTATTTATTAACGATCTAGTGGAATCGATTTCTTGTGTTGACTAATGCTCATGACTTAAAAATTTATCATTGTCTTGATAGTCTAACTGATGCACCCATCTTGCGAAGTAATTATTTTAGAAAGTTGGAAGTAATTGACTTCAATTATTATGTTGATATTTGATCATTAATTATCCAACGTGAATCACATAAATAGTGCACCCACATATGTGCTCCTGCTATACTAGAATTCATTTTGAGAAACTCGATGATATTCGTTCTGTAACTATACCTCTACTATGCGATTGTGTTCAGTAATGCTGCTATAGTATGGTATTTAGTTTATATTTTTCATAAATTAAAATTGTAGAGTATTCAGAGGTGCTAAAGTGATCAGATTCATCTCAAGTTAAGGTTTGGTAGACTATATTTTAATGATTTATATTATATTTATGTTAGTAAATAAAATGAAACAAACAGATTTTCAACGTTTACGTATGTCCAGAATAATTGGGTTCATTTGTAAATAAAATTTCTTACTGCGGAGAGATTGCAGCACACTTTTGGCATCAGACATGATTCCTAATTTCCTGGTTTTTAGATTAGCGCCGTATCGCAGTGCTTCAAGGATTGCAATCGCTTCAGCTGTGAATATTGATGCCTCCCCGTCAAGTTTGTACATTCTCGAGATGTTGTTCTGCGTGTCAAAAAGAGCGCATCCACATCCGTCATTCGTTTTGGATGCGTCAGTAAATATTGTCACAGTGTCCTTGATGCTTTCCATTATAGATTGAAATATTTTCATATCATGTACAGAATGTCCAATATATGAGGGGATTGTGATGGAGTCTGAATGAATGTACGTTAGGATATTGTCAATTATGTTGTGGAGGGGAAGGTATAATCGAAAGTCAAATTCCGAAGTGGATCGTAGATTTTCAGAAAGGATAGAAGACTTCGTTTTCTTCCAATATCTGTAGGTTAAGTCTAGTATCGAAAGGTGATTCATTACTTTTAGGATGGACTTCTCAACCTTTTGCTTTAGCGAAATGATATATTTCCTTGCTAAGTATTGTCTACGTAGTTGCAAAGGCGGTTCTTGGACCTCTATCTGGAGTGCAGGAATAGGAGTTGACTTCATAGCTCCAACACATAGACGGAGAGCTTTATTTTGAATATTGTCCATTCTTTTTAAATTTTTATTGCTTGTATTTGCGTATAAAGTGCAGCCATAGTCGAGAGTGGATCGTATGAATGCTTTGTAGATGTTCATTAACATTATATAATCTGCACCCCATCTAATTCTAGATATCATTTTCATTAAATTAAGTGTTTTCTCACATTTTGATGTGAGTTCATTAATGTGTTTTTTCGATACCAATTTCTTATCTATGTGTAGCCCAAGGTATTTTACACCCTCTTGAACTGGGAAGGTGGTTTTATTGATTTGGATTTGTGCTAACTGGATACTATGACTTCGCGACAAAAACATTATTTTTGTTTTTTTTTGAGACAATTCCAAAGAGATTTCTAATAACCACCTCTCAAGTTTTTGCATGCACAATGTTAATTGACTTATTACTGTTTCCACATTTTTGTTGCTCAAAAAAAACACATATGTCATCAGCGTATTGTATCACATTGATGTGGGCGTCCATCTCATAATGTAGGTCGCGAGTGTAAATATTAAATAAAATTGGACTCAAACAAGAGCCCTGCAATAAGCCTTGGTTTGATATTCTGGGGCCTCTCAGTTGATTTTCCGTCGTTCGTACAAAGAGTTTTGCATTCCTAAATAAGTTGGAAATATTTCTTGCAGCGCGTCCCAGTAATCCAATACTTCTAAGTTTTCTATCCATTCTATTTATATTGACGCAACCATATGCGTTTTCAATGTCTAAAAAGATGCAGCACATTGGTCTTTTTAGTCATACTAATTTGTGCTTCTAATATTAATTTTGTCAGGGTGTCTGTGGTGCTTTTAGATTTTCTGTACCCATACTGATTAATTGGTAGAATATCCATGCTTTGTAACCACCATTCCAGTCTGTTCTTTATCAAGGTTTCGTATAACTTCGTAATACATGAAGTCAATGCAATTGGCCGATATGATTCTATGTTTTTTGGGGTCTTACCAGGTTTTAAGATGGGGAATATTTCTATATTCTTAAGAGTATCTACTGTTTCTCCGTTTAGCCACGTGTAATTATAAATTTGAAGCAAAATTTTCTTAATACTGAGCGGCAAATATTTTAATAACGGGTAGCTAATATCATCGAGACCTGGCGATGTATTGTTAGTATCTTTCAATATTAAATTTAGTTCATTTATTATAAACGGTCTTAAAAATGAAATGATCATCTTCATGTTCGTTACAGTCTGGAACATCTTTAGCTACATGGTCTGGTGTTAAGTTACGAAGGAAAAGTTCAAGTGATTGTTCCTGAATTTTATGGTGATTTGTTTGCGGTTTGTTGATTGATTTGATTTTCTTCCAAAACTCCTTGATTGGCATTTGGCAATTTAGATTATCACATAAACCTCTCCAGCTTTCTTTTTTCTTTTTCTTAAGGACTTAATACAACTATTTGTGCAGGCAGTATACTTGTTGAAGATTAATTTTACAGGATTAAAATATTGGCCTGTCTCTATCTAACAATGTGGGGATACAATAACAACACCTCAGTGTTTATTCTGTCTACAATAAAATCTATATATATATATATATTCGACAACCAATAGAGTGATAACAAGAAAAAACAGTCTAAAATAAAAGTTTCGTGAAACTGCAAATATTGAGAGCTTATGGTAATTAAATTATTAAAAGTCTTGCTTATAAAAAAGATGCATATAGATTTGGTTAATTTTATATAGGATATATATATACATACATGTATATATAATATTTTGATGAGTTTTATTATAATATAATTTTATTATATATAATTATGTTTCGTTCATGCATAAACTATATTTCGTAATATTTTTTTGAAAGTTGTATATATAATATACTAGTTTTAAAATTCTTGTAACTTCCAATGCAGTATAGTTTAGTATTAAGTCTTTTTTATATTGGTCAAGATCTTCTCCCAATATCGAACGTAAGAAACTAATTAAAATGACATGCTGTAATTACTGTAACATTTTTAATAACTTATTGCGTCAGGTTGGTAATAATGGAGCCGTTCTATCCGATAATTAAAAGTTCCGGGATAAATTGAATAGCAATCACCTCCTTGATTGATGGATATAAATAGTTAATTGTGCATAAATAAATGCAAAAATTACAAATTTTAATTAAAATAACAATTACCAAGCAACAAATTGTACACTGCGAACGTCTATTTAACGTACATTCATGTTTATCTTGCAACTACAAGAAGGTAAATTTAATATTAAATGTGATAGGTACCTCTTTATATCTTTACTTAATTAACACAGTGTTTCTTTTGTTCACGTTTTTTTCCCATTCATTTTTATTTCTTTTTCATTTGAATAAAGGCTTTAACAGACATGCATGCTAGTTTTCTTTTTCTACATTAATTATACCTCATTTATTAATTATGACTATATCTGAATGGAGTTGTAGTGTAAGGTAGTACTTTTAGTTTGACTTACCTTCTGTTTCGTAACGTGAACGTGAATAGTGCTGTACAGCGTTAGCGTTGAAGAGGAAACGTCATTTTAGATTTTTGTTGTTGATGGATGGTAAATTGAAGCACTTAGGTAGTGTTCTTTTCTGCAGTTCGTATGTGTACACGTATTGCATAAAAAGAATCACTACAAGTATGCATCTACATACATCGTAAATGAAGCGCAGTATACATTTATTCTTTTTCGCGTGCAACTAAAAATGTAATGTAATTCTGCATAATGTCCTCAAGTCATTTTTGTATTATAATTTAAATATATTCACTTCCACGTAGGCACCTTACATTTCAGCTAATACAAATATTTATTATAAAATCGTATATGTAATACCAGGGCAAGTCAAATTAAGCGAGTCCTTTACGGACTATAAATTTGATCACAAAAATTAACTTGCGGTATCAATGTCGATTTGCACAAGGTAGTATTAGTATCTAGATCGAGATCGCTCTGTGAAGGTAAATCAAACACAAAGTGTCGTGAATTTTAATATTAATTTATTTAATTAATATTTAGTATTTTTGAGGATTTAAATTTAGGGATGTTATAATGCAAGTCTAATAAAGTTTCATTTAATAGGCACATGTTTGACTTAGATGATCGAGTCTGCTAGAAATATGTATTTGATTGTCATCTGCGTAACAGTGATACATGGAATGTGGAACCTTCAATGTAGGTCTAAAAAATGAAAGTCTACCATCATACCTCACAGCCCGCCAACTGTTCCATAAACAACTCCGTATTAATTTAACAGCAGAATCACCAGAAATCCGCAATTGTAAAGTAGAGCTAAGCACATCATGACTGACAGCGTCAATACCTCTGCTGAAGTCCTATAATACGAGACTCGTGACCGAAATGCTATCCAATGTATTTAATATATCATCCGCCATGATGCCGCCGAAATTCCGATGAAATGGCAGAACATTATTTACCACTAAAAATCACTTGAGATCCAATAATTTTCTCTAAAATTTTAGAGCACGTATTTTATTGTATGTGTATTCAAGCATATGTCGTTAATATTGGACAGGCGCAGTGTCTATAATAACTATCTGTACATTTAATATCGGACAGTCTCCTAGAATAATAACTTTAACATCTTACTTGTTTCTGTCTCCACATTCGCAAAGAGGCTGAAAGCTAGTATTATTACTTCTATTTAAGACATAAAAACTGGACGTAAATACATTTACAAGAAATAATGGAAATCGTATTTGGCATAGATACATATTTCGAATCATTTTCCTTGTTTTGTTAACGGTGTTGACGATAATAATAATAAATAAGATTAACATAGACCTAGAAATAATCTAGCAAATATGGAGTTCCACCAGAAACTGAAAATAATGGCATTAGCAAGAAACTAATATCTTTGTCAGAGGTATATGTCTCTCAGAGGTATATGTCTTTCACTTTATCTTCAATTTCGATAAATCTTCTGTACAAAGCTGTATCAAATTTATCATAAGAAAAAATATACTGATTCCAGACTATCATAATAACAAATTTATCTTTTAATTTTGAATTGATACTGAATTATCTAGTTCTTGTAGTAGAAATCTCGCTATAAACTATCTTATAACAATATAAAAACATGTTATTTTTAATATAAATAATTTTCTTCACATTACATGGAAACACCTTAAATAAATATGAAAAAAGAAATTGTTTGTTAAATTTATTTTGTTGACAACATAATATTGCTTATAGGCTTAATAGTATTTTCTTCTTTTCTTCTTTGTTTTACTTTCGTATATAAATACTATATATATATATATATATATATATATATATATATATATATATATATATATATATAATATTATGAAAACCACACATGGTTTGTATTCTTGACTACAAACAATGAGCATGAACACTGTTTTATATTAGGTTAAAATTTTGTTTGTTGACATAAGGCATAAACAAATAACACAAAAAAATGGGTACGTGTTAAAAGGGAAGTGTTTTTTGTCATCCAGGATGACAAAATAAATAGTCAAGGGGTCTTATATATAATTAGTGGAAATATGTTAATAAAGAATCAAACACACTTGTGGACAGAATGGACACAATAATCGTTATTCAGGTAGTGGTAAGACTTTCTGTTACACGGTAGCTGCTAACCTAAAAACGATATATTGGTTTGTTTCATAAATGCTTTCGGAGAAAAGGAAATTGTTTAGTAATCTTTACGCATTTACACTGTCTATGGTAGTAGTAACATGGAATACATTAATTCTATTATAAATTATTTAATGTTTTGCCTATTCTAGAAGCTTTGCTAAAAAGAAAAAGGATAATCACTCAATACTAAACATCAAAACACGAAAAATACACGTATAGTACTTTCTAAATGTACGAACTAAAGGTTATTTTTCATCAGAGAGAATTGGTTTATTACTTTTATTTCAAATAACGTGTACGGTGTATAAATATAATGTGCGGCGAGTATACATATAATGAATTTGGTTTTTGGTTTTGAAGTTTCCATAATTTCTATCGAAAATATATTACGTTGTACCTATAAAACGCAAAATAAATTGTTATTAAAGAAGTACCAGCAATGCAGCAAACAATATTGGTTTAGACAAAACTACGAGCAACAAACAGATGCTTATATAAATATTACAGTGATTAGGATCTATAGTGTGCATTTAAGTTTTATTATACAGATAGTTTATGGACAAAATAAATATTATTATTATTGCTTAAATTTAACTAACCACATTTAATTAACTTGTTTAATTGAGTTTTAAGTGCAGTAATTACAGAGAAAAAAATCATTTGATTCTGCAATTCCAAAGCTTATACTATGAAATTCTGTCATTCAAAAGAAAAAATGTGATTCCACCAATTAAAAAATGGACTTCTGGGTTAAGACCAGGAGATATACAGGGTGTCCAGTCCATGCGAGGACGGAAGATTACGGCTTTATTATTAAAGTTAAAGAAAAGTGTTTTAGACAAAAGTTCTAGCCACTCCTAAAATACACATTCTAAAATTATTTTCAACTATACAGAGTGTTCCGTAAGTGAGTGACGATACAAACTTGTGTTTTTTTAAATGGAACACCCCATATATTTTGGCATATTTAGATGCTACTCTTAAAAAGAAGGACACGGATATAAACATGTGTAGGGGTATCTCTTATCGTTGTAGCTATATTCGCAATTTTGTGTCTCAACATGTCCAACTTTGTGGAGACTGCGAGACGAAACCTGAAAGAATTTTTGAGATCTGTATAGGCAAGAAGTTTTCCACTTTCGTCAAGTTTAATAATCTATAATCAATTTATTTATTTTTAATTAAATGAATTTGCAGGAATAACAAACGCAAAATTAACATTTACGCTTTTTTTTTTAATAGAACACCCTGTATATTTTTCTTCTAAAGTACAGTATTTTTTATAAGCTTTTTAATGATACCATATTTCCCCTATTCACACTTAGTATTTTATATCTTATTAACTCTTACTGTTAATAGATTCTAAATTTAAACGAAAAAAAAAGAATATAAGTTGCTGTCAGCTTTAATTATTAATAACAACAAATTACTACAACATATTGAAAAACAAAAAATAATATTTATTATATTAATGCAAAATCTTAAATAAATAAATAAAATGCAAAAGTATAACATATTTATAGCAGATGCTCAAAAATTCCACCGTCTTGTTGAATGCACAATTCGAGGCGGCGGCGAAAATTGTTTTTAACATCAGTAAGCGTTTGCTGTCCAATGTTTTCAAAAATGGCCATTATACGTTGTTTCATGTCATTAGGTGTGGTTGGAATGTGTCGATAAACATGTTCTTTAACATGTCCCAAAAGAAAAAAATCAATAGGGGTCAAATCAGGAGAATTTGAAGGCCAAGCTGTAGGACCCTCCCGACCAATCCATCGTTCTTCATACCAGTTATTCAAAAAAAAATTTACACTTCTATGAAAATGTGGTGGAGCTCCATCATGTTGATACCACATTATTCTTCGTGTATGGAGATCGACATTTTCCAATAAATTAGGTAACTGATCTCTTAAAAAAATTTCGTATATGGTTCCTGTTACCGTTCTTTCAAAGAAATAAGGACCAACAACTTGTAAATTAATTATGCCACCCCATACATTAATTGACCATTGATGTTGAAAGTCAATTTGTCTGACCCAATGGGGATTTTATGTTGCATAATAATGCATATTATGTCTATTAACTAAACCGGTACTTTTGAAAGTAGCTTCGTCACTAAACAAAATCGAAGATTGAAAATTCGACTCCAAATTCATTTTGTTTAACATAATGTTGCAAAATCTTAAAGGATTTACAAAATCTTTTCCACGAAGGTCCTGATGTAATGACATATGGTAGGGATGGTACTTATTTTTCTTTATGATGCAATTGATAGTACTCCTGCTTATTCCAGTCTGGATATTCAAATTTCGTGTACTTACTTGAGGATTTTCTTCCAACGATAGCAAAATATTTAATTCATTTTCCTCATTAGTAACCCTTCGATTTTTAATCTCCTTTTTGGAATAACCAATATTTCCAGATGCTTCAAAACGCTCTTTTAATTTTTGAAATGCTTCGATTCTAGGAGGTCTTGCATTTGGATAACGTTGACAGTAAATCCTATTGGCTAATAAACAGTCTCTTTCGCTCTCACTCAAATGCGTAAATCATATTTACCATTTCATCTTTCGAGAAATTCATCGTAAAAGTAAATAGAATTATCAGCGTTATTTTGTAAATACAACGTAACTAATGACAGATATAAAATTCAGATATTATTTTAATTAAAAATTCACAGGTGACTACGATTTTTTTCGTTTAAATTTAGAATCTATTAATAATAAGAGTTAATAAGTTATAAAATACTAAGTGTGGATAGGGAAAACATGGTATCATTAAAAAGCTTATAAAAAATACTGTACTTTAGAAGAAAAATATACAGGGTATTCTATTTAAAAAAAAAGCGTAAATGTTAATTTTGCGTTTGTTATTCTTGCAAATTCATTTATTTAAAAATAAATAAATTGATTATAGATTATTAAACTTGACGAAAGTGGAAAACTTCTTGCCTATACAGATCTCAAAAATTCTTTCTGGTTTCGTCTCGGAGTCTCCACAAAGTTGGACATGTTGAGACACAAAATTGCGAATAAAGCTACACCGGTAAGAGTTACCCCTACACATGTTTATATCCATGTCCTTCTTTTTAAGAGTAGCATCTAAATATGGCAAAATATATGGGGTGTTCCATTTAAAAAAAACACAAGTTTGTATCGCCACTCACTTGTGCAACACTCTGTATAGTTGAAAATAATTTTAGAATGTGTATTTTAGGAGTGGCTACAACTTTTGTCTAAAACACTTTTCTTTAACTTTAATAATAAAGCCGTAATCTTCCGTCCTCGCATGGTCTGGACACCCTGTATAGTTAATTGAAAGGATACTTAATAATAATATAATAGAAGACATAAAAAAAAGAAACAAAGAAAAAACTTAAATGTTTAGTGCACAGGCGACGAAAATATAATAAAGCAAATCATGCAATTGAAGATCATGGGAAGGAGAAAACAGGTTAGATTTAGCAAAAGTTGATAAAACGGTATAAAAAAGATATGGCAGAGAAAGAACTAGAGGAACGCCTTTAGAAGCATAGAAAAGGAAGTCGAATGAGTTTAAAAGACTAAGAACGGTGTAGACTGATATATACTCGTACGTACACCAAGTAAATTTTTTTTAGAAGTATTGGTTTCTTTACAATTCGAGTACTTTGGGAATAAAAATTGAAGGTCAATAAACTAGTTAATACATTACGAAAGTTGGTCACTAGAAAACAGTGCAGATACTGTCATAAGCAAATTTGATTCAGAAACATAATTTTGACAGAAACACAAAAGCGCCGAAAAGAGTCTTTTTGCACGGCCTATATTAAATGTTGTCAGAATTGAATGATAATACTTTGTAAATAAAATCAGGAGCGTTAAGTATAGTTTTCAATTATAAATTTCCCCGACTAGGTATCTTCCCAAGCATTAAAGTTCTAGCTTCTGCTATCATTTGTATAGTGTAGACAAAAATTATTAATGAAAAATAAAAACATTGAGCTGGCTAATAAAAGGGTATTGTCAGTTTTGTACATATCCTATTACTATTCGGTTCCTGGATTAGTTATCATATTAAAATATAGTCTAATCCTCTCCCGAAGAAATGCACTTTGCAATGGTGGCTGATTTATACAAATCGATGGAATAGTTAACGGCTATATTCATTAAAATTCAGAAGTTGTGCATTAATTTCAAAATTATTTTCAAAATCAGAATCAATGTATAAATCAAAATTGTGTATGATGGTCCTTCATGCAAATCACTAATATATAATACACAGAGTTCTTTGAAACCTTTAGTAATAAGTAATGTATTTATTTATATTAAACAGTGAAGTGCCTTCTAATAAAGAATAGCGTATAATTCACTTATCATAATCTTTCGAAAAGTTAAAAAGAGTTTTTAATTATATTGATAAGGGTTAAGAATACATAAAGACTCACTAAATCTGACTATTACACAGTAATGATCTATTTTAAAGTAAAATCTTATTAATAACAAAGAGCAATAGGGTCTTGTTAACAACCCATTTCTTTATACACTCCAAATCAATCGATCAATAATAATCAAACCTAATAATCTAAACAACCAAAAAAAGATATTAATCACATCAATTACCGTGGCAGATAATAATGAATGATAGTCCCGAAAATTCCCGTCGTATTCTTCTTCAATGTATCTATACGACCAATACAAGAATAAAGTCATCATTTTTAACTCATGCGTAATCATACATTCGAAATATAAAATTATACGTACACATCTGTCACTTACAAGCATTTCTGTCTTCACTGTTGCTGCAATGTTATAAATCACTATGTATACCAATCTAACCTGTCAAATCTCTCGGTTAAATGAGATATGATTGACACCTAAATGCGCCGTCTCATATGGCATACCTAGAGTATAAGATATGCGTGCCGTGTTAAAGAGGGAAAACGGTATTGAGAACCTGGGATGCTTGCTGGTGATGTAAGGCCACCCTTTACTCTTCAGTCGTTTCTTCTTCGATGCATGTTCGTCGTAAAGGTGTGGAATGTCTGAAGATATTAATAGCCCCACTCTCTTGACAGTAATTTTATCGTTTAGCGAACATATGAAAATTGCTCCGGGTTCTCTTGACTTCAATATTGTCAACAGCGTTCCAAACCAGACTCTGTTGTTTCATCATGTCTTTTTTTTTGTCTTATATGCCGGTAATTTTATTATACCTCGACGCCTAAGAGTATTATTGTTTATGTCGCATTTACGACTAAAAACATTTTTACAAAATTTCATCTTATTTTTCGTAATTTAATTGAAAGTATTTCTACATAATCATAATAAACCTAGATCGTGGCCTTAAATGGCGCAATGATTCATTTTGTTTAAATTATTAAGAGAAAGAATATATTTACTGTTCGAAAGATAATATAAATACGTATAAAACCCTCCATTAACCTTCATATAATGTTTGTATTTAATAATGTTTAATACAGCACTCGTTGAATAAGAAATATAAATATTTAAACTACATTATGATGACAAAGAAATATATACAGGTGTCCAGAAACTCTCCTGACAAACGAAGACCGGAGATTCCTCAGATAATTTTAAGACAATTTAACCCAATTCACCCTAGTCGGAAAATGCTTCCTAAGGTCATAGGCATCCGTTTTGGGTAGGTAAACGGTTATTTTAACGCATAACTTTCTTGTCTTGAACTTTTAAGCATTTGTGACACTAGATTATTAAATTTTCAAGTATTCTAGTACTAAAAGGTACTCTTACTTTAAGTCGGTAGGATACACCGTTTTCTAGAAAAATCGATTTGAAAATTTTTCGTTTTTTCGTCATTAAAATTCAATTTATTATTTTTTGCACTAGTTCGCTCTGAACTGCCAACAGAAATAAAACCTACGTTTTTAATTGTCAAATTGTTGTCAGTTCGCGAAGTTGAAATGACGAAAGATGAAATGACGAAAAAACGAAAAATTTTCAAATCGATTTTTCTAGAAAACGGTGTATCCTATTTAATAATCTATTGTCACAAATGCTTAAAAGTTAAAGACAAAAAAGTTATGCCTTAAAATAACCGTTAACCTACCCAAAACGGACGCCTATGACCGGTACTAGAAATTCGCAATTGATGGAATCGATTCATCTCTGGAGGATAAATAAGCATACCAGTTTTTGTTTTTCTAAATAGAAGCGTTCGGGAGATATTAAAAAAAAAACTAATTACAAGGCGCCATCTTCAAAGAGCTCTAGCTCTCTTAGGAAGCATTTTCGGACTAGGGTGAATTGGGTTAAATTGTCTTAGAATTATCTGAGGAATCTCCGGTCTTTGTTTGTCAGGAGAGTTTCTGGACACCCTGTAGAGAATTTCCGAGTAAAGGTATAGACTGTCAAGTTTATACCATATCTGAATATTTATATATTACTTAAATTAATCATTATTATGTAATGTTGTTGTATTTATATGAACACGCTGTTATTAATTTGTTATTACAATAGAAAAATGCTGATTTTATAAAGAATATATAATTTTTAACCGGAAATAATATATACGTAACAACAAACATGTAATTAATAGTCTTTTATTGCAGGCATATCTGTAGTATCTGAACATGTCGGTTCTGTGCAGCTTATGGTTAGCAGGGAACCTTAAATAGACGTCAAGAAGCTTGACATTATAAATATACGAGGAAGGCCCCATAAATTCTCGGCCTGAAGAAACTTGGGAACAATATAAGAATTTTTATTTTTCAATCTAATCTCCCCTAACTTCTATACATTTATTACAACGATTAATTAATATTTCGATACCCTTGTAACAATAATCTGAAGTTTTCCGTAAAAATGTTCTATAACAGCTGCTTGCAACTCACTGTCGTCCTTAAAACTACGTCCCCTAAGGTCTCTTTTTAAATTAGAAAACAAACAAAAATCACAAGGAGCCATATCCGGACTATACGGTGGATGTTCCAATTCTTGAAAGCCGCATTCGTGGATGGCAGCTTGTGAAATGGCGGCAGTATGGACGGGAGCATTGTCGTGCAATAATCGCACACCTATTGTCAATTATCCATGACGTTTTGTACGAATAGTGTCACTTAATTCATGCAATAAAGACGCATAATATAGTTCACACTTGTATTGCGCTCTTTAAAGTCAATTAGCAAAATGCCCTCACAATCCCAGAATATTGTGGCCATCACCTTTTTCGTTGATTGAACGATTTTCGCCTTTCTGGAATGAGGTTCATCAGGTCGCCGCCATTCCATAAAATCCCTTTTCGATAGAGGATCGTAGAACAGAACCATTGTTTCATCCCTTGTGACAATGGACTCCAAAATCGGTTTTGGGTTGTATCCACACATTCGACTCGATGTTCACGTTGGAGAGCAGAAAGAAGTCGCGGTACTCATCTAGCACTAATTTTATTCATGTCCAAATGGTCATGGAGAATTCGGCGAACACTTGTTTCGGAAATGTTTGTTATCACTGCTAATTCCTTCACTTTCAAACGGCGATCTTCTAGCACTAAGTGTTCAATAATTGAAATTTGTTGTATCGCTTCAATTGGTCGACCGGACCGATCAGCATCTTCCAGGGATTCTTGTCCCAAACGGAAACATTTTGCCCACTTTTTTACAGTTTAATACGAAGGAAATGAATCACCGTAAACGCCGTCTAAACGTTGTTTAATGTGATAAGGTGCATGTCCAACATTTTCGTGAGCTAGTCACGTTGGTTGGCTGGTTACTAAAAACTACTAGGCTTCGAACCGTCATATTAATAGTGTACACCTCGCGTATGTGCATGCATGACGTGACGGAGTTTGAACACGTTTGAACCTGTATAAGCATGTCAGGCCGAGAATTTATGGCGGCTACCTCGTATATTCGTACCACAACCAAAACATTTTAACCATCTATAATGTTTGTTATAATAATAGTGTAATAAATCATACATAAATGCATACTTTCCGTGACTATTAAGACTGGAACATTCGAGCAAAACCAGAAGACGTTTCTCGTATTAAAGATTAAGATCTATAATTTATTATTATTATTATTATGTTGTATTTATGTTTAAGTGTGTGTTAGATTATTACTTAATATGTTTTAAATAAATAAACAGTTTCATCGAACCCAGTTTGTAACAATAGCAATGATAATGCGTGCCCTGACTTATTCCAATTACAAGGGACTCAGACAACGAGTCATTATTCCGCTAGTGCTTATAAAAAAATTCACGATATGCGGTGGTCTGATTGCCCTTGCTTTTTGAAGAGTAAGCAGGATACCAGGCTCTTGTGTAAAAGGGACAGCCGAAGTAAAGGCTATCTCTGGATCAAAAAGGAGTGGTCGCCAAGAAAACATTAAACATGGAAATAAAATTGTACTGAAGAAAAGTTTGGTTGATTCCAGTAAAGTCCTCTAACCGCCATTTCACATCAGGCTTGGCTTGATGAAACAATTTCTTAAGGCTTTATAAAAAGAAGGAGAGTGGTATAAATACCTTGGCCACAAGCTTCCAGGACTGTCGGAAGCAAATGTAAAGTTTCGTAGGTTCAGATGTTCGGAAATTGTTCAAGATAAGGTGTTTGCACGCTAATTAAAAATCAGTGCAAAGAAGGCCTGAAGAGTTTCTAATGACGTCATCAACAATTTTTTCGGGATCTTTAAGAACCTAAACTATAAATTCAAAGACTTGGGTTGTTCGATTAGTTTAAAAGTTCAGTTCTTCGCATTTAGACTACTTTCCTGAATGTATTGGTGGTGTTAGTGAAGAACAGGGAGACAAATTTCATCAAGATATCAAGAGATGAGACGTATGTGGAACGTTAAGACGATGGCGTACTATTGTTGAATGCTACACAGAGAAAGTGCCAAAAGCAGCTTTTAGGGGAAAAGTATAAGAGAGCATAAAAGCTTCTGAATGCTAGAATAATTTATTATTTCTAATAGTTTGATAAATAATAATTTTGAAAATAAAACATTCAATAAATATTTTGAAAAAACTACACCACATATTCAAGTCCATTTTTTGAAAAATCTAAACGTGATTGAGAAAAATGGATGGCATATTTGAAATCTGCGTACTAAACAAATTAAACAATATAAAAATCAGTCATTACAATGCAAACACTTTTTTATGACTCAAATTTTCGAGACCTGTGTAATTTGTATATAATTTTCCTTAACTGAGACGTCGTATAAATATAGTAAGAAAGCGAGTTTATGTTTAAGTAAAGCAAGTAAATAAGTATTTCTCGAGCGCAAATAAACGTGAAGACGTAGAAATTATACCACAAAGAAAAACACCGGACATACTACATACAGTCGTAATATTAAGTAAATTGCTAATTCACATGGAAAAAAGTTCTCGAAGTAATTCCTTAGTATGGTGTAAATGTACCGCATAGGCCAGAAGTTTGCGTGCAAGTTTAACATCATAAATTACAGTAGGAACACGCACCGAGACAAACAACACAACATAATGGATTGGTTTGCCACGGATAGTAAATAAACATTTATACTTTACAATAGCCACTACATTGTGCCAACCGTCCGTAGGTTTCTGTATACTCCACGCTCGGTTTTATTAATGACATTTAAATTATCAGTGCTATTTTGATGTTTCTGTCGTTACAGAGACTGTTTGTATCGAATTACGTACAACTTTGATTCTTTCGGAAAAATTAATGAAGTGGAATTACATTGTCACTGAAAAGTTTGCGGTTAGGAAGTAGTTTTGTGAATATTTAGTTTCAACGTTTTTATCGACAAATTAAAACAATTAAATAGAATGAAAATTTTCAACATTTACGAGGTAGAAAATAGTTCCGATATTTATATACATTATTTGGCAATGCATTCCTAGAAGTACGACATCATTAATACCTATAACACAGATAAGATATATGGATTGTTACATATGGCTTATACACAAGAAAAGTGACACAAATCAAAAGTACGGCATGAGTGATAATTACTAGGAAAGATAACTTGCCTGCCGTTTTAAAATATGTTACTAAATATCGTAGACAGACTTCACTTTTCAGCTTGTACAGTTTAGCTAACCAGTGAACTTAAAAACATGTGCGGCCACAGCTGATTCCCAATAGTTCAGTCGAATTAAATTAAGTTCTATTCTGGAATATGGTTTTGTCGCCGATTTTTTTATAGGTACATTAGCCCCCACGAACATACCCTGAAAAATGCCAAAAGTTTAAGGTCCGGGTTTGGACGTGAGAAATTGTTAAACAATTGAAAAGTGATATTATCCGGTTAAACTTTTTTCCTGCAGGTTAAATGTGAAAACTGTCCATACAAAAGTTGTTCTCCCCATCATTCTCTAAAAAACAAGCCATTGCACGATCGATTATCATTATTTGTTTAGCTGCAAAATGCATAAAACCAAGGCAATTTTTATTTTTTATTTTTTGCATTCAATGGATGAATAATCAACGTATGGCTTTGAACCTCATGGTGCAGGCAATATAAAATGTCCCCCAGAGAACAGTGCAAAGTTCACTCACCTGTGTTGTATAGTTGAGCTACAATAAGCGACAAGCCAAAATTCCTAAATTAGCTGTCCCTTCCTTGCATATTGTCGCACATGGTTCAAAAAAATCATGGTTTTAATTCATTGAGAGTACTTTCCGAAAATGGAAAAAAATATTTTTTTTTCTCAAAAATTGCCATTTTTTTGGAGGTTCGAAATTATTTTCTTATAAACAAATGAAATATCTCCGACAATTGACATATTATCGTAAATATTAAGGTAGATTCTGCTTCCTTTCTCTTCAACGAGTAATTTGAGACTAACTTTATACGAATATCTTGATTAGAACTGGAGATAACAACGTTCTAGTTTTATTACGTTTATTGTTCTGGTGGATATTTAAGAAAAAAAATATCAAATTTCTCTCATTACCTCAAAGAATCGCCCTGAATTTTTTCAGATCTGTAGGAGCATTCTATGTAAGTCAAAGAAATTAATGAAGTTCGGCGCGCGCTGGCGGTGGGAAAAATTGCGACCGGGAGGCGTGGTGGGGTAAGCCAGAGGCTCCGCGCGCCGCCCGGAGTTATATATTTGTTAAATAACCGGCGAGTAGGGCAAATTCGATTTTTTCACTGAAGTAAACTACTACTTCCGGTCTGCCGATTTTACTGAAAATCTAATCAGATCTCAAGAGGGAGATCATACTCGTAGGTGCAATATTTGGAATTGATAGCTACAGCTATCGTGGTCATACACACACACATATTTTTTTTAAAACCACTTTTTCGGTATCAGGGGACTTCAAAATCTAAAAAAGATGTATTTATTTATTACTATTTATCACTGAATAGCCGTTACTACTAAAATAATGTGTAAGAATATATCACACCTGTGTAGTGCAACCATAAATTCGTAGAAAGAAAAATAGACGTAGCTATTACGTTATTCATGCAAAATTTGCTCGAAAGTTTCGTTTTACGTGTATTCGCTTGTCTCGGGTATCAAGATTTAGACGCCAAACAACAATTTTGAGCTATTAAAGCTATTAAAAAGACATTCTCAACTAACAAGTTGGTAAGTATTAGTAGGTTTTTCCTGAAAGCGTGATATCTTTTATAATACCACTCATCGAGAAATCAGACTGGGATAAATTGCATGGCCTTAGTAGTCAATCCCATTGGGAATTTCAAATTAATTACAGGTGGGTATATATTATTATTTAATGAACATACATTTTCTTGGCCTATGTCATTCTGGAGAAAACTAAAATGTTAGAAATATGTCTCTATGGCTGTCTAAAGAATAATATACCTTAAAATTTTCATGTTTGTTTTACACAATTCTGCATTTTGTCACTCGTATATCATTTAACATTTAAGTCCGTATTGTTTGGCATGTGGTAAAGTAGAATGTCGTTCCTGATAGATTAAGGATCTTTCAATGGAAACTGCAAGAATGTTAAAGCCTGCTCTACACTTAAATCTTTAAATTTTCGTTTTTAATTACACAATTTCACATCTTTCTATGTTTTGTTACTTGTTTAAACTTTTTTTTAAACCCATATTTCAGCATTGTCTACCATGTCAAGTTGGTTGTCGTCTTTGATAAATCAATGATCTTCCAATAGAAGTGCTATTTGTCATTTTGGTATTAGTTTGATATTTTTAATCAATGAAGTCTCCACGCGATGTATATACATATATTGACTACGGATCTAGGAAAATTCCCCGAAAACAATTCACCGACGGAAAATTCCCCGATTACAATTCACCGACAAACAATTCCTCGACAGGAAAATTCCCCGACAGGAAAATCCCCCGACAAACAATTCAACGAATGGAAAATTCCCCGACAGTAACAAACTTCCCTTCACACTTTATCCCGGCTTAGGACGAGCAGCATGATACTGGCGTGTTTAGAAGTTTTTTGTTGTATTTTTAATAATAATTTGTTTGTCCTTTGTTTTTTATATAATAGTAATAATAAAAATAATAATCGAAAAGACTTTTCTCGTCATAAGTATGTACAGGGGCTATTCTGATGTCTTAATAAGTAAGGTTGTGGGCTATACCACGCAAGTAATTGGAAAGATTTATTTCGTCAAAATTATTTACAAGAGTTGCTATTCGTTCAGCACAATCACGGTACTTTTTACGAGCAGGGTGTCCTTCAGCGCCTCCTAGGTATTGCTCTATCTGAACTTCATGCAGACTTTGTTCCAGTTGTATGGCTTTTACGAACTTCCATATATTAGGATGGTCTGCTGAAACTTGCGTCTTAAACGCTCGATGCCATCCTTCTATAGAGTTGTTCGTTTTTGATAGTCCTTCTACTACAGCCTCATAACAATTCCACATACCATGGGGAAATCGCGGTGATCGACGATATTGGTGTCTTTGCGGGCGTCCAATCCAGGTGTCCTCGAAGTAGCCCATAATTGGTTGGGCATTCTCAGGCAGTATATTCTCCTCACAAAGGGTTTCAAACGCATCGACTAAATTTGGTGTGGGAACAAATGCTAATGCGGGCAGTAACTGCAATTTCAAAGCAAATTCCGTATCGGTTTCGTACCGGTTCTTTAGGCCTTCTGATTGAATTTTTCTAAAGATAGACTGCGAAAAATGGAAGAAACATCCACGATGCTTTGAAGCTGGAAATTCTTCGGCAAAAGCACTTATCATGCCAATTTCGAAATCCGTGAGGATGGTATTAGGTGACACTCCGGGTATAAACTCGAATGTAGGTACGTTTTGTTTTGTCTGGTAACAGTACATACACTAATGGAATTGAAATATTTTTCTTTAATCCATGTATCATAAACAGTTGACAAATTAGAAGTACTGTGTAGTTTAAATAAAAGTAAAAAAATGAATGTTCTAGAAGGTTATTTTATAAAAGAAAGTTTACTTTTACAATCAGACAATATTCTTAATGACCAAACCGAACTCATAAATTCACCGTTAATAAACCCTAGCATTGTAAAAATGGTCTTTCCAGATAAGTCATGACCTTTCATAATTTTCTATTTTTTGTATTTTTTCTATTTACATTTTTGTTTGAAGTAGGTAGTTACAGTATATTGAATTTTACTTTAGTTTATCTAGAACTCCTGAGAAGGGAAGTTTGTTACTGTCGTTGAATTGTTTGTCGGGGAATTTTCCTGTCGCGGAATTTTCCTGTCGGGGAATTGTTTGTCGGTGAATTGTAGTCGGGAAATTTTCCGTCGGTGAATTGTTTTCGGGGAATTTTCCGGCTTCCATTGACTACATATAAAAGGAGAAAATTAAATATTTTCATAAAAGGAAGTAAGTTGTACAGCACTGATAGAGTTTAAAAATCAAAAGAGGAAAATGAAAATGAATGCAGATTGCATGCAGCTGATTCTTATAAAAAAAAACTAAAAAAACAAAACAAAATTGTATTGTTTTAAATTAACATAACAAATGTATATATTACTGTAAATTGGGCAAGTTGTTCGTTAAATAACGAATTTAATAATACCCAGTGACAAGTATGGACAGGACACGCCATAGTGGTCGTATATTATAAGATAACCGCGCTCTGTTTAAAGTAGAGATATCTCGGAAATATTATCGATCCTCTGGAAATAAAAGGTGTGTTTCATACATATTATGAAAGTGCCTTGTAAAGGTCTTGGAGTTTTGCCTCGTAATACTCGTTATTAGAGTATCACTTTTATATAAAGGTAGCTTTAGGACTACTGTCTACATTGAACGATGTTTTATGATGGAGTTTCATGTTTTACAATTATCACTTCGGATCGAAGAATTTCTTTTTTTTCTAGATTGCAAATGGTCCACTTAATATGCGAATAATATATTTTTAGTACCAACATCGAGATGCTGGCAAAATCACGCCACTTAAAAACTGGTCAATGGATATTTCAATACGACATGAGGGAGCGAGTCGTAATAGTAATGTAGGTTGTAAATGTTGTTATAAAAATATGTTTTTAATGATATTTTTGAACGGTAATTTCTCTAAATCTTGTTTTTCGAACTAAATAATAATGATATGAATGTGTTCGACTACAAACATTTTTGTTTGTAAATCTAGGTTGCCAATGCATATTTCTATAATTTTCACTTAGTAGGAACGATATAGTTAAATTCAAGCATTATAATAACACGTGTATTGTTGTTCTTTATTAATAAATGTTTCGTTTTCCTTCTTATAGAAAACGTACTAATTCTTCTTGCACTAGCAAGACTTAAAAAACTAGTAATTCTTATTTCCAATACGTATACAACATATAACAAATACAAAACCAATTTTAAATCATTTTTTATGGAATTAAAACTTTTTTCTTGTATCAAATTAAAATTTTCAAATTTCAATATTTTCAATTACCCTTAACACAAAAGCAAAAAATGAGGTGTGGCCACCACACGACTTTCCTATACGTATGAGCGTTTCAAACTATACAATTTTAAGAATTTTTTTATACAAAAATTATTGAAAATCCTATTTTAAGTACTTTCATTCTCTTAATAAATCGCCATAGAATGCATACTTTGCTGATATTCGAAAAAAAGTGCTGCTGGCTAAGAGTAAAACTGCTACTTCCGGTCCGAATTTTGAAATTTCATGTATACAAAAAATATTGCAAATCCAACTCTTAATACTTTTGTGCACTTAATAAATATATATAGAATGCATAATTTACGACATGTTTGCAACAAATCGCTATTCGGTAAGAGTAAAAGTGGTACTTCCTGTCCGAATTTGGAAATTCTTTCTATACAAAAGATATTTAAAATTATCATTTAAATACTTTTATACTCGTAATGTACCTGCCTAGAAAGCATGACTTGCGAGATATTCGCAAAAAGCTGATTTTCGATAAGAGTAAAAGACCTACTTTCGGTAGGAATTTCAAAAAACTTTTTAAGAGAATTTGTCTGAAATTTAATTTTGAGTGCATTTGAATTCTTTATAAATTTGTTTAAACTTAGTAATTGACGAAATATTTGCAAAATTCGATTTTTTCACTGAAGGAAACTACTACTTCCGGTATACTGATTTTACTGAAAAACTAATAGATCTCAAGAGGGAGATTATATACGTAAATACAACATTTGAAATAGATATATACAGCGGTTTGAGCGCTATCGTGGTCACAGACAGACAAACACACAGACACACACACACAGACATTTTTTAAAAACCGCTTTTTTGGTATCAGGGGACTTCAAAACGTGGACATTTTCATCATCACAATACTTCCTTATACTACGTATAAGAAAGTTAAAATGAGCCATCCATAAATAAAGAAGTTTTAATCAAACTATAATTTGTAAAAGTAATTTTATACGCTTACGCAAAGGTGCCGACTAACTGCCGTGAGGTAGGTCGTAAGGGGGTGGCGCCATATACGCTAATGTAAATTCTGGACTTTACAGGGTTTCGTTAAAACAATAGTACCACTTTTATTTATGGAATACCAAAACGAAATTTAAAACACACATAAAGAAAGGCTCAATGCACGCTCGACTGGAATTAGTTTTTAAAATAAAGTTTCTGAAACTGTGTTATGATGTTGTAAATTTTGCCAACTTTGAGAGTGAAATGTAGGAGTAATAATAATAATTTGAATTATAGAAAGTACTCCCAACGAAGCCTTAATCAATCTTTTGTATTCAATTTAATGCAAAAACATAATAAGAAAAACAAAAATTTCTGCTGTTTTATTTTAACGAATACCTTACATCGGCGCAATTTACATTAGAGCATATAGCGCCACCCTCTTACGTCCTACCTCACGGCAGTTAGTTGGTACCTCTGCGGAACCCCCTTAATAAAAAAAACTTTTAAAATTTTTTGACGCAGTTTCTGAGATCATTGTTACTGAAGTAGATGAGGTCAATCGTGGATATTAAAAAAAAATTACCGATCGACAGCCACATGCGTAATAGTACGGTATATAGATTGACATATCCAGAAAATAATAAGATAAAGTAAAAACAACAAAGTTATTTCCTATTGTGTATAAGTATAAAGCAAAATAAACAGCAGTTACTAATGAAAATGTACTAAAATTAAAGTGTCATTTCAAGAAGCATTTTTTTTTTCTTGATAATATAATTTGCGATTGGTTTACTGACATTAATTTTCAATTAGAATATACATATTTATTATTTGTGTATTGTTTTACTAACATTAATGGATATTTTGATATTAAGTATTAAAATAATGAGGTTATTGCTTGTATAAGTTTCTGGTTAACATGTCTGATTAATTTTGCCAGGATGTATGCCAATTATACAAAACATTTTACAATTTTCTGGCAAACGGTTAATTAATAAATTTATGTACCACTTATTATATTTGTCAGAATAATTTATCTATAAAATGTTTTACAAACATTTTGTATGATTGGTATGCATTCAGTTTATACGTACTTAATAAAGCAACACTTGGGTTTTCTTTCTTAATTTTTAGTTTTAGTGTCATTTCCTCTACTTTTTCTGTCATGATTTTACAGTTCAACACATTACAGTATATTTTACTAGACAAGTTATAAAAAGAAGCACATGCATTTTATTATCAAAGTTATTCCTTTAACCAACATGTATTACAAACAGTACCGATTTTTCGGTAGATCTACCGAATATTGCCGACCTTTCTACCAATCTAGTAAGAGTCAGGGTTACCATCACTGATCGTGTCTTTAATACACACAGTGATGGTAACCCTGACTCTTACTAGATCGGCAGAAAGGTCGGCAATATTCCGTAGATCTACCGAAAAATCAGTAGAAGTTACCATCACTGATTGCAAAACTTAATAGCTATACTATAGGTCAGTGTAGCCGGTAGACTTCAGCAAACCTAGCATATTTACTCAATAAATTAGATCGGTGCAGATTTTCACGAACCTTCGATTCTAATAACCATAATTTATTGTTGAAGAAGCTTCATTGTCTTGGTTTTCATGACAAATTCCCCGTCTCCCTTTCTTTCATCGTATTTGGACCAGAGGATAAATTTCTTATTATTATAATGGATTTAAATCGTGTGAATTTACTGCCACATCTGATTTGCCTCAGGAGTCTAACTTAGGCTCTTTGTGATGCCAAATATTTATGAGTTACTTATTTGAAAGTCTGAAATGTTCTGCTTTAGCACATGCGGGCGACTTGAAATCGTATATCATCCCATTATATGATCCAATTGACGCACGCCATTTACAGAGTAACATTGACTTGGTACGGAAGTGGTATCAACAGAATCAGATATACTTCAATATTTCTAAGTGCTGTGGGGTCAGTTACTCTAGCAGTATGGGTCTGTATGCTTATGATTATAGCGTGGATGAAGAGGTGTTGGTGTACAAACACAGTATCAATAATCTCGGAGTTTTCTTTAATAATCAATTAAATTTACATTTCATATAAATGAGACTTGTAGATCTGCTTCTGGTATACTTGTGTATGTACAGCACGGTTCTAAGAACTTTGTAAGGCACGACACTGTAAAACTCTTGTACTGAACCTTGCTGCAAAGCAGGCTTGAATATGCTTCTGTTGTCTGGCATCCGTTGTACATTTGTCATAAACATAACCGAGAAAATGTTTAACAACGCTTCTTCAAATTCTTTAGTTCCAAGTTGAACGATATTTATCCTAAGAAGAACTATGATCATTAAGGATCGATAGTCTCGTTTACATGACGTCAGTTACAGGGAGGTGTCGATGAAATCATAAATCCCGATTTGCTATTTATCACATGCGAATCAAAATAGGTAGGTATACAAAAGGAGGTACTTACCAAATATATCACACATCTCAACTGTTTACTGTTCACGTTGACATGAGCTTAAATCACAAGGCTTCAAATTTTTCTTTAACATTATCAGCAGTAGCACCACATAATTGGAAACGGAATTGACGAAGACAATATACGAAACATGTAATATACATCATACTACTGTATATTTGTTTTAGGAGCCGACCAGCCGTCCTCAAATATAAAGCTACATCTGCTACAAATTCTTTTTCTTTATTCTTATCGTGCTTTTCACCACATAGCCATTTCAAACACGAAGTTACATGATTCTCCGAGCAGATTCCGGTGTCGCATTAGCCCAACCAAATAATTGCAATATTGCGTCCTTTAATTTTAGTAGTTTTATCTACTGACAACCAAATATGATTATCGTTTATGTCATTGACAATTGAAGTCTATATTTAACCGTACATCGAGGACAAATAATATTTTCTTAAGGTGGATTCCTCAGGCACTATATTTACCATTGACACCATTTTGCAGAAAATGTGCAAACTCAGGTATTCCATGCAATGCGCTACTAGCACTTTCAGTAGCACCTAATTAAATGCTTTCAGTTGACTAATGTCGAATTCTAGTGCAGACGAAGCTCTTACCTACATGTAACTAATAAAAGTAAACAATAGATTGGTTCGCCACATACAGCGCTTAAGATTTATCTAAAAATTTTGGGCGCAAAAGGCCCCCCCCCCACGTCCCCTATATTAACGGCTATTACTTTTATATATACATATCGTAAGTTGTAAACATCTTTATTTAAGGCAAAGCGTTGACACACCCGACTTGGAAAATTCGTATAATATGTACATTAGACCATTACATACATACATATAGCTTCTTACGTATTATTGTATTACTGCTATTACTGTGGCCAATTTCGATTTAATCCTAGAATGTAAATCTCACGTTCGATCCCTAATGATCATTATCAATTATTGCTTGAACATGGCTTGATACGTTTAGGCACTCGCAAGAATATAATTAGTGCTAATTTCATGTCCATAAAATTGACTTTTTGCATTGCTGGATTCAATTCACTTTTACACACAACGTCTGGCGTCAAGAAATTGTGCAGCCTTCTTCACACCAAGATGTCGAACGAACTGTATGATGCGAAATTCATAATATCAAATATGTAAAAATGACTATTGTCCTGATATTTTTTGGAGCAGTGGATTAGAAATGCTTAGTAGGATGGTGTGGTTTTAATAATTAATTTCTTTTTCTTATATGGTATTTGTTTTTTCTTCTTTTTGTATTTAATAATAATAATTGATTGATTTTTAATTATGTCCTTTGAGGTTGAAAAACTGTTGGGCATAATAAACTATTATTATCATTATGTAAACAAAATAACGCATTAATATTCATAAAGACACGAAGAAACATATTTATGACAACAATATCAGCATAACCAAACAATAATGAACATACGATTCGTATGTACAATTAGTTGCCCAAAATGTATCCATTAACCACATTGGAGCGGTGATATTCCAAATTTTAATGGGAACTCTTTCTGCAACTAAGTGTACATATACACGTTTAGTAAGTGTACATATATATGTACATTTAGTTGCAAAAAAATTCACTAAAATTTCGAATATCACCGCTCCAAAGTGGTTAGTGGAAACTTTTCTATGCAACTAAATGTACATATACATAGAACTTTTCAATATCCTACGAAATTCAGTGGAAGTTATAGCATACCTTATAATTAGTACACACACACACACACACGCACACACGTACGTACAAGGGCGACCTGAAATGTTTCCGGAATCGGCAAGAGATGGCGTACGAAGGTTGAAGAAGTTTCATTGGTCGACAAGGGCAACCCTTTTTTATAGTAATTTTCAAAATTTCAGACGTCTATTGTCAATAGTTGTTACTTAATGGTGTGTTTTGTGTAGCAAGGCGGTTTCGCAAAAATGGATAAAATCGAATTTCGTGCAGTGATAAAACACTTCTGGATGGCTGGGAAAACGGCCTTGGAAATTTGAAATATTTTGCTAGAGGTTCATGGCGAATCTACTCCGTCATTTTCGACCATCAGCTTCTGAGTGAGCATGTTCAAACGAGGCCGCACAAGCACAAGTGGGACGCCCAAAAACCGCTACCAACGATGAAATGGTCGACAAGAAGCATGGTGCCGTGTTAGCCGATTGCCGATTGAAGCTGAAAGAGATAGCAGAGAGAACAGGCATCTCAGAAGAAGTCGTTGGCCATATCTTACACGAAATTTTGGGAATGAAAAAGCTTTCGGCGCGATGGGTACCGCGTTTGCTCACACCAGAGCAAAAACAAAATGGGGTGACCGTTTCGGAGGAGTGTCTGGCCAGGATTCAACGCAATCCAAAAGATTTCTTCATGCGTTTCGTAACCGTCAATTTCAGGTCGCCCTAGTATATATAGGTCCATCACTACATACCGGAGACCAAGGAACAATCGAAGCTGTAGACTTTTCCGGGCAAATCAGCTCCGAAGAAAGCAAAGACCGTTCCATCGGCCGGAAAGGTCATGGCGACCATTTTTGGGATTCCCAAGGTGTGATCCTCATCGACTATCTGCAGAAGGGAAGGACGATCACGGGCAATACTACAGCGATTTATTGACCCGATTCGACGTAGTATTGAAGGAGAAACGGCCTCGTTTGCAGCGAAGAAAGGTGCTTTTTCACCACAACAATGCACCGGCTCATTCATACCGCATCGTCTTGTCCAAACTGAATGAGTTGCGCTACGAATTAGTTTCTCATCCTCCATATTCACGGAACCTAGCCCCCAGCGACTTTTTTCTATTCCCATACCTGAAAAAATTGCTGGCAGGAAAAAAGAGTTGCCTCTAATGAGGAGGTCATCGCCGCTATAGACGGCTATTTTGCTGACCTCGAAACATCCTACTTTTCCGGCGGCTTGAAGAGACTGGAGCACCCGTTTGAAAAGTGTATTGATCTTCGAGGAGACTACATCGGAAAATAAAAATAAAAAACCACACCAATACAGTTTCTTCTTGTCGATTCCGGAAACATTTCAGGTCGCCCTCGTATATATACAGTTTATTTCTAATTTCCAATTCAAAAATAACTTTCAACAATAAAAATTTCTACTTGATAAACAAATTTTAATAAATTCATCTTACAATGAATCTGCCAAATTTCATTTAGAAAAGTATCATTTAGGGCTACTCTAAATATTATTTACAGTAAGTTTTAAGTATTTCTATAATATGGTTTCAATTAAGTTCTTCTTTAGTAAATAAGGATTGAATTGAAATAACGATGTAGACATACTTAAACTAACTAGTCAACTAACTATTGTAATATATAATATTAAAAAGTCCTATCCATACTTTCCTCGTATAACTTCCTTTTTCAAACTGATAAAATAAATGTTTGTATTAGAGCGTAGTATATAATTTAACTACAGTGACAATAACTCATATCATACGAACATTCTCTTTAGAGTAGTAATTATGACATTAGAACGGAAATACAAAATACTATAATGTCGGGCATTTATATTCATCAGTAACGTCAAAACGAAACTACGTATTTCTAAGAACAGTTGGCGAATAAAATGCGATGCTACTTATTAAAATCGACCGAAATTTATATGCGAGCTATAAATACCTGGCAAAAGAGTGTCAAACCATTTGTTTGTATCGATTCTCAACCAGGTTCGAGTGAGAGGAACAACTAAATAGAACTGGCGGAGAGAGGAGACTCCCTGGAAGGTAACATGAGGTCCGCAGTTCAAATTCCACATGCATCATCGCGATTACGTTATAAAACTTAAAGAAGAAGCTACATCAGCTGCATTGCATTCGAGTGTACAGGTGGTCTTGAGGTATATATACAGAGATCCTGTTCTTGCTTAGAAAGGAAACGGTGTTGTGTATTTATATACATAAGTTTCTTCACCGAAATAGAATGACAAGTACATACGGTACCAAGAAAACGGTACTAATGTATAGTATGTTATTTTAAAACTAATTTCTAGACAAAATAAAAGTACTCAAAAGTGAATTTAAATATTTTTATAGAAAAAGTTTTTCGAAATTCCAGCCAGAATTATATCTTTTATTTAAATCGAAAAACTGTCTTTTTACGAATATATCCCAAGTTCAGCTTTCTAGACAGATATATCAAGAGTATGAAAGTATTTAAGGGTGAATTTGGAACAAGTTTTGTACATAAATAATTTCAAAATTCGTATCGCAAGTAACTCTCTTATCGAATAGCGGTTTTTCAACAATATCACGCAAATTATAGATTTTAAACAGATTTATTAAGAGTATAAAAGTATTTAGAACTGAATTTGGAATAATTTTTGTATTAAAAAATTCAAATTTCGGACCGGAAGTAACATTTTTACTCCTATGCTTATTAAAGACAAGCGCACATACCGCATGTGTAAAATAATATTGGGGATAGGATATATGTATACTAGGCACACCGGCAACTACGCCCAATCGTGGCCGTAGTCATTGTACAAAGTAACAAGGTATGCTTTTGCGCATCTCTGGATGACGCGCATTTATCGAAAAAAATGTCACTTGACAACTCGGACAGAAGTCACTGACTGAACTCATTGACAGAAGTAACTGACAGAAAGCATTTTCCAAGACTCCCAACTAAAATTGTATCTGGAGATCGTGTCGAACAGCGTCGTTCTGTGTTTGTGAGAGGAGGTCAATGCTGACAATGCCTCGCTACACACCAGAAGAAAAACTGCAAATTATTAAATGGTACTATAGTGGTCATTCTGCAAAGGATTGGATAAATTTCTTTCCGCAAATATTTGCAGACAGACCCGTACCCTGTGAGCAAAGCATATTACATACTTTGAATAGCTCTGAAAAATGTCTTTGTTTAAATAATTGCACAAAGTGTAATCCTAGAGACGTAAATCCACTAAAAGCTGAGGAACGAGAAGAGCGGGATATAATAATTTGTAGCACTCTCGAAGTAGAGGATACGCTATCTACCAGAAGTGTTGCTGAGGAATTGGGTGTGAGTAATAAAACCGTCGCGAACATATGGAAGCGAAATAAATTAAAATGTGTCAAATACTCGAAAACGCAAGAAATATTTCTCGATGACAATTTTAGAAGAATGGAGTTTTGTGAAAGCGTAATGGAAAAGACAAATGAAAATGAGGATTTCATTGCAAATATTGTATTCACAGATGAATCGTCATTTCCATTAAATGGAAAGCACAATACTTCTGTTGTTCGATATTGGGCTCGGGAAAATCAGCACAGATATTTGGTTAAACACACCCAACATCCCCAGAAAGTGAATGTCTGGGCAGGTATTTTGAGTGACCATTTTCTTGGTTCATTTTTTATTGATGGTACGTTAAATGCGGACAAATACCTCGATATGCTACAGAATCAGATACTTCCCGCTATTGATAATACCGGAATAGATCGGGATATTATTTGGTTCCAACAGGACAGTTGTCCTGTACATAATGCGGTCAGAGCAAAGCATTTTTTAATGAATACTTTTCCTGATCGTCTCATTAGTGGAACAGGAAACATTCGTTGGCCTCCGCGATTTCCTGATCTATCGCCAAATGATTTCTTTTTGTGGGGATACCTCAAAAATAAAATATACAGTGCACAAGTTGGCAGGCTAGAAAACTTAGATATTTTGAGAAGGCTAATCATAGAGTCTTTTGAATCCGTAAAAGTCGATGTGATTCTAATGTGCGAGATAATTTGTATGATAGGCTCGGACAATACCTTGCTGCTGAAGGAGGCATTTTTGAACCTATGAAATAACATTTTATTTTTTAGTACCTATTGTTTAGAGTATATTTTTTATTTTCATTAGAATTCCGTTCTTAATAAATTTATATAATAATTTACTAAGAATTAATGTTTAATTAGAATTGGGCGTTGTTGCCGGTGTGCCTAGTATACATATATCCTATCCCCAATATGATTTTATACATGCGGTATATACGGAGTTACAGCGGTAGCGGTTGCACCGGTAGCAATTGCGATAGAAGCGATGATTGTCGCAGAATACATTTACGTGAAGCGATCGTCCATTTGTAATCCGTGTCGATATCAACAACAGAATTTAATCAAATTTGATTGTTTACATGTTATATGTGCTTTGCTCCTTGCTTAAATTACGACGAAGACTAAAAATGCGAGACAAAAACGGATATGCATTTAATTTGGAATTTATATTTTTTCAGTGACGAAATAGAAGAAGAGTCTGGTTATGTGAAATTAATCAAAAACGAACATATTTATATATACAGCTTATATTAGACAAAGAAAGATTCTACGGGTGTGTCAGAATTGATTTTGCCTGCTTTGATAAACTATTGCTTCGAATAGAGGAAGGTATACAAAAGATTATAGCAGTTTCAGAAAACCATTTTAATAATATCTCTTTTCTTATTGTAAGTATATCTATCAATTTTCCATAATTAATTTATTAATATTCAACAATTTAGTAACTTAAATAAAATTGTTATGAAAATTTTCGTTACCGTCCATTCCTATAATGTGTAGAATATTCGCAATTTCATTCCATTTTTTTCGCAAAGTGTTACATAGAATTGGAATTGTTAGTACATTTTCTATTAACGTATATAAATTATTTTAATTCTCATAGTATACACGGTGACAGCACTGACATGCAACAAACGGCATCTGACCGCTATGGTTAGCTATAACAATACGACAGCTCGTAACGGCAGACATCTTGCAACATGTCTGCAAGCGCGGAGTCGAATCTGGCTGCCACCAACACCGCTTCAACCATTTTTAAAAGTATCTAAAACACAATTTAGATCAACTTTTGTATTACAAATTCGGAAGGCACGTGTGTATAAGAAAGTCGTGTTTTCCGCACACCTTATTTTTCTTTGAGTTCGGTTTGTTAATTTCAATTTGAGACGAGTGGTATTAATATTACAAATTAATTAATTAATAAATTCTGTGTGAACTTTATATACGAGAGTATATTAATTCCAATAACCTTGGAATAATGAGGAAGAACCATTGTGTATGTCAGATGAACACAAAAAATTATAGGTCCACCATAAAGTTGATTTCAAACGAGGTTATTATGTATAGTGGGGTTGGAGGCACTTCGCCGTAGAAAGATTCAACCAAATTTAAATTAAAGAGACAGCTTAATTTTATTTATATGTGCATATGTAAGATATTTGTCAATTTTAAATGTTTGATTTGTGTTCAAAGGTTCAGCCTGTTATGCATATTGAGTCAATGATGTTAAAATATTTAGATGTTCAACATGTAGTCCAGCAATAAATTTAAATTGCCTTAAAAATTGAAGATTTAGTAGGAAAAATTCTTAAAGTTTCATACATATTTTTCCTATCATATTTAAATATATTGTAGCAAAACATTAGTTGTTGAAAATTAAGGTCAACATTAAATATTAAATTACAAGAATTACTACTATTGTTGGAAATGGTTCTGCTTTATGAGCAAAAAGAAAAAAAGCCCCATTAGGGTAACCCCCTATTTATTAGATAAAATTAATAAAAACAACTTGAGACTTATTTAAAGAAAATTCCAGGAGATTCCGTTACTCAAGAAACAACAATGATTAATGATTGTAATACGCGAATAATATGTACAGTGGCGAAATGACCTTCGATTATGCAGCGAAAGAATCATTAATGATTATCTCAAAATTGACGTAATGACAAGTACCATTGTTAATTGACATAATAACCATATTATATAAAAACTGCAATTAGAAATATTATTTAATATTTCACAATAATAAAAATACAACAGTTACGTTAGTCATATCTTACCTCGTTATTCAGTCGATTCGGTGTGGATAATGTTCTACTCACTCAAGAGTCATTTAGATGACAGATATGTAAATATTTATAGAAAACCACAGGATTCGATTCAACTAAATCAAAATCCACTTTGGCTTATATTCCCAATTTAATTATTGATATATATATCGTAAATATCTATGGAAGTTACCTTAGATTTTAGATAAGAGATGATGATGAAAATATATAAATGAGTGATATTACTGGCTTACATGCTGGTTAATGAAGAAATACATATATTCTATAGACATTGTGATATGGTGTATTTGAAAGCCTGATTTTGATGACTATAACCTCACAGAACGTCAGTGTTCCCTGGTCTCGTCCAATAAAGTAAGTAGCAGTTTTAGAAAACTTAATATAATCTGAAATAACAATAGGCAATCGTTATCTAGTACTTTTCCTGTTTCCATTCTTGTTTACCGAAATGCTTGGGGAGGAAAGAACTTATATTGTCTTTTCCCAACAGTATAAGTTTTATTATGCAATCAAATAACTATTAGTAGCGCCCATTATTGCGGCAGATTTAAAACATAAAACAAAATACAGTTTATATATATCCCCGTTTTAATGTAAGAAACAATTACAGAGATATGATATAAAGTAGTTGGAAAATTCTCAGGTAATTTCTTATATTGTCTTCTAATAAGGTTATGACAAATTGTTTCTTTCTTTATTATTTTTGAAGCTTACCTTTCTACTTTCAGACTTGTATGCCCTATTAGTTACTTTTACTTAGTTAGGACCACTAGAATTGTTTAAAATTCAAACATCTCGCGTCATTTATCCCAGAATCAGTATCAAGACACCCCACGACTGTTCTCATCTGAAACTTGGGGTAAACATTATCAGAGGAAAAATACAGGAATTCAAGAAGCTCTATTAACGCTCAACAATCTTAACAATGACAAAATTCAATATATCCGTTTAAGTTTAAGACCCCGTGATCTCGAAACTATAAAACTGTTGTAGGGAGGTATTGCACATGCCAGCAGAATCTTCAAAATACAGAAGATATACACCAGACTCAAAAGTATAGGGCCTTTTAAAAGAATATTAGTTCTAAGTATAGTGACCATAATTAGGTTGTTAGATCTTAAATGGAAAAGTGGCATTAAGATATTATACATTGTGAGTAATTCTGACGGATTCAGCTGCTTGAAAATTAAGTTAATTATTAAAGTAAAGTGGCATTTTCGTCCGGTTTTCTTTCTGCTAGTGATCGAAACTCGTGTCTTTCTAGCAATTGGCAATAAGATAGTAGCCATCCAGATTTTACTAGAAGAATTTTAAAATTCTTCTCTGTATTTGTTCTGTTGCTTTAGAATGTGGAACGTATATCAGGAACAACTGCAGGTACAAATAACAGAACCAAGTATCTTCTACGTAGAAACTGTAATAAATGATATATACTCAACAAAACTAGATAATATATCAATATGTTTAATTTTCTAGTGGAAGTGACAGAGGTCTTTAGCCTTCAGGAATTTAAAAGTTCGTTTACTACCGGTCAATATAGGAAGGAAATATACAGAAACCATGACTATAATAGCTAGCTATTATAGTCATAAATTGTAAGGAGGAACTAGATATGATTAGAAGGATGAACTGTACGAAATAATAGTCCCCTTATATTGAACTATAATAGTATATTAAAATACAAGTTTCATAAGACATAATTTTTGCGCACGCGTTCAAGTTCTAAGGAACAAGTGCGCAAAATGTCGTATGAATATTTTAGAAATTTTGTTTTTTTGAAGTTGGTTACTCTGATTTTTAAGGAGAACATTTTAAATATTTGAATATCGGCGGTGTTATATGTAACTATGATGAAAATTCAGACTGATTTATGCAATAAATTATTTCAAATTATCAACAAAAAGGACGAAATAAATAATTGTACTACGCGCCCAGAGATTCGCAAAATAGTAGAAGACAATTTACAAAATCTTTCGCCAACAAAGTCTCTACACATTTATCAAAAATAAACTTTTATAACAGTTGTACTATTCAACATGGGAAGTAAATGTCAATAGTAGCATCAGAAAACTTTTCATCCAACTCTGATTAACAATTTATATTGTTAATTAGTAAATAAAATGTTAGCATGTCTGCTTTTTATTCTTTGTACAATTCTATTAGACATGTTTGTTACTTTAAGGGCTCTTATTTTGACATTTCAATATGATTTGGTTCAATTTTTTTTTGTTACCAACCTCAAAAAAATAAAAATAGCGTGGGATAAAGTAGGGGAAGGTCGGGTAGTATCGGGCAGTGGGCGGTATCGGACAGAAGCAGTTTTCGTAATATGCGGCATTTGGCAGCACCTATCACGCAGTCAGTGTAACGACTGAAGCGAACTAGCCGGGCTCTCGCCATCTTGGATTGCTCTTGCACACGCTTTGATTTGTGCTCCGTGTTTTTTGATTTATTGGTGGTGTTTCTGTGCACGAAAATAGTTTTGCAAAGCTGCAACTTCTCTCATAGTAAGTGTATTTAGTTGTAATTGCTTTCAGACCAGTTATTATACTTTATATTATGTAAATTGAGCATTTAGGTTTATTCGTATTGTTGATAGCTGAAGGAGAGCTGTTCGAACTTTTCATGTTTGTCGGCTGGTATCGGAGAAGATACAATCGGGTGGTATCGGACAACACGTTGGTCGCTAAACTGCAAGATTTATCAAAGCTTTCTGGTTTTTTCAGGAAATCATGGGGAAAATACGAGGAAAATGGGATGAAGCAAGTATGAAATCGGCCATAGAAAAAGTGATGTTGAAGCAAATGACCATACGAACTGCAAGCACTAAGTTTGGTGTGCCGAGGAGCACGTTAGGTGATCGTGTTAAAATACTTTTAAAGGGTGGAGAGATAACGCCTAAGCCTTGTTGCTCAAATAACAAAGGAGTGTTTCAGAAAACGTTTACTGATGAACAAGAGGAAATATTGTATAAACATGTGAAGGCTTTGGACGCTCAGCTGATGCCACGAAGCAGAAAAGAGTTCCTAAAACTAGCCTACAACCTTGCCGAGAGGCTAAATGTGTGTCACCGCTTTAATGAAGAGAAATGTATGGCGGAAAAAGATTTTTATTACGAGTTTATGAACCGTCACAAGGACTTAAGCCTGAGGACAGCCGAGTCAACAAGCTTACAGCGTGCTGTTGGTTTCAGCAAGGACAAAGTCGACCGATTCTTTGACCAGCTAACTAAGCTTATGGACAAACACAAATTCAAACCAACCCGTATCTTTAATGCGGACGAAACTGGAGTATCATGTGTACACAACAATAACTTGAAGGTCTTGTCTGTAAAAGGCAAAAAACAAGTGGGAAAATTGACATCTGCAGAGAGGGGCAGAAACGTGACTTCACTTTTAGCCACCAATGCAACACGGGACCAGTTTATTCCGCCTTTGTTTGTTTTCCCACGTGTAAGGATTGATAATGACTTGAAAAAAGATGCTCCTCACGGAAGCATTTTTGATGGGCAAGTGAGCGGGTGGATCACTAAGGAGGGTTTCTTGAAATGGTTAAAAGCATTTGTTGAGCGGGTTAACCCTACTGAAAAGAGTCCTGTCTTGCTAATCATAGACGGACACTCTAGCCACAAGGATCTCGATGTGATCCTTTACACTAAAGAAAATCACATTCACATGCTGAGCCTCCCACCACACACTTCCCACAAGATCCAACCATTAGATCGGTCAATTATGAAACCATTTAAAAATGCCTACTATGAAGCCTGTGGAGTTTGGATGAGGAAGTACCCGAACATGAAGATAACTCTGAAAGACATAGCTGGGCTGGTAAATACTGCTTTTTCCCGAATCTGCAGGATGGAGTTGGCGCAATCTGGATTCCAATGTACAGGAATTTACCCTCTGAATCGGAATGTATTTTCAGATCTTGACTTTGCAGCATCACTCAGTAATAAATCACAGGAGGGCGAAGAAATAGCAACAGCTCTCGGTCAGATTGCAACTACTGCTGACCTTGATGATCTTCATCTGTCAGCTGATGCTTCAAGCTTGCCGAATGACCCTCTAGCCGATCAAACCCCACCGCTCGATCAGTGTACAGAACCTTGGCCCTCTAGTTCTTCCGACATGCCTGTGACCTCAAACCAAACATATGGTGAGAGCAAAGAAAAAACTAATTTAGGCTCGTCGAGAACTCAATGCATCTTGGAAAATATATCTCCGTTACCAAGCACCTCAAATGGGAAGTATAAAATAAGAGACCATCGCAGTGAGAAAAGTGAAATATTGACATCTACGCCCTACAAAGACCAACTTGTTGCGAAAAAGACCCTTCATGAAGAAAAGAAAGCCAAAGCTGAAGCGAAAAGAGCTAAAATAGAGGAAAAAAAGACAAAAAAGGCAGAGGAACAGAAGCTAAAGGGGATGAAAAGACAAATGAAGAAAGAGAAAGTAGACGGATCCGCAAATACTGCACAGAAAAATAAAAACATTCAGCCCCAAAAAAGGAATCTGCCTTCCAATTCAGCAAAATTCAACGTGAAAAAATTCCTCAAGTTCGACGACGGCGCGGCTTTTTCGTCATCTTCAGACACAAATTGCATCATCTGTGGAGAGTCTTTCGACGAAGATTGGATCCAATGCAATACTTGCAAAGGGTGGGCCCATGAGAAATGTGTCAATCTTGAGGACCATCTATTTTATTATTGTGACATGTGTAAGACAAAAAGTGATAATGAATTTTGAAATAGGTACCTATAGTTTTAAGGATTTTATATACCTGTACATTACATATTTTTACACCTAATATAATATAAGTTCTGTCAGTAAACAGTTATGTAATCAATTGTTTGATTCCTTGCCGGCAAAACCTATTTTCAGTAGTTTTACATTTGTCCGATACCACGCTCCAATTTTTGAAAAGGTAATATTGCAAAGGTTTTAACTTTTGTAAAAAATGTACTATTATTATCATTATTTTTTTATTGTGTTTTAACCCTTTGCGCATAACATATTAAGGTATTATTTTATACATTAGGTTATAAGATATCACAATCCTTACATCAGATATGTCGAAGAAAGCTAAGGTGGCCGATACCACCCGACCCTCCCCTAATACTTTATGCAACCAAAACGGGTGTCGTAATGTGAACTTTATACCACCGACTTAGAAAAAGTTAATTACAGCACAGTGGATATGTAACAAATTATAATAGGTAGGTATTTTTGCTAGCTTTAGAAATTTTAATTTCTAGAAAATTTGTTAGATAATTATGTGACGGCTTCGTTTAAAATTGATAATAAAACAGAAGGCAAATACCTATTAATTTTTTTTTTTTTGAGTACAGACATCAGTGAATGTGCGTGATGTCAAATTCCAACAACCAACTGTCTAAAAATATACATAAAAAACGTGTACAGAAATTACGTACTTTTAAATCGACAACTAAACACACAAACAGTGTAATCCCTTTTATTGAAAAACATACTAAGAAATTCTCAACATTAACATAACAATAACATTTTCACATCAAATTCTCTTTTTTTTTTTTAGATGCTGACAAGTGCTGGAGGATAATAAATTGTTAATTTAATCTGGGATCCATTTATCCTTCCAAGAAAATGAATATATTTGCATGTAATTTAAATCTATGAATGACTTGAATTAATATTACCTCAAGATTATGATTGCTGTTAATTGATTACTTTGCATAACTTAATAAACAGGTTCGTGGTTGCCGCATCTACTATAGCATTTGTATGTAATATATTTAAATACTGGAATAAATACCGCTTAACATCTATTTAAGGAAATAAAGTGTAATTTAGTTTAATAAAATGTAATAAACGTGAAATCGTATGAGCAATTCAACACATTTGAGACTATAATAAAAGCATAGCCTGAATGCTAATGTCTAGAAATGTGACAAAAAATAGTATTTCATTTTAGAAGGAAAATAATAAAACAATAAAGCTTTCCTGATAGAAATCGGATTTTCGTTTTAAGAATACACATATTTTTCTTGGTTAAATATAGTAAAAGAAATGCAAATTTAAAGTGTGAGAGAAACATGACCTTACATATATTAAATATGTATTGTAGCGTTACTTTTAGAGTAATTAAATTTTTTTAGTATGTAAAAATTAACATCAGACAATGTGGAATATACGAGGGTGGTTAGGAAACTAGGTGGCCTGACAAAGAAAAAGCAATTTCTTTTGACAAATACATTTTACTTGTCAATATAGTCTCTTGTTCGCTGAATACACATATTCCAACGATATTCAATGTAAGCAATGCCATTGTCGATCGATGATTCCAAGTCATCGAAATAGCTATTTACAGCAGCGATTACCTCGGAATTAGCCGAAAATCTCTTACCGCCGAATCAATTTTTCAGGCTTGGAAAGAAATGGTAATCGCCGGGACCTAAATATGGGGAATGAATTTTTGGCATTGCAACTGCAGACTTGTGAGCAGGTGCGTTATCCTGATGGAAAAGCACTCTTTTCTTTGTCAGATGAGGGCGTTATTCTCTTTGATGTTGTCACTTAATTGATGCAACAAATAGGCATAACACTCCCCTTTTGTTGTTTTGCTCTTTTCTAAGTAGTCGACCAAGATAATACCATGACAATGTCAAAAAACAGATTCCATAACCTTTCCTGATGATAAAGCCGTTTTTGCCTTCTCAGGTGGCGGAGAACCTTTTCTTGTCCATTGCTTGGATTGTTCTTTGGTTTCCGGAGTGTAATGGTCGATGCAGGTTTCATCGACGGTAATGAAACGGCGTACAAAGTCCTTCTGATTGTGCCGAAAACATGCCAAAATTTCGCAAGAAACACTTAAATGATTCAGTTTTTGCACCGGTTTGAGTAACCACGGCACCCAATGTGTCGCATATTTTTCATAAACAATTTTTCACGTAAAATTTTGTGCACAGTGTGAAAAAATTCATGCTATAACGCGCACTTTTATTCGAGACTCGTCCAAGATGATAAGGTGGACTTTTTCAATCATTCCGGAACAATACGTCCACTACGGGGGTCATTAATGGTGCTCATACGACCACGCTTAAATACGGCAACCCAGTTTCTAACCATTGAAAACAAAGGAGAGGATTGTGGTAGTGTTGAATCCAGCTCGATCAGTTTTTTCCATTATTACAAAATCACACGAGACGTTCACTTTGGCGTACTGTCAAAATTAGACTAATTGACAGATCCGTCTATACTGTCCTATTTAACCTACTAAAGGATGCTTCTACAGAATGGTAAAGAAGATTCCTGCGAATTCGCGCCATCTCTTGTCAGCCCACGTAGTTTCCGAACCACCCTTGTATATTATTGTACATTTAAATGTATCGATATTGCATATACAAAGTGAAACGCTTACTTTTGTTGTCTATCTATTTTTTATGTATATCATAAACAAATCGACTGCTCTTGAACATTTTCTCTTAAATTTGCTTGTTGGTATATGTAATTTTGATTAACATCTAGTGAATAAATTATGCAGTTGACAATTTGTCTAAAAACTGAAGCATTTCGTGATTACGATAAATATCCATTGCCAACTCCCACTGTAATAAGTCTTCTCATTCCTAATTTCTTATTTTCTTGTTTACTTTGTAAAATTCAAATCCTTTGTATTCGAAATGTATTATATATACAGGGTGCCCCACCGAAAACAGATTGAATATCTCGAAGGAGAAAACTTTTTTGAAAAAATGCAAAAACAGGTCGATTTTTGATCCAAGGGGGACACCCTTCCATCATATCCTCAACTATGACACGTCATTCCCCTCCCCTCGATCACTCTAACCATTACAATTTAAATAGGGAAAGTACTAAATACGATACATCATTGAAAAGGTAATTGTACGGAGAATTCAGCAATGTGATTGTTGGTTGCGCTATTTTTGATTTTAGCGCCCTCTAGCGAGAAAAAAGACGGTTACGTATTTCACAATGTGACACATCATTTCAAAGCTAATTTTATTAGCAATTTAATGCACAATTGAAAAAAAGTTAAATAATCGAAAAACCTTGCAGAGCTCTAATGTTAGAAACTACAAACTTATTAGTTTACAAAAGACGCTGACAGTCTATACTTGAGAATGATGACAAATAAATGTCAAAAATATTACGTATTTAGTTGCTAATAAAATTAGCTTTGAAATGATGTGTCACATTGTGGAATACGTAACCGTCTTTTTCCCGCTAGAGGGCACTAAAATCAAAAATAGCTCAACCAACAATCACTTTGCTGAATTCACCGTACAATTACCTTTTCAATGATGTATCGTATATACTACTTTCCCTATTTAAATTGTAATGGTTAGAGTGATGGAGGGGAGGGGAATGACGTACCACAGTTGAAGATATGATGGAAGGGTGTCCCGCTTGGATCAAAAATCGACCTGTTTTTGCGCTTTTTCAAAAAAATTATTATATATATATTATAATATTCAATCTGTTTCGTTTTCGGTGGGGCACCCTGTACATATTTACATTTGTGCTAATGATACATAAAATATGACACTAAATTTGTGTTATTGTAATTGGTTCCCATCTTAAATCACTGGCTAAATATGACATCTGTAAATCGACTAACGTGTTTCATTTTTGTATATTAGCATTCAACCACGAGAATATACGCACTTAAATAGGTCTGATATTAGAAAAATGTGTGATGTACCTACTAAACTATACACTATTCAGTGGGTTAATTCACAATGTTCAAAGTTTCGCTGATTATTGTTGCATAGAGTATGTCTATTTATAAGTGAAGTATATCACTCGTCAAAAACGTTTGTTTAACATTCTCAAGTTCCAAAGTCTATCTAATATCGTTCAAGTTAGTATAATTATTGAAGAAGTTTGATATTGAATAATGGGTAGAATCGGTGACACTAGTTCGCTCCCGCGGCCAGAAAACCCTATTAATCGTAATTAGTACGTTCCGATGTCCGTATTAATTCGCTCCCGTGAGTTAAGAGCCTATTCTTATTTCTAGGAATACGAATGCACAAGAGAAATCATTATGCATAATACAGTAATACGGTAAGTTTTTTTTTTAACAATATGTTCTTAGCTATAAACTGTTTGCGGAAATGAACAGCGATGCGATACATCCTTCTTTGGTGGACGACACTGCGTATATTAATATGTGTCTTCGCAATATTCTGTTGACAACTCTAGCTTTTGTATTTTCCTATCTTAATTCCTCGAAATGGCATCGGGGGCGAACTTACCTACGACCCTTATAACATTAGGGATTAATATCTGACCGTCGAAGAGAACTAGTATGCGCTCGGTAGAATCAGTATTTACGATAAATTTACAAAAGAAGCTAATAAAATTACTGTCTAATGGGATCCTACGGTCATAGTTTTCTTGTCATAGTGCTAGCTCACATAAATAATAATTTAAAAATTGAGGTGTGGCCACCGCACGACTTTCTATACGTATGAGCGTTTCAAACTATACTACAATTTCAAGAATTTTCTTACACAAAAATTGTTCAAAATCCTATTCTAAGTACTTCTATTCTCTTAATACATCGCTATTGAATACATACTTTGCAAGATATTCGAAAAAAAGTGCTACTCCCTAAGAGTAAAAGTGTTACTTTCGGTCCGAATTTTGAAATTTCATATATACAAAAAATATTACAAATTTAGCACTAAATACTTTTGTATTCTCGATAAATATATATAGAATGCATAACTTACGACATATTTGCACAAAATCGCTATTCGATAAGAGTAAAAGTGGTACTTCCGGTCTTAATTTTGAATTTTTTTTTATACAAAAGATATTAAAAATTATGTTTTAAATACTTTTATATCCGTAATATACCTGTCTAAAAAGCATGATTTGCGAAATATTCGCAAAAAACTGATTTTCGATAGGAGTAAAAGATCTACTTCCGGTAGGAATTTCGAAAAACTTTTTCAATAAAATTGTTCTCAATTTTCATTTTAAGTACATATGAATTCTTTATAAATTTGTTTAAACTTAGTATTTGACGAAATATTGGCAAAATTCGATTTATTCACTGAAGTAAACTGCCCGGCTACTTCTGGTCTACCGATTTTACTGAAAAACTAACCTGATCCCAAGAGGGAAATTATACACGTAAATACAAAATTTGGAATTGATATCCACAGCGGTTTGACCGCTATCGTGGTCACACACAGAGATTTTTTAAAAACCACTTTTGCGGTATCAGGGAATTTTAAAACGTGGACATCTGCAAAATCTCGAGGTCGAAAATTTTCATCATCACAATACTTCCTTATACTACGTATAAGAAAGTAAAAATGAGACGACATTCTTATACTTTTATTCTCTTAATAAATTTTTATAGAATGCAAAAGTTTAGAAATATTTGCAAAAAACAAAACATGCTCGAACTCGAGTTCTAAATACTTTTGCATTCTTAATAAATCTGTATAAAATGCAAAAATTTGCGTGCACTTGAAAACACCTGCTACTCAATAAAAGTAGAAGTATTATTTCCGGTCTGGCTTTTAAGATTTTTTTTATACGAGGGTTGGGGCAAAAGTCATGGCAACTATTTTTTTTCTTGAAGATACCAGTCCGGTTGGAAAATGTGACATATACAGACGAAAGGAGAATTTCTTAACTACATGTGTGGACAATGAATAGCACTGAAATATCGTAACACACTACTTTAGTACGGTAGTATACAGGGCAATATGGCCTTCACCGTGCAAAAGAATGATAACGTACACATACAGTTGACATGACAAACCTGGGTCTAAAGACCCTCAATGTAGTCCTCTGCTACTGTCACCACACGCTGCCAATGATGTGGGAGGCGCTGAATACCATCAGCGATTTGCAACACGAGAGGACATTGCTAATGCTGTGCGCCAACAGATGACCCGATTCACGCATGGTGCGGCAAATGCTGAGGCTGATGGTATTCAGCGCCTCCCACATCGTTGGCAGCGTGTGGTGACAGTAGCAGGAGACTACATTGAGGGTCTTTAGGCTCAGGTTTGTCATGTCAACTTTATGTGTACTATGTTATCATTATTTTGCACGGTGATGGCCATATTGCCCAGTATACCGTAATAAGTTAGTGTGTTACGATATTTCAGTGCTATTCATTGTCCACACATGTAGTTAAGACCTTGTCCTTTCGTCAGTATATGTCACATTTTCCAACCGGACTGGTATCTTCAAGAAAAAAAATAGTTGCCATGACTTTGACCCCAACCCTCGTACATAACTTGTTCTAGCTCTAAATGTTTTGCATTGTAGATAAATCTGTATAGAATGCTCAAGTTGCGAGATATCTGCAATTTTTTTTTCCAGATAAGACCTACTTCAGGCAGGAATTTCGAAAAACATTTTTCATAAAATCGTTCTAGAATTAACTGTTCAGTACTTTTTTATTCTTTATAAATTTTTCTCAAGTTAGTAGATGACGAGAGTAAATTCTGACCTTTTACTGTAGTAAATTACTACTTCCGGTGTACCGATTCTACTGAAAATCTAATCAGATCTCAAGAGAAACATTATACTCATAAATTTATTTAAAGTTTGGTGTTTATAGCTATATATCATATAGAGGTATTTAATTTCAATTAAATTGAAATTTAAATGAATAAATAAATTCATGTCCCCGAACAGATCCGATCCCGAGCCGCACGGGTGAGAAGGCGGCACGTTAGCATCAGACCAGCGCGGGACTCGTAAGCGAGTATTCATATCGTCTATTTATATATATGTATATATACATGCGTCCGAGCCGACCCAGATGCGTATCGGAAAATCTCTCCATCGAGGAACCCTTTAAAGTTGTCCGTACACCCACGCGATTATATTTCGCGGCCGCAGCCATAGCAATGGCCGCGAAATTGTACTTCGCGGACTGTGTTGCGTTCGCTAATTGGTAACTTCGCGGACGGTTAACCAAAAAATTTATTGTGTGTGTATGAGACATTATCTCTATAATAATATAATATAATATTTCGGGCTCAGGTAAGTTTAAGCATTTTTATTAAAATGATGTGGATGACTCGGAAACTGATCAGTATATTCCGGGTGTTAAATAACGTCCACACGCATTTACTATAATTTGTATACCAATGCAAAACAGAAACGTTGAGAAGAGAGCATTGCTTTAATTGCTCATTATATACGAATTTATAAGCATTTAATTCTTTTCTGTTACACAGGATGGATGAAGAAAATCAAATCGATGACAAATTAAAACGAAAAAGGGAATTGTCTAATGCGCGCGTGAAGAAATGTCGTCAAAAGAAGCATACTAAATCTCAGCAACTGAATTCGTCGATGCAGGATGACCCTAATGTAATATAGAACGAAAAAAAAAGTTGGATTTCGTATTATTAACCTCGCCTTCATGAAGTTTTCACTTCTGCCGTGTGGTTTTAAGCACACCCATTTTTAAGTTTAAAACGTATCGCTATATAACTGCAGTTATAATTATTGAACTTGTATGATATGCTATAAAAAATAATTATTTCTATAGACAATATTTTGTTAAATAAATCGAATAGAATCCCTATAGAGCCACTAGCAATTTCAATATTGTTTCGAAATCTGTGTAAATTAATTTCACAATTTCCTGTCCTACCAGCTTTCGAAGAGGCGAAATAATTAAATAATTAGTTGCTTAAAATTCCACCTTTTATTTATTTAATATACGTAGTACCGTTCTTTCAAATAAATAAAATTAAATGTTTTTACAATATATTGATTGACACATCTACAAATTAGTAATGCTATGAACATCATAATAATAATTACGATTTCTTAATATTATTTATTATGTGCAGTAAAAGAAATGAACAGACAATTCTTTTTTGATAGTTAACTAGTATCTAATTTATCATTTATTAATGTTTTTCATTTCTATAATGTCTACATAATGCCAACAAAATGTCAGATTTTTCAATAACATTATACTTACACACTGGGTGTGTGAAAATTAAAATCTATAAATACATACGCGCTATTTACTGTTTGCTCTTTAATTATTGTACGGTTCGCAAATATTTATAGGAATGCCGCAGAATATAGTCATAATAATTACTGGGAAAACTAAAATATACATATATGTATGCGCGGTTACACTTCCTTGAAAATTGGTATTCTGCTGGAATGACAAATTTTATTCTAAGGTGAGTTTTGTAAATAAACCGCTTCTGTAGATATGCTGGTTATTTATATTATAATATACCGTTAACAGTAAGTTTCATGCTATGATAAAAGTTAAATACAATATTATTTGGTTATCCTACATAATTCTTATTACCATATATTTGGCGACAAAATTTAAGGATGGTATGTTTTCGAATTACACATTAAAAACTAAAATCGGTAAAATATTTACTTTTTCTATTTGGGTTCTACAAAGTTGACTTTAGGAAACCCGTTTTGCTTATAACATGTTTTACAATGTATTTTTATTTTTGTTGATGACAAATATAATAAGAAACCATGTCACTTTAATAGTTAAACATAAACTTTTAACAGTATCAAAAATGTGAAGCACAAATTATAGAAATAATAAAAGACACGTTTTAATGATTATTTCAAATAATTTATTGCTTACTAAGAATACACTTTTATAAAATGACATGATTATAATAATGTAGATTTTAAAATGTGCAAGTTAAGGGTCAGTGTGTGCAACATCGAACGTTTTTTTTAAGATTTTGGGATTAAACTTATTCCATTATTTTACATCTTTTTGAATATTTATAATCCGAAATAGAAAAAGTACTAAGTAATACTAGTTTCACCCAACACTTTGGGTACAAGTTCTTCAGAAAACTCACCGCAAGAAGCTCGTCTTTTTAATCTTGACTGTGTGCGCAAAAATCACGTTTTATGGAACTTGTGTTTCAATATATTATTGTACTGTGTATAATATTAAAAAAGTAAACTAGTGTTCGTTATAAAGGAAATGGAATAAGAGACATGTGTGAGATGTGTTTAATAGACTTCACCCATTTCTCAACTCGATCCCACTCTTAAATTTTTTAAATATGTTCACTACATTTGAAAGAGGACACTGACTATGTGGTTATGTATTAATAATAATAATAATAGAATTTATTGGCACAAGATATATAACATATAACATACATACACAAAGGAAATATAAATATATGTATGTTTTTAAATAAGTATTGTATTAACAATACTTTATACTTCTTGGCCTTTATTATATGTATTCGTATACGTAAAATTCTTGGTATTTAGGCCGTTATGGAAAGAAATACAATAAAATACTAAGTTAACGTTTCGACATATTTAATACAAATGTCTTCATCAGAATACTGAAATTATTATAAGTATAAATTACAAATAATGTTTCAAAATTAATACAATATAAGATTACTTACGTTAAAAGTAGGTATAACAACTAAAATTGTATAAATATATATATCAAAATATAATTATAAATGTCAGCATATGATTTCTAGATTAACAATTTAAAATTGTTAACATATTCTAATAATAATGTCATTACAAAAATTTTAAAAATGCAAGTATCAAAAAAACATTAAACGGACAGATTTTTGAAAATATAGAAGGGAAATATTTGTTTATGTAAGTAATTAAAAATAAATTTTTGAAAGTGCATTAATTTCACTTCGGTCATTCACACAAACTGATTTATTTTTCTTAATTTGGATGAGTTCTAATATTGATCGAGATTTATTGTCGATTTCAATATTTAGAATTTTAGTGTTATCAACATTAAAATTATGTTTAAATTGTTGACAATGTTTTTTTAAAGCCGTCGAATTTTTGCAATATTTATGACCTTTAATTGTTTCTTCTAAATATTGCATTGATTGTCCAATGTAAATTTTGTTACAATTATTACAAGGAATACTATAAACAGTGTGAGTTTTCTTTAAAAAAAGAGTTTTAGATTTAATATTAGTATTGATAAACTTTATTATTTATTATTAATATAATTAAGTATTATTATAATTTTTATGTGCTACTTTAATATTAAATTTACTAAACATTTTAGTTAATTGTTCTGATAATTTTGGTACTTATGGGATAGATAAATATTTAATTTGACTATTATTTAAATTTTGATTGTTGTTTGTTGTTGGTTGTAAATTTTCGTTCTTTTTTAATGATATTTTTAATTAAATTTATTGGATAATTATTATTTGTTAATGTTATGGTAATGCTTTCTAGAACTTCTTTTCTAAAATTTGGGCTTCTTAACTTAATTGCCCTATCAGTAAGATTTATGATAACACTTTTTTTAAAGGATAATGGTTGGCATGATTTAATATTCATTAATCTACCTGAAGATGTTGGTTTAGAATACCAACTAGTTAAAATTTTATTGTCTTTTCTTATTAAAGTCATATCTAAAAAGTTGATTTTATTATCATTTTCTATTTCTTTTGTAAAGTGAATTTTTTTATGATAAGTATTAAAGAATGTATCTATTAGATCTATTTTGTTTTCAGGTATTGCTAGAATACAGTCATCAACATATCTTTTATAAAATGGAATTTCAAAATTAATTTTTGATATAATTATTCTTAAAGATCTTCCATATATGGATGCTTGTTGGGAATATTTTAAACAAGAAAGAATATTGACCTTGCCTTGCCTATTTATACTCACATGTATAAAATATGTTAGGAAAAAACAAGAAAATTATATATCGAATGGAGGGCATCATAATTACGAAACCCGCCACAGAGAAGAGCTCCAGATTCCATATGACCGCCTGCAAACAACGCAAAGCTATACAGCTTGAGCGCGCGGGGTATGATCACCCGATGCTAGTCGATATTCTTCGGACGTATATTCGGCAAATGATCTCCGCTAGCTGTGTTCGCCAGATATAGATATATAGATTTATTTTTCCAGAGTTGTTATTTCGTTATATTTACTGGAGAGAATCTCTAATTTTAATTTCTATTTCAAGGGTCGTTTCTATGTTATTTTATGGTATTCCTGTTATACTTATTTATAGTTTTTTTTTACCATGAAATTTCTATTTATTTATTTTTCTCTAGACATCTTAGTTTATTCTGCAGATGTTTCAGGTGGGTTGTTTTTATTTCATTCTAAAACCCAGTTGTACTGCTATAACTTTGTACACAACTACATTATTATTTAATTTCATTAGGATAATTATAATTACGTTATAAGTATTACAATCTTCGCGTTATTATCGACTTAGTTATCTAAGCAATCGTCATCACTTAAAGAGAAAATTTAATTTGTTCTTTTTGTCAATCTGCAAAAAAATAATCAGATCACTATGAGTTCGAATATGAGCAGGCAATGCTAGTATGTTGTGCCGTTACTCTAATATGTATTATCGGACCACGTTTAGATGCGAGTTTACGTATACCATCGGGTGATCATACCTCGCGCGCTCTTGCTGTATAGACCGCTGCTGGGGGCCCAAGTTGTATAATAAAATCAAGAACCATCTTGAAGAGAGTGTCAAGTTTTTTATAAAAAAGGTAGAGGATATTTTACGTCATCGCAGTTTTTATTCAATAGACGATTTCTTAAAGTGTGACTTAAAACATTAATGACTTTTAAATGCTTAGAAATGTACATTACATACACATTATTGTTTTGTTGTTGTTGTTTGATTTATTGTCCTATACTGGTTTAATGCGCATTTTTAAATAATTTGATGCATTTATTGACTTTCATGTAATGTTAATTAAAATGAATAAACTATTATTATTATTACTAATAATAATAATAAAGTATAAATGAGAAGAATGTGAGTCTCAAGATAAATCTTTGAGGAACTTTAATATTCTTTAGTTAGCACGTACTAAAGAATATTAAAGTTCCTCAAAGATTTATTTATTTCATATTTGGTACAAAGGAAGTGTTTCATAGATTTAAAACGACGTGAAGGATAGCATGATGCTTGAGTCTCTATATTTTTAAAAAATTAAACACCATATGAAATACATAAAGCGAAATTAATGGCAACAAAATAGTAAAATGTACAAGGCTTCCAGGTAATCAATTATTCTTTTACTATGGATTTTAACAATTGCAGTACAAAAAAGTATTCAATATTTTGATCTACTAGATCTCCAAAACATAAATACATTATATTTTCCTTACAAACAATCTAAAAATAAAACTATACTCGTATGTTATCATATTTTTAGATATACCTACTTTCTTACTTTTATTGTCTGTTATGTCGGCTTGTGGTTGTCAAGCAAAACAACAAGACGAAAAACGAATACAGAAAAAGAAGAAACGTTAGAGAAAAAAAAGAACTCAACTATTTTAAGTATGTGTACGTATGTAGGGGGGATTCGTGATCACTTCACGGGATTCTGAATTTAACCGATGGATGCTATGCAGGATCTCACACCTCCTTGACCAGGTGTGTTATACGCATACATATGTATTTGTTTCGTATATATATTTTATGTTACACACACACAACACACATATACACACATTCTACACCGAAAACACAGTTGAACATTAGTCCGATCCGTACAGAGAAGGAAATAAAACAAGCAAGAATACAAACGGCTTGAAAAATAAGGACCCGCCGATATGCGAAGGGGCAACAGTATCGCCACAGTTGGGCCAGCAGCTCTCTTTTAGCTCGTTTATAGACATGAATCACTTGCGGTCAAACGGTCTACACGACGTGTTTCTTTTTGTATCGATTTAACATCGTTACCATTCTTGTTACGGGTGATTTAAGTTTGGTGATTTGTTAGGATTTAAATTTTAATATTTTCATACGCGTTTATGTGTATGTGGATAGAGTTTATTATGTATGTGTAGTAAAGATATATGTAGCACATTTCTTCTTGACTTTCAAACGGATTTATTTTATCATAAGTACGGCATGTTATAATTCATGGAAATCATCTGTGTGTTTTTTCTCCCAAGTGCGAATAATAAATATAATATATACCTATGCAATCGTGTATACAGGGTGCGCTATATAAAATATAGCAACCAATTAGTATTCGGAGCAGTCAGTACATGGCTGTAACTTATGTAAGTCATACCCGGTGGAATCAAAGGCTTAAAGAAGGATGGTACTTTGTTCTTAATCATATGATATTTTAGTTGAAAAAGACTTTACATAAAAATAAATTGAAACTAATTCTTATTAGGTTGATTCACATTAAGGTCATGCATAACAGTTGTAATAATAATTAATATCATAGGTTATGTAATCTCAAACTTAATGAAATAGCTATATGAAATAATGAATTTAAAATATCAAAGTTAAAAGCTTTAATTGTAAATGATTTGGTCAATATACCTAGCGTTATGATTAGTTACGAACTTAATATACACCATTCAAATAATACCCGTATGTATTTAAGTACCTACATAGGTACACTTTGAATCACCAAAGATTCCTTGCCTCACTAATATATAGTTCTATCAAAGATGTCTACATCCAAATAAGAAATAGCATGCACTACATACGACATATAGAATTTACTTGAGCAAGGCAAAGACGATGTTATTACATGCGATGTATTACCGTGCCTTCAAATCTTACCTCATTAAAGTAGGCTGTTTTTTAAGTAACTAAGTAATCAATGTTGGTGTACATGCTAAGCTTTTGAAAACTTCAAATTCTGACAGTTGTCATATTAAATTCAAATTATAGACGCTTACATGACATAACCAAACTATTAAAATTATGCGTTTGGATCTGATTACGTGCATTGTCACCAACCATTAAAAAAAGCATGGCCGCCTCTAACGAGGAAAGTATTTAAAGCAATGATTTGAAGGCACGGTATTTCATACATTTTCGTTTAGCGTTTGCATTAACCCTTTGATGTTTGTATTAGTTTGTATTTGATTGAAGTATTTTGCATTCGTTTTACAATTCCTTACATACTCCACCATACACTTTAATAAACCAGAATGTCAGGACATGGTAGAACACTACGTTCACCTATTCAAGAACTTGGTTTAAATTTATTGCAATACTTTGAGCAAGAGAAAGGTAATGGTGGCCCTCTAATATCCATTGTGATGAGTAATTTTACATTTTACAAATTCTAATGATTATTTTTTAGCGAGTTGCAGATGCAGTAAAAGTAGGATTACCTACAATAAAACGTATTAAAAGCTGGTAAAGAAATAAATCTAGTCCAGCGACGAAAAGGCCCCATAAAAAAAGCAGAAAATTAGGCAGCACGTTCTGAAACGAGTATCCGAAATATATTATGCAAAATGTATTCACAAAGTAAGACTTTGAAAGTGTTGATTATTAAAATAATAATATCCTCAATTTTAGAAAAGCATGCTACAAATATGCAGAAATAGCCGAAAATCATGTTTTATTTAATAGAAGCAGTTTAAAGAAGAATAATCGCAGAAGATTAGAGGAACGATCCAACATAACCGGGATGAGATTATTTTTCCTAAAAATTTCTTGAAAAAATTTTATTCTCCTTTTCCGAGAGAAGTGGTATCTCTAAGAGACCTGAGATATTTTCTGAGGGAAATCAAGCTGGTTTTGGCAAGATAATGATGTATAGAGTGTTTGTAAACCTGAAGGTTATTATTGCGAGCGACGACGATTATAATACACGCTACTTCACTGCCAGGCTTTGGACCAAATGCTTCACTAGTGTTTGCATCTAAGTCATATAAACAAGATTATCATGATGAAATGACTGAAGAAATATTTAACAAGTAGATCAAATAATATTTAATACGTAATTTGGCCGAACCTGCTCTAGTAGTGATGGCCAACACTCCTTATCATTCAAAATTAGTAAAGAAATATCCAACATTGGTTTGGTGTACTTCTCCAAACAGAATGTAAGATGTGATCCAACACTATTTAAAAATGAGCTACTAATCGTGGTTGAAAATTAAAAAAAAAGATTGTATGAAATTGACGAAATATTGCAAAGTCATGAAGATGAAGTATTAAGATTGCTTTCATACCATTGTGAATTTAAAGCTATCGAAATCTTTTGGGCTCATGCAAAACAATGCTATAATAAACATATTAGCAGAGATGGATATGAAGACGATGAAATTAAGGATATGTGGTTATTCATGTATTGAGATTGTACTTTCTGTTACTCATTAAATTAACAATAATATTAACATATGAATATATGTTAATAAACGTATGAAAGTAAGATATGGCTGCACATTTTATTTCAAAATAAAAAATAATTTAGAAAAGAGAAGTGGAACTTTTGCGAACTTTTTCCTGTGCCATTCCCAAAATGTATTTCAATCTTCGATAAAAAAAGTAATGTATTTTTATTAGTATTACAGAGATAATGTTTTGTTCAAAATTCTTACGAATTTTTAAGTAAAAAATTGTAAGAATAGTAAATAAAAATATTGTTATAAAACAAGAAGTATTTGGAAGATTTTATTTTTGAGAAATGTCTAAAAGAAAATTAAAATAATCAAAATGCACTAAATTATCATGAGTCCAAGCAGGAAATTATAATTATAACCAAAATTCAATTATCACTTCATCTCTTATTTATATATTTTTCTAAAATGCTTGGCTTATTAATAACTTTACTTCAACACCCTTGCGAAACATTCCTTTGATTTGATTTCACAGTTTGTCACTTCCTTTTCATGACCATAACACTGAGGTTTCCATTTCTTTTGCATTTGTTATGGATGTATTTAATTCATCCCACATTTTTATGTATTGTGTAAAAGCTAGACAAGTACTTACTATCTAAAATATAATGATTCCTTATTTTGATTAGAAACCAACATAGAAAAATAGAAAAGATGTCGTTCTTGTAGTTCAAATATTCTATAGTTAAGATGTTTAATTCTTGTAATACCGAAATTGCTTTTGTGTGAATAGTTCAATTGACACAATAGGAAAAGTACCCAAAGTATAGCTATTTACTTAAAATTACGTAATATTCAGCTCTCCCCCGAACATTGCTTTGGGTGTTCGAGTGTAGCAGAGTTCGTTAAGGGTGTTGTATAGCAAACTAAAAATTTCGACGTCTTCGCTGCGGGTATAGGGGGGTTCTACTCAGGGGTGGAGCTTGCCAATACCCCACTACCACGTACTGTTTTGCTAAATGCTATAGGAAAAATCTAAATTGTATAGTTCCCAGTTTATAAGTACCGCCCTTATGGAGCGATGCATTCGAAATGACATACGTCTGATGCGTTAAGTGCTAATTGTCTCTTTTCAGGCTACACATACTCTACGTAACGTAGGTGCTAGTAATATTTTGTATGATTTATTTAGTCTGGTGTCTAGGCGCCACAGGAATGTAGATTGTAAGTTTTTTTAGTCTGACATGTGTTCAATAAGTTAATATGTATGTAAGATGGAATTCTGATTAAAAGAAATATTACTTAGGGCCTATGAATACTATATAATAATAATAATATTTTGTTGAAAGGCACTAATGTCATCGTCTTGATTATCTTTTCCATTGGCCGTATTGAAAATCACAGGATAATTATTTATATCTATAGGTACTATTATAATACAAGGTGGCCGGCAAGGTATCCGAGAAACCTCGTACATGAATTCAATGACTAAAGGGGCCCACATACTGCGGTTTTGTTCGACAGACTTGTTCGTCGAACTAACGATTTATCAAATAAAATAGTCTCGCATATTTTTTTCCAAAAAAGATGCAGAATGACTACTTATAATATCATGTATTGAACGAAATTTCATTGTTTTATTATTATATATAAATTATTGAAAGTTTAATGTTTATTCATTATTATTATGTAACTACATCTGTAAAATAATAAGTCCTATTTATGTCTGATCTTTATTTACCATAACACGAAGAGTAATGTAGTTAAATTTTTAAAATAAAAGATATCCTTTCGGAGCTATTTCTGGTTTACTTCAAATCTTTTTATAACTGTCCGAACACTGAATCGTTTGAGAGTAATTTTTTGCTTGGTCGTAAATTACTCTTTTGGACGTCTACCAGTCTGGTACAATATCTGACGATCTGTACAGAGGAAGTAGGCACCATCTATATCCATCTCATTTTCTATATTAGTTTTACATTATTTTTAACTCACTTATAAATGTCAGTAGTATTTTATCTTGATAAATGTAAAATAGTGGAAGAGCTAAAAAAGCTAGTATTATTTATGAATCATATGTAATGTTTTTGTTTAAGTTTGTATTTATGTAAAAGTTATAAAAGCCTGCCAGAGAATGTGTACAATTTTATGAAATGTAATACAAAATAATATAAGTAAATTTTACAAAAAGAAAATATACATTAATTTTATAAAGTTAAACCAAGGTTACTAGATAATGTTTTCAATTTTATGAAATGTAAAATAATATAAAAAAATGTTTAATCAAATACCTACTCAAAACCGTAACAACGATTTCTGTATTCGGAATATCGCTCGTAAAGTGAATCCCCACCTAAACAAAGTAACTCCGCCCTGTCTTGGATTGCAAGGATATATCAAATATTTGACTGCAGGTGGCGTATTAAAGCAGTGCCAAAAATGCATTTCGTTCTTATCAAATTACACATTTATCTTAATAAATACGAAAAAATTTTGCTAGAAATTAATGTTGACAATAATATGTTATACGTCGGTACGCATTTTATTTTTCGATTATCTATTTATATTTAATTTTTTATAACAATTAATAAAAAATTGAAAAAACAAAATGCCTAGGGACGTGTAGATAAACATTATAAGAATATTTCATCTAAATCACTTTTGCATAAAGTTTAAAGATAGCCTGTAATCTGTAAATATTTGAAAATGTACCTATACAACACCCTTAATAGTGGAAGGTGACTTAATAACCATTAAGCGCCATTGAGGATGGAAATATTCAGCTGTGATAATTTCACCAAGAAATCCACTAAATCCACTAAAATCATTCAGACTTCTAATGCAATAAGTACTTAGGAATTCGAACAAAATATAGTGTGTTCCCGAATTTGTCGGGAAGATTCATTAATGTACACGAATCTATTAGTGTTACAATAAACAGTTGCACTATTCAAAATACGAAGTAATGATATTTAAGTATAGTTTGCTTCCGTATTTTACTTTTACCAAATTCAATTAATTAGTAAATGGTATCTAAATACATGCAATATAATTTCTCTTCATCAAAGTCAGATAAATAACCCCATTTCGAATAAATTTAATTCTGACGTGTATATATATTTATTCATCATTCTCTTTGGGTTTATTCTGATAAATGATATCTTTAAATTTCCTGTAACTGATTAGAAACTGTTATGTATTAATCTTTTCTATTTGCAGGAAATTCTTGATAATTTTTTCATTAGTGTTTAATCTAAAACGGAATTATAGAAATGCATTAAAGGCGTAGAATTTACAAAACTGAAACAATGTATATACGTATATATACAAAATCTTATATCGCCAGGTGTGTCTGATTCTTGCTGTATAACGTAAGTACATGTCCCATCGAACAGTAGTGACAGTTGGATTTCGCAATCTTCTTATTCAATTCGAATAGAATGGTATATAATGCAAACAACACAATCGTCTCGGTATTATGTTTTCTGTTCCGATAGGTACAATTGAAATTCGATTTTGTCTGTTTTCCTATAATAAAAGTAATAATAACGTGCAGGTATAAGAATACAAGCCGTGAGGGGGTTGTTGTTACAGAAATGTCAGCAGTGCCTGGGAAAATTTTATTTATCGATATTGAATAAATATTAAAAGACAAGGGCATGTGAGATGTAAACATGGCATTATAACAGAGGAGAATTAAAAAATGTACCATACAGAAATACAGAATTTATATATTTGACATCTCAACAAAGAGAATTAAAAAAATAATCATAAATGAAAAAAAGTAGGAGTTGGGAAGAAAATGTATGCATTTTAAAATGTAGCCATTCGATTTTCAAACTTATTAATATAAGAAATAGTCTAATAAAATTAATTCCACTATTTTGTTTTACTCTTTCCACAACCTAATAAGAAATTCTTTATATGCGCATGTAAGATAAATATGCTTAGTTGTAATAGTATTCTAGAAATAGAATAAAGGAATTTTAAGAGTAAATCTTTTAATTTTTGCAAACTTCTTGTACTGGAATGGAATTATTCTAAATAGTTATCAAAAAAAGAGAGAAAATTGTGATTGCCAAATTACACGATGTTTAAAAACGCTGCACAGAAAAAAATAATTACAGTAGGGATTATGTGAAATCCGTTTACTCTCAATCCGTACCGGAATTTTACGTTAGATAGTAATTTCTCCCCATCATTATAAAATTACACCCAAAATTTACTTCGTAAATATATTGAAAAGAAATTTTAGTAGGTAAAATTGACAAGTATTTTTACTTCATATATGTGTTTTCTTACTGAATTTTTTTTCTCTACGTTTGGGTATTTTTAACAAGAAATTTTACAAATTATTTTTACTTCTTTTATGCAAATTTACATATTTACATATTGCTGTATACCTATTCGTGAAGGGTCTCAAAACTGAAATTACCTTTATATAAGTATTAGGGCTATATACAGGGTTATGATAAAGTAACGCACAAAATTCATAAAATGTACAATGTTCATTTTTGAAAAAAATGCAAAAACACGTCAAACAGTTTATTTTATTCCGCGTCTTTTAACATAAGTCAAAAAAATAAAACGTCAAATTTGTCAAAGTTATGACGTCATCAATATTTTTTTTAAATATGAAGTTTGGTTTTTTTTAACTTTATTTGATAAAGCTTATTTTTCTGAGTTATAAAGAAATAATTGAAGTAGTGGTCACATAAGAAAAAACTGAGAGAATTAATAAAAAACAAAATAAACTTTATTATAGTAATAACATTTAAATTAACTAAACAGTCCATTAAACCAAAACGATTTCTTACAGGAATTGTTCAAACTGTGTCCCGTTCACTATCTGACATAGGCTGAGACGATGGTAGACCTGAGTTACAGAGTCTTCGATCATCTGCGGAGTTATACGAGTCATTTCATGTCTAATTCGTTCCATTAAGTCTTCTAAATTGTCTGGTTTTTTCTTATGTGACCCCTACTTCAATTATTTTTTTATAATGCAGAAAAACAAGCTTTATCAATAAAGTAAAAAAAAAAACCAAGCTTTATATTTAAAAAAAATATTGATGGCGTCATAACTTTGACAAATTTGACGTTTTATTTTTTTGACTTATGTTAAAAGGCGCGGAATAAAATAAACTGTTTTTGCATTTTTTTCAAAAATGAACATTGTACGTTTTATGAATTTTGTGCGTTACTCTATCATAACCCTGTATAATCCTTTATCATAAGAAATACATATAACATTTGAATGTAAAATATCTTGGCTTTCAAATAAATCCTGGTTTATACTTATTTACTTCACTCCGAGTTGTCGTTAATAGTATCTTCGCACTTCAGAAAAGTGAAAACTTAAAGAATATTGATTCCCACAAAACTGTTGAAAAAGTGTTAACATAAATATAAAAATAATATAAGAATCTGCAGTCTTATTAATAGGAATAAAATTTGGAACCGTTTTCTGAATGCAATAATAAAATTGCTTATTTTTTATATCTCTAAATAAATGAATGCTTAGAAATAGGAGCTGGTACATTGACAAGACTGCAAAAATTATTAAATTGACGTGTATTTCTCACAAACTAATAAACTTATAAACAAATAAACATAACAAATAAGCTTGTGATAGACTCGTTACAGAAGTGAATAATTCAAACAATAAAATAAGGAATTAAACCAAACAGAGGTATTCTGCAACAGGTCACAGACATCCTGCTGGTATAGGTATTATATCTCCTAAAAAGTATTCCAAGTTAAAGACACCATGTTCAAAACTTACATTAACTTATCAGTTCAAAATCTGCAAGAGATTTCAACAATGAAATCACTTTCTCTTACTTTCTTATACGTAGTATAAGGAAGTATTGTGATGATGAAAATTTTCGACCTCGAGATTTTTGCAGATGTTCACGTTTTGAAGTCCCCTGACACCGAAAAAGTGGTTTTTTAAAAATGTCTCTCTCTCTCTCTCTCTCTCTCTCTTTCTCTCTCTCTGTGTGATCACGATAGCGGTCAAACCGCTGTAGATATCAATTCCAAATTTTGTATTTACGTGTATAATCTACCTCTTGAGATCTGATTACTTTTTCAGTAAAATCGGTAGACCGGAAATAGCAGTTTACTTCAGCGAAGAAATCGAATTTTGCCAATATTTCGTCAACTACTAAGTTTAAACAAATTTATAAAGAATTCATATATACTTAGAATTAAAATTGAGAATAATTTTATATAAAAAGTTTTTCGAAATTGCTACCGGAAATAGGTCTTTTATTCTTATCGAAAATCAGTTTTTTCCGAATATTTCGCAAGTCATGCTTTTTAGACAAGTACGTTACGGGTATAAAAGTATTTAAAACATAATTTTCAATATCTTTTGTATAAAAAAATTTCAAAATTCAGACCGGAAGTACCACTTTTACTCTCATCGAATAGCGATTTTTTGCAAATATGTCGTAAGTTATGCATTCTATATATATTTATCAAGAGTACAAAAGTATTTAAAACTGGTTTGTAATATTTTTTGTATATTTGAAATTTCAAAATTCGGACCGAAAGTAGCAATTTTACTCTTAGCGTGGAGCACTTTTTTGATAATATCTTGCAAAGTATGCATTCTATAGAGATTTATTAAGAGAATAGAAGTACTTAGAATAGGATTTTGATTAATTTTTGTAAAAAAAATTCTTAAAATTCTATAATTTGAAACGCTCATACGTATAAGAAAGTCGTATGGTGGTCACACCTCATTTCTTACCAAGGCTATGCGTGGAACCCATAAAGTAGATATCATTTTGAGTTTGGTGGCCATTAATTACGGTTTTATCAAAAATTCATTTTAGCAGTGATAAGTGAAGTTATTCGGTATATAAGGAAGGTTTGCCAAAATTGAATACCTTGATTATTTCAAAAGAATAATGACATGCTTTAGTACGGCAGGTGTATGTAAAGAAATTAAAAAATACAAATTATGCAATTATAAGTAAATTTAGTTATTTGTTACAAACTCAGGTGTCTCATCATTAAAGTACTTCGACTTGGAGAAGCAAAAAAATATATTAACATACAATAATATGTGAGATCACAAAAACATCGTGCTCGTTATATGGAAAATAGAATGAAAACATAATGTTTCCGATTCCGTAACTATATATGAAGTCGAAAGCAAAAAATTGTGTGTATATCATGTCCGCGAAAAATTTGAACGTACTCGAGATTGTCTTGCCTCGGCCGCAAGCATTATTAAGGAGACTTTCGGACGCAAGTATATATACAAGTAGACGATATAAATACTGGCTTTCGACTCCCGCCCTTGGTCTAATTGTTAAGTGCTGGCCTTTCACCCAGACGGCTCCGGTTCACATCTGCTATGGGACATGAATTTATTTATTCATTTAAATTTCAATTTAATTGAAATTAAATACCTCTATATGATATATTTATTTATCTTGTTCCCTTAGCCGACTTTACCCAAAGAGCGTTACATATCCGAGCGTTGCAGGTCAGTCTTGTTCACTGCCTATAATCAGCGCAACGCGCCTAAAGAAGTTTACACTTCAAAAAATAGCTCGTTGTGAAATATTAAGCGAAGCGTCGACACAATGACATCATATCGCAATAGTTAATTAAATTGTGATAATACCAGCACATCACACAATCTGAAATTAAATTAGATAACATCTCATCAACATCTTAAGCTACTCGGTGTTAATAATAACTATTTATTTGCATATTGTTTAAATTTTAAACAAATTTAATATAAAAATATATGTTGTAAACCAATTGCAGATGTAAATACTAACATTGGTGCACTTTGCACATATTTCACTCTGAATTCTCATTTATATTATAAGTTATTTTTCTGGGGATCAAATGCAGAATTACAAAATATATTAATTAAGCATATTTTAAGAAGTCTTTATATTGTGATCAGTACTTAATTACTTCATTTCGGCAATTTTATAAAAAATTATAAATTTAGTTTATGGTTAAATGAAAGGTGAAAATTGTGTTAAAAAGAAGATGGGGATTCATATTTTATTTGTTGGTATTTAGCACTGAGCTGGACATAATTTTTATAGTATCATAATTATATGAGAGCGTGTGTATAGATGTAATGTATGTGTGTATATGTAAATATTCATATAAAAGCACATAAGGTAAGTAACAAGGTAGTGTTACACAGCCTAAAATACTTGCCTCATGATATGCAACCATCCTATTAGAGAGTGTGTTTTCCTCACTACATAGCGAACGCAAATAGGATAATGCTTATTATTATTTAATTTTTTGAAATAAGATTTTCCTATTTTGATGTGTGATAGAAACAAGAGCGCAACCTTTATTGCTGAATAAAATGGAATAAAATGTACAAAAACGCTTGAAATAAAACAACGTCTTTCAAATTCCAAAAATTGTATTAACAAAATACCACATGTTTCGCAAGGCTTTATCAAGTATATAATACTATCCAACTTAGGTGCTAGTTGATTTTAATATATTTGTTGACATTGGTGGGGGTGGTTTCTTGAACAAATTTAACCACCCCACCAATGTCAACAAACATTGTAAATTCAACTAGCACGTAAGTTAGTTAGTATTATATACTTACTTGATAAAGCCACAGTGTGTGCAAAACATGTATTTTTATGATTACAATTTTTGGAAATTGAAACACTTTGTTGTATTTCCAGTGTTTCTGTGCATTTTATTAAAATGGAATTCCAATAAGTAAGAACCAACTCCATCACAATGAAATGGAAACTATTTTAGAAAGCATTGTGAAAGTGATCTTAAATCAAATCATATCAGCATTTTCTGTGAAAACCTGATCAACAAATTTGGTATGCTATTATTGTTCCACGTGCTGTGTGACATATTGCACTGTCCTGTTAAAACCACATATCATTCAAGTTCGAAAAATCAACTTAGTCGAAAAAATGTATTTAACAGTAAGAACATTAATACTCCTCAATGTATGCCAGGCAATAAATAATTCCTGTGGGTGAAGTTTATTTATCATAAATAACATTTCATCTCCCGAGATGCGACAACTTTGGTTGTTGGCACACAATGCTATGCAAACAGCGGTAGTAGCATCTTTGAATTACAGCACTAATGCAAATGGTCTATAGTCTATAACACATATTTGTTGTATCAATTAAATATCTCATTATTTGACCTGTTTCAATCCTGGCGTATATTTTCACTCAATACAGCAAACTTTTCGTTTGACCATCGATTTATAGAGTCTACTGCTTTATCAATATCCGAATCAAACACCTCAATTTTTTTCAAAAATGTATATGTAAATTTAAGGTGTCGTAGGTTTCCAGTATAATTATTTGAAATAAACTTTCTCATAATCGCAACAGAACATGCTTGAATAGTGGACAAAATGATAGCAGTAAACATCGAACGATGGTATATGTTTAACCCAGAAATCAAAAGGATAACATTTTGATGAGTAAGTTCGGTAAGCGCATAATAGCACTATAATTCTTAGAAATTATTCTTATTACAGCAGCAAAGGATCGTTTATTTCAATAATATGATAATAATTTAATTTGTCCCTATTGTACTGGTAAGTGTATGAAGGTGCTATAATTGCTAAATTTTTTCTTTCTACTTTCTTCACCATTCTGCTCCAATTGTTTCTATCTCTTGCTGAAACCTCTGTTTGATTCGTTTTTTTTTTTTGCTTCTGCTTTCACATTTTCTTAATTTGTCTTTCTTAGATTAGCCTTTTTATGTGCCTCAGCCATCGCATTTGAACTTTTTCAATTTATTATCTAGCAGTTTCTATCCCCAACGTTTTTCTTATGGCATTGTCTTTTATATTTCCATTACCACTATATTTGCTGTTGTAAGATATTTTATTTCTGCAAATTGTATTTTGTCCTTAGCAGCTGCCCAGTCAACGCCCTTACTTACAGCTTATTTTATAGATGTAAATCATGCATAAGCATGTATATAGCTTTGTAGACTCCTATTTTTCTTTTGATACTCATCCCTTGTTTGATTATGTGAAATAGTTTCGTCTTTGCCGAATTTGGTTATTATCCATTATCCCCGTACTTTATATAACTACTCCCAAATAATAAAAAACTTTCTACTTGCTCTACCATCTGATAGTTAATTTAAATGTTAATGTTTATTTCTTTATCGTTTATTATCAATAATGCTTTCATCTTAGTGATACAAATTTTCATTCTTTTATTTTCTTCTTTTTTATCCCACAAATTAACATTAAATTGCAGGTCCTTTTTTGAATATTCTACTATCACACCATCCACAAACACACTTTCAGTTATCTCCACGGGTTTTATTTTAATATCTTTCACATTTATTTCTACTTTGACTGCAAAATACAATTGTATACAAACGAGTTTTTCTTGAATAGTAAAATGGTCAAATATATGGGTAAGAGCTCTATCGCTGAAAGAATAAAAATGGGACACAATTCAAATTCCATAGCAGCTATAGAGCCATCCTTTATATCTGAACCAAGTAAAACCTGAATTTAAATTAAAATGGGAGTTAATGATCTATTCAGCTGTGCTCACGTTTATAGAGCAATAAATTCAAATAAACATAATATTTTTAAAGTACGTTTTAAATAGACAATAAAAGGTATTTCTATATACATTTGCAGTAACAAGGTCATCGTTGGAATTCTAAAAAAAAGTGATAATGACATATTTTCTTCTGATTCAGAGAAATATCCATACAAACATTAGTTCTGCCCGTATTTTCTTGTGATGTTTGTGGAAAAAAAGGAGAAGTAGCAACCGAAACCGGAATAATGAAGCTTGAAATTAAGCATTCACGTTTTATTGATTTATTATAGTTTTAATAATGGCGGAAGAATAATAAAACGTTGATTTGAATGCCCCACAAATTGTTCACTCGGCAACAAAGCTTTTCGTTATGATGCAACAGCGTTGTTTAGTATGTAAATAAATTCGATGGAAGTAGATGTATAGCGTTCCTGGTCGTGTATTGTACACTGTTTCGTGCAAGTAAATGTAAATGTGCGCGAGTGTCTCGTATTATTAAACTTTGAAGGTGTAAAGGATCGATAACAATAAGAATAGACAGACTGTCCACGAAAATATTTCTAGAGCATCATCGTTAATTTTGTTCGATTACAAATTGAAATTATTATCATTACTCTTATTGTTATTATTATAACTATACTAACTGGTGAATTTCATTCGTGTTTACCTGTCACTTCCTTTAATTATGACATTCCTTTATTCGAACCTTTAACATGCTTATATAGTTAATTGGATGTTCTGTTGCCCTAAAAACGCTCTACTATTTTAATTCGTTTTCGTATTATGTATATCTTTTATTCGTTTTATAATATTTGTACGCTGGATAGGCCACGACTTTGTTTCATTGTGGAAATTTAACGGTAGCGTACTTTGAAAGAACATTTACTTAAGTTGTCATTGAGTGTTCTGTGCAATGACATGATTGATATAGAAACAACAGCAATAACTATTGAGAAACACAGTTGCTCTTAGTTACCGTTACTTCTTTATGTATGCTTCTTTGATTTCTCTTTTAGAAATATTCCATTAATTAGGCAAAACTGTTATGTTTTATTAAATTAGTTATTTATACACGTTCAGTGAATGTATTCTGACTGACTTCTAATAATTAATTGTTCTAATATTTCCTTCAGATATAATACTGTTTATTTCCTAGTTGAATTACGCTTAGTAAATAATTCTTTAGGAAAAAAGAGATTTTTAAATACTGTAAAAGTTCTGATTGATAGACGGGATTCTATTGTTCGTCATTTTGAATTCGCAAGAAGCAATTTAAATTTAGAAAATATGCATTATGTAAAAATGTTCAACTGTAAATGATACCTCAACAGCCGAAAGTTCTTTCAACTCAAGTTGGTAATAGTTATTTATAAAAATAGAATGAACTATGATTTGTATGCTTCTTTGATTTAATGTTATGTAATACTAGTAATACAAATACATTATAATTAATATATGTCTTAACAAAAGATTAGCACATTAAGAAGTAAAGTTAAATTATGTTTGCCTTTGTAAAGTGATTAAAGTTTACCTGTATTGATTTCTAGCAACGATAAGTACTAATAAGTGTGTGGGTAGTGCGAGTTATATGATTTGAGTTTTACTTTGCATTATAAAAACAATCAACTTTCTTGATAAAATGACAGTTGTGAATAACCAAAAACATGTGTTGTACGAACATTCAAAACGCTAATTAATATTATATAAAATAATGCAAATATATTTATTGATGTATTAAAAATTAATTAGATTTTATTTGTTATAACAAAAATAGAACAGTCTACAAGAAAGTCTTAAAATTTGCGAAAAGTTTTAACGTTCAAACCATTCCAGAGTAAGGTCGCCAAACTCGTACCGGTTTGTAAATCGTACTTTTCGTTTATTTATACGTTGGAAAAGACTATACCCGCCATCTGTTCCTGTTTTCTTGTACCTTTTACGCCTTGTAACATGCATTTACAAAACGGCATTAATCGGACGACGCACGTAATGGACACTAAACGTCGCGACGTTTAGTGTTCATTACAAGCCATTAAAAAAAGTGTACCTAATCCATGTAAATTTGTGTATGTGTTTCTAAGGACATATTTATGATGTGAGTACAACTTTCGACTTTTTTAAGGGAAAATAAGATTAAATGTAGTATATAGGTTAAACCAATAAGAAGAAACAATAAAATTTGTTTAGTTTATAGGTTAGGATTGTAATTTATTTGTAATATGACAGAGTTTCATAAATCGTATCAAGTTGAGTGCTGTATGTCGTATCGTACTGGTATGATTTGGAGGTTGACTAATTGTATTTATTGATTAAGGTTATTTCAGCTAAAGATGGCAAGAAGGCAAAATGGAAAATGGTCTAAAGATGACATGAAAAAAGCTCTAGAAGAATACACAAGTGGAAAAATGTAGTTCAATAAATGTTGCATGAAGTATAACATTCCTAAACCTACATTGAAAAGACACGTAGCGTAGATGGGAAAGTCAAAAGGAGTGAATTGGGAAGAGCAGAACAGGCACAAGCAGAGGACAACCCAAAAAAATTAAAAAAAAACCCAGGGAGAAAAGAAGAGTTAATGGTCGATTACCTGCTATTCCAGTTCTACTTGAAAATGATCTAGTAAAATATATTTTGTTATTTGAAGAGTGTCTTTTCGGACTTATCATAACAGATGTTAGGAAACTTGCGAATAATCTAATGGAGGCTAATTTCCATGTATTAAAAACCCTTCTTCGGGAATAAAAATAAAATGGCTGATAAGAACTGGTACTACCGTTTTATGTACAGACATCCAGAATTAGCTTTGCGACAACCTGAAATTACATCAACAGCCCCCCGTTGTAAGGGTTTAATAGAGAAAATGTGTACAAAGTTTTTGACTTATTGGAAAATGTTGTTGATGAACACAAAATAGAAGCTCGATATATTTATAACGTTGATGAATCTGGTTTCTCCACCGTACAAAAAAGAAATCTCCAAAAGTTATAGCTGAACGTGGAAAATATCAAGTTGAATTCATAGCAAGTGGAGAAAGGGGCGTAAATACAACAATCGTGTGCTGTTGCAATGCAACTGGTATCTTTGTTCCTCCGATGACTATTTTCAAAAGAGTTCATATGCATCCAGCTTTAAAAAATGGCGCTTTTCCCAATAGTCTTACAGAAGTTCGTGAAACTGGATATATAAACTCAGAACTGTTTTCTAAATTGCTTAAACATTTCATTCAGTTTGTAAAACTCACAGAAATCCGAAAAGTACTGCTCTTCTAGATGGGCACATCACGCATTCAAAAAAATCTTGCAGACATTAATTTAGCAAGACAAAATAATGTCCTAATGCTCCAACTTCCAGGCCATACAACACATAGGTTACAGCCCTTAGATGTGGGAGTTTTTAAATCAATGGAGTCCATTTACAGCCAATTTATGACAAAGTGGCTTCGTTCTAATCCTGGAGAAAAGGTTACCCAATTTGAAGTTACCCAGTTGTTAACTGAGGCATATGTCCAGGCTGCACCAGCATGCAATGTAGTGGGTGGGTTTCGGGCTACTGGAGTTTGACCAATTAATAGAAATATTTTTAAGGATTCAGGCCTTGTAGCGTCGTGGACGATGTTGAAAGGGTACCAACGGTGAAACTGTGGTAAATATTCCAAAAAAATTCTGATAATGTGCAGGATATTCCAAACAATGAAGTACAGGCAAATATTCCTACAAATCATCGAGATAATAACCATATACTACCAACAACTAAAGTACAAGTAGACCCAGAAAAAGAGAAGGCAGCTTTTATCACCTTAGATATAGTGAACCCTCTTCCTAAACCAGCAAAAAAACACGTTAAACGTCTTACAAAAGGACCACAGAAGGCTGGCTACTGTAATAACATCTAGCCCATACAAGCATGAACTAGAAGAGAAAATTAAAATAAAAGAAATCAAAGAGAATAACACTAAACTAGCACTATTGAAAAGCAACAAAATACTAAGAAAAAGTTGATAAAGAAAAATGTTTTTGGTGAAGAGAATTTAGAAAAATGCGATGGAAAAACTGAATTGCCAAAATCTAAGAGAGCAAAAACGTCAGACAAAAATATTGTCATTGAAGTGAATGAAGAAAACTGGTACTGCTTTTTATGTTCTGAATCGGTTGTCGAGGAGATGCTCTCTATGTAAAAAATGGGCACAAGAAAAATGCACAGGAGGATCTTCCAGTACATTCATATGTGATATCTGTATGTGATGTTTTTCCTTTGCTTATAGGCAATATTTTAATTTTTTTGTGTAAAGTTGTTTTTCACTGGAATTAAGCGGTTTAAGTAAAACTAACATTTTATTCTCAACCTGTACTCAAAACAAGAAAACATAAGTGAGCATAGGTAATATAATGAATGGTACGATTTAAAAGACCCTAGGTACGATTTAGGAACCCAGGTTTCCAAATCGTACCATTTGTAGGGTTCCAAAAAAAGTGCCATAAAACATAGTTTTGCCTATGTATTTCATTCTTACAATTTTTTTTTTCAGCTATAAAATACCACCTGTCAAATAAAGCATAAATATCAGTCACTACAGAACACCATATTTGAAGGAAATGAACGAAATGTACTAAGTGGTACGATTTCGGCGACCTTACCCTATATAGAATGTCTTAGAACAAATGTAAAATTTCTTCAAGCATAATTCTAGGAGCATTCATTTCAAAATCCCGGTAATACCAATCATAAGTCCAAATATGTATATTGATGTAGTAAATGAAATTGAAGTGTCATTTTTGAAGTGTTCACGGCGGAATAAATCTCCAGGAATTGATTTTGTTAGAAATAGAGAATGCCATATTAGATAAAACCACTAACGACCTTAATAAATCGTTGTGAAAATAGATCTTATCATCACATGAAAAGAGTGAAAAGCAGGACATACAAGATACAAAAAACTGGAAGATTTACCTATATCATTTTTATGGAGTAAAATGTAAGTACATATCTACGAGGAAAGAATAGAACAGGAGAGAGTCTCCTTAAAAATAATATTTGTCCAAAATGGTAACTCAATATGGCCGCCTCAATGCATAGAATATGTATGTTACACCACTGAACACATAATCAAACATGTCAGATATATGACAAGTTATTCAAAATACTCATTTTATAAATTATGATTGGTCAATATTGCCATAACTGACCTGCCTTAAAGTGGTAACTCCGTCTAAATAATACCTATTCCCCCGCCAGTTTATTATCTCTCCTGTTCTATTCTTTCCTCGTAGGTACATATGGTTGATGTAATTAGTAGTTTGACGCATGTTATAGTTTCTGATGTTTTTTTTGAGTTGTGCCGTAAAATGTTAGTACACTTATGACTATGACATATACTTGCCATGTTCACTATTATCTCAGGATCATCTGTTTTTGACTGATTTGTGCTTCAAGAAAGTGATCAGAGGGGCTTTAGTATTTACTGATAGGTGCAAAAATAGTATAAGTAACAAATTAAAAAGGAAATTCAAATAAATATGGTTTATTATAAATAAAAAATCTAAATATTTTACGCGTTATAATTTTTACAAATTTGACAATAAACTCAGTGAAATCCAAACCTAATTTTTTTTGCTAATATATCTCTCAGCTGATACCGAAGTTACAGGAATAGTGGAAAATAATAACATAGCAGTATATGCATGCGTTACGTCACATCCTAGCACTTCGAACTTGGTTATGATTTCCCGACATAATTGGCGAACAGCCTTCGTTGTTTCAAGTAAAATCATATGGTAAATATTGCAAAACCAAAGCGAAAAATTATTCCTATTGTATCAGAATATTTACTCTGATTATTACATTATTGTAATAAAGTTGCTTTGTCTATATCTATAAATTTTTGGAGTTTGATATTCGAACTTTTTATAGACTACACGCATTCCTTTAAAACAAGTATCTTATTGCGATATTACTTTTAGTATACCTATTATTAAAAAATAAATATCTTTTTCCTGTTTTCAAATAGGTAGTCTGAGACTAATACATCAAAGTACATTTTAATTTTTCTTTGCAATTTTACTTTAAAATGATAAGCAATATTGTAGTATGTTGGAGTTTAACTGACTTTGCCCTTGAACGATTCGACGTTATTTCTATACAATTTCAACTTTGCTTTAACCGCTTCTAAAACTGTCCTTGCGTTAATACAAATCGTTATCACGTTTATTTTTAAATTTTGGAAGTAGAATTGATGCCGTTCCATATACAGTGTATAAATACGCAGAGCAGAGGGACTAGAAATGAAGTACTTTTGCTTTCATAATTTCTGTTTGTCATTATTGGACCTCTTAAGAATTCTGGCAAAGCAAGCTTTAATGAAATCCAAAAATAGAATTTTCATTTTAGATAGTGTAGACCGTTCTGCTTAACCATTTTGTCGTTGACTTTTGATTCTCCAGTAAAACTATTTAAAGACAACTTTAACACAAGAAGCACAGGTAAAGATTAAATTTAGCAATGATATCCTAAGAATGCGATCAATGTTCAACATCAGATTTTACTAATATGAATATGTAATGCAGTAATAAATACACTTTATGTTTTGTTTATTGAAATTATATCTATGCGTAATGACACTTGCAAAGGATCAATTAATGGTAAACGTTATCGTAACATTAGTAATAATTCTGGGGTGACATATCATCTTACAATAGAGACTTGGTTATATCTCGAGAACACCGAACAATATTACTGTCTATTGAATACCGAATACCATTGCGACCAGTGTGCATTTTTATTTTGCACTTCGTCCTAGAGTATCTGCAATTTCACTTAGGTACATAGAATTAGAAAGTAAGTTTCTTTAGTAAATTTAGTAATTTTTGGTGAAACAATTATGGTTTGATATTTTTCTGGTAATATGTCAAGAATAAATAATATGGCAACTAATTCACACGTATAGATTGAAAGGGAGAACTCTAAGCTTTAGGGATGGAAAAATAATCACTAGGAAGCGATAGTGTAGTTGGATCCTTTGATGTTTCGTGTCCCACTTTCGGTTCGTCGAATTTGAGGAATAAAGAAAAGGGACACGATGGCTTGATAATACCACATTAATAGGAATCCTTATGACGTAATAAATTGGAGGCAAACTCTACACTGATTATCTTCGGTGAAAGATGGAGAAGGCCCATAATAATTTTTATTTCCTTATTTGTAACGATGCAAAATTATCGCTCATGTAAATGGTAAAACCTCGTGTTCATATTATGAACTAAACTTACAGTAAATGTTATCCGTTGAATTTAATAAAGCGATATTGTTTAAAGTTGTTACGTGACATTTTGTTATTTATCACTATTCAGTAATAAATTGTACATAATGTATTGTTATTGGAATATTAAAACTCTAAGAAATGTGTCAAAATAGTAAAACAATAGGCTCATTGCACGGGGTAATCTCTATGGACCCATTCTTGGACTGCTTGATATTTTGCACCATATAATATATTAGGCAGTGTGTTAAGTGGTTTCGAAAAATAGTTTCTGCACGCATATAAGACTGTATTTGTTTACTAATACTTCAATGCTTTTCTCAAATAAGAGAAAAGCATTGAATCTCAATTTTTGCCCAGATTCGTTCTGCTATATATGCATATGTTAGAGACAAAAAACAAATACTATTGGCACTTTAAAGCAACCGATAGTAAAATAAATAACACGTATTACGTAAGAAGAGCAACTCAATATCATTACATAATTGTAAATTATCATAACATATCGTAATGTTAACATAATTGCTGGTCATTGATACTAAATAATTAAAAATACACCCCATATGCAAATGCGTGTATTTGTTTTTTAATATACTAAAACCATATGTCCGTTTTTCTCTCTCTAGGAAAAAGACAATACAGTGGTCGAAACTACATCCACCACAGGTGTCCATCTAAACTGTGGTCGGTAGTAGAACATTTAAAAGAACGTAGAAATAAAAGAGCCCGACTAATGTCTACATTATATCCCACGAGATATTAACATTATGCTAATTTGTATCTATTCATTTCGAGTTCCCTATTCACATAGAAAGTTCCACTGAATTAGTAGATATTAGTCATGGTCGAAAATTAAAAAGTATTTTATATGAAGTTAAATGATATTCTATTCTATGTAAGTTATTTTTGTTTCCATATAGGCATATTCTAAGATATAGGTTTATATATACACATATATGCTTGTTATTATTGTATTTTCACATTAATAGGGACCACCTGTTCAGTATTATAATTTATATGAAATCTCGATCAAAAATAAATTATATTTTACACTAATGGTTTGGTGAAATTGGTACATCAATAACAAAAACTATTAAGTATTCTAATTTACCAACGATACACTTAACCTGCTATATACTTTATATATTTAGTTCTGAATAGAAAGTTGCTAAATGTAGTATATGTATAATAATAAGAACCAAATCTTATATTCAGAACTTTAATAGAATGGATGAATGTTGGAAACATTTCTATACAAAAAATTATTCAATACTGATTAATATACGAGGCTAGATTTTTATATTACCTATCTAGCTATGAAGGAAAATAGTTTGGTGAAAAGTAATATTTTATTTTCAAATAAATGATCTATTATATAACACATTTATTCCAAAGTTTTTCCAATAAGACTGGGTATCAAAAAAAAATCGTTTGATAATTCCTGACATAATCCGTCCACTGCGTCCTTTAGGCATTCAGTCGAAGAAAAGAGTGTCCCTGATGTGTTTTTTTAATTTAAGAAAAAGATAATAGTCAATAGGTGACAAATCTGGGTTGTAGGGTGGATATTCCATCTATACAGAGCCCCACTAGTAGAACACTTTGTAAACTTGGTAAGATCTGTAAACTCTGCAATTGTTATAAAGCAACATAGTTTTAAATTTTTTTTTTATAGATATCCTGTTATTGCAGAGTTTCCTTTCATGTATTTAATAAGATTACTTCCATATCCCAAAACAATATAATAATCTTTCTCGGTGAATTTTGAATTCCATGTTTCACGCCCTATTTTAATTTTGAGAAAAAGCTCTTCGTCCTTAGCCAAAACTATCAAAGTTTCTTCGCAAGTATGTTACCGACAAAGTTTTTTAAATCCAATGCGCTGTATTTTATTCATTACTAATTCCTGTGCAACATTTTGGAAACACAGCTTCCGATATCCCTACTTCGGCAATTAGTCTTATTCTTCGATCTGATAAGACCAAAACATCAACTTTTTTCTGTTTTTGTTGGTTCTTTGACAGTTCTTTCATATCTTTTGACATCTTCATTTCTTTGCTTACCGCATCAAAATTATTCATCATCTGGTGAATATCTTTTCTATTACCTTTTTTCGTCAAGAATTTGATTTCGCTTCTATGTTCTAGCCAAATTCTAGTCATTTTCTGTTAGTTAAGGCATCAGAAAACCAACAAAACTCTTTGGGTGGGAACCAAATTTACTCAGTAAACGTGAAAATATCACAACAGCTTTAGAGCAAAAATGTGCAATTATCACTTCCTTTCGTCATGGCTTCGCTCCTCGCCTATACATACTGTTAAAGATATTTTCATTTTTAAATACACATATTATGCGAGAGCTTGTGGTGTAACTTAAAATTTTTAACTCCCTGAACTTCCTCAAGGGTATATAATATTTCTAGCAAGAATAAATTTCTTAGTTTTAAGCCCGTTTTACACTACCAAATAAAATTCTACCAAAAAAATGGATACTATCGGTTTACCATGTTTTTTACATAGAAAATATTTAACAAAAATTTAGTCTTCTACGCCATATATGTTTCAAACAAAATATAAATATTTATCTATGTTTATTCATAACCTCCAAGAGGTCTAGAAAGAAAAGTATTTACCTATGCAAAAGGTAATAAAACAGAATCTAATAAAATGAGTAATGAATATAGGTGGCTTATGGCGAGTGTTAGTGTATCATTTTAACAAGTATTATAATAAATGAAAAACAGAAAAGAAGGCTATGATCGTGGGTAAAATTATGTCAATATCTAAACGTAAATTAATAAATTGTTGTATTACTTCTTATACATATAGCAGTACATACGAGAATTGTTTTTATACTTCGCAAATAACAAAAACAATTTTATTAAAGAAGCTTACTAAACGTATTTATTGACAGGACACGCAAATCCAAGTTATCAGTACGAAAATAGAGCAACTTGTACAAGCGAATTGTAAAACATTCCAACTTCTTCGCAAAATTTTATTTGATAGTGCAAACCGGCTAGTTTTCTAATAAAAGCAAACAAATGCTGCATATATTGGAATGATGCCCTTTAAAAAATAAGTATTTGATTTATTACCATTTTTCTGAAAAATTCAATGTTTTTAAAAAAATATGTATCTCTGGAACGACACATTAGACGGCCACAATTTTTGTTGGTGTTGTTTATAATAAGAGCATCTAAGGCAAATATGTTTAATTTTTTTCAACTACTTATTGCATATACAGAAAACTGGATTAAATTATTTATTATCCCAGATAGTTTACCAGCAGCGTAACCCTGGAAGAAAATTCCTAAGATAAATGCCTTTTGAAGAGTAATGGGCACTTTCATTACTACTTGTATAGTTTACTTGAAATTATAAGAATATAACTTTAAACGGCTCTAATGCTTTTATTGCATAACCTGCAGCAATAACTACCTGGCCGCTCAATACGATTACCTTCTACGCAAACAAACTGCTGAGGTCCGTTATGACAAAATGTAAGTAAATTGTAGTTACTGCAATTTAGATGAAATAAAATTTATAATAATATAGGTAAGTACCAACAGTTGTTAATTTGAATATATACTTATTATATGTAGTTAAATAGTCCTTAAATTACAATTTAGATTAAATAAGTGCTTATATTTATTAAAGAAAATTTAAGTAAATATAGTTAGGAGAGTTGGTATATATTACATCTAATATTGAGTCTATTTATCATTTATTATTAATCTTTACTGCTGTATACATATTTGATTTTTCTCTCTTTACTTCACGAACATGCGGCGACCTTTTGCTGAAAGTGTAAGTGATTATGATGTGGATAGTGATAATACTGTTGGAGCACGACAGAGAAAGCATATATCAGAAAATGCAAAACAGATAATTCTTAATGTCTATCATACCCTGATGGAAGAAAATAACGAACTACAAACCCAGAACATTCAACTTAATTAACCAAGGTGCCTTTTGGAACAATATATAAGATAATTAAGAACACCGCAGGGCCTCGAAAGCAAAGAAGTGACAAAGGAGCACCGAGAAAAGTTGAAGAGTATGAAATTGATACGGTTAGGCAGCAAGTATACGCCTTCTACAGAGGAAATGTTGTATCTACACTTCACTGCTTACATAAAAGAATCAGTGATGAGATTATAAATATCCAGTGTTCTAAAGCAACCGTGTGGCGGACGCTAAAGAAAGCTGGTTTTAAGTTTGGCACTATTGATAAACCTCGCACAATTATGGAAATCCCGAGGTTACAGAAACTTGAATACTTAACAGCAATTAGAAGGTTTAGACAGGAAAGACGATTCATATGTTATTTAGACGAGACGTGGTATGACACCCATGACACAATGTGCAAAGGTTGGGTGGATAGTTCAAGTATGTGTCAGTTGGACGCGTCGGTTTCGAGAGGGAAGAGAATAATTATTCTTCATGCTAGGTTAGAAAAATGATGGATCGGACAGCCGCTATTATCTGCTAAAACTGTTAAATCTTCAAATTTAGATTACCATGAAGATATCACCTCATCTTTATTTGAAGAATGGTTTTGTGACACTTTGCTGCCAAATTTACCAAAAGATAGTTTGTTAGTGATGGACAACGCTCCGTATCATCCTCGACAGCAAAACAAAGTTCCTACAAAATGTAATAATAAGAAGGATATTAAAGAATTTTTAGAAGCAAATGATTTATATTTTGAGAATCATTATACAAAAAACCAATTGATAGAGGTGATGAAGACAAAAGAATATTTAAAGGATTATTATGTGGATAACAGAGCCAAAGAAGCAGGACATACAATTTTGCGTTTACCACCATACCATTGCATTTTCAATCCCATTGAATTGATATGGGCCTAACTGAAAAATACCATAAGATGAACAAATCAAACACCGAAATTTAGTGAAAGTAGTGTAACACACATAAAAAAATGCTAAGGAACATACGAGAGACAAGCTACAATTATTGAGAATAGAAAGATTAATACAAGTTTTAGAATTCTTATTTTAAATATGTTCAAAGTAATTGCCATTTACAATAATGCACCTAACCATTCTCTCCTTCCATAGTTTAAAAGCATTCAACTAGCTGTCCTTAGGGATACTATCAAAAAAACACTTAACGGCGATGTCAATCTCTTCTTCTGACTGGAAGCTTTTCCCTCTCAAATGTTTTTTGAGCTCAAAAATAGCTAGAAGTCACACATCACCAAATCCGGTGAGTATGGAGGATGATTTTGATTTTGTTTTCCGCTAAATACTGAACAGTTGTCCCTGCTGTATGGGACGACGCGTTATCATGATGTAACATGATCCCCTTTCTGGGCACTTTACAAAACACAGTAGGCAAATAATTTTCAACATACCATTTAGCGGCAACTGTCTTCTGATCTTCTAATTTAATTGCGGCCATCAAACCCGTACTTCTAAAACGTACTGCGTATATTTTTTCATTGCTCGTTGTTTATTCACCATCGTAGGGGTTTCATCGTCTTCGTGTATCCAGACTCGGCTTTCTTGGCGAGTGGGAACATCAAAAAACAGCATGTACGTTTCGCCGCCAGTTACAATTTTAGAAATAATTTGATGGCTTCCAGCAATCAACATATCTAAAGTTTGTTGGCAGATTCTAACACGTTCTGCTTTTTGTAGGACTGTCAGATGATGGGGTACAAACCGAGATACAACCTTTTTTAAATTTAAATGTTGATCAATATTGATCTCACTTGCGAGTATCCAATCTTCAGATTGAACTCTATCATTGCATAGGTAATGCGGTTGTCCTCTTCCACCATCTTCTTCACAGCAGCAATGTTTTCGGGGTTAACAGTACTTAAAGGAGGGCCTCTTTTGTGTACCACCGACTTGCAACCTCGCTCAAATTCTTTATGCCATCTATAAATAGTAGTCGATGATGGTGCGAGTTCCCCCATGTGCCGATTTTAAACTTATACGCGCGCAAGCCTTTTTTGAAATCATAGTAAATCATTATCCGAAAGTTCTCTCGTTATAATTCCATTTTTCCGATAACAGAAACTTATTCTATGGACTATTTCTCAGACACTATTCAACCAAATGTCACAAACTAAACTGCAATTGACAGATAAAATAATGCACTATTTAATAAACTACAATTTGTTTTGGACTGGTAACTAGATATTTCAATTCTCAATAATTGTAGCTTGTCCCTCGTATAACTGCTGTAAATTGGCAAAATGCTGTTAAACACGCAATAGCAAAAGAGGACGAATATATGCGCATGTACAAAATAGTGGCACGATTCAGACACAGACACCGATTTGCAAGGCGACTCAATCACAGAAGATGATTTATGAAATGCGGTGACACATAAAGATTTTATTGTGTATTACAAACTAATTACCTTTATATATCTATATGTATCCACTATAATACACATGTTGCCACACGATTTGTAATTTCTTCTTTGTATATAAACCCAATGTATAGATATTTTTTATTATATACTTGAAATTAACAGCGTTTTATTATTATCTTATAGGGCCCTAATTTATAGTCAATGCGGCCCCTTGATTCACACATTGCAAATAGGTAAACCGTACCCGTTCAATAAGGAGAGCAGGTATAATAATTATCGTCATTGAAGGTGGTGTAATAAAAGCCGTTCAAAGTTATATTTTTATAATTTGAAATAAACTATACAAGTATTGCTTATTCAGAACTATGGAAACCTAAATATGTGATAAATGATGAAAATCAATTACGAATTCTTATGGCAAGAACAGAAAATCCTTACGTCAGTACCCGTGAAGTAAGTCGTTTGCAGGATATTAGCAAAACCGGTGTGGCAAGGACCTTAAAATAAAATAAATGTCATCTGTAGAGAATACATTTAAATATTAAGTTAGGCACCAATCACTTTAAAGCTAGAAGAGTGTCTTGCCATTGGGTGATAACTAAAGTTAATGTCCAGGCAATTCCTTTTCATAATGTGTTATTTACAGGTGAAGCTACTTTCTATACTGATAGAATAAGAAATTTTCATTATTATTCAAATAAAAACCCTTAAATAGATCTTCAGCAAAGCTGGAGCATAAATGTTTGGGGAGGCATCCTTGTTGATCGGATGATAGACTCGCACAAAATATTTTAAATAAAATGTTTCTAAGGAGGTGGCTAGCTCGTGGATGGCATATTTACTAGTTTATTACATCTTCAGACACCACAAAATTAGATTTTTTATATAGGGCTACTTAAAAAGGCAAATATTCAGTATACCTGTAAACACAAAAGAAGCTATGCGGAAATATATTTCACAAATATTTAGAAATATAGGTGCTCAACTTACTCCTTGTTAATGTCGATTTATTATTTCGGAAGCGTGTTAAAAAATATTTAGAAGTGAACGAATATTCGTAGGAACACTTGTTGAAATAACTTTTACCTGTTTTTTATATTCATATTTATTATAATTTTATAGTTCCTCTTCCACTAATTCATCATCCATTCACGTAACATTTCCTGTTTCTGCGCCTATAACTATAATCAAGTTATTAATTTGCTTAGTTTTAAAATTTGTTTATTCTACCAAATTCTACATATTTAGAAATATATTGCTGGTAGTCTGTATTATAAATAAAATATATCCATCAATTTTTATATAAATACTGGGAGGTATTGACATGAGACACTTACTAAAATTACATAGAAAATAGATATATATTCTTGTAATGCAATTTGATAGACAATTCTAACAATTCATAATAAGATCGTGCTTGTGATTGGATGACATTTAATAAGTTTCCTATTAAATGTCATCCAATCGCAGCAAATATCATGTAACTTTAATCCAGTTTTCGTCACATGCAATTAGCAATAACAAAAATTAAATATGCAAGTATTAGGACCTTTTATTATGAACATTACCAACATTGTGTTTATCTAATACGTCGCTTTCGAGAAATATAATTTTATGAAAACATTGAATTTTTCAGAAAAACGGTCAAAACTTTAAATTGTAGGCTAATACGATCTTATTACTTTTCGACTAATAATTATATTGGGAATACAAAAATGTAATAATATACAGGATATTTCATTTACACAACTATAACTCTGGTCCGTCACAAAGTTATGGAACACTTTGTATAATACGAAATAAATTTAGAAGGTGCTTCTAATGGGGCTATCTTAGGAAGAAAACTGATTCGAATATTTTCTCATGAAGTCACAATCCGCCTTCCCTACCGAGAAAACTCAGCCTGTATAGGTATTTTAAGCAAGTGTATTGTACCGTTCCAACTCTTGTTCGATAGTGTTGTAGTCTCCTAATTATGTGACTTAGACCAATTAATCAAGTGTTTGACACGAAAAAGTAAGTTCATACATACTGCAATGTATAGCAACTGGACGCCCTTAACATAGAAAAGTACTAGTTCTCAAGACCTAGATGTGGTCGTTTTCTTGCTCCTAAGCGAAATCAAAATATTTAAACGAGTATTTAGTTATCGGTCAAAATAAATTATTTGATAGAAGTATCGTAGACTTTGCATGTACTTGCAGAATCTTAGTTTTGGATACGTAATAGTCAACCGGAATACTTATCGCAAGAAAGAATACAAAAATTATTTTAATTATCTTAATAATGCATAATAATAGAAACTTTAGATTCGTCGGTTAACAGCTGTACAATATTACTGAATAGTATTAATCTTTTGCATTTTGACGATAACAGATATTTTATAATCCAGTTTGTTTCTATTATCTGTTTTTTATATGCAATTTTCATTAAGGGGCTTGGATTTTTATTGAAGGTCTAATACACCAAACAAACTGCGTAAATCATTTTTGAAAATGACTTTTGAATGTCATTAGAAGTACAAGGTATTCTTTGTAAAAATGGATTTATAAGAAACACTTTGTTCTTAAATGTTACTAATTAAAATGTTACGGAAATGAATGAATGTTAACCATGAATAATTCTACATACAGCACAAATATAATTTGTTTGAATAAAATAATTTTTTCAAGTAGTCACTTTTGTAAAACGCAGAATGACATTGAAAAGATGAATGATCATTTTCTAAGTGGTTATAAAACAATTTCGCATACTGAAAGAGACATACAAGAAAATATAAAAATTAAGTCTAGGCCTACATTGGACTGACAAATGTAATGACGAACATTTGGTCTCCTGATGAATTTAGTCCTTTTCCGTTATTAATTAGTAAGCAGTAATCGTTTCACATCTTTAATGAAAACTTGCCAAGTTTAATCAGGAGGTTTATCACTTTATACAGAATTTTATGTGCTTATTCAGGATAAAGTAAGAAACATGTAGTCAAGTAACTTGACATATTTACTATATTTCAGTTATTTTTCACATGGCTACGAGAAGTTAACTTAGTTTTTTTACATTCATGTTGTTGGTGGGTTTTCATATTTCTTTTAGCCAATATCTGTACATCATCTAACTAAGTAAAGCGACGTATAGTAATTAAAAGTAGTTGTTAGAAAGGACTAAAAGATGAGAATAAACTAGACGTTTAACAAAGAAATGTTCATATAGATCAAGAAAATATTACAAAAGAGTGAGAAAATAATCTAATTCCTAAACGTACATCCACACACAGTGCCGGCTCGACAGGGTTAGATAAGAGAATAACGATTAACAAGAACTGACGGAATAGTCGGAACCTTTGTTGTTTTATGTCCTATTTTCGCCTTTCCCAATTTGCGTCTTTGACGCTTCTCGTTGATCATTGTTGTGATTGGCCGTGCTTGCCACTGGGATCGCTGCTCCGCAATGCCCTCTCCCCAACACTTTTCCGTACGTTACGTGCGGCATCATTGTCGTGTAGTAGATAATAAGGTTAAGATTAATTACGATACGAATTGGGTTTTTACTAGTTTTTGATTTTTCTAGTAACCAGTACCTTAGACACTATCTATATAAAATATTCCAAAGCTATAGATTATGGAACTGCCCTAGATTTATGATGATCTAAGAGTTAGTCAGTCAGTGATTGCTCAAAACATAATCTTTGAATCCTCGTACCTTGGAACGCGTTGCACCTAAATATATGAAATTTGGAATGCTACTTTTATTTGTAACCTTAACTTATATGAAATAAATCAGTCACGTAACTCAAATAGGTACCCAGGCAGAGGGAGGTAGAATATGGTTCGAATGGTTTCGGGTAAATATGCACAGTGCGCGGCTGCCTTTTTATTGTGTTTTTGAGAGAATTTGGCGTAACGCATTTGGTTCGCTTAGATAATAATAGATTGAATGTGGCTTATTATATGCTCTATATTTGTATTATACGGTTATTCTGTGTCTAAAAAAATGATATTTAATCCCTAAATTCTTCAAAATCAATGCACCAATATGCTGAATAGGGCAATGAAAAGAAAAGATTAAGCAATCTTAAAATTAAGATAATGTAGATTATTTTTAATATAGATATGAAAGTTTATTATTGTTGTGATTCTTTTATTAACTTCAGAAAATTTGTGGATGTACAATTATTAGTACTTATTAAACAATATGGTAGACAATTGACTCCAAATCAAATATGTTGATGATATTAACTTTGTATGCATTCGCTCATCTTTATACATATAATCGTTGGTGCGTCTGTTAGCGATCCTGCACCTTTTGAACGACTTTACCGATTGAAGTGGTATTCACACAATATATTTGTTTTAGACAGATGATGGTTCACAGCTATGCTAGGATTCGACGCTTGGCGCTGTAGTCAAGTTAATAACAAATTTTGCAGCTTTGGAGTAAAATGACTCATAATCGCAATATGTGTTGGCTTAGTCTCAAAGCAGGAACACAGAAAGTCTGGACCTGACAGTTTGCGATAGGGTTGAGATATTAATAAATGTTCGGTCCCCTTGCCTAACCTCCAATCGCGCCAATGACCTCTTCTGTCCAGACTTTCTTATACAACGACTTTAACCAAATCAAACTTATCGCGCCACCTATCGGAAAGGACAGAGCAACGCCTACCGGGCCAGCTAGTATTCTATATAATTCTTTTGCTTCTACCAAAATTCTTTTAATGGATTTCTGTGATGATGACTCTAAAACCACTGTATTACAGGAATCTTTATTAAACCGGCGTAAGAAGTGTATTAAAGAAATTATTTGAAATAAATTGAAAATACAAATAAAAATAATTAAATAAACAGTTTTGTTTTTATAACATTCAATCTCGGAATTTTATTGTCAACTATTTTGCACTACTATGTAACTGGTAACAGACATTCATAAGTACGATTAAATAATAGATAATAATAGATGAATAGTAAATAAAAAGTCTAAATTTAAATAAAAAAATTCGTCGATTGATTCGAATGCGTATAAATCAATTTATACTATACACTTCTTTTTTGCACCTGAATGCGTGTTATAATAAATAATACAAATTATTCAATTGTAAATAATTAGAATGTCCTTTCCGTATCTCACCTTTTCTTAGTGTGGATAATGAACAGGACACTTGGACTATTTTTTTAAATTCATTACAATTATTGTACAGACAGCAAATAGTTCCAAGGACAATAAATAGAATAAAATATTTTGTACTTATTTCTTTGAAATGAATTGTGTAACAAATATGAAATTACCACAATTTGAACAGGTATTGTATTTCGTCATTGTTCTTGATTTTTAAATCAAGTTCACCAGAACTTTTTGCGTAAGATCTAAATATATGCTTGGCTACCGTAGACATTGCATAGATAGATACTCTATGTAGCATAGTAAAGAGTATTATTGTATTGTAATAACTTCTGCAGATGATATTGCTTATTGTTTCTAACCGGTAATAATATAGTAACGCTCTTTGGTATGTCTCATAAGTTATCTCTAGAAAATTAATAAATGATAACAATAAACTAAAAAGAGTTCTTTCGGTTTGAGAAAAATTTTTTTGGGTGTGCTTAAGACCACACGGCAGAAGTGAAAACTTCATCAAGGCGAAGTTAATAATACGAAATACATCTTCTTTTTTTCGTTCTATATTCATTTACATTTACATTTTCCATTTTCCATTTTCCATTTTCGTTCTATATTACATTTAAAAAATATGTATTTATTATTATTGTGTATATATTATTCTAGTACATTTCGCTCGGTCTGATCAAGTTTTCACTTCAAAAATTCATACGTACGCATGTATATATACAAATAGACGATATGATAATTCTCATACGAGTACCCGCGCTGGTCTAATGGTAACGTGCCGGCCTCATACCCGGGCGGCTCGGGATCGCATCTGCACGCGGACAAGAATTTTTCAGAAAATAAAAATACAATATTTCGCGTATTTATTCTAAATTTCAATTTAATTGAAATTAAATACCGCTAGTTAGTATTATAATACAAAGCCGAGCGTCGAGCCGACTTTACCCGAACTAGCGTAACATTCCGAGCGTGACGGCTCAGTCTCGTTCAGTGCCCAACAATCAATACATCAACGCCCCCATAGAAGTTTTCACTTCAAAAATGTCCGGACATTTTAGATCCTTTAAAATGGCATATTCTACCTTCTAGAGGAAAACCATAGTTTTAGTTATAACTTAGATATTTTGGACGTAGGAAATAAAGGCACAAATTAAACTTATTGGAATCTCTAGAAACTAACAGAAATAGAACATGAAATAATTCAAATTTACTTAATGATCAATTAGAAACAATCAAGCTCTCCTGTATTAAATGTACTTGTAACATTTTATGCCTTTCTGAAGGAGTCACAGTTGTTGGTGAAACAATTGACAAAACTTAAAAAGAAAATAGAAATTAGACCCATTCAAAATATAATGCGTGCACTTTCATACACTTAATAATGTTTTTAAGCAGTTAATGAATAAATTAATTGTTGAATTATTGGAAATTATGTAACTGTACGTCTTCCTTGCACCGAAAAAAAGAACGACTTTATATCTAAATAGCATAAAATGTACGAGTATGTATACCTGAATGCAAATCCCAACTGCAAACTGTTACTGAAGCAAAATCATAAAGAAAACTTATTAGTAATGCATTAACACACAAGCTGCATCTTATGAATTCCGATTACCATTATTAACACGTTCTTTTATGACTACAGTTTAACCATTTCATAAATGTATGCAGGCTAATCCTGCAACATGTCATAGATAGTAAGCAAGGATGTAAGGGATATACACACTTAAAAGTAAAATATCAGTTTTATGTGTCGCACATCTGAGAAAGCATTGGTGGGGTATATTTATAACGAATAGTGTACTTGCGAAGATTTTCATGAAATTATTTTGATGTCTACGTATTTTTCAAAGTTATTTTGTGCATAATGATTTTATATCGCTTCTGTATGTATTGCAATTAAATAGCAAACTTTTGATTTCCTTCTTGTTTTTAATAGAAATATTCAAGAACTTACCTGCTCTTAAAGCGTCCATAGGTACCGACGGATAAGGTATCGAGTACGGATATCCTTCTTTTCGCAGCGTTTTCGGTTTACGTCTTGGCCTGTATTTGTAATCCGGATGCTCCTTCATATGCAGCGCCCTCAATCTCTTCGCCTCGTCGATAAACGGTCGCTTTTCGTCTTCTGTAAGTAGTTTCCATTCAGATCCTGGAATATTTACATTACTATTATGGTTTTTAGAACAACGTTTCGGAAGCGTTGATTTCATATAATATGCAACTTAATATATTTTTCTACAATTATTAGAAATATTCCTTTTTATTTCACTTAGTACCTGTGAGTACTATTTCTAGTACATACTACAAACAATCTGAAATGTTTATATTAGGTACAGGAGGTTAAGTATGCCTGGGCTGCAAAATATGTATTATCATAGCACTAGTTATATGAATTCAACTATACAGGTTATTTTTTTAAATCTTGGCATAGGGTAACTTTTTTATTTGAAAAGATAGACCTTTGTTTCCTGAAGCAAAGTTTTAGGAATTAGTCCAAATAAGAAAAATGTGTGGAAAAAATAAACGCGTTGTTGCCAGATTGGGCGCTATTTCAGAGAAACATATTTTCTTAAATGGCAACACTGCATTTTTTTAACAATTTCTAATACATCTTGACATTCAAGACAAAACAAAAAGAGTGCAAGGTTTTGATTGGAGTGGCGGTTTACGAGCTAATAGTGTCTAAACTTAATTTATTTTCCAACATTAAAAGAATAGCAATAGTAACAAAAATTCATTACCTAACGTTTATTTTTTAAAAAATGTTCAAACTGATTTCGTAACAATGTTAAGTACATTGCACCCGTTAAATTCCCTTCTATGAAAACAGGACCTATCACTCTGTTGTTAAATATGCCACACCAAAGATTAACTTTAGGATTGATCTGCCCCGCCTATCTTCAGCCCAACAAGGATTATCATCAGGCCAATATCTGTAATTTTGCTGGTTTACCAAACCGTTTAAATAAAAGCAAGCCTCATCGGTAAACAAGATATAATTTTGAAAATGTGGTTGCAGGCGCTTTTTCTCCCATAACCAATCGCAAAATTCCAGTCGCCGATCACAATCATCGTCATGAAGTTGCTGTACACTCATAATTTTATAGGGATCCATTTTAATTCAAGATTACACAGAACTTATAATCATGTTATGACAGCAGGGACAAACATAACCTCCTTGTTATTCCTTTAATGTTGGAAAATGTATTAAAGTTTAGACACTATTAGCTCGTAAACCGCCACTCTAATCAAAAACTTGCATCCTATTTGTTTTGTCTAGAATCTCAAGATGTATTAGAAATTGTTAAAAAAATGTGGTGTTGCCATTTAAGAAAATATGTTTCTCTGAAATAGCGGCCAATCTGGCAACAACGCATTTATTTTTTCCACACATTTTTCTTATTTGGACTGATTCCTAAAACTTTGCTTCAGGAACCACATGTCTATCATTTCAAATAAAAAAGTTAGCCTATGTCAAGATTTAAAAAAATAACCCTGTATAATAAAGTAATGACAAAATGACAATTAGGAAAGCAGGCTACTATTTGTGCAGCTTCCATCAGAAGATTCTCGATTTCTCGGGGACAACATCCAACTTCACTACGTGACGGGAGATCACTAACTAATTCGAAACAAATGTGTCTCCTGCTCTACATGTAAAAGTTTACATGTTCACTTTTAATTTATACAATTCCGCGTTATCATCTTTCTTGTTACTCTTGTAATATTTACCGCATAAGTCAGTACTGTCTGCCATGTGGTGTACTTGGATATCTATGACTTGTGAAGTAAGCACAAGTAATTTTTGGATCTATATTATAGGGATGTTTTTCAAAATAAATTATGGTAACTCAAAACTTCTTCTGTATGAATAACGTTAGTTCAAGATTTGAAAACATTTTGCAATAGAACCTATTTGTGTTGTGTAAAAGCAGTGAGGTTCTTCTTAAAATATAAAAATTGCTACAGTTTTTTTCTATCGCAGTATGCATATTATTAACTTCTCTCTATGTTGGTCGGATTTTTCTTCAGATTTATTAGTGCAAAATTACTCTAGTTTTGACAAAAATTGGAAAAAATATGCTAGTCTTACTACGAAATGGCTACATAAAATTCTCAAATGGTATTCACTTATCAAAGACCAAATATTATATACATCGAAGGAATATTGAACAAAAAATATATACATGCTTCGGTGCAAAACTTGGTGACCAGAATAGGTAATGGTTCCCAATTGAAGTGTATTACCCTTGTGTAGAAGAATTGCGAAAGTGGTCAAAAGATACTAAAAAGTTGCTCCGTTTTGAAGTCCCTATGATCTGGAGGAAAACTTCAAACCATTGTGATGACTGCTAGTTCTGTTCATGTAACGTGAGCGGGTATAATTTAATTAATAAGAAATAATTCTTTTACCCTAACCACCAGTCGGCAATGAGCCTTGAAATAGCTCAGAAATACCTGTACCTATACCTACTGATAAAATATGAGACAGTCCTGAAAACTCTGAAGACGAAGGTCAGATTTAGTAAGCTTCAGTTAGCAGAATTATTTAGTCAGAGATTTGGTACTTTCTAAAGTTTCTGCTGTACTCTTAGGTTCTAGGCTAAAACAATGGAATTTATAGGTTCCTGGTACCTCTTTCTCATGCTTCAGGAAGCAAGACACAGCTTTCATTCCATACTTCTTTCACGATGGAGATTTGGTTTACTGTAGTAATGTCCGTGGATTGATTGAGATGTGTAATATAAAGAATGACGTGAACGAGTTGAGGCTCTTTATTGACTCGAAAAAAAAAGTTTTAAAGCAGTGTTTCTGCATAATGGCAGTATGTGACATAACGCCATTTTGTGTACTTGAAAGAATGTTACGAGAATTTAGCCTTGATTATCACCAAATAGAAATATAAAGATAGTGGATGGACGACATGCGCTGATCTGAAAGTGCTGCTCTGCTTCTTGGAAAACACTCAGGATACACAAAGTACCCCTGCTTCTTGTGTGAATGGGACAGTCGGAATAAGGGCAATCACTGGATCAAAAAGGAGTGGCCGCCTAGGAAAGCACTAAAACCTGGAAACAAAAATTAGTGTAAGAAGGTTCCGTTCCGTTGATGCCAGTAAAGTCCTCTTGCCCCATCTTCACATCAAGCTTGGCTTGATGAATAAATTTGTCCAAGGCTTTATCAAAAGAAGGAGAGTGTTTTAAATAACTTGGCCACAAGTTTCCAGGAACGTCGGAAGCGAAATAAAGGAAGGTGTTTCTCTAAGCCAGAATATTCGGACACTTTCTAAGATGAATGTTTGAAAGTAAAATAAAAATAAGTGAAAAAGAGGCTTGGAGAGCTGGAAGTTGTCAAATATTTTATCGGAAACTTTAAGGATCCAATCTATAAATGTATCGTAGAAAACATGTTAACGAAATTCAAACACTTACGTTCTTCGATGAGTCAATAAGTTCATTTTTTAAATTCGCATTTGGACTACTTTGCCGAAAATCTTCGTGCTGTTAGTGAAGAAAACGAAGAAAGATTTCACCAAGATATAATGAAGACGGGAGCGTAGATACCGCAGAGTAAGCGGAATGTCAATATGATGGCGGACTACTCTTGTCTGCACAGAGAAAACAAGCATTCTGTTTACAAGAGGCAAAGTGCCCATACTGGGGCAAAGAAGAAGACAGCATGCAGACCTATGAATGACAATTTAGCAAATCGTTTCTAATAGTTTGATAGATAATAAATTTGTAAATATAACGTTCAATAAATATTTTGAAAAGAATTACTTTTCGCCAGAATATGTGAAATACGCTTTTTTCCCAATATATTCAACCCAGTTTTGTAAAAAATCCTTACACGACTGACAAAAATGGAAGGAATATTTGAAATCAACGCACCAAAATATAAAATCAGTCATTACATTGCAAACACTTTTTCATGACTCAAATTTTACAGACCTGTGTAAATGATATTGGTGCGTGTTAGTTGATTTCTTGTTCATTTTAATAAAACTCTTCCTTAAAGTAATCTAACAACGCACTTTGAGATTTTCTAATTCATAAGGTGGTGTCCCGAAAGATATTACTTTACAAAATATGATTTTTAAAGATAAGGAAACACCAAAGAAAGTTTAAAGAAGAATTGTGTATTCAAGGGTAATTACGATTCGGATAGCTTGCGCGTCAGATAAGATCTCCTAACCGAAAATTTGTTTTTGAAACACCTTTTTCACACCTGAGTTTTACAAATAAAATCACATAAAGCAATCGTCAAATTTTACAACAAAACTGTTCAGCTCTCATCGAAACCGGCCATTTTATCGTTTTTCGTTATCCGATTTCGGTAACAATGGATTTTATTCGAAACACGGAGCACCGGTCAAACAATAATAGAAGCAAGAGAAATAACAAAAAGTTATATTTTCCTATAGATTGAGTTCAAACTGTCCTTTTATGTGCCCCGCAAACACTCCGGGAGTGAGACAATACCACCGCTGCGATGTCTCTTTAGTTGGCTTTGTTCGAGTACATTGTTCGTCAGTATAGATACTTCAAGTTACATCATTTCAAAGAGAGAGAGATTGTCTCCTTGATTGCGTTATCTTACTTCGTGCCATGATTGTCGTTGTGCGGATTGCGGTAAAATGTTGTATTAGACTTACTACTGATAGAGAAAGAAAATGTCTATTAGTAAAAATCTTAATAGTAGTATGTAGGTACAATGCAGACAGTGAACAATTCGGTGCTATCTTCTTTTTTTTTTATATATTTTGTCATAAATATTTAATTTATTATAATCCTACTTAGTTCACAAGTTTTCTTGAAGAAGAAGGAGTTTTGAACTAAACAATGATATTTCAGTTAGAAAATCAGCCCTTTTTCAGTCTTTACTAATAAATTAGCCAGCCGCTGTCTTATATCATTGATTTAGAAAAGGCAACTCTTGCTCATGGAAGAAAGTTTATATTTGGAGTCAATCGACCATAATGAAAAGATATAAGTAGAATCAAATGTCAAGATTATTAGAATCTAATAGTTAAATTCCGATAATGAATTTTTACTTCCAACATAATTTTTTGGTAACGGCTCACTTGCGGTCGGCGCACTTGCGCTCCCACCTGAAATCGACCTATTTGCGCTCTGACACTAATGACAAGAAATTAATAATATCTTCGCCGGCCGACTTGCGCTCCCGTTCTCTCGGGATATATACATGTATAAATACATAAAACTTAGGATATATATTGTACATAGTGCCTTTCATATTAAATGACCTACCTTATTGAGGCGAGTATACGAAAATTACTTATTGTAGGTTTTTATAAATTATATATACTCACTTCAATAGGGTAGGTCATTTAATATGAATGTATATATACATAAAACTATACAAGAATTATTTTTTTATTTATCTCTAACCTGACCAAAACTCTTTGCTACTTCAATTCGTATTTTTATTATATAATTACTATGTATAGAGTAACTCAAACCATTTTTTCTTGAGTATTTTGCCAAGTTAATAATAATAATAAAACAAGCAATTAAACAAGAGAATTATAATAGTCAGATAAGGGTTAATAAAACAACAATTTCCTTCATGACATGTTTTTCTACAAAATGCATAAATATTGACGATTTCTTTATTCAAAAAAGAAAGACATATTACACACTTTTAAACATACCAAAGTTTATATTTATGTATTAAACTTTGCCAGTCCCAAGTCTGGATAAAATGTGAAGGAAAGTGTTGTTTTAATAACTTTTATCTGACTATTATAATTCTCTTGTTTAATTGGTTGTTTTATTATTATTATTAATTTGGCAAAATACTCAAGAAAAAATGGTTTGAGTTATTCTATACATAGTCACGTAATTATATAATAAAAATACGAATTGAAGTAGCAAACAGTTTTGGTCAGATTAGAGATACATAAAAAAATAATTCTTGTATAGTTTTATGTATATATACATTCATATTAAATGATCTACCCTATTGAAGCGAGTATATATATTTTATAAAAACCTGCAATAAGTAATTTTCATATACTCGCCTCAATAAGGTAGGTCATCTAATATGAAAGGCACTATGTACAATATATATCCTAAGTTTTATGTATTTATACATGTATATATCGCGAGAGAACGGGAGCGCAAGTCGGCCGGCGAAGATATCATTAATTTCTTGTCATTAGGGTCAGAGCGCAAATAGGTCGATTTCAGGTAGGAGCGCAAGTGCGCCGAGCGCAAGTGACCCGTATTCAATTTTTTGTTGAGAAAGTCTTTGTAATACTGGAAAGGGTTTGTAATTACATAAAGCCCGTTTATTCCTACATAACATTACACATTAACGAAGAAAAGGTACAACACGAAAGTTTGAGGGAAATTGATGGAGGAAAAATTCCAGACGAATTTCGATAATATTAAATAACGGGTGACTATCATTGATTTACAAATTTCGATTTAGAAATGTTCATGATATAAATCCATATAGTTTATATTTGGAGTCAATCGACCATAATGAAAAGATATAAGTAGAATCAAATGTCAAGATTATTAGAAACTATTACTTAAATTCCGATAATGAATTTTAACTTCTAACATAATTTTCTGTTGAGAAAGTCTTTGTAATACTGGAAAGGGTTTGTAATTACATAAAGCCCGTTTATTCCTACATCACATTACACATTAATGAAGAAAAGGTACAATACGAAAGTTTGAGGGAAATTGATGGAGGAAAAATTCCAGACGAATTTCGATAATATTAAATAACGGGTGACTATCATTGATTTACAAATTCCGATTTAGAAATTTTCATGATATTAAATCCACAATTTCGAAATAATCGTTTTGTTCCACCGCCTAGGTCGCTCCTAAATATTTTATTTACAAAGTTAACATCAATTTGTAATTTTGTGTTCTCAAATACAACATTGCCAATATGATCATCCCGCATTAATAACCTGTACTTTTTAAATTCGTATCATGTTAAAGTAATTTTCAAAATTATCGCTAAAAGTTCCTTTAAACACGGTACGGTATTACAATGACAAATTACGTTGAAATCAATGAGGGAGATCTATTGTAAAACGTAAAATTCTATAAAATGTATATGTCCATTAGTACATCAATCATAGATACCCGTTAGTCTATGTGTCGAAGAATAATATTATAAGCTGTTTGTGTCTTGTTGATAAAAATGTAATTATTTCTTTGTGAGGATTTCTTGATGCTAATCTTCTGTTATCTTCGTATGAATGTGAGAATTTGGGACTTCAGATATTACTTGTGAGTTAGTAATTGGCATGTTACAAAGTGGTGAGCTTCGTAATATCTTTTCATAAAAAGAAGTTATATATAAGGAGTACTTCCCCTTGTTGTAGGATAGAGTAGTAGTAGTAGTGTGTAAAACTTATATTATTCTGTTATCATATTTATGGTAATAATATTTTTTATTACTGTTCGTTAACGAAGGCAAAAGAAACAACGGGATAGCAGATATATAATGGAGCAAAGAGCGACTGAATTTTAATCCATACACTTGCATTTCTTAATTGGAAAAGAAAATTGTATGGGCTATGAAAGCCAACCTAATTAATGAAACAGAGGATATCGAAACCAAGTGTAAAATGGCTGAAAATTTGTAGACAAATTGAAAAAAAAGTGGAGCATTGGATCAGGTATTGAAAATATACTGTTATGATGAACATATATAAGGACATAGATTCTTGGTTCGGCAGCTATAAGACATGCCAAGTGAACACTATCAAGAAACTGTCAAAAACTAAAGGGGTAGTAATAAGTTATAGGAAATACTGTCTTTAACTACTAAAAACTTTTCTAGGTTTGCATTTCGCTGGACATTGTTATAAAGGTAGGGAAAAATTTGTGGCAAGTTAATAAAAGGCCTAGATCAATCATAGACATTTAATTCCACTACACGGATAATATCGGCGCAGATTGTGTAATTAAAAGAGTAAATGTAAAAATTAGGAATAGAGCTGTCGTATCATAAGCGAACATCCAATTTCAGTACACAAACAATACTGACTATGTGTCGAAGATATATAATATATGTTTGTGTAAAACAAGCATCAAAGTGTAAAATATATCTTTGACACGTAGTCAGTATTATTTGTGTTTAAATTAGATGTTCGCTTAAGATAAATTTGAGCCTTCTAATTGACCCGCATGAATGGTATACGACAGCTCTACTCCTAATTTTTACATTTACTCTTTTACACAATTTGCGTCGACATTATTCGTGTAGTGGAATTAAATGTATGTGATTGATTTAGGCCTTTCAATAACACTGCATAAATTGTAGCGAATTTTCTATCGTTAAGTGTTCACATTTTCACATATTTTACACATTCGCATTTACATTGTGAAAATGTTAGTCAATGAAACTTTTTAGAAGATTTTGGATAGATTTCTTGTATATTTCGGCAAATAATTTTAATATATAAATATATATACCAATATATACTAACATATTCCAAATGATACATGAATAGAAACTTACATTAGCTGCTACTTTTTCTCTCGCGGACAACATTCTATTATAACATTATTTAAATATGTATGTTTATGTACTGATGGTAATAAACAAAGTCAGTTCTAAACTACCACCAGTCCAGTACTAGATAGGACAGTTAGCTGGGTTTTTGTCAACATCAAGAGAACTGGAATCAGGTTTCACAATTCCCGCACGGCAAAAACATTACAGAAAGCTTATTTATGTCGTAAGAGTATATAGGCATTTAGCCGACCACTATACTCCCAGAAAACATTTCAGTTTTTCTATGGACTTGCACAAGTGTTGGACTTTAATTATATTGATTACCTATTTGTGAAGTATAATTAGAAAAATATATTCTGTTATATAGTGTGTAGGCTACTAGTAATTTAGTTAAGAATAATCGCCACGGCTATTTAAGGCTCGATTTCAATACACCTTACTTTTAGCTGTGTAACACTTATAAACAAGTAGATTTATCGATTTCACTATCAGTAATCAATAATTTAACGAAAATTCAAAATCAAAGTCCAAATCATAATCATATTATTGTCTCTATTGTGAATCTATCCGAATAAAAAATTATATATATCGTCGACCACGTACATTGCACTAACCAAAAAAGCAGTAACATAGGAAGAAAGGAAAACATTTATCTTCAGTGATTAATATAAAAGAATTACGAACGAATTTAAGGTGATATTATGCAAGAAAGCCATGGCAATGTAAGGAAATATTCGAAATGTATGTTCCATGAGTATTAATGAATGGCAGGTACTTACTTAAATTAATGCACGCACATAGGTATATGTACAACACATATCCTGCTCAAAGAAATGTAACAAGCCGGGTAATAACATAAGCATACTAAATGTCAAACATTATAAATTATGAATTCGTTTACCTCCACATGTTTATCATTCAACCGCGGGGCATTATAAATAGCGTGTTAATTTATTAATTAATAAATCAAACGGAGTATAATGTTCTTATGCATATCAATTTCTTTCTTTTCATTGAAGAAACGTCGTCGGGATCATAATTTATTGTTTACAATCCGTTTATAAGTAAGAGATGGACTCTATACTTAAATAATAGTTTGAATATGAAAAAGTTAAATCTTGAGTTTTGGATTTAGAACTTTTTGTATTATAAGAATGTACTAGAGTTAATTAGAATTGTATATACCAACGTATACTATATTAATGCAGATATGAGTTAGGCAAATGTTGTGTTTGGAATAATAATTCATTAAATTTTCATTGTAGAGTTCGCATATTTTATAGAAAACATTTATCAGTATAATGACGCCCGACGTAAAAGAATACATTCTGTTATAGGCCTGCCCATGTTTCTAATGAGATTATCTATGGACACTTATGGAAACTCAAACTCATGACACTTTTAAGACATTATGAAGCTGTTGTAAAGGCCATCGTGTAGTTGTTAGAAGATTAGAAGGCATACCAGTTCTCTGACCTATCATATCTCAGACATGTTTCATTTGTAATTGATCTGACAATCACGCATTCCAATTGAGAATATTAAAGTTGACCTCTCGCAAAAATCATAATGTTACAATTGCTGGAATGTGTCATTAGTCATTATTTAGCCTTTGAATATGAGGGTACCAGAACTTTGTGCATGTAAGAGTCTTATTTCCTATACCAATATTCCAAATTGGGCTATCAATCATCTAATAAGTACACCTTCACGTTTTGCGGAAAATTCCAAATATCTGTCTTTCTCTTCGACATTGGACTCGTCACAGCCGTCAGGGGCAACAAATAAAACAAAATCGTCTGAATTATTATTATTCCACTTTTCGTAATAATCTGCCAGTATATTACACCATTCTAATGTAAAGGTACAATGCCGGTTAGTTGAAAGTTGTTTTGGGCGGTAGAAAATCAACCCAAACAAACTTTTACGGCGACACATTAAAAGCATTTTTATTCTATGGGCTATATTTGTCAAAAAAGTATTTCCCAAACACCATTAAGTACTATGTCGATGCCTAAGGTCCGGTAATCTTAGTTTCGGTTCTTTCCGTTCGGTGATTCTTCTGGGTCGATCAGAGCCTGTTGTACTATATTACTTACCTTTTTGAGATTAACTTTTTTAAAAACGCATTAGTGTAGGAGTATTTTTTTTCAGCCGTCTAGCAATTTTACGAAAGGCAATACTCGCATCATGCAGTCCAACGATACAACTTTCTTCATTATGGCTTAGCTGGTGATAATTTTATTGCCTGTATGAGCTTGTGGTATCTAATACACTATTTCATATGACAATCAAGGAATCAATCTTATCTGATACAAAATAAAGAAAAAAATGTGTTATTTCATTAGAATGCGAAAGACAATCATCATCCGGCGCTGGATGTTACTGTACCTAATGCGAAGCGACCAAAGCAATTCACTTTCCGTCTAATACCAACAAACGTTACAATTTTTGTATAGCCAACTACATTAAACTCTACTCAGACTTATCTTCTGCAGATTGGTCCTTTCTGGATGACTGTGTCAACGTCAATACAGCCGTTGATACTTTTTATAATAAAATATATACTATTTTCGACGAGTCTGTTCCTGTCTCTCGTTCGAACTATAAAAGTCATTATCCTCCTTGGTTCTCGTCAGCCATCAAGAGAAACTTGAAGTTGAAGTTGTACTACCACAGAAAATGGAAGGCTACCCAAAATAATTATTTTAGGCTGGAGTTTCAGAGACTTCGCCGACATGTAAAGGCTGAGATTAAATCTGCGCACGCCTCACACATTCACACCATAGAATCGAACCTAATTAGCGATCCCCGTGCTTTTTGGCAGTTCGCTCGCTATAAGCAGGATTACTAGTAGGGTGCATGATTCGGGCACTGAGTATGAAGATCCACTTTCCATTGTGAATGCATTTGCTGCTGCTTTCTCTGATACCTTCTCGCCAGAATCACTGAGCTCTGAATTGCCTGATATAAACTCAAATTTGCCACCGCTGTGCTTGCTCTTTGTTTCGGTAGATGAGGTGGTCTGCTTACATTTTTGCTGCGCCCTCATGTAAGATTTTCAATTTGGGTATTAGAACGTCCATATTTCCCGATGTCTGGAAGATTGCCAGAATTTCGCCAATTTTCAAGAAATGTGACAGTTCAGACATACGAAATTACAGGCCTGTAGCAGTTATCTCTACGTTTGCTAAGGTGTTTGAGACGTTGATCTACCAGTGCATCTTCTATGGAGCTAAACCTTATCTTTCGACTTCACAACACGGATTTGTGCCCGGCAGATCTACCACAATCAGTCTAACGCTGATATCCCAGGAAATAGCAAAAAACCTGGATGAGGGTGTCCAGTTGGATGTAATTTATATGGACTTCTCGTGTGCATTTGATTCGATTGATCACCACATTTTATTGGAGAAACTGAGTTTTTTTGGTATTGGCGAGTCATTCCTTGGTTTACTGCGTTCTTATTAGCTCGGTAGAGTGAACTACGTTTATTTTAATGGATACAGGTCTCGTCCTTTTCTCTCTACATCTGGTGTGCCCCAAGAATCGAATTTGGGTCCACTCCTATTTAATATCTATATTGACGACCTCATTAAGTTGATTATTTGTCCCGTGTTGGCTTACACAAATGATATTAAATTATACGCTCTTCGTCTGACATTACACTTCTGCAGGACAATCTTAATAACATACATCAATGGTGTCTGCGCAATAATCTTCTCTTGAATACTGATAAGTGTTTTCTTGTGTCATTCTTAAGGAAGATCTGTAGGGTTGAATCCCAATACGTGATTGATAATGTCAGCATTTCCCGACAGTCAACAATTAAAGATTTGGGTGTAACATTCGATGAGAAATTTATACTTTCCAACCATGTCCCATCTATCACGAGTGCAGCCTATAAGTCCCTCGGTTTTATTATTCGGATCTGCAGGGATTTTCATATATTGATGCAATTAAGACTCTGTACTTTGCTTATGTTGTATCCAAGCTGGAGTACGCAGTTAATGCTTGGTATCCCCTCTACGGTATGCAGATTGACCTCATAGAACGCGTCCAGCGTAAATTTTTGAAGTACCTCTCATATAGGAGCGACGGGCACTATCCTGCGCGTGGTGTTCATTATGGTGAATTGTTGGAGGCGCACGGCTTCATTTCGTTGGGGAGAAAGAAGAAAAAGCATAAGTATGTCCTTTGCACTGAACGTCCTCACAAATAGGATCGACTCACCCGACCTTCTCTCCGGGATGGATGTCCATGTACCACGTCTCCATTCAAGGCATCACCGGCTCCTCTGGGTCCCGACGGTTCGGACAAATGTTTTATGGAAGGCGCCTCTGGTAGACGCAGCGAGAAATTTCAATTTTTTTAATGTTGATTTGCCTTAGCTTCTATGCACTAACTTCTATGCATTTGTACTTATAATAGTTAATTTTGTACCCTTTGTGGATGTCAATCTTTTGCGTATTTAATAAATATTATTATTATTATTATTATCATCATTATTATTATAAAAGAACTCATACATATTTACTGTTTCCTGGCCTCTTTGTTTATCATGTATTATCTTAACATAGCAAATATTCATACAAAATTTTAGGGAGTTAATTGCAGATGACCATGATGCATAAGGCCAGTTGAAGCAAGAACCAACGAAGCCATAGCAGATCAAAGTATAATAGTTTCAATGAATACCGACGAAATATAGATATCGAAAGCTATACAGTAGTAAAAATGTTGCACTAAGATTTAGGAGCGAATAAAGTTTCAGTGTAAAATTTAGATTCCAAATTGCTTACTCACGAACAAAAACTGTATCGGCGACACATTTGCGATGAGAACCTGGTGATTTTCGCTGCGAACGAAAATTATGAGAAGAAATGGGACCTGGGGGTATTAGTGGAATTCTCCGACAACACAAGCCAAGTACGCAGAATTCTACTGATTGAATACGGGAAAAAAGGCTCTACAAAAACAGAAATCTACAAGAAAAGAATTAGAAAGTTTAAAACTGCCATATAGCAAAAATGCCCAATAATTTTGATTAAAAGAATATATAGTTTCATGGCAATTGCTGAGATTACAAAGCACCTCAAGTTCGTGTAGTAGTCGACAGATGTGGGTTTGTAAAGATGGGACAGCCCAGATTTGGCGTCACATTAAAAATGCACTTGGATGCGCCATTTTTCTTCGAATGAACATTTGAAAAAGCAGTGGACGAGCTTTCTTTGAAAACATAGCTTTATTGGGAAAACGTTGGAATAAATGTGTGACTGCTAATGGATCATATATTGAAAAGTAACATATTCGTTTTGTCCAAACTCTGTTTCTCCAATAATTGTCTAACCGCCAAAAACAAAAAGTAGCATTTATGCTTGTTATTTATCATAGACGCATTATTCATCCAATAACTTTTAATGATATTTACCAGATATTGCTAAGAGTATAATATAGCAATCTATAAAGTAACGGATGGAATGGAATTATTGCATAAATTCAAGTCCTCGTCATACAATAAAGTAATTACTAAAGAAATACCAGTGAGGTAATTACACTCGTCTACAAATTATAAAAAAAATTCTCGGAACTGAAACGTAAATAAGTGAATCTTAATGTATTTTGTGTACTGAATCTGAAAACGAAATCAGTTTTTCTCCATCACCCTTCATTTTTTGTTATACACCCTTCATGATTGCCGCATCGTGTCAAATGTAAAAACTGAGTGAGTGTATTGTTGTAAAATATTTGGTATTTATTACTTTGGATTTCGGTATTTAAATTTTATTTGGTATTTAAAATAAACAAAATCATTTAAAATGCAAATATAAAAAGTCAAACATCAAAAAACTGGAAATCTTGAAGAAAAAAGTTACTTTTACTTTCTTATACGTAGTATAAGGAAGTATTGTGATGATGAAAATTTTCGACCTCGAGATTTTTGCAGATGTCCACGTTTTGAAGTCCCCTGATACCGAAAAAGTTGTTTTTAAAAAATGTCTGTGTGTCTGTGTGTGTGTGTGTGTGTCTGTGTGTCTGTGTGTCTGTGTGTCTGTGTGTGTGTGTGTGACCACGATAGCGGTCAAACCGCTGTAGATATGAATTTCAAATTTTGTATTTACGTGTATAATCTCCCTCTTGAGATCTGATTAGTTTTTCAGTAAAATCGGTAGACCGGAAGTAGCAGTTTACTTCAGCGAAAAAATCGAATTTTGCCAATATTTCGTCAACTACTAAGTTTAAACAAATTTATAAAGGATTCATATATACTTAAAATTAAAATTGAGAATAATTTTATTTAAAAAGTTTTTCGAAATTTCTACCGGAAGTAGGTCTTTTACTCTTATCGAAAATCAGTTTTTTGCAAATATTTCGCAAGTCATGCCTTTTAGACAAGTACGTTACGAGTACAAAAGTATTTAGAACATAATTTTCAATATCTTTTGTATAAAAAAAATTTCAAAATTCAGACCGGAAGTGCCACTTTTACTCTTATCGAATATCGATTTTTTGCAAATATGTCGTAAGTTATGCATTCTATATATATTTATCAAGAGTACAAAAGTATTTAAAACTGGATTTGCAATATTTTTTGTATAAATGAAATTTCAAAATTCGGACCGGAAGTAGCAGTTTTACTCATAGCGAGGAGCACTTTTTTGATAATATCTTGCAAAGTATGCATTCTATAGAGATTTATTAAGAGAATAGAAGTACTTAGAATAGGATTTTGAATAATTTTTGTAAAAAAAATTCTTAAAATTCTATTATTTGAAGCGCTCATACGTATAAGAAAGTCGTGTGGTGGCCACACCTCATTTTTTCCTTTTGTGCGAAGTAGAGACCTCTCTTAGCAAAAACCAACAATAGTCGCTAAACATTGACTCATCCCATTTGCCTTGGTAACGCCGCTCCATTTGTAATACATCCTGATGGAAGCGCTCCCCCTGCTCATCACTGAGAGCACCCAAATTAGGTGGTAAAAAATCAAGATGTGAGTGTAATAAATGTATTTTTAACGACATTCGGCAGACTAAATTTCTGTAGTTTACCAATAGATTTTCTACTAACTGATCACTATTTTCGGCTTTGTTATTACCCAGGAAACCATGCACCACATCCTTAAATGACTTCCATGCCAATAGCTCTACACTATTTAACTTTGAGTCAAAAATTGCATCGTTGAGCAGTTTCCTAATATCTGGCCCAACAAATATTCCTTCTTTCACTTTGGCATCACTTAACTTAGTGAACACAACTTTTAAATATTTAAAATCGTCTCCTTCTTTATTTAGTGCTTTGACAAAATTTTTCATCAACCCTAATTTTATATGTAATGCTGGCAAAAACACATCCTGAGGGTTGACTAAAGGAGCATGTGCAATATTTTTTTGTCCAGGTATGAAAGTACCTCTTTTTGGCCAGATTTTAGTATTGTAATGTTCATTTGTTGCACGGCTGTCCCATAAACACAAGAAGCAGCAATATTTTGTAAAGCCACTTTGTAGCCTGAGAAGAAGGCCTATTACTTTAAGATCACCTCAAATTTTCCATAAGTGTGCCTGGTAATTGACCGACTTTAAAATTAATGACATGCTTTCATATGTCTCTTTCATTCCAACCACATGCGCTACAAGTACAGAGGGATTCTTATTTGAATTATGTAATAGCACTAAAGGCCGTGCTATTACAACTTGCTTTTGATGAGTCAATAAATAACCGCCAATCGCTAGCATTATAATCAATACCCAGAGCAGCCATCAAACCATTTACATTACAACAGGAACACAGCCGATCTTTTTTAGTGAAATATTTCATTAAATCCTTATTTCTGTTTCTGTAATACGAAATATTGGTGTCCTTTTCCAAAAAGTTCCACTCCTTTAACCGTGAAGCTAGAAGTTCTGCTTGCTGTTTTGATAAATATAGTTCGCGAACCAAATCATTAAGTTCCACTTGTGAAATAAGATGTGGTTCACCAGATGATTTTTCTGGAAAGAAATCGTCGTCTTTTGATGATCCTGCTGCCTCAGAACGGTCCTCTTCAGAAGTTGAAATATCTTGCCAGGAAGCTGGGGCCAACGGAACAGGCAAATCTTCTCCGTGCGGAACTAATCTCAAAGCCGATGGAATATTCGGATAGACAATTTTGTTTTTATTTTTAGAAGAAAATCCAGTAACGTTTGTCATACAGAAGTAGCAGTCATCATGGTGATTTGTCGGTTCACGCCAAACCATAGGAATAGCAAACGGCATATGTTCATTTTTCCCTTGCAACCATTGTGTTAATTTTACATAGCATCTAATGCACGTTATATGGGGTGCCCATTGTTTGTCTTGCTCCCCAAGTTGACACCCAAAATACAATTTATAAGCAGTTTTTATCAATTTTGAAATGGGTTTACGTTGACTCTTTGTCGTGAACTCACCACAATCATAACAAAAAGTGTTTGTTGAATTTTCACAATTACGGCGTTGCCTGTTCATTGTAAAACTAAATAACACTGACACTTACTACAAAAAACTAAAGGAATAAGCACTATTTCGATAGCAACCTAATTTATTTAACTGAATTAACTGACAATAGTTTACTACCGCATCTGCATTCACCGGTAGCTGAAGCCAAACTGAGAAATCGATTCAGTGTTTTGAATATGACAAGTCGTAAAGACTCATAGGATAACTTGTTGTTCAAATTACTATTGGGGTGATGTCATCATGTCATTAGGGTGATGTCATCATGCTTGTTTCAACAAGCAATTGCATAAAATAGATTTCTAATTGCATATTCTTTTTCAGCATAAAAAATACTTTAAAATCCACCAAGTGGTGTAACAGTTCCAAAAATGTTGTTGACCTGTGTTATATAACAACCTTTGAAGAATGGCTTTAATAATATGAAGGGTAGTGGGGGATATATCGAAATTAAAGCACTATAAATATTTATTATTTTTATTTAAACTGAAAGATCTCTATGTAGTTATTTCTCAAAATACAGTGACATGACATGTCATTGAGGTATTTTATTTGATCTAAATGTCTTCGAAGATTGATTATAAAATTTCATAGTCCCGCTGTTTTTACATAGGATTTTTATCACATAGTATTACTTCCCTGGAGTAGAGATATGAATATTTCACTATAATTATCTAAGGCTTAGAACAAACCGTATTATATTAAAAGATTTGAAATGATTGCAGTGCAGATAGGTGATTTATATTTGCACGGTGCAGATATTTTCTAATTTAATAATTAGTTCTAGTTAAAATCAAATTTCAACAAATATAACAAATATGCGTTGCGGCAAATACATTGTCTAAGTCCTAAAAATGCTGGGGAAAGGTACACTAAGTATCTGGACTTAATACGAGCTGCTTCTTGTATTTATCATTTCTGAAAAATCAGTCAATTTATATCGATACCTTATATGACATTTTGTTTGAAGATGCTGAAGATTCTTTTAAGGTGAACTAAAATTTTGTATTCAATGTATTCCTATAATAATGATCTTTTATTTGGATTTTTTCATTCCATATTACATGTAATATCTACAAAATAATATTTCCATTGTAGTGTATCAAAACGAAAAAGCATTAAATTATCTCTAAACGAAAATGGGAATCCGTAAGTGAACAAAGAGCCATCAAGGCTTGTAATTAATTCTTATCTCGCTTCAGAAGTCAGCGACAAAAGCGCTACAGTAGCTCTATACAAAGTTCTAGACACAAAATGACAAAACACAGAACAAAAAGCAGTGTAATGTAATACAGCGTCTCCATTGGGCGAGCCAATCGCCCGGGCCATTGTTCCTCCAATGGGAGAACAGGTGCTCTAGCATCCGCAACAAAGCGACGACGTTTCAGTGTTTCATAGGAAATAATGAATATAGAGAAAGAGACGGAAGGAGTGTGAGACGGCGACGCCACGGAGCAGAAGCAAATGATACCAACCCAACAGGCATTCTACTATAATAGACAACATATTTTTTTATATTTTTAATGAAAAATTTTAATATAGACTTACACTTATGACCCTGATAATTAACGTGGATAAATATTTAAAGTAATTATAGCTGTTTTGAGGTGTACTTATATACATTGACTTATTCTTGTGCACATATATGTACAGATCCAGAGAGTTTACAAAACATTTAAACACGAGTAATGTTAACAAGAAATAAGATATATGCATACAATTGAAGTTTGTACTGAATCTAAATCATATTTCATTTATTATAATTTTAACGTTAATATACCTTATGATCGAAGTTCGAAAATCACTATGAAATTTCTTTGATTTAAGTTTAAGTTGGCATATAAATGAGATGACAGATCAGATTAATTTATTTTGACAAATAACTATGCATAAACATCTCAGTTAAAAAAAAAAAAAATAAAAGTGCGTGGTATAAAAAAAAAACTGAAAACTTTGTGATTTATTATAAACATTTATGCACTATCTATGAATAAACTAATACAATACACATAATGAGTATTTTATTTGACACTGTCAATATAATATATGTATCTGAAAAAATAATTTCATGCCTTTGTGGAGTATAAAAGATTTTGATCAAATGATATATACCTACTAATATAGTATCAGAAACAGTTTTTAGAAACAATCTTCATATTTTTTAGTTGCTACTTGCATTAATATATATTAAATCAAACAGCAATACAAATAACTTCTATATACATTTACAAATAAATGTAGGTATATAGAAGCATATCAAAAATACTTTATAAACATATGACTTATATCATAATAATAGTAATATGGTATATGGTTCAAGTTTCCCATTTGTTGGAAAGAAATAATATATACTTTCGTAAATCTAAATTACAAAATAAAAGTGAATATAAAACTAAGCAATATGTGATGTAATAGAAAAATTATTAAGTGAGATAAAAAAATGTCAGTGTAGAGGAAATCAGCTCATAACAGTTAAAAAAGCTGGTTTTGTAGATGGGAACACTAAATTAGAAATGAGATTTACACAATCAATCTAAACATCGACTGGCCTCAAAAGAAGATGATCACCAGGATTATTAGAAGTACGACGGTTGTAAATCATGTCACTTAAAGGGTATATTGTAGTGTAGTCGATGTTCAGTACAGGATAAACTCCATCGATATTGAAATAGAGACAATTTAACAATCTATGATGAACTTAAACAAAGTTGAAAAAAGTTGCAAGCAGACATAAAATAGATATCACACAATCGAATCATAATCTAGTTTACCAACCACAAAACCAGAAGATTAATAGAGTTGCATTAGAGAAATATGTTAAGACTAGCATTCAGCATCATAAACTTTTCGATGCGACATTATGGTCTCTAATCACTTTGCATAATTTATAAGAGGGGCTTGCTCGTGTGGGATACAAAGCAGCTTTAATAAATATTAATGGCGGCAGTTTAAAATTTACACATCAATAAGCTATAAATTTGAAATTTTGCGCTAGATGTACCGCATCTTTAAAATACTTATACCATACCTATCTAGGGTAAGTCCGGGAGAGTTCGACCACTTTTTTGGGAAAAAAAATATAACTCGCTTGTGTTCTGAGATAAATATTTATTTTGAATAAAAAGTACAAACATTGAAACTGGGCGATCTCACCCGCATGTCTGGGTTAGACCGACCACCAACTTACGGGTGAGATCGACTTCAAAAAATAACAAAACGTATATCTTCGAACAGCATAATAATAATAACAGTATAATAGAAAAGTATAAACAAAATTAGTTTCTACGACTTTTCTTTTAATTTTTCCGCATAAATCGCAGAAATTCTCAAATTTCGAGCATAAATTATGAAGCCAACGACTGCAATCCACACATTTGATCCAGTCATCGTTCTTAGTGGTTTCATAATAATTTTCCCCACACCCTAGGCATCCATTTTCATCCCACTCTTCTACTGATGTATCACTTTCCTGCAATACCGGGCTTTCGCTGTCCGAAGTTGAAGATGCTAATTGGTTTTTCGGTTTAATCACATTTCTCTTTGAATTTGACAGTTTTTTTTGTTTCTTTGTATTTTTCTTGTTCTTCTGAAGCTCAATGCGATCTGAACTATTTAGAATGATTGCAAGCTGTCTACCTCGTGTTTTAACCACTGATTTTGCACTAGTGTTAGGAATTGGCGAAATAACGGTCTCCAACAATTTTTCTCGTGTGGGGTCAATATCAACTGTCGCAGTGTAAAGATCTTGCGAACAGCCAGGTAAAGGTGACGAAATACGTTTGTTAGTTGCCTGAATGGTAGTGAACCGTGGTGGAGTCGAAGGAGGGGATGAATTTTTAGCCATACTACTTGAGTCATGTGATGAGGCATCTGCATCTTGTTCCATTTGAATGGCAATATACGCGTAATCTAGAATGGTTTCTGGATTAAAAGGTGCAGTGCCTGTGGCTCTAAAACCAGACATTCCATTTTCCACAGTTGGAGCTTTACCCCAGGCTTTTGCCAAAAGGTTTCCAAATACCGTCCTTGTTATTTTCCTATTTGGATTGGTTTCTAAGAAAGTGTTACAAGCCGAGTAGTAATGGTTTTTCAGTGATTTAAAAAAGGACCTGTCTTGATGTTGTAGGTAATGAGTCGTGTCGTGTGACTTGGAAAACAAAGTAGAATGATGTCGGTCGCTTCGCAAAATTCCAGTACTTCTACAGAATTTCTGTGAGAAGTATGGTCATCGACAATTAACAACAATTTTCCAGCTGGTTTTCGTGACAGAAAATGGGATTTCAACCAATCCTTGGAAATGGAAGCGTTGACATACGCCGATTTAACTGACATAGCAATTTGAGAGCTAGGTGGCATTCCGTCTAAAAATTCATCTTTTCTATTTTTTCCTTTAAATATTGCGTAAGGTGGGAGAAACATTCCCTCTGCATTGCAGCAACCTATGACGGAAATGGTTTCGCCCTTCTCGCCTGATGTCAACGAAAAAACATTTTTTGAGCCTTTTGCTGCTAACACTTCAATTGGTTTATTGTTCAACTGCAAACCGCTTTCGTCCATATTAAGAATATTAGAAGGTTTGTCATGGAGTTGGTTATCAGTGAGAATATTGTCTAATAGAGTGTGTATTCCGTCCGACTTCTTAAAATAATCTTTTAGAGTTGTTTTAGGAATTCCAAACTCTCGGGCGGCTTCATTTACACCTTATTGTACGATTTTGTACACATTCAATTGCATTTCTTAAAGAAACGGCACACCATTTAGCTCCTTCTTTATTTTTTTCTTTTGTAAATTGTGCGCATTTTTGTTAATCTGTAACAATGTTATTTTACAATATATTTAACTGATTAAATTGGGCTGCATTAAATTTCTAATTTCCTCAAACCAATTTTTTTTTTTTTGTGGTCGTCCCTCCCGGATTAATGTGGTCGAACTCTACCAAAGTCACGAGGGAGATGGACCACCTTATTAACTGGAGAAAAACCGAAGAACGATTACATTTTTGAGGTTATGTTACAGATTCAAGCATATTTTATCACCCAGTATCGAAATAGTTTAAATAAACTTACCCGTCTTTAAAATATCACTAACACAGTAAATAAGTCAAACAACTTTCAAGTTCGTAAATAGTTTAAAACTTAATTTATAAATTCACACTGATGTCACAGCCCGTGTTTACACGTTGGTTGCATCAAGCTCAACTAATTCCATGGAATATGTGAGACACAGGGCCCTCTCTCGCTTTTTTCTTGTGTTATCCGTAGGTACTGGTCGGACTGTCCCGGTAGTCGATCTCTCCCGGACTTACAAACAATTAAATCATTAACGTGAAAAGAAGTGATGTTTGAGAAACACCAGATTATGTAGTTTACGAATACGATAAACTTGTGGTCTACGGTATCAAAAACAATACTATAATCGGTGTAAGCAATATCAACCAGAGCACGCTAGATCTACTATGAATAATTCTGTAGTATGTCAATAAGTATATGTATATGGTTATACCGCAATTACTAAAGGAAAATTCAGGCAATATGTGTAAATTTACATATAGGCAAAACTTGAGAGATTTTGAAGTTAGATAGCTAATAGAAAAGAGAGTTTGTCAATGTAATTACTCTTTGAAGGCTATATTTATTTTTTGCCATTTCTATAATATACATAATTTGATAATTAATAATAAATTATCAATAGTAACGACTCATGCCCCATTATACTTCAATAGTTTAATATCTTCTATAGAATTTTTTTAAGTCATAGTAGTAAATGTATAGTGTATGAAGTTCAAGTTATAAGTAGCGCTAGCTCCGCTACCTAATGTCCTGTAATTTGTACCACGGCTTTTGCTACTTCATCATTGCTGCGAAAAACTATTGACTGTAATTCTCAATACCTACAGCGAATATGAAGTACTGATTAAGGAATGATCAGATATTTATAAAATCTTTGACATTATTTCTGAAGCATACATAATTCACTATTAAGTTAATTCTAACAATAAAGATGTATAAGAATATGGTTAATAAACAATACAAAAGATGCCTGTATGTTATTGCCCGTTATTTAATGAGTGATGACTCGGGGCATAAGTAATACAATGCATGTAACGTTAAACAAAGTAGTTGCGGACAATTCCTTTTGAAATGGTAGACAGATGGTCACCAAGTAACGCAAGTGTTACGTTATAAAATAGAGCTTCATTAAATTTTTATTTCACTATGATAATATGCTTTAGTTTCTAAACGGAAATTTACACAATTAAGCGAGTAACACAACAAAAGAGCCGTGACATTAAAAAACGTGATAATGGAATTTCTACTTTCGTTTTAAGTATTTTCTGTTGTATAAGCCTAGACTAAATCACGCATTTAAATATTTAATTGGAACTGAAACTTTGGTGTATAATGATCTACAGCTTTGTTTTCTTGAACATCATTTTCTTCTCAGGGGTTGTTCTTAAATCCGGAATTAGCAGTTGGCTAATCACATACAAGTTGGTAGCCTGTTTGCCAACATATAAAACAAAGTAATATATATTGTTTGATTTCCAATCAGCGGTTTGTTCCACGGCATTTATAATGTATCAAAACGAATCAACTCGTTTACAGAGCTGCTATAAAATACCTTACGAAATACAGAAAAACTGCAAAAATCATTGACATGGAAAGTAACAATAGGTACATACATGTAATTAGGTATAATGCAAGTCAGAGTATCAGTATTTTTTTCATGTTCCAACTCAAAATAATAATGAATTACTGAAAAAATAACAGTGAAGATATCTGCAGGAGTTGATAACTTACGTTATACGAGCATGATTTGATGAAAGCTGAGACTGAAATGGTCGTCAGAATATTGGCCTTGCTTCTGCAATGACTGTAATAAATTTCCTTCCAACGAAAACCAGCATGAGTTGAGGAATAAGCTGAATTATGAAGTTGCTAGACGAGGTGAATATGGTGGTTGATGCAAAACTTGAAATAGTAATTTATCCAATTTTCCATGAACAAGGCAACATGTGGGTGACTGTGTATTGACATAATGGAGTAGCACTTTTCTTCGATCTATTACTATTCTTCTCAAGTGAAGGTTTATTTTGTCTAGAAAGGCAGAGTAATATGTCCCGTTAATAATTTGGCCCATTGGGCAAGAGTCGATAAGAGGTATTCCTTGTGAATTCCAATTTTCTATCCGAAAGAAACACCTTGGCTTTCCTTGGCGGGAGAGTGCCACGATGCCTCTGTACGGATTGGTGTTTTGGGTTTTTGTTAAAGAACTTCTAATTTTTGCTGGAAATTCGTGCGCTTGTGCATATATGATCTGAATTCAGTAGCCACCTAGCAGAAATCTTAGGCATGGTTAATTCGACATGCAAAATGTGGTGTACATGTGCAGTAGACATGCTCACAGTCTTAGTAATCTATTTTCACTTTCCAGTCACTCAACACATCATAATTTTTTCAACAATTTCTGGAATGGTTTTGACGGTTGAGGACGTTTTTCATTGTTTAGCCTCTGTCCTCACGTTTAGTGGGCAACCCAGCCGTAAATCATAGTCTTTGAAGGAGAATTATTTCCCAGTGTTTGTTGCATAACCATCAAAATCTCAGTTGTGTTATCTTAATACTTTTATCCATTTTTTTTAAATTATCCCTTTCTACATACAGTATGTCATAGTAAAGACATTAAGTATTTTTTCTGTAATTTAATGAGCATGGAGGGAAGCAATTCCAATGAATATTTCCCTATTTATGATCTAGACTAATATCCTATCAAAAAAAGCAAAAGAAAAACATTTTCTAATACGAAGACTAAGCTAAATTCACTAAATCTAGTTGGCAAATTAGTAGGTTAAAAGCGTTTCAAACGTCTTGATTCAGAGGTTTCTTCCATGATTGTTTTGACAAGAACGTTGGGATGCACTTTGACCCTCTCACTGTATTTCTGACTAAGATTTGAAATTTCTCTCATTACTGATGGCACTTATAGGTCTCCGTGAATAAATGAGTTTGGGAGATACCACGGTGCACTAACAATTAAGCGTAGCACTTTGTTTTGATAGCGTTGGAGTATTTCGATATTAGAATTGCTTGCTGTTCCCCAAAGTTGTATACTGTACGTCCATATAGGCTTTAGTATAGCTTTGACATTAGCAGCTTGTTGCTAACTGATAACTTTGTTTTTCCATCTAACATCCAGTAGTACTTACGAGATGTATTCCAAGTTGTTTCCTTTTTGTAAATATATGCTTCCGCCAATTTAACTTCCTGTCCAGGTGCATGCCAAAGTATTTGACAGAGTCAACATGTTTCAATTGTTGATCACTGAATGTTACTGCAGGATTGTTGTGAATGTTCTGTGGATTGATTTATTTTCATTAGCTTTTATTCTCCAATCTTCCAACCATTTTTGGATTGCATTAATATGTCGTTGTAAATGTGCTGAGGCTGTATATGGGTTTCAATGGCAAGATAATACAGCTGTATCATCGGAAAAAGTAGCTATAGTTGTCATTCTGGTCTTAGGCATGTCAGCTGTATATATTAAATATAAAGTGGGACACTACCTTGGGGTACCCCCAGACAATATTGGATGTAATTCCGAAATTTCGTTGCGATGTTCGACAAAATAGTATCTATGGGTTAAGTAAGATTTTAAAACATCATATATCTGATGCGGAAATACTTTCTTGAGTTTGTAAGACATACCCTCATGCCAGACTTTATCAAATGCCTGTGTAAAGTCTAAAAACACAGCTGAGCAATATCTATTTTTATCCAAATCCTGGTTTACATGATTGACTACCCTATGAACTTGTTTTATAGTTCCATGATAGCTTCTAAAATCGAATTGGTGATCAGGTATTATTTTATGTTCCTCAAGGCTAATTTTCATATGTTGTAAGAGTATTTTTTCGAACAACTTAGACATAATAGGCAAACGACTAATCGGCCTGTAGGAACTTGCTCCACCGGTATTCCAGGTTTTGGAATCAGAATTATTTGTGCAATTTTTCACAGACTAGGGAAATGTCCGATCATCATAATTGCATTAAATATCTGAGTCAACGCTTTAATAGCCTTTTCTGGCAACTCTTGTAAGACCTTCCCAGTAATTAGGTCAAAACCAGGTGCTTTCTTTGGGCTGATTTCATACTTTATAGCTCGTTTGACTTCTTGTGGGGTGGCATTCTTTATAGGTAAGGGCATTTGGTGTTGTGCGTCAAGACTTTCCTTAATTGTCCTTTCTATTTCTACAGGCTTGAGGACTTTAGATAAATATTCAGAAAATGTATCCGCTTTCTCTTTATTTGTTTCTGCCCACTGTCCATTAGGTTTCTTAATTGGTGGAATTTCTGTTAGAAGTCTTTTTTATTTTCTTGGTCGCTTTCTATAGTGAATAATCATTAGCTTCTGTTGGGGATAATTGTTCCAGGTAGGTTTATATCCCTTTATTTTTATGTTCTAGCATTAGTTTTTTCAGTTCTTTGGTTACTTTGTTAAGTATTCCTTTATTGTTTACTGTTCGATTTAACTGCCATTGTTTTCTAATCCGCCTTTTTTCTCTGCGTGTAGGCGAACACTTAGATTGTTGCAGTGTGTTTTCCGATATTAATGTTGATTCCCAAGCCGCTTTTTGTATATTTGCTGTCATATCCACAACTGCTTTGTCAATTTGTACCGGCGTTTTTAAGGGCAAGCGCAAGTCAACTGTTACATTTAATTTGGCTTTGCATTGCTCCCACTTAGTGGTTTTATCAAATAATTTTGGTTTACTAGGTATATTTACTACTTTTGGGTGCAAAATCACAATAAGTGATAAGTGGTCACCATTTAGTTCAAAGCACGACTTGATTTGACAGTATTGTGTATTTATTCCTTTTATAGCACAGAAATCTATTAAATCAGGTACTTTTTTTCTATCACTATAGCCAGTGGGTAGGTTCAACACTTGATAAGTGATTGATGTTGTATTCTTGCATTACTGCTAGTAACTGACTGCCATCAGTTCTGGTTGTCTTAGTTCCCCACTGTCGATGCTTAGCGTTGAAATCTCCTCCGGTAATAAATTTATTACCTAAAGTACTATTTTTTTAATTTTATGTTTGGAGGGGGAGGGGGAGGGGGGAGGGGGGAGAATATATCGCGGAGATATTAACGGTGGAGGTTCTTCCTTCAATGGTTACTGTAGTAGCTGGAAGATGGTCTTTAGCATAATGTCACATCAGGTGATGTTTAATATTGTCTCTAATTATAACAGCAGTTCCACCGTGAGCTGTACCATCAGGATGATTTGTGAAGTATATGTTATATTTAGGGATTCTAAAGTGACTTTTATCTGTACAACGACATTCAGATATTAACATTATATCAATATTATTGTTGGCTAAGAAGTGTTTAATTTCTTGTGTATGTTGACACAAGCCGTTGGCATTCCAGACTGCAATATTTAGAAGATGAACCATTATGTCATTTAGTTTACAAAGGTGGTAATAATGTTAATCATCGTTCCCATTTGCGTGATAAGTTGTTTCATTATGGCCTTTAATTCATTTATATCGTCTGATTATTGCAACGGTATGGGTGTTTCTGCATTTGGTTGCAACACTTTTTGAGCATATGCGATTCCTGACTGAGTAATTTGATGGGCGATTGTGGTACTTTGTACTCGAAGTTGGCGATATAAATATTTTTGAATAAGCTCCGGGAAAACATATATTTAAGTGTTTAAATATGTGTTTTTTTGGAGCCTATTCAAAACTAATATCAATTTTTTCACAAACAAACAGTGATAGGCGAGTCTCACTTTTGTCATATCAGCCTTGTACTTCTACGTGGCTGATTATATAATTGAATTAATTGAATTGTTAGTATTTTTTATCATTATGGCACTAAGCAGTGGTATTTTTTCCTATGTATTCAAATATTCCAAAATGTTACCATGTTTCAGCAGACTATATATTATGAGCATTTCTGTATTGTCAACATTTAGATAAGTTTATGATAAAGAGCAAAGTATTAGATTGACTTAATTGTAATAAAATAATTTGCGAGAAAATCTAAAGACAATATTACAAGGAATGGAAGGTGTTTGAAGAAATGTACTAATATCAAACACAAATACTCACATATTATTATCATTGTTGTTGTTGTTGTTCATTAACTAATGTTAAATAAATTTCTGATATCATTCAATTTTTATTGCAACATGATTAGTATAGGGGTAAACATTGGTTACTAGTGAAGATGTTTTGTTATTAATCTTGGTATGATATCAAATATTATATGCGTCATACATATCTTACCCAAAGTAAGAACAGCATAGATAATATCAATTATTAATTAATTAAAAATTATAATCCCTTTCATTTCAAAGAATTTTTAAATTGTTTTCAACTTTGTTAGCCTTTGAATGACTATTTCTTTTTATTTAGGTCTGTATAAGTAGACGCTCAAATATATTTTCCCTTTGAGTTGATATAATATTTGCTTTTTTCGAGTTCTTATTTGAATGGATTTTAGTATGTTGACTTGTTAATGTATGTTTACTGTCTCCACTTCACTAAATCTGGTCTTACTAAAAACCTATTAAAGTTTGTCGAAAAAATTTTCTCTCCGTTTCTTATTTCAGTGTCATTGTTTAGCGAATGTGTTAGATACGGGACGAAAATATTTCTTCAACGTAGAAAACCCGAGTCATATTAATTTAGTAACAAGATACAGTAAGAGATCACATTCATCAAATAAACCAATTAAATATAAGCTATGCATACACAATTTCATTCTTTCCATTTTCCATTCAAATTATGAATTATAAAATTTGTAGGAAAAAGAATTTTCTAAATGTGGCGCTACCTGCAATTTGAATATTCCTAGAAACTGTGTCGAATGTTACGAAAGAAAAAAATTGTCAAACCGAGGATAACTTGATTCTAACACATGCCATAATTCTTTTCACACCTATAAACATGGTTTATATACACATATTCTTGTGTAAATGCTAATTACATACATATATGGTGTGTTTTTGACTAAGCGGCATTATTACTTTGACACATAACAAAGAAAATTATTGAAAAGAAACCTTTGAAAAGATGCGCAAACTACTACTATCAACATTTGCTATTCAGTTAACAATCTAGTAAAATAGTAAAGATCAATTACATAAGATTTTTTGGGAAATAACCTCGTTAGCGCCAATTATTAATAAGTATATTAAGTAAATATTACAAATGCTGTGCTATTGCGTTTTTTTGTTAATAGAAAATTATTTTATCAAATGTGATGGCTCATTTCGACATATATTGTTTAAATTATTATACAATATGCAAATAAATATAAATATTTGCTATAGCTTGATAAGACGCACCTTTGTTGTATTTAATTTAACACATTTTGAGGTAGATATAATGGTGGTCCTGTATTTTAAGTTGTTGTGTCTAATGTATTGAGAAAGATTACTGAATTTTACGATGTATGCGTCAAGCACTCAATGCTTATGGATACTGCCACAGCCGTCTCTACTTACAAGCCATGAAGTTGGAGATCTGGCAACTGCGCGTGTGGGTCTCATTCTATGTAATTTTCACGAGACCATATGCATTTGATATGCATGTCACGTTTATTAGCTAAAGTTTACGTGAGTTTGAATCAAAAACATTTGAGAAGAAGTATTTACAAAGTTAAAATCAATCTCGGGAAGTCGGTACCTATAGATAAACAATTCATATTTTCGTAAATGTGGCCGATAACAGTATTAAACATAACCTCAAAGTGTCAACACGTTCTTTGTAATCATTTGTTTGCTGTATATAAGTTTGATTAACAAATACATTTGGAGAAGGTAAGAACAATATACATTTACTAGTTTTGTTCATTTTTTTACAACTGTGTGATGTTTTAGATGCCATGATTGTGCTGTTTCTCATTGTGTAAATCGAACTACAACATACACTTGAACAGGAAGATCTACAAACAACCTTTTCATTTTCAAAGGAAAATTAATTACGTAGAAAGTGGTTACGAGCAATTAATAGAGAAAATTTCGTCGCCACAGGGAATTCAGTGGTTTGTTGTAAACATTTTGATGAAGGTGAAATACAACGATTTGAGTCATAGAATATACTATATTATTATATAAGTTATATAGCTGTATTAAACCGCATATTTTGTTAATCAACATGGATTTATCATTGGAAGGCCAACTACATCAAACTTAGTCGAAATCACTAAATATATAAGTGAGGCTCTGGATGCTTATCAGCATGTGGAATTCATCTATACTGATTTTACTAAGGCGTTCGACAAAATTAATCATTGTCTGCCTTCTGCTACAATCTTCAGGTTACAAAAAAGAGCAATACGGAACATGGTGGGTGTAAGTGCGGGGACGTCATGAAGGGATTACTTCACTAGGTTCAAAATTATGACGGTTCCCTGTATTTTTATATACCAAATATTGACTTACGCCAAGCAAAATCTGTTCCAAATTATAAAGGTTGGTGATCACCATGAATATGCTACGAGGTGGGGTGATGCTATGGAGGTGCCCAGACACAGACTATCGATTTATAAAAAAAGCCCACGGTATTTAATGATAACCGCCTACAACAGAATCTCTAAAAATTTAAAAAGTCTACCGTTGGAAAAATTCAAAGTAGAGTTAAAAAAGTTACTGATCAGATGCTATTACTCTTTTAGTGATTTTGAAAATGACAGGCAGATCTTACATTTGCATATCTAAATTGTTTGTTTGTGATTGTTGTTGTATTTATTTTTTTTTATTATATTGTATTGTATTGTATTGCATTGGTTAGTGCTTATGCTTGTGTTATATTTGTGTTGTTTGATTTTTTATGTTTATATTTACATTTGTTTTGACTTGTTCTATACCATTTTTAAGCTGAATTGAATAAATAAATATTATTATTATTATTATTATTATTATTATTATAATAGATATGTATCCAACACTGCAGCAGGGATGTACCTAGGGCCAATGATCTCCTGATGATTCTTGATTGTAAAGTTCTCGCATACACAGATGACTTAAGAATTTTTAATATCGTATCTTATCCTTCAGATTGCTTACTGCTGCAAAGAAATCTTACATTGATTAACGAGTGGTGTAACAGAAATCGAGTCTCCTTAAATGTTGATAAATATGCAACAGTATCTTTCTCTAAATGTTCAAGCGTTTTATCTTTTCAATATGCAGTCTCTCAGAGCACGATTTCTAGTGTTTCGCTGTTTAAGAGATTTTGGTGTGCTCTTTTATAGTCATCTGTGTGTTGGTCCGCATATTAGTAACTTATGTTCTTCCGCCTTCAAGACACTGGGTTTCCTCACACGATCATGCAGAACGTTTAACAACTTAAATGGATAATGATCCATTTTATTCTATTCTTTTGTTACTTCCAGACTGGAATATGCGTCCTTAGTTTGATTTTCTCATTACATATATCAATATCTTATGCTCGGGCGTATGCAAAAACGTATTCTAAAATATATGTCATTTAAAATCGATAGCAGTTACCCACTCCGTGGCATTGATTACGACAGCCTATTGAATATACATGGTTTCACTTATTTAAGTAAAAGACGGGCCGAAACAAGTTGTAACAGCGTGCCTGGCCACTAATTTCTTAGTGACCAGGTACGCTTCTAGATCAGCTAATACATTCTACGTACCCACAACTCGTACGTTCTACTGAAGTCCCCTCTCTAGCATATAGGTATGTACGAATGCCATCCGTTTGTGTTCTGACGCTTCTGGGGAAAGTAATTTCTTTATTTTCTGTATTATCTAGTTCTTTATTCATTCATGTTTGCATAATACTTTTATTATTTCTTCTTATTATTTTTATTATTGTACCGTATTTTCAATTATTGTTAATTTTTTGATTTACCCTGTAAATAGATGATTCTGTTGGGTAATAAAGATTATTATTATTAATATGTATTATTTACTTCACACTTTTCCAAAAAGCATTTTTCCAATGTCTTGTTATACTACTGTATTAAAATAAAGTAACACATATTTGTAAAAAAAGAAGTTGATTAAAATTCGTTTGTCTTTAGAAAAGCGTATTGATAATTAATGAGCAAAGCGTTCTAATTACCATTAGTTTATTTTTCTCTTACATACTTCAGTAAAAATATTTTGCTAGTTTTTAATGAATATTGACTTTCAGTTTTATAAAACAAACTAAGTGGCGCAAAAGTCCTCACTCAATTACTTAAATTAAAATAATCGGTATTGTTTGTTTATTAGGTATATTTAGACATCCAAATTTTTTTATTCTGAGTCAGGTAGTCGCCTCCCAAAATGGTGCACATTCAATCACGTTTCTATGTTTTGTCTAAACACTTCTGGCGATAAATTCTCTATATGTTGTGGATGTTCTACTTTAGGTTCATCAAGGTACGTGGCCTGTTCATGTAGGTCACAGAATGTCCACTCTTTCTGGTGCTGTGTGTGAAGTTGCGGCGTTGTGCTGAAATCACATGTTCTTTAAAACCAATTTATTGTTGCTGCTGTAATTATTTAATAATTAAGAGTCAGTCACCTTTTAATCTGAAATGCCGCATGAAACAGTTACTTTGATAGAACGCAACGGCTCTTTCTGCACTACACAGGATTTTGTTTGCTCCAAAAGGGAAAATTTTGTTCATTCGCGTATTCGGATACGTAAAAATGCTTAGTACAGGAGGATTTTCAAGTTTTACTAAAATTCGCTATAAAGTACGTCCTTTAATGACCAAGTGTTAGGCCCGTGGGCTGGCTGACTTTCGTGGGTCTTGTTCAAATTACTACAGCGTTATCCCGGTGAAACGGCTGCTATGGGGTGGTGATTTACTCCGGAACAAACGTAGTTATGTTCCATATTGAGCCAGTTTTCTCTTGGCAAGTGCCTAAAAGCTGCAAAAGTGTGCATAGTTGAATTGACGACATTCACGTGCCGTTAAAATCCATTAAGAGATTATTTGTCAAAAGCACTGATAGAAAGGCCAACATATAACATAAGACAATGCTTGCATAAAGGAAAACTCATTCCGACTTTTGCACCACCTCGTATATGAATAATAAGAATGATGAGTTTTTCTAACATGTATGTATATAAAATATGACTCTGATATGTTACAAAAGATGCTATTTTTCCACTGGTATATTCCAGCACTTTTATATTAAAATTCAATTAAGTACATTATTTTGATAATGTTTTTGACTTAATCATATTATCTCCTAAGTATTGAAGTAAATATTTGAAGATGCTCAAAAAGATTTAAATATTATCTATTAATAATTTAACGGCAAATTGCAAAGTCCTCAGTAAACATTTAAAGTGTCGCAAATAATTATATAATAATAATAATAGTTTATATTACTGTAGATCCATCGGATATTAGCAGTCACAAAATACGTAATATAAACATAATAAATAACATAAAAAACAATAAATATAAAAGAGATACCAGAAATAAGAACAATAATTATCTATCAAGGAAGGTGTTCGCAAAATAAATAAAACATTTTTTAATTAAATATTTTTATAATTTAGTTTTTAACGAATTCATATTGTTGATCACCTTCAATTCTGATAGTAGTACGTTGAAAGCCTTTGCTTCTCAAGATAGGAGTATTTATAACATTACAGCGACTTGTACCATGCTACTAAAGGTATCATAGTTCGGCTCAAATAGATCACCATGACAATAAATAAAGCGAAGCTCCAATATTTACAAATAAAGAAGGGGCGAAATGTGTAGTTGCTGGAACAGTGGCTTGCAGGATGGTTGACTAGATACCGCTCTAATTAGTGAATGTTAAAAATATCAGGGTTACTCAAAAGCCTTCCTCAAGATCACGTGACGGAGCTCCTACGTATAGTAGAAATCATCATCTATTACAGAGTAAAGAACTACAAAAAGACACATGGTTATGGAAACCAAATAACAAATGCTTGCTCAAAAGGATATCAGGAATAATTCTATTGAAGAGCATAACAACATTTATATGAGCAATTGTTTTGGACATAAATTCAGATACCTCATGTTTGAGGGACATAATTTGTCGATAGCTTTAGTTGAGTTCCATCTCTCAGGAAAACAATCAATTAAAGCAATTTATTGAATATATGTAAATATCAACAAGAATGTAAGTAATGCTTCTAAATATAGAAACAATCCAAGTCCTGCAGATGCCAACAGGTTTCGTTTTTAATATTTCTTATACTTATCATTGTATTATTGTCGCTAATTTCAATCACACAAAAATCGCTGTGGCACCTACAATAGTAGAAAAATAAACGAAAAAGTGAAATTAGAAATGTAAACCATCTCAGCTGGGTGCTTGCAAGTCCCCTGGCTTCTGTCTCTCTAAATGTAATCTTATCTTTGTTCTAAGCGGATTAAAATGCTGCAAAGGCACAATAATAAACAAGTTAATGTCTATTTAGCTCATCATGCTTAATTAATTAATTTTTCTTACAAAAACAGTCATCTTACATATTTGAAGGTTATCCTTAGGAAGTTTCGACAGTATATATTAAATTATATATACATATATATATTTCTACAAGGCTTTTGTCGGTACTATATTTGAAATGACATTCAATAGCATGATATTCAAATACACGTCATGAAACTGTTTACAACTTGATTATTACTTTTATTATATGTCATACTTCTCGTGAAATCCATGAATTATTTGCTTAATTTATAAATAGTTTGCAAGAGGTGCTGAAATAGTAAGTGTTTACTTGTTACTTTTCGTGCTTGACTACCAATTCGGTCTCACTTGAATGACCGCGAAGAATAAATTATGAATGGCATTTTACTATTTGGATACATATGAATTTTTTCTCAACTTCCTATTACAACAGATTCGTATTTCTTCATGGACAGTAAATGAAACATGAATTATGCATATGTAAGTATTTGTTGCATTAATGAAAGACATTTAATATATAGGTACGCATGTGAGTAGTGTATTAAGATATTACTGAACTGAACGATCTATAAACCATTCAAAATGTTCAACAGTAAATTTGAAATGGTTTTGAGTATTTCTATGTCATGACAAACGATACAAGCTATTTGTTTATAAAATATTAAAATATTTGTGAAACTTAACTATTTATCTTTTAGGGTGGCTACTTTAAAACAACACCTGATCATTAAAACGACACGAAAGAACCAAACGATTAATATTAATTAGTATGTACAATAAATCTTGGATAGCTATGATGACGAAACGAAGCTTAAGTATATGCGTACAAAATATATTAAAAATGGAAGCTTCTGTAAAAAAAAATCATTACTATTTTGTGATGATCTAGTCTAGTGTCTATAATCATAGGTAAACCGTTACCTAAGTTTGATATGCAAAAATATTTATCGCTTTAAAATTACAAAACTCGGCAAGTGATCAGCGATAGACAGATTTGGGCACTTTTTCAATGAATTAATAATAATTTAAGAACTATACCTACTATTGAAGGCCTGTTTAAGCGTCGCACAGTGGTCTGAAACGCCCGAAAAGCTGGTCAAAACTCGAAAAAGGTTCGGATTTGGCTGAAAATCAGTATGCTTTAGTTTTTTTACTTTCTGATTGTAGATTTGAGGTAAAAATGGTAAATTGCAAAATGGGGAGTTTTAAATTGCCAGTTTTATGTTCAAAAATGCAATAAAATAATATAAAATTTGGCTTAATAAATTTTGTGTTGTTTCTCATTATACTTTTTATAATTATACTTACGATAAAGACAATAACAATTATGATAACAATAGTAATAATGATAATAATGATAATAATTATGATTTTTTCTTGGTAATTGCACTTTAAATAATTCAAAGTGACTTCTTCTAAGTTACTATTTGGTTCGGATCGTGCCCATATTAAATCTCTTCAAGATTAATTAAAAATATGTAATTATGATGTGACATATACATGTGACGCGTCACATGTATAGGGCCGCGCAACCAAATACAAATAAATCAATTGCGAGGAGAATCGCAGAAAGTCGCACCTGAATTTTCGATTTTCTAGTTAGTTAGACATTCATCTGGGAAATGAATCAGCGAACAACGCGGAGTTTCGTGGAAACATAACTTTTTTGATACTTTCGGAAAATTTTTAATAACAAATTATAAAAAATTGTTTAAAAAAAGTAAAGTGTCAAAACATTATACCAATCTTCAGGCGCATCCTCCATCTTCTTGTTGAAGATATTTGCACGTTCACGAATTTTTGTGTGCACTTCAAATGTTGTTTTTCTCGTTTATTGTTGAACGTTGCACGTAGCAAGTTTTGACAACCGCGACTTTCACACACAACTACACGTCCCTAGGCGCGCCATCTATCTGCTATTCGAGAAATAGACGCGCAGGCACCTTGTTTACCGACTACTACACAAGAAACTATTTGAAAAAAAAATGTTTTTTTAGGTTTTGACCAACTTTTTGGACGTTTCAGACCACTGTGCGTCGTAAGCAACACGGGTAATAGAAAACTATAATGACTCAATATAGTATTTATTTCGAACACCTTTTAACTGTTTTCAATACTTGTTATAGGTATATGTTACATTAATATTTATATATATTTTCAAATTATATTAAATACACAATTACAATTACCCATAATATAGATTTTTATTTTTTATTGTACATAAATCTAAGTAAATACTCAAGGACTTTATCCTTCTTATATTCATCACAGTTTTTGTTCTTAGAATTTTTGGAATATTGTTGAACACAATTATTTTAGACATAGACTAGCCGAAGGTGCTCTTAAAAACAAATACATAATAAGGTAATTACGCAAAAAACAAACATAGAGTCACTTATGGATTTAATAGTTGTAATATAATAACTGAAATAAAGATTTTCTTATTTTCTGAAAATATGTAAGTAGGTACTGTATGTTGCTTAATGTAATGGTCGCCTAGCAGTGTTGCATTTAAATATAAATAACACGAAGGCGGAGGTAAAAAAACGTTCAATGATTTTCTGACGATATGTAAATAGACAAAGCAAAGAGAGAAAATTGGGGTGTAGGCACTACAGACTTCCTTATACCTATGTGCAGTCCCAATTTTATATACAAAAGTTGTTACAAATTAAGTTTTAAACACAATATATCCTCTTAATAAATCTGTGTGGATAGCGGTATTTGCAATTTATTTGCATAAAACTGCTTTTAATAAGAGCGAAAGTGTTACTTCCGGTGCAAATTTTGAACATATAGTATACTAATATTGCTGTAAATTAAGTTCTATAAATATTTTTATACTTAACAGTTTTACTTACTGCATTCTAATCAACACGGCTTCTGTGCAAATAAATCTACGAATACGGCGTTATTTAACTTTTTAAAGCAAATTTACATCAACTTGGATCAAAATCACTACTGTTTAGGTATTTGTATAGATTTATCTAAGGCTTTTGATCTCGTTAATCGCGAAATTTTGTTACACAAATTAGAGCAATATGGCATTAATGGTGTTTCCCGTAAGTGGTTCAGTTCATACCTTTCTGGCCGTAAACAGTGTGTTGAGATTGATAACTACCAATCCTCCTATGAACCGGTTGATATTGGTGTTCCTCAAGGTTCAGTTTTAGGACCTACTTTATTTTTAATTTATATTAATGATTTACTCACAGCTTTTGACAAAACAATTCATATGCTGATGATATCAATGTCATTTTAAGTTCACCTATTCCATCAGAAGTAAATTGAAAAGCTGAATTATTCCTTGATCAAATCGAAAATGGGATGTCATTCAATAAATTAGTTACTAACATAGACAAGTGCAAATTTGTTTATTTCGGTAATAAAATGGCGAACTTTCACCCGTCTTCTGGCGTGGGCGATGGTTTTGAATCCGTGTCTTCTGTTAAGGTTCTGGGTCTCACTATAGAAAGCAACCTTGGTTGGAGTTTGCACATTAACGAATTGTGCCAAACTCTGTCAAAAACGTGTTATGCTCTAAGGCAACTGAAGCGGAGCTGTAGTGGGGATACCCTAAAAACATTCTATAGCTCAAATTTTCTATCTTGCATGCGGTATGGTGTTGTTCATTGGGGGCGCATCGTCCGAAGCTCGTAAAATCTTTTTGATGCAGAAGCGAGCAATTCGAATTATATACAACATTTGTTATGGAAACTCCTGTAGATGATCTGTACATTCTTGAGGTACTTCGTTTTGTATATAAGTACAAGCCTGAGTTTTCCATAGGTAATAGTACTCATTCCTATGATACTCGTAGTAATGATTACTTGCTGCCTACTCGCCACAGAAAAACCGTTTTTCAGAAGGGTTTGTATTTCATTGGTTGTAGATTTTATAATAAGCTGCCTGGCTATATAAAAAATATTACAAATTTTTTCCGTTTTAAATGTGAAGTACAGCAATACTTGCTGGCCATTTCCTGCTATGATGTAGATGATTTTTTAGATATTAGGTAATATGTTTCACATGACAAGTTTCAAACTTGTACCTACTTTTTTGTTTTGTACTCGTTTCTTGAAATAAATATTATTATTATTATTATTATATGCTATGCATAATTTTCATAAAATATACTTTATATATTCATAACTTTTAAATTTGTTGATCGATTTATTTAGGATTTTTCAATTGTTTGATATTAACTTACTTGTTTAGCCTATAGAAGGAGTTTCTGTGATGATAATTTTACATATTTGTATCAAAAAATCTTATAAAGGCTTTTTCAGAAAAGATGATATGTTTTGAAATTGACATTTCGGCAATATTTGAAATGTCAAATGTCTGAATACAATGATACTGAAGTAACTTAACATCTGGTTCAATAAGACGGCTAAGTGCCACACGGCGCGCGCAAGAATTAGTTTATTGCGATCAAAGTTTGTCAGTTTATTATTTCCAGAAATGGAGCTATCGAAATGATCTTCAAGAAGCTGTGATTAAATACCTTTAGATTTTTTATTGAAGGATTATTTAAAGTCCATTATTTATGAGAATAGATCAGCGACAACTGATGCATTTCTCTTGAATCATAAGCCATAAAACCTAATTTCAGCGAATGCAATTATGCTATGTTCAAAACTTAATAGCATCATCGACATTTCAAAATAAAATAAAAATATATTATCCATTTCTATTTGTTGTTTCGTTTTAATTTAAAAATATATCGCTCTTTTTGAAAAACCATGTATTAGTCAGATAACTTTAAAATGTATACTTGAACAAAGTAAAAGAACCTGTTAAGATTTAAAAATATTAGGGAACCATATTTTAAGAAATCTTCTATGGCTTTATGTTATCTATGTGTAAGAAAGAATTAAGTACGAAATGGTATTACAAATGTGATGCTAATTGGATACTGCCGCCATGTAGCTGGTTACATTAACTTGGTGTATTAGAAGGCGAAATAACCACATGCTAACATTTTCGCTATATTATTGTTTGTTCTCTTAAACACCTTATATCTATGTAAAACTGTATGGACGTAATATGAAAAGAGTACAAAACTTCTGTCATTTTCAACTCAACCCTCATCTAATCTTTATCCCTACGTATCATGCAAAGAAAATATAGACTAAGTTAATAAAAAGTTGAATACGTTCGGGGATTTTACATTATATGAAAGCGTAACTTAGCATATGAAAAGAAGTGTACTGCCATGCACACGTATCTTCATCCCGTTGAACGTCATATTTTTAAATACACATTCGGCTCTAAATAATAACATGAAAGCGTATCACAACGCATTTTGTGTGCAGTAATGTTTATGTAGAGGGACGGACGTCCTCCAACTACAATTTAAACGTATACACCACATATCCAAATGCATTATTCATATTCATCATATGTGAAAGGCTAGAGAAGCGCTTGTATTTATACATATGTGTTGTACATACGGTATATGTGATGATCGACAAGTGACAGTCTACAGCTGCTGTTTCACACTATTTTGGGCTTTGAAGTGTTTTTGTATTTTGCCCTCGGGTAGAGAGATAGATCTACCTACATACGTTCTACGTGATTCTGGTTGTACTTCTGGTCCGGTAGTCGATCCGCTTATGTGCTTTCTGGGTTGGTCAGAAGCAAACAATGCAGGTCCACGATTCATTGTTATTTTCATATCCTTGTCATGCAGCAACAGTAGTAGGTTCTCTCGAACATAAGTAACATGAGAAACGTTCTAAAATTTACGACGTGATTCTAACAATAGAATACAAATAATAATCTCCTTTTAATGTGCGCCTTCTAAATCACTTATGTAGTTGATAACTAGAACATGCAATAATAATATGGTTGAAGTCAAGGTAGAATTAACACAGAATGTGGTAAGGCTATGTAAGTATTTGCTCAATTTTTTTTTCGGAAGTATAATTCAAACAATTACTAGTGTGCTTTGATAGGTCTGGTGAAAATTCAAATTAAAATGTTCAGCTTTTCATTTCGGGAAATAGTTTGTCTAAAGACCCCCCCCCCCTCCCCTAACGAATCAAACAGGAAGAACTCGAACGTGACCAACTCAGGAAAATAGGTGGAATAGTAAGCAACAGTAGGAGTTTGTGTAATTTTGCCATTGTGGCAGGTGATTTCTGGTACGTTGCGTTGTCTTAGTGGAACAGCACTTCTTTGGGCAATAATTTTGACGGTCAAACAATATTACATAAATAACCTGTTATTGGGTTTCCTTTATTATTTCTGGGGAACTTTGCCCACAAATTCAACCTTATTTGGCATGCCATATCAATCCACTGCTTCGACACCTTGAGTGATTACTAGTAACTATATGCAGCCAAAATATACAGAGCGGTTAATTTAAAAAAGAAAAGTTTTATTACGGGTTGAAGGTATTTGTAACATCTAGTAAATAGCTACTCTTTGACTAAAGCTTATTTATGCCCATTTTGACGTACTTTCACAGATACTGCCTTGCAAGCGAATTTTCTGTACCATCTTGAATAGGGCATTTTTCAAGATGTCTCCATTGTTGATATTTCATCTACCCACCAAGCGATTTTCGCATTCAAATATGTAAGTTGTGGATAACTTGTTTGTAGAGATGTTGGTGTAATTCATTCTTTAACTTTTTATTGAAGATGCTTGTGCTAAGACAAATTGCTAAGCAAGATGTCGAATTACTTTTTCAAAGGACCAGCGATATTCTCTTCCGACCAAATTGGCTTGGTAGACATGTGCTGAAGAAATTTACAGTTGGTTATCTGGTTGAATGTTTATTAAGTTGCGTATTGTGTTAAAATCTGGTGCCCTACGGCTACGATAATTAATCTAAAATTTAAGTTGAATGGACAACAAATTTATTTTCGGACCGCCATTTAACAATTCTTCAAAAGATCGATTTGAAAACTAAATGAAGTTATAGAGTTTGGAGACAGCAGACGAGGATTCAACTTATATAAAGTAGTGTTTGATACTGGCCATTATTAGAATGTTGACAAATGCAGCTGACATAAGTCACCAAATGACATTTTATCTCGCAATAGATGATTATTAGTTAGAATGGTATTCACAGCAAAACTTTCCGATTATAACTCTGGTAAAAATGGAAATCATAATGAAAGTCTTATTGTCAAAGTAATGTATAAAATTACGCCTGGGCATAAACACTAATTTAGCGTATATTTGAAAATGGTTAATAAACAAAATAATTTAGAACTAATGTCAGTAGGTTATGATCAGGGGGTGTTCTCTGTAATCGGCCGATTTAAAACGCGATTCAAAACTTATCTTAATGTTTCGAACAGTCCCGTCTAGAACACGGTACTTAAGTTAACAGTGGTTAAATGTATATCATATTTATCCCTCCCGATGGCGTCACAATAGCGTAATCATAAAAGAAAAAAAACGATGGTGAAAAAGACGCTATATTTTAAAATTTTCCGATGTCACGTTTTGTAAAATGTATGTCGGTGTATCAATTATATTATTATAATATACCTATTTGTAAATTGTTTTATTATCTAACCATAGTTTAACATTATTAGTGAAGATGTGTAAGTATAAGTTATTTAACCTCTTATTTAAATCATTTAGATAGCATATTAATTCCAATTTTTTTGTTGACAGTTGATAATGTTGTTTGTGAATTTACGTGGAATAAAACATTATTGTATTTTATAAATCTGTACTGCATAAGAAAATTGTTGTAATTTTAATTAAAGTTTTATGTACTTGGTGGAGGTTTATTATTGTATACAATATTGAAGTAAATTCAGATAGTTTTCCCTTGATATTACTTCGTAATTAATATTACGATAAGTTCTTTTTTCTGAAGATACAATTTTTATTATAGCTGTATATTTTTAATCCCGGAATTGGTATAAAGCGAAGAAAGTAGTAAGCAACATTATTAATTATCAAGTCTTTCAATTTAAAGATTGGCTATGGATACATCACAAGCATGAAATTGAACTTCGCGGTATAGCCGACTTAGTTGGAGAAAATCCCGTTTGGAGTCTTTGATTTGGTTTCATTTTATATATAAAAGTTGTCCATCTTTAGAGTATATGTAATCTCTGGTTATGGTACTTCATTAGATCTGATTAATTTCGCTTATTTACTAGTGTTCCAAGCATGCGATCTCAAAATCGTCAGTCACTATTAATAACTTAGGTTAAATGATATAAAATTTTGAATAATAATATTTTGTTATCTCTGAATATTATATCATTATTATATCATAACTTGGAAAATTTCTAAATATCTGTACCTAAAATAAAATTGATGTAATTAAAAAAAAATTATATTTATATTCCGTATGAGTTGTTAATATATCACCCTGTTTGTTAATAGTTATCTAGCCGCAATGTAAATATAATTGTGATACTCAGTTTTTATGTCTACCTTCTTTGTGCATTATACATTATTTTTGAATCGGAAATAGTGTAAACATTGACGAATATTTGTTAATGCATAGGTTCTCAATTGACACTATACACATAATATAAACATTATGCAGGGTGGACTATATGAATAACTAATTTCGCCTCAATTAATAAAGTAGATCATTTATATGGAAATATTTAATCTATTATTAAAAATATAAACAATACTCATGCTTATTTTCTATAGCGTACACATTATGTATGTATGTAAGTGCGATAGATTTTATTCACGTTGTCCTAAATAAATTTTGCTATATCGATTTTCTCCTATATACTACTCAGGTATTTTATATTCGAAGTGCCTAGATCACTGTGTAATTCAAATAAAAAGAAGGCTAATAAATTTGGAATATATAAAACAGGAACGAAAACAATTCAACTAGAATTGATTTCAAGCAGAAATTAGTTACATAAGTTTAGTCTTTTAATGTTTAATGTTACAGAATATAAGGGCGATATTTGAATACGTTGTGTTGTAAAAAAATGTAAAGTGTTTGTTTGTAATGACGACACTGTATATGCGAATGGTTACATGAAGCACTTACATGATTTTCGATAAAATTTACTTACCTAATCTTTTAGATATTTCGGAATTGTGCATCTTGGGATTTTCTTGGGCTATCTTCCGCCGCTGTAACCTGGACCAAACCATAAAGGCGTTCATGGGACGTTTTATGTGGTCTTCTTGTTTTTTCGCGGCTTGCGACGACGAAGATAACCCTTGCGGCACTCCCAAGGCTGCACTTCCAAGCGATGCCATTCTCGACAGGCCTTCTGCTGTACTAAAGCCACCATCGCACATTGGCCCAACGGATCTATAATTGAAAGAACCATTAGTTATAACATATATAATATTTAATTTTAGACTCTAAGAGTCATATAATTTTGGAACTGCTTCTTCATCAAAACGACGGAATGGGAACAGAAAAAAAAAGAAAATTGAGGGAATGGTTGGACGTGGAATGCATAGCAAAAGCAATGGAAAAAAAGAAGCAATTAACAATTGGGTGGAAATGGAAAAAGAGATAGCTATAGAAACACAAAAGAAAATATAAAACAAGAAGACGAGACATTTTAGTCGATAAAATAACAATTACAGAAATAAACAAACAATAAAGATGGAAAAAGGCGTTCGAATACCTTCAAAATCAAAATACAGTATATAGACCGACAACCAAAATCACAGAAGAGAGAAAGCGATAGCACTCCCAGAAAGAGAACTACTACAGATAGAAAAGAGGAAAAACCAGCAAATATAAAGAACTAAATGAAGTCGTGAATTAACTTAGAAGAAGTAAGACAGCAGGATCTAATAAAATAAGTACGAATTCATAAAATATAAAGGAGAAACCCGTTAAAATTTGAGAACTATAATAACAATGACATTAATAGCAAAAATAGTATACAAATACACAGAAAACATACTAGGACAATACCAACAAGGGTTCAGGCAAGGCAATGCCCCTGCAAACGCAAACCATGCAAACGTAGTTCAAATATGGAATGAATCCGCATATACTATTTATATACTTTCAATATGATAGTATAGGAAAAGAACAACTAAAAAGAAAGATGAAGAAGATGGGACTACCAGTAAAATTAAAACTGACAATGGTGAACTCAGTAACAATAAATCACTGCCGATTAAAAAAAACCAACCCCATAAACATAGAAAGACGAATAAAATATGGAGGCGGGCAATCGAGAACACCATTTAAAATACCGCTGGGAGGAGAGATACGTGTTGCAAAGATCTAGGAAACAATACCACAGATAACATGATAATATGCAAATGACCTAGCCCTAATATCTACCTTAAAAACCATCAAAGCAAATATGCAATTAGCATTGCTAAAGACAAATAAAGCATAATCAAAAAATCCAGGGGAGCACAACAGAAACAGAAATTCGAGAATAGAAGTTCGAAGAAATAAATAAAATCAAATGTTAGCTGCGTGAGAAGTAAGGAGGGAAAGCTAAAACAAGTGCAACAGCTCGGTTATTATCTGATGGCACCCAGGATGCGCAAGGCGTGGAAAATATATATTATGTGCGCTAAGAACATCGGTATCGAAAGCAATAGACTACGGTAGACGAAGTGCAATTAAATCAAATACGGGACTAATGTTTTCAAGTTGGTCCTTAACTCTTCATATGCAGCGAAACCTATACCTGTCTCTCACATTTCATAGTTTCTGTCTTAAAATTGTCGTCCACGCAAGTGCCATCAGGTCTTAACCGAGCTATACATAATATTACGAGAAGAATGATGGGACAAAAGAAGATAAAATTACAACTCATAATCTATGAGATATTGAGCCTTAGGAGAAGACATTGCGAGGGATATAAAAGCCCAAAGGCTAAAATGGTTTGTCAACATGCAAAGAAGAGAAGATGACTCCTCAATAAAAAAAAAAACATAGTGAAATGGAAACCCACAGAAAACAAAAAAATGAGGTGTGGCCACCACACGACTTTCTTATACGTATGAAAGTGTTACTTCCGGTCCGAATTTTGAAATTTCATTTATACAAAAAATATTCCAAATCCAACTCTAAATACTTTTGTACTCTTCATAAATATATATAGAATGCATAATTTACGACATATTTGCAAAAAATCGCTATTCGATAAGAGTAAAAGTGGTACTTCCGGTCTGAATTTTGAAATTTTTTTTATACAAAAGATATTTAAAAGTATGTTCTAAATACTTTTATACTCTTAATGTACTTGCCTAGAAAGCATGACTTGCGAGATATTCGCAAAAAACTGATTTTCGATAAGAGTAAAAGACCTACTTCCGGTAGGAATTTCGAAAAACTTTATTAAAACAATTTTTCTCAAATTTAATTTTGAGTACATTTGAATTCTTTATAAATTTGTTTAAACTTAGTAATTGACGAAACATTTGCAAAATTCGATTTTTTCACTGAAGTAAACTACTACTTCCGGTCTGCCGATTTTGCTCAAAATCTAATCAGTTCTCAAGAGGGAGATTATATTCATAAATACAAAATTTGGAATTGATATCTGCAGCGGTTTGACCGCTATCGTGGTCACACACAGACACACACACACACACACAGACACACAGACACACAGACATTTTTTAAAAACCACTTTTTTGGTATCAGGGGACCTCAAAACGTGGACATCTGCAAAAATCTCGAGGTCGAAAATTTTCATCATCACAATACTTCCTTATACTACGTATAAGAAAGTAAAATAGAGTGATCAGACGCCATATGGTAGGTGCAGATGGCGGAAGAGGACGTTAGGAAAATAAAACAAGGAAAGGAATGGAGGAAAATGACAGAATGGGTGAAAAAAAAACAATCTCTAATTTGAAGCTATCGTTGAATAAAATTAAATCAATAAGAAAATCAATATAAATGAAATATCGTGTAAATATTTGAAGAATGGTCTACATACAGGCTGTCCCAGATAGTGTGCTCACCATTGGGATCTCGTGAACGGTAAGAGATAGAGAGTTGGTTAAATGAGACAAAATGTACGTGACACCTGGGTTTATTTTTTTAAGCAAAAAAACTTTTAAAAAAATGAACGATACGTGCGCTATAGGGGAAAAACTAAAAATCGGCAATTTTAATTTCCTCGTTTAACTTATTTCATGTAAAAGATACCGAAATACTATTTTGACATTATGAAGGTACTTTTTTACGCAGAATTCAAATTTGGTATTGCAACCTCTGAAGCTTTTATATGTTTCGAGATTTTTATACAAACTTTCTTATTTTAAATACAAATCGTAGGCGGCTTTGACTGTATCAAAAAGAGCATAATTTGCTGATTTCAATGATGTATAACACTTTGGGTTTATTTGTAGAAATAACAAAGTTATAATGATATTTGTGCAATTTTTGGTATCCTTATGAATGCATAGGCTATACATCAGAGGCAGCATTGAATTATTAAGACAATAAGTAGTATCTGTCAAATTTATTTACAAGCAAGTTACGTATCCGTTTATTTTTGTGTTATTTAGTCTGCTATTTTGTTCGTTTATTTAAAAATCACCGCATTTGTTGTTTTGGTTTGTTTTATTACTTGCTTATTGTTGTTCACGTTATGGAGAAATTTAATAATGAAGAGAAATATGATATGCTTCAAAGTTACATATTGGCTCACAAAAATTCAAGGAATGCAGCTAATCATTATTTGGAGTTGTACCCAGATCGACGGCAACCACAAGAAACTTTATTTCGAAGATTAGAAGTAAATCTAAAAACATACGGTGCCTTTAGTAAACCGAAAAGAAATAGAAAAAGATTAGATGAGGAAACCCAAGATATTGTATTAAATCAGGTGCGTGAAGATCCAAAAGTTTCCACAAGAGAAATAGAAAACAACACCGGAATCCCTAGAACATCAGCCCATAGAATATTAAAAAAGCATCGATATCATCCTTACAAGTCCACATTAGCCAAGGACTCCAACCAGGAGACGCAGAGAGGCGGACTCGTTTCTGTCATTGGTACATTAATCAGAATAACAACAATGTTACATTTCTGTTTAATGTGTTGTGGTCAGATGAATCTCGATTCACTAACAATGGGTTATTTAACAGAAATAATATTCACTATTGGGGGACAGAAAATCCCCATGCTCTACATGAAGCTCGACATCAAGAACGTTTTGGGTTCAATGTGTGGTGCGGTATTATCGGCAGAAGAATAGTTGGACCTATTATCTTCAATAACAATTTAACGAGTGAACGCTATTTGAACTTACTTCAAGGTGAAATAGAAGATCTTCTAGACGATATTCCGCTTAATCTAACTGCGAATATGTATTTCCAACAGGATGGGGCACCAGCACATAATGCTCACATTATTACGAATTACCTAAATAATAGATTTGGTAATCGGTGGAGTGGTAATCGAGGACCCATTTCATGGCCTGCACGTTCCCCAGACTTAACCGCAATGGATTTTTTCCTTTGGGGTTACATAAAAAATAAGGTGTATAAAACACAATTTAATAATGTGGAGGAACTGCAAGCTTGTGTTTTAAGAGAGTTTCATCGGATAAATGGACGTATTTTAGAAAAAGTGATTAATTCCACACTAAGAAGAGCTCAGTTATGTATCAATAACAATGGAGGACTTTTTGAGCATTTAATGTAATTTATCTATTTACTAGTAGTAAATAAATAGTTAGGTATGTGAAGTTAGTGTTTTATTTACTTTTCAGTCATTTTTGTATTTTGTTTCCAGGAATAGGTAAGTATAAAACAAAAAAATATGTTAATTATTCTTGTAACTTTGTTATTTCTACAAATAAACCCAAAGTGTTATACATCATTGAAATCAGCAAATTATGCTCTTTTTGATACAGTCAAAGCCGCCTACGATTTGTATTTAAAATAAGAAAGTTTGTATAAAAATCTCGAAACGTATAAAAGCTTCAGAGGTTGCAATACCAAGTTTGAATTCTGCGTAAAAAAGTACCTTCATAATGTCAAAATAGTATTTCGGTATCTTTTACATGAAATAAGTTAAACGACGAAATTAAAATTGCCGATTTTTAGTTTTTCCCCTATAGCGCACGTATCGTTCATTTTTTTAAAAGTTTTTTATTTAAAAAAGTAAACCCAGGTGTCACATATATTTTGTCTCATTTAACCAACTCTCTATCTCTTACCGTTTACGAGATCCCAATGGTGAGCACACTATCTGGGACACCTGTATACACAGTTTTTCAATTCAAATTACCATTTACAAAGTTTGTGATTTACCGCTTTCTATTGTGGTCTTATTTGTATCTTTAATCTTGTCGAACAATAGATATTTTAGTTATTTTCCCGAACTTCGTAGGTAATCTAGGTAAATCTATCAAGAGGAAGAAAGTATTTTAAAGTGAATTTGAAACACCGTTTTCCTTCAATGTTCAAATCGAATCGTATCGCATAACGAATGTCATGTAGTGCTTCTCAATTTTTATAACTCCAAAAAATATCTAAAAGTAAAGGAATATAGATTTATATTGATTATAAATTTCCGATAAATCATGTAAAGATTTTAAAATTCTTGAAATATTGCATTAAAATTTGATTTTTACTCTATAATAATTGAATCTCATTACAATTTACGTTTTACATCACTGCTTATATTATGTGTGACCGTAAAGTATATACCTACTATAAGCACCGTTTGACATTTTGCACGTGGATCTTAAGGTACGTCTTAATTATACACACAATGATTAACGATGTGATTTTTGCGGTGAACCGTTTCTAGTAAATACTTGTAAGGTCAATTAATACTTCAGCTGTTGTTATATAACGATTTAATTCCTATACAAAGTCATTATTCTCAACAATAAAATAATAGTTTCTATTATGTTGCGAATAAAGAAAGTATTTGTTTGTTTTAATTGCATTGACTATAACCATCACAACATAATCATTTCTCATCCGCTCAAGTATCTGCAAATACAACAAGGTTCAATAGCAATTATACAGACAAATATAAAATTATTATTTGACGATCAAATACATGAAAAATAATAGAATTAAAAGGAATGACGTGCCTTATTTCAAGGCGATAAATAATCCAGAAGACTGCGTCAGAAAATATATACATTTATACAAATTGCAACAGATTCTCTAGATATTAATTAAATCTGCCTTTTATATATCTATAGCTGCCAGTACCCACACTGCAAAGAGTGGTGAATACAAAAATAATTGGAATTATTAACTTAGATAATAATATATGTAAAAGGAAGTATTCTTAATAACTCTTAAAAGTAAATATAGATATATTTTAAATTGCGATTAATTACTATAATTTGTGAACAATTTCACAAGTATTCTTGAACTAAGAAATCATCCATTGTAGACGTAATTGGATACAACCTAATTCGTATATGACTAAGTAAGATTAATACTCTCTCTCTCTCTCTCTCTCTATATATATATATATATATATATATATATATAAGAATAATTAGCAGGCAAACTGTCCCGGAAGTTTATCAGCTCAGTAACACATAAGGAAATTTAGATTCTAGGCTTACGTTAAATTGTTATTTGATATTTTGCTTCTTTCTCATGGACAAATATTTGAACAATTTCGTTGTAGGTGCAACGTATTAGATAACATATTCATGAATATCAACAGTCAATATGTAAACGTGTACTTTAAAAAGTATGAATAGTTTTGTGGTCACTTAGTATTTCTAAATATATTTAAATTTACAAGTTTTAACCCTAAGGGCCGGTTTTCCCAACTCCGATTGAAATACCTGCTCACGTAATCATTGACTAAAACACTGGTTAATACAAAATTGGGGTTTTCCAACACCGGGTAGCGCTAACCATTAATCAGATACATTTTAACTGCTTTTGCGAGTAGCTGATAAAATATTAAACTGTGATTACGATTTCTTACACATGTGCATAACCTGGAAAATTTGGATTTTTATAATTTTTGACAGTGCTTTACTTACTAATTGTATCGCTCCTCTTATAAATGGAACAGTATTTATTTATATATTTATTTATTTATTTATTTATACAACAAATTCCCACTGGAAAGTTCTTAATTATAGTGATTTTTTTTACAAAAATTATTCAATATCATATTTTAAGTATTTCTATTCTATTAATAAATCCCTATAGAATGCATATCTTGCAAGATATTATAAATAAGTGCTACTCGCTAAGAGTAAAAGTGGTACTTCCGGTCCGAATTTTGAAAAAATATTTTGCAAATATAACTCTAAATACTTTTGTACTCTTGATAAATATATATAAAATGCATAATTTACGACATATTTGCAAAAATTCGCTATTCGGTAAGAGTAAAAGTGTTACTTCCGGTCCGAATTTTTAAATCTTTTTTATACAAAAGATATTTAAAATTATGTTTTAAATACTTTTATACTCGTAATGTACCTGCCTAGAAAGCATGACTTGCGGGCTATTCACAAAAAACTGATTTTCGATAAGAGTGAAAGACCTAAATTCCGGTAGGAATTTCGAAAAATTCTTTTAATACAATTTGTCTCAAATTTAATTTTGAGTAGATTTGATTTCTTTATAAATTTGTTTAAACTTAATAATTGACGAAATATTTGCAAAATTCGATTTTTTCACTGAAATAAACTACTACTTCCGATCTACCGATTTTACTGAAAAACTAATCACATCTCAAGAGGGAGATTATACACGTTAATACAAAATTTGGAATAGATATCTACAGCGGTTTGACCGCTATCGTGGTCACACATTCACAGACACATAGACACACACAGAAAGAGAGAGACATTTTTTAAAAACCACTTTTTTGGTGTCAGGAGACTTCAAAACGTGGACATCTGCAAAAATCTCGACGTCGAAAATTTTCGTCATCATAATACTTCCTTATACTACGTATAAGAAAGTAAAAATCAATTTCATTTAAACTCTGCGCTATGTACATACAATAATGATAAACACCCTAAATTTAAACCACTAGAACTAGAATTAGGAAGGTTAGAGGCTGCGCACCACATATGTATGTTTAATCAACACTACAGATGCCGAAACCGCAAATCTGTCAGAACTGAAGAGGACCTCTCTGGACACATCTAATAACTCGATATACTTAAAGTATAGGTAGTTTACAATATAGTTTTTCTACTCCCATACTTTAATTGTATTATTAGATATGCCGAACCTGTACTTTAATGATGTCCATTAAGATACAGATTTTCATTAAGATATAGGTTTATGTCCAATAGGAATACAGATTTTTCATTAAGATACAAGTTTATATCTAATAGGAATGCGACATTCCAATATTCAATCAATATTCAATATGGCGACTGCATGCTGACAGATATAAAAATTAATTAAACGTGACAGTTCTCTGCAATTTACTAGTAAGTAGTTAAAATTTGTGCTTTTTTGAAAATATAAACGGTAAAAATGAGGGATAATGACAGTGGAATGTAAAATTTGACTCCACCAGAAATTACGCCTTAGTAACCATGAACAATTTATTACCAGCTAAATTCGCAAAGATGTACGGAAAATTTAACACTCAATTTATGAAATGGAATGTTCAAAAAATAATGTTTTATTATGGGGTCGTAGAAAAAATAGTGTATGCAACTCGCATTTAATGGCTATTAAGACACTCGTATTCATTACAATACTCGCCTTCGGCTCGTATTGTAATTTTCTTACTCGTGCCTTAATAGCTATCATTAAATGCTCATTGCATAATATACTATTACATATCTTATTAGTTAGCGACAGATAGAGTCAGTGTGGAAGGGCGGGCAAGCTTGGTGTTATATTCAGGAGATTTAATTCTGGAAGAAAACCGCACGAGGTATTCGTTAAGGGACGACTGATAAAGGCAGAAATGTATTGCCCCAGCATATCAAATATTGTATTATAAAAAGTCTTTACAGCGTAATTTTCTTCAGAATACGCCATTCGTATCTCCTTATTAAGGTATACATGAAAATGTCCTTGTCTTGAAAATATTCTTTATATGAGTACTCCTAGACGAAACCTATAGCTATATTTACTTCCAATGCCGGTTTATATGGGTCAGTCTGATCAAGCGGAAAATCTGCCGCAGCCACAATGGTCCCCCACATATCTGCCAAAACAATGTCAAGCGTTATGCTTATAATTTTTAGCTTACTGAAAAGTATAATTAAATGATAGTTAGGCATACATTATCTTTTCTGGCAAATGAGTTTTAGAAATTATTTGGTTGCAGTAGAATACTGTCTTAATTCGTGTAGATCCTAAATATTCTATGGTAATTTATCCTTGCGTTTTGTCTATTTTTCTGTGTAATTGTATTTAACAGCATCTTCTTAAAATACCATTTCGTCGAACTTATCTTGGACTCGTGCCATTAATATATTAACCTATACTGAAACTACACATAAAAATAAGGAAGATATCTACAGAAGCTATCAGGTTGACGTTGAGAGTATATCCAGATACTACGTAGTTTAGCTGGGCTGAGTTTCGATGATCAGTGTACATGCTTGTAAAGTTGTCGTGTAGTTAAATTCTGTTCCTTTAGAACATATTTGGAAATAATCTTTTATTAGAGTGTAATGTTTCTAAAAAACAGCTAATATGTGATGCTTTAGTAGAAGTACCTGGCTTTATTCATCCTACCTAAGTTTGGTGCAAATTAAATTGTCTCAGATATGGTAATGGACAGTGCTATATCCTATATACAAAAATTAATTATTTATTAATTAATCGCAGGTTTTCGCATTTTATATTCAAAGATGTCGGAAATTATTTTGAGGTATATATTAATACATGAAGAAAAAAACGTTGTATCCCTTCTTAAGCACACAGCGCGCACGGAGGAGTTTGAGATTTGGAATAGTTTAAAGTTCATATGGAGAAGGAGTGCAGAAAGTTAAAATTTATGTTTAATATGTTTTACAAATAGATTAACTTAAATAAAATAAAACATGCAATGTTGAAGGTCGAATTTCGACCACTGGGCGACCATTAGTATACCTATGGAGTAAATTTCTCTAATTCCACATCTGAAAGCAAATACAGTTCTGGAATGGTAACTTCCACTATATAACATATTGAAGTTTATGGAATAGTTTTTCTCTTTCAGATATACACTTACAAAATCTGTTTTATTTTACCCGTGCATCATATATGTCATTCAGTGTTAATTATGTGAGATTTAAATTATTTTCTCCATCTTTTATATGGGATAACAATTGTACTCTATTATATACTAAAACACATACTTCATTCCAAAAAGCATTATTCTATAAAAATAATTAAAAACCTTTGAAATTGCTAACACAAAAACTAGGGCTTATAAAAAACGTAATCTTCTTTTCAAGTCAGTACTAACTAGTACCTTTCTAGTAATTTAAACAATGAAGAAAGTGCTGAATATAATATCGGTTTTTAATTTACAATCTGTTACATGATAGTAATAAGTAAATATTTTAATAATATTCATCATCAGAGTAGTTTTAAAAGTATTTTATAATGTTAAGCTCTCTTTATGAATTTTCCTTTCCATTTGTGATGTACCTTATGGCCTATACTAGACGTATTTAGTTTCCCAGTATAGTAACAGATAATTTCTTTTACTTTTATATGGGATAACAATTGTACTCTATTATATACTAAAACACATACTTCATTCCAAAAAGCATTATTCTATAAAAATAATTAAAAACCTTTGAAATTGCTACAACAAAAACTAGGGCTTATAAAAAACGTAATCTTCTTTTCAAGCCAGTACTAACTAGTACCTTTCTAGTAATTTAAACAATGAAGAAAGTGCTGAATATAATATCGGTTTTTAATTTACAATCTGTTACATGATAGTAATAAGTAAATATATTAATAATATTCATCACCAGAGTAGTTTTAAAAGTATTTTATGATGTTAAGCTCTCTTTATGAATTTTTCTTTCCATTTGTGATGTAACTTGTGGCCTATACTAGACGTATTTAGTTTCCCAGTATAGTAACAGATAATTTCTTTTTGGCGCCTAAGTGTTTTCTCTGGAGTTCGTCTTTGGTTCATTAGACCGAGAATATTATACCTAGTGAACGCTTTGTATTCGAAGATAATCTTGCTGAAGATAATGTCCTGTTACAAGTCCTGCTAAATCCCCAATCCGGTTTCTTCTTAGCCTATCTGTGGTTTACAAAATGAAAGAATAGCCCTCTTACTATTAGGAAGCCAACATCCTTCAACAAATAGGCAGCAATCCAATTTATTTCAATGGTCTTTGTATCCCTGATTTTATTTCAATGTCCGTTTTCCAGCTGCCTATGCAGCATATAGTTTTGCTAGTGTACCTCCACGACGTTAGATGGAGACAACAGTTGAATACTACGTCAATAACTATCGTAAACGGGAGAGCCGTCAGTTTCCGATCATCCGAATTTTTAAACATCAGGAGATTCCAGGGAGTTTAAACGTCAACTCCAGAGTTTTCAAAATCACGATCTTTATATACTTTTTAAGAAAAAAGATTTTTTTTTGCACTATAAATAACATATAATTTCGAGAGGCTTAGGAAAACAAAGCAAAACCAGATAAATAGACAAAAATACATTACCACAAGATTATAGTACAGACCAGGAAAACATGAAGAGGTATGGCAAGGAGGGTCAAAATATTTATATATTATAGTACACCCACAGGTAAGTGAACTAATTTGCTAGATTAATATGTTGAATTAGTTGTAACATTCAACAAACATGTAGAGATATATGCAATCCAGTTATAAATTTAGCGAGCAATACACTACCATATATACACGCATACACTAACGCACACAATATATTATACGTATAAATACATAAATGCAAAACAATAAGCCGTAAACTCGAACATGGCCACAAATGGAATTTATGAATATGAAATAACTTGAGGTTGTGATGTTTTATTCATTAGGTTGTTGGCTAGTTAATTAAACGAACTTAGGTTAATGGCGCGTCGACGTTAATACGGCGGAGTCAATGGAATTTAAAGATGTATTTAAAACAATCTTTTTCTTGACATGCCAGAATATAATGAAGAGTAACATTCGATGGGTAGTAATTTGTACTTATTATAATTTTAAATAGGATATATTTACCATAAAATTTAAAGTTAGCATGCAGAAATATGCATATATTTACAGCACTAATTATTCCGTTAAGTGCTGGTAATAATATAACATTAACATATTTCTGAATGAACATTGAAATGTTATAGTTATAAATATTTTTACATTCTTAGTAATCTTATAATATGGGGTATCGGTCTCTGAAATTCATTATTATATTACTCTTACATATTGGTAATGATTATCCAGCCTATTAAAAGTATCAAAAATTATAGCTTCATGTGTATTCAATAAAATTTGTTTATACATCGACGAAAGTGTGCAATATCGCAACTGAAGGTGAAAAGACGCATCATCGTTACACTAAAAGGTTATATTTATGCTTACACTATTGAGCTCATGTAAGAAAAAGTTGTGTGAGTACCACACCACTTTCTTATATGCAAGTCCGTTCCGAATTTTTTTTATACAAAAATTGTTCAAGTCTAGCTCTAAATTTCATATTCTTAATAAATCTGTACAGAAAACATAATTTAGATAATTGCAAAATACTTGCATTTGTAATAGATCTATATAGAATTCATATTTTGCAAGATATTTGCAAAAATAGGATTTCGGAAAAGTAAAAGATCTATTTCCGGTAAGAGATACTCCTCTTGTGTTGTCAATGCAAAAGCATATAGTAATGAATCATAATAAAAATATCTTTTTAGTAGATCACTAATCCTGACGCACCCAATTCTAGCATTAATTAAAAATTTGATTAAACTTAGTACGTAGTTGACGAGATGTTGCCTAAACTATATTTTCTCACTAAAATAAACCACACTTCTGGCCTACCGATTTGACTGGGTGTTATACAGGCTGAGTCATCTCTTTGGGGAAGGCAGATTGTGACTTTCTTGGATCTGAAAAGGGCTTTTGAGGCACTTGACCGAAAGAAGTTAATACAAAAGTTAAGAAAATATGGAATAAGAGGTATGGCTTTGGAATGGATAAAGGATTATTTAACAGATAGGAAACAAAAAACTAGGTACGACGATGAAGAGTCAACAGCTGAGGAGGTCTTCCTAGGAGTCCCTCAAGGATCAATTCTAGGACCACTTCTCTTCATCCTTTACATAAACGACGTGATAAGTGCGACTAAGGACTGCAAGATTAACCTGTTTGCGGATGATACGCTAATAAGTGTTGCAGATAGGGATGTTGATTAAGCAATAAAAAAGATAAACTGTGAACTAGAAGGTGTTAGCAAGTGGTTAAAAATTAATAAACCAAAGTTGAATACGTCGAAAACACAAGCTATGCTTATCTACAGCAGTGTGATAAATGACACTAGTGAATCAGTGGTAATTGATAATGAAATTATTGAATGGGTAAATGAGATTAAATATCTCGGTGTTATAATTGACAATAAATTAACATTCTCTAGAAATATTGACTATATAGAAAAGAAAGTTGCAAAAAGAATAAGTTTTTTGGGTAGGATAAGTGCTAAATTGAGTTTATGGGCTAGAATCTATGTTTATAAGACAATCATTGCCCCACACTTTGATTATTGTTCCACAATTCTATTTCTAGCCAGAGAAGGGGATATATATAGATTACAGAAGCTGCAAAAGAGGGCTATGAGGATTATACTGAGTTGCAATAGGTATACTCGAATTACATTAATGTTAGATACATTACAATGGCTTAGTGTTAAGCAAAGGATTCAGTTCAACACTCTTATATTGATTTATAAAATAATACATAATAAGTTACCAAAGTATTTAAACAAATATGTTTCGTGTAGTAATGAGATTCATGACTACAATACTAGATACATAGATAACTTTAGGTTACCTTTTCACAAAAAATCGGCTTCGCAGAATAGTCTTTTTTACAAGGGTTTAAAATTATATAATGGTATGCCTGAAGCGACTAAACAGAGTCCTTCTATAAGAGAGTTTAGACACTATTGTACGAGGTATGTTAGGAATGATTGTATAGTTTCAAATTATAGTGTAACATTGTAAACATCTAAAGATGAATAAAGTTTATTATTATTATTCTATAACCTGGTGGCTGACAATAGTTATATTCTTTTAATGAAACTCCCTGTATATTATTACATTTTAGATTCCCCTTAAAATTCTTAGTAAAAATTTATAAGATAATATAGGCCTAAAATGTAAAGTTTTCGACTTATTACCAATTTTCTGAAAAATTCAATGTTTTTATAAAATTATATTTCTCGAAAATAACGTATTATATGGACATAATTTTTGGTAGTATTATTCATAATAAAAGGTCCTATATAGAACCTTTATTTTATTTTTTTTCAATTACTAACTGCATGTGCAGAAAACTGGATTAAAATTAAATATTTTTTTAATAGAACTTCACTAATAAATAAGCATAGGTGGAGTATAATGTATGTCTGTATAGGCTTTCTTGGTGATCGAATGAGGGACTCGCATTTCTTCGAATGTAGACAAGCTTCTGAGCAATTTCTATCAAGCAATTTAGTGGAATTATTGAAAGACGTTTCGCTCAATTTATACGCTCAATCTGAAAGTCTATACCAGTTCATTTTTAAATAGCTTACCAAATTTTGCACCAGCAACAAGTAAGACGTTATTACTTTAAAAGTGTCCATTGGCGAGCTATTATCATTTTTTTATTTAATTTTACTAACCTTATGTTTTTTAATTTGAATACGGTATAGTGAGCCATGCTATTTGTCGCGAAATTGACAATTAAATGGATGACATTTATAAGTTGTTTCTCAGTTGACAAGCATGATTTTATAATAAATTTGTCTAAAAACGAGCTTAGAGATATGATTCTTGGATGTTTTGGGGAAATGACAACATTTTTATATCTTTTTACTCTATACCAACAATACATTTCGTAAAGTATGTAGAATATGGCACACATTTTTAAACCAAACAAATTAATAAGGGATTTATATATTTGATAGGTGTAGAAACAGGCACTGTTACATGTGAATAGATGAACAATTAGTGGAACAGATTTTATAAAGTAACAAAAATATGATTCGGCGCTAATGGGTTAAAATAGGTAAAAATTGACTTTTAAACATTTTCGAACACGCTTCCGAAATGATAGACCGACATTAAGAAGGAGTTAAGTACTTACATTACTAAATATTTGTCGAATATAATAATAATATATATCTTCCTATGTGGTTGCAGGTATACTGTATACTGTCTCTTTTAAGTACTATAAAAAAAAAATTGTGATGTGCGTATGTTAATAAATTGCGTCTCCACGGGCTAGCCACTTCCCTGGAAGCATTTCTTACATTTACAATATTTCCTGCTTGTAGTATAGAATGTGGCGGTCGCCGTCTTGTTGAATGCACATCTCTTCGAAAATTGAGCGAAACGTCTTCCAATAATTCCACTAAATTGCTTGATAGAAATTGCTCAGACGCTTGTCTACATTCGAAGAAATGCAGGTCCCTCATTCGGTCACCAAGAATGCCTATACAGACATACATTATACTCCACCTATGTTGATGATTTATTTATTAGTGAAGTAAGGGTTTTCATTTGAATAGTAATGAAAATTTCTTTTATGAAATATTCTATTACTACGGAAAGCAGCTTCATCTGAAAATAACTCATTATCAATAAAAAATGGCAGCACACTCCTAGCTTTAAAATGATGGGTGCGTAACTCAATATTTAAATGTATTGATTATGGATGATATTTATTTAATTCTATTGCATCGATGGTTTAGCTAATATCCAGAAAACGACTTATTACTTATTTCACGGGTATTGATATGTGGATTTTCTGTTGTTGCCATAATTCTTAATGGAATTCACCATTTGTCAGATATTTAGGTTTCCGTGGTCTTCATTAAGCAAATCTACCATTACTAATGAAAGTATACATTACTGTTCTAAAGCCATCTGTTCTGGGACATCTTTTGCTGGTAAACTCTCTGGGCTAATAAATAATTTCTTGGACATGCCTCCAGTACAAAAATACCGTATTCCAACAAAAGACATAAAGTTGGCAAAATTATATCAAAAAATGGCAATAGGTCACTATACTTATAAAGTAAAGACGTCCTAGATGTTTTTAGTACGAAATTTAGAAATGAATTCAGAAATGAATACAGGTGTTTCATTTGAAAAAAAAAATGGCTTTTAGGCAAATATGTGTCATGCAATTTTAATCTTTCGGCACATACAATTAGTAATTGAAAGAAACTAAAATATGTTTGTATTCGGACCTTTTACTGTTCACAAATTGTTCACAATAAAAGGTCCGAATACAACCATATTTTAGTTGTTCAGAACATCACCACCAAAAATTGTGTCCGCCTAGTACATAGTTTTCCAGAAATATAATTTTAAAAAACCTTTAATTTTTCAGAAAAATGGTAACAAGTTGAAACTTTAAACTTTAGGCTATACTATCTTATCACTTTTTGACTAAGAATTATACGGGGAATACAAAATGTAATAATATACAGGGTGTTTCATTTAAAACCGGTAACTATGGTCAGCCACCAAGTAATGGAATATCTCTAATGAGAGTGGTGCATAAGCTACTCCTAATAAGTGGGTATCACAGGAAAAAGACATTTTTGAAATATCTTTTCTCATAAAGCCACAATCATCCTTTCCCAGGAAGATGACTCACCCTATATATTGTATATGTCCTATTATAAATATAAAGTTTGAAATTGGCAGCTTTTACCATTTGGCCCCAACGTGGTTACACACAGGTCTAATTCCAAACACGACTTTATTACTACGTATGAGAAAGTAATATTCAGGTGATCTGAATTATGTTCGCCTATTTGTACTCTCTGAAGATATTTCCTAAAACATATTAATTTAACATTTATCAAGTATTTAGCTAGTAACCAAGTCAGTCATTTTGATCGTCAACAGCAAATAATTAAAGGGTCTTTATGGAAAAAAAGAAACTGCTGTACTAATCAAACCTTTGCTTTATAATATTTCTTAGAAGATATAAATTCCATAAAATTAATATGAAGACTATAATATAATAACATAACAGACGGGATGAATTTCCTAAGGGCAGAAAGGAAGAAATGGATATAGAGCTGGCAGTCTTCGTCCACCGAGACACTATACCTATATGAACATTGCGAAGAAAAACAGGCATTTGCCTACTTTAAAAGATGAAGAAGACCACTATACTAGAGTAAGAACATTTTCAATTTATAAGAAAGCTATTTTATTAATATTATATACATATTCAGTATCATGTTATGCATATATTAAATTAAAATTTATTGCAAAAATGGTGTATGCGTATGTTAATTTTTTATACTTGTGTATAGGTTATATGGTCCTTCAATGTTATTGGGTTTAAGCTAAACTTATTTATCCTAAGTTGTCTCCATTGAGTTTGGGTAGGTGATTAAGTGGTATTTTGTCTCTCTTCAGTAGCACGCGGAGAAGTCTCTAGATATAGCCACTAAATTGTTTATATTAATCATCAAACCTCAGTAGTACCTAAAAAGTATGCGATTAGTTGCTACTTTTGTTGCTTACAAATAGCAGTAAACATCTAGATTCTAGATGTTTACGATTTTCAGTAATGTATCAGAAAAGTACAATGCTCCAGAAATTTCAAGATACTGCTATTTGTAAGCAAGATTCTAGATCATGGTTAGGTAAAACATAAAAATACACACATAGATCATGAATGCAAATATAAAAAAAAATAGATAGCTAAATTAATAACCAAAGAGAAAGTTAATCACTAATCAATTGCAGTTGTAAATTTTTGCATTGTAATGTAAATAAAAATATTTAAATAATGCTTGCATATATAAAACGTCTACTCTAAAAGCTATTATTATCAGATGTGCATATAGTAACGTCTATTTATCATCAGCACAAGATTAAAAGTCGGCTAAATATCGAATAATTCCAGTCCTAAATTCAAACTAATGGCAACAGTTAAACAATGCAGAGTGGTAATAAACGCCAGATAATATTAAATGTCAAATAATTCAGTAGGCTAATAGACTTGTCAAGGGCCGTTGAGCAACGCGTTGCTGCTAATGTAATTCAAGACACCTTCACGTTTACCGACGGCAACTGACAGGTAACAAAACCAGTCCGTGGTCTGAGCTTAAAACGGCTTAAATTCTTCTCATCATTCAAGAGAACACGTACACGAATCGAGCAGCTACAAAAACGTATAAAAAGAAAAGGCATGGATGATGGCCTGATTACTATTATTTAAAAAGGAGAAACCGTTTTATTTTCATTAAGGTTATATAAATTTATGGCCTGCTATAAATTATTAATTTTACAAAATTATTACGAGTCCTAATTTATGTAATAATAAAGTGATAAACAAAAATTATAAACTACTTAAACATGAAAGCACTTCTTTTTATACTGCAATGAGTATTTTAAAATGTTTTTGACGTAGATTTGAATGAAGTGGTAGGTATTCAAGTAAGAGTAAGGAACGGCTTAAGCAAATGTGATTTAAATTACTTGTGATTTATATTAATGTATTTGATAAAGTTTGGTGGACATTACATACCATATATTATAAAATTTGACAGCATAATTAGGTATGTACATTTTTAATCAAAACGTAATGATAAACACTTCTTGCAATTAATTTTCTGTTGAAATGAAATCTAAACAAAATGCATATCGTTGTTAGATGAGGTTAATTAGTATTGCATTAGATATTTATATATTTGAATAGGTGTTATAATAAAACACATTTAAATTAGGAATATTGATACCTACTCTATAGGTACATAGTATCTATACCTAATCCTATAGAAAACGGTCGCTTTCTTAAACTCATTAATATGGACGAACTTGTAAATTAATATATCAATACTTAGTAGAAAATAAATATTATTTTTCTTTTAATTTATAATATGTTCTGGAAATTTATTATAGTATTTTTCTCGGTGGGAAAGAGTTAATGGAAAGTTTTTTAACTTGATTATATAATAGTATAAGAAGATTATAATTTCTTATTTAAGATTTTGATCTATTATAAACTATATTTTTCTTAGTTAAATGAATCTGACGAAAAACTTCATCAGATTCATAAAGTCCCGTCAGAACACATCCGCCAAGTCAAAGACATACGACAATCTTACATCCACAGTGCTGACTTAACAAGGCCTGCTCTGATTTACTTTTTAATTGATCCTCATAACTTTTTTTTTAATAGAATTAATACTCACACTCGCAAGTTTTGTAATTGAAGTATAGACAAAACGTTAAGAAATTATTGGCGCATTTCAGAAGAGCCCCAGGATGTAACTATATACGAATTTTTGGATGGTATCGCAACTGGAGCTATGGGCCGATCAATTATTATTACCCGAGTGTATCACCCCCAAGTATTCATTTGTACCTACCGACGTCGAACTGCTGCTAGAGAAAATAGAATAGGAGACACCGGGTCAAATCTGGAACCACATGACATTGGTGGCAATGACGCAACAGAGACAAGCTATGAACGCCTTTATCACTTTTCGTTGATCGTTGTTCTCTGTTTGTAGTCTAGCGTCCTACTCGGTGACCAGCGACAAACTGTTTTCTAATGTAAGGCTAATAAAGCCCTTCTACTCTATTACTAAATATTTATTATTTCTGATTCAATAAATACTTAAAAAATGCACCAACAATTCATCTTAAGGCTGGACGCCCGCTTCAAGCTGAGTTCGATTTGAAATAGGCGTACCACTGCTTTTCGTGCAAATGTAAATAAAAGACAAATGTTTAAGGGTCCGCGTGCTCTGTCTTATGCTGAGGAAAAAGATAGAGAAAAGAACTTGTCACCTAATCTAATCTGCCTGTAATTTATGGCTGCGTTATGGTCTCAGATAATCGCCGGTTGGCGCACATGTTTGGCAGTCGGGAAGCAACCGCCCCTAAATTATACAATCTATATTTTCTCAAACACACAAAAAAAGTGAAACTGGATATGTAAAATCATCTGCCGGATTCAAATTTTGAGTTGGAAAATAAAATCGAAATCGCAAAAAGGTCGAAAAATCGTTTTTTTGTGTAAATTTTAAAATTTTCATTTTCTTCAATTATTAATACTTATCTCGTGATATCTCAGCAATGCAGAGAGCTAGGGATCTGTTTTTTTTAAGGTTATACCCTAAAGTATTTGGATGATACTAGTGTTTTCGAGTTTTCTTTATGGTGTGTAAATTTTATAAAAAAAAAAGTTTTAGTAGACCACCAATTTGTGTAAGATATTTTTCAGCTATCGAGTAACTAATCTTATTTTTCAGAATTTACCCATATATATGTGAAACAAAATAAAGCCAACATTCCAAAATTATTTTTTGTGCAAGAAATAAATTTCTAGATCGTTTCAGAAGCAAATTATTGCGAGTCAAATATAATAATTATACTCCCTGCCTGCAAGCCGTGTGCATGCGCTTCTAGCGGGTATAGCGTTAGGGACGGGAAGAGATATTGCTTTTACTTTCTGATACGTAGTAGAAGGAAGTATTGTGACGCTGAAAATTTTCGACCTATCGTAAAGAAAATATCAACGGTTTCGATAAAATAATGTCCGAGTAACGATTACTTTCTTAACATACACCGATCTCAGAAGTATTTTACAAACTGCGTAGAAACTGCACGAAATGGTAGGCGGAGCTACCTCTCGACACCATGTGCGAGCGTACCACAAACTCTATTTGATTTCAGTGAATTTCGCCCAAATTTCAAAATTTTGTTTACCGTTTCGTGACCTTATTTTTAAAAATTAAGAAAAAATAAAATTTATGTATTGCTGTTGAGTGTTACATAATTTTAAATAAAGGCTTGTTTTTTGAAATTTCTTACATTTTTATTTTTATTTAGGACCCTTTGGACAATTTCGAAGAAATTACGATTTATCCATTGAAAGGCATTTTTTCCTTAAATTAGCGTGTAAATTCGGTAAGGTTTTCATGAAAAATACGATTAGGAAATGGGAAAAACGATTTCGAGGCCGGGCGTATAGCCTTAAGTATAATACGTATCAAGTCCGAATATTAACTAAGAACAATATTTTGATAATACGGCTATTGAAAATATCATATTGATCTTCCTTTTAATTTAATAAAATATAATTAAAATTAAAAGTAGAAATAGTTGGTTGAAAAAGAAAAGTCTGCATTTCGGATTTTATATAATCTTGATTATCAATCAAATTATAATAGTATAAGATTACACTTTCCATTGTCCGCACGTCAACTTTACAAGCATGTACAGGGTTATCCATTATAAATTACCCACCCCTTACCATCGTTATTATTGCATGTACAAAAAAATGTTTCAAATAAAAGTTGTGTGGCTGACACATCAAAAACACAGTGACGTGCAAATACAACGGTATAAACAGATTTTTTTTAAATGGAATACCCTGTATATTATAAAATTTTTATAATGGTCTTTTTACTCTGATTTCAAAAATATACCATATGATACCGGTATCTTAAACCGTTTTCGAGTTATTAAATGTCGAATATCGTAGTTGCTGTACTATGTAAAAGTTAACATTATAAAAGTAAGCTATGAAAATGACAACTATTGTCTTTTATAAATTACATTTTTTCTGTGACGGAAAAAAAAGTTGACATTTTATCCTTCTTGGCAGGCTTCCATAGCAACACAGGTGTAATGTCACTTGAAATGTCACATCGATTGATTTTCTGACTTTAATATACCTAAAGTATTTACGTGCTTTTTTCAATATTAAATCGTCGTTTGTCCCATCACAGAAAAAAATAGTGTATTATACACGGGAAAAAAATTAGATTTTAGCTCTCGGTGATTTATCTCCCGACGCTTACCTCGAGCTAAAATCTAATACTTTTTTCCCTTGTATAATAAATAACTATTCCCTAATAAAATACTCAAAATGGAAATGTCACTTATCAAACACAATAGTTTCATAGCTTACTTTAATAATGTTAACTTTTCCACAGTAGAGTAGCTACGATATTCGACATTTTATAACTCGAAAACGGTTTAAGACACCGGTATCATATGGTATATTTTTGAAATCAGAGTAAAAAGACCATTATAAAAATTTAATAATATACAGGCTATTCCATTAAAAAAATATTTTCTTTTTTACCGATGCACGTCACTGTGTTTTGATAACATGCAAATAAAATTCAGTCTCAGTCACACAACTTTTATTTGAAATATTTTTTGTATATGCCATAATAACGATGATAAGGGGTGGGTAATTTATAATGAATAACCCTTTACATTATTCATCCAAACCCAGTTCAGCCAAAAGTACTTAAAGTGCCTGCATAAGCGCTCAACGCGAACTCAACGCGAACCTGTCAGCTTCTATAAAATGTCTTCCATGTTTTTAATTTAGCTTCTAATTTTTCGATTCAGTATAGTATGTTAATGACATATTTAGAGTGAGCAATGAGGTACTGTTAAATGCAATTACAAAGAGGAAAAGAGCACATTCAAACATAAATTGCCACAGAATATTTAGGATTCGCAGAATGAGATAAATTCTCATGGTTGTACTAGAATTAAAAAACCTCCCAAACCTGAATCGTCCTCATCAGAAAAGATAATGCATTTGTAGTTATTAATTAATTATATTTCTGTAGTAAGCTAATGTTATAGATAACCAATATTTTTATTTTTAATTATACTGTTCATTTCATTTATAGAAGTAATACAATTACTGAATCACTGATGAAAAGAAACAAACATATGCATATGAAAAAATAACCGCAGTCAATAATAACAAAATTTCAAATGTCCTAGGTTATGCGCATGTGCAAGTAATCCCAATCACTGTTTAATATTTTATCAGGTACTCGAAACACCATTTGAATTTTTTCGATCAACGACGTTCTTAATCAATGATTAGCATAACCAGTGTTGGAAAAACGATTTGTACTAACCCCTCTTTTAAACAATGATTACACTAACCGGCCTTTTAGCCGAAAAAACCAGGCCTTAGAGGTATTTAAATTATATTTGTGATTTCAAAGCCAGCTTTGTATGTCTTTATTATGAAATGCATTATATGCCATCCTTTCTTTAAAAGTGACACAACTCTAGAAATCTTAGTTTTAAGTTATTGCCAATAATGGATTTGGCAAATATTTATCCTATCTTTTATTAAAAGCAGATTAATTTAACGTCATAATTTGATATAATGTCTAACAGTTATCATTTTGACTATTACAACTTTCTCTAAAACTGCAAATACTCTTTGTTTGTACCAGAAAAATGTTGTGTTTAACTTATTGTCTTGTGGATTTGAATGCTAAAGTAAGGTGTAGTAAACAGAATAGTTCTTTTAAGATCCTGCTTTTGTTTTCTACCAGTTTCTACTATAAGTAAAAGATAAATATTTATTTTATCTAATTTCAAACTAGAAGATGAATTGATAAATATACTAGATGATATGAATATTAATAACTTATTAGCTGATAAGGAACGAAGAAGATTCAATTTTTTACAGGTAATTGAGGCAATTGTATTAGTGGTTAGACCGATGAGATTAGGAGGAAGAAACCACCGTAGTTCAGCGAATATGATGGTCGATTATAATTTTTAAGGTCTCGTATTCGATTATAAGTTGTACCCGCACTTAGCTCCTATGGCGCTTTTTCTGGCACCTGCCGACTTTGGCTACATAAAATTTATACCCGTACTCAAATTCTGACGTAATGTGCGAAACGCTTGGAAAGAAAGTAAATTTTCAAACACATTATTCCAGTCTTATAGCATATCAATAATTAAAAAAAACGACAACAACCAAATCTGACGGACGTTCAACTTTGCCGCACAGTACCTCCACTAAATCTGAATTGTGTAGTAAGTTTAATGAACATTTTCTTTCACTCCCCTACAAATTATTAAATGATAAAACAAATGATAAGCTCTCTAGTATGGATTTGACTAATATTAGCGACTCCATAAGGACACCATCGACTTTTATTTAATTACTGAGAGTGATATTGAGAGTGCCATGGCTAACGTGAGGTCGTCTTTTTCGACTGGTCATGACAATATATCTAGTTTTGTTGTTAAACACTCATTATCATGTATTAGTTCAGTATTAGCCTACCTCATTAATTTCTCTTTCAACAAGGGCATTTTCCCTTCTGCATTGAAACTGGCAATTGTGAAGCCACTATTTAAGAAAGGTGATGCTGATGTAATATCGAACTACCGTCCCATTAGTTTACTATCTGTTTTTTCTAAAATATACGAAAAACTCATGAATAAAAAGTTAAAAAACTTTTTTAAAAGTTTTAACTTACTGCATTCTAATCAACACGGCTTCTGTGTAAATAAATCGACGAATACGGCGTTATTTAATCTTTTAAAGCAAATTTACATCAACTTGGATCAAAATCACTACTGTTTGGGTATCAGTATAGATTTATCTAAGGCTTTTGATCTTGTTAATCATAAAATTTTACTGCACAAATTAGAGCAATATGGCATTAATGGTGTTTCCCGTAAGTGGTTCAGTTCATATCTTTCTGGCCGTAAACAGTGTGTTGAGATTGATAACTACCAATCCTCCTATGAACCGGTTGATATTGGTGTGCCTCAAGGTTCAGTTTTAGGGCCTACTTTATTTTTAATTTATATTAATGATTTACTCACAGTTTTTGACAAAACAATTCATATAGTCTTATATGCTGATGATATCAATGTCATTTTAAGTTCACCTATTCCATCAGAAGTAAATCGAAAAGCTGAATTATTCCTTGATCAAATCAAAAATTGGATGTCATTCAATAGATTAGTTATCAACGTAGACAAGTGCAAATTTATTTATTTCGGTAATAAAATGGCGAACTCTCACCCGTCTTCTGGCGTGGGCGATGGTTTTGAATCGGTGTCTTCTGTTAAGGTTCTGGGTCTCACTATAGAAAGCAACCTTGGTTGGCGTTTACACATTAACGAATTGTGCCAAACTCTGTCAAAAACGTGTTATGCTCTAAGGCAACTGAAGCGGAGCTGTAGTAGGGATACCCTAAAAACATTCTATTGCTCAAATTTTCTATCTTGCATGCGGTATGGTGTTGTTCATTGGGGCGCATCGTCCGAAGCTCGTAGAATCTTTTTGATGCAGAAGCGAGCAATTCGAATTATATACAACATTAGTTATGGAACTCCTGTAGAGACGTTTTTAAGAATAACTCTCTTTTAACTTTTTATGATACATTCTTGAGGTACTTTGTTTTGTATATAAGTACAAGCCTGAGTTTTGCATAGGTAATAGTACTCATACCTATGATACTCGTAGTAGTGATTACTTGCTGCCTACTCGCCACAGAAAAACCGTTTTTCAGAAGGGTTTGTATTTCATTGGTTGTAGATTTTATAATAAGCTGCCTGACTATATAAAAAATATTACAAATTTTATTCGTTTTAAACGTGAAGTACAGCAATACTTGCTTGCCATTTCCTGCTATGATGTAGATGATTTTTTAGATTTTAAGTAATTTTTTTCAAATGACATGTTTCAAACTTGTACTTACTTTTTTGTTTTGTACTCGTTTCCTGAAATAAATTTTATTATTATTATTATTATTATTATTATTAAAGAGTATTAAATACTTACAATATGTTTCTTAAATTATTACTCCGACCGCTTGTATGTTCAGAAATATACATGATTAAATTGCACAACCTATAATTAGAAATGACTTTTAATTTAAATTGTCTATATTTGTAATGTGCGGGCGATTTAAAGTACCTATACAGCGTAATCAACTCGCTAATAGACGTAATGAACTCTACAAATCAATTTTGCAATGTTGTATCTTCAAAATGAAATCTTTTTAAATGATCATAGTTACATATTTGTTTCTTCTACTGCAGTTGCACCACATTAGCAATAATTAACTATATATTCATAATCTGATTTATTAACAGAAAATCTGTACTGGAGGACCTGGCAGTAATTTTTGGTTGTAAAGTCACTTTCTTTCAGGAAGTAACATCAGCTCTTATAAGCAGCCTCTGAGCCTTGTGTGTTCATAAAATATTTTTACAATATATCAATTATGCGAGAATTTTCTCTGACGTCAGATTCAGAGAGAGTATTGAATTAATCGTGCGTAAGTACATATTTGTGTGCTAATGTCCTATATATACTATTTAGAAGTATTGAAGCATTTTCATTGTTAAAATACAATTTTATAAATTTAATATGGCCGCCCTTTGGATCTGAATCAAGTTTTGACGCCACTGAAAAGTAGTAGATTGTATAAGGAAGAGATTCCAAATAATTTGATATTTCAAGACGACATGTGTTTAACCTGAATGAAGTAGGTATCCATTCTACTTAGTATTATAAACATAATTCTGAATAAATTATTTTTCCGTCGGCAAAAGTCACAAATAAGGTTGATTCTTCACGACTGCTCAATTCTCTTAACTACAATATGCCATCCCGAATTACCATATATCAAATTATAGCCATAATAAATATCTACTTCTTATCATATCTTATCATTAAAAATCGAAATACTCTGAATATTTACTTGTACTTAATAGCATTTGCTTTGCTCTTTATGTATATCTTCCTGTCATATTAATATTAGGTATAATAATTTTATAATAGTAGCAATATTTTTTGTGTGTTAATATAATTATTATTAACTATGTTATTATTATTATTATTATTATTATTATTATTATTATTATAGTTATATGTGTATTATATTGTACAATTAAATTCTATTTTGCATTTAAAATATGCTCCTCCAATTCTTCTCTCTCTCTCTCTCTCCCTCCTCTCTCTCTCTCTCTCTCTCTGTCCCTCTAGCTATTTCTGGGAAAACTTTAATGTACTGAAATCTTTGCCGTATTACTAAATTAATAAAAACTAATTATCAGTTTGAAGATTCTCTTCTACTTCTTTCTCTTCATGACTACAAGTTACCTACCATATTTTTTGTCTGCTCAGTCATTCCATCAAAAGCAGATTGACACTTCTGAACGAACCTTGCGAGTCCTTCGGTGTAAAGATATTATATATTATGAAAGCACTCGTCCAATTCAACCACATGAAGAATTACTTGTGTATTTTGGTGATGAATACAGAAATAGTCCGAGTAAAATTGGCAGAGTGGACTTTGTTACCATTACCAAAGACAACATTAAAGACGTATTTGCATGCACACTTTGCTGTCTTGGATTCAGCTCGAAATCGCATTAGGCTAAACATAAAACCATATGTGTTGAGGATGCAGCTGGAACATTTTCAGTTGAAGAACTTACGCAGTGTCCGTTTTGCAAAATCCAGTTGGACCTGAAGGAATACTTCGAACACCATATGGCCTTCTGCTGCGAGAGTAATGCAAGAAAGTGCATTCTACCGACACCACCGGCCAAGCAAGGTACAGCAGCATTGAACGGATGCCTATCTCTTTGTGGGCTGAACTTTCGCTTTGTTCTTGGACGTCTTATTGCCTCTGCAGATATATCTAAGCCTATATATCTAGGTTTGCTGGATGCCCATTATCATGCATGTCTTCTACTCTACGTTCCTTTTGATGTATATAGTGCTATAGTTATATGTATAGGGCGTCCGAAAGTGTCTATTATAGATGTTTACATTGCTCTACATACTCTAGGTTTCTATTATGTTCCACGTAATAATTCCTCAATTCTTGCAGTTTTCAATGCTTCTGTATTTCCTGTTTAGTAATTAAAAATTAGAAGGAGCCGTCTCTTAATATTTTCTGAAATGCTTGGAAAGATTGGAATAATTTGATGCGAAGGCCCGGTTGAAAAAGCGGAGACCTTCTTTCATCTTCAGTTGACAAATCTCCAGTACAAAATGTTACTTGAGAGCTCAAATATATCTATTTCAAATAGCTTCATCACAAACTATTATCGTTAAATCAAAAATTCGTATTTCAATTTGCTATATAGATAGGGCTTCAAAGAATTCGACACTTTGATTTAGGCGACATCTTTATAATTGCAGAAGACCTTTTATTTTGTTCGAAAAAAAGGCTACTTTTGGAATATCAGTCATACTCAACTTCCAATGGTACTTATATATCTCAACTCAATACAAATAAGAACTTTGTGTGTTGGCTGCACTAATTTGTTGGTAAGCCTTATTACTGCATCTTCAACATGACAATTTTTAAATTAATAAGGTAAACATGGTTTTTGTTCGCTAAATATTATTTGATTTTCGATTTGGTGGATCAGACAGCATAAAAATTAAATAAAGTTGTTGATGAAAGTTGAAAATAATAGAAAATATTGTTATATTCAAACCATGTGCACAACTTGATCTTTTGCGAGCGACTCGAAACTAATGTTTTTATTGTGTTTGATTTATTGTTTGTAATATTTAAGCATTTATGATGAATTTTTTTCAAGATAGATTGAGATATTAACTCCCAACAACTTATTTTAATGCATAATTTATTTGATTTACGAGTACAGAAATTAATTCTTTGTTTGATACGGAATAACTTGTTTGAAAATATGTGATATATTTTAGAATAATTGAGTTAAAAAAGAAACATTAAAATAAATAGATAATCTGCAATCAGGTCATTAAGAGCATTATCATTTACAGTACAGTAAATTACCCAATATGCCCGATATTGGCGCAAATCGATTTAGTTTCTTTTCTAAATGGAAAGTCTTATTTTCAATAATATTGCAGCAACAATGATTGAACAATATCTAATTAATCCGTTTATTCAATTTTTTCGCAAGCACCATGGTATTTCCATTGTTTCTGATGGTCATTAGAGACTCTTATTTCTTTGATCCAGAAAAGTAAAAGTGTTTAACCTGCAATTGAAGTAAGTGTTACAGGAACTAGAATGTAGTATAATTAAGAAGATATTTTCAATAGCGCGACCAACAATGGAATGTAATTTGAAAGTCGATGTCTTTTATGTAGATCGCAAGCACAATTAATAATCATTATGCATTGCATAAAAAGTACAAATACCTATGTTGATTTGTTAATGTTGTTGAATATTTTATGCCTACCCGTAAAAAATTACGACTTAATTATTTCTGCCATAGACTTAACATAGCTAGAAACATATTACCTATCATTTAATTTTTTACTTGTGTTTTTTATAATAATAATTAATTTTGTTTTAAAAAATGCAAAATATGTAAAAAGAAAATCATCTTCGATTAGCAATAATAAATATTTAATTAAGAAGAGTATCTATTCTTTGTTTACCTAGTTAATAGTTGCAGTATAGCAGATTCACAAGAAGTTATAATAGTTATTTCTATAAAATCTAAAATTATTTAAGTTTAAGTAAGGTAGTAATAAATTTATTTTTAGAGATCGGGATCGGTTTATGTTAATTTAATTTTATTCGTTGAGAAGAATTACAAATATCCTTCTTATGATTAGGGCAATATTAAAGCTTTATAACTACTTGGGAAGAGTAAGGTTATCAATATATTTATTTATCACCAATCATTTTTAAATACAGATTAATTTAGACACCACACGCATTTTATTCAAAAGTTGTTATATATTCAAGTCATTTTGAAACTGCTTCAATAAAAATAAATGTCAGGTGTCAATGATTTTCAGATTGCGCATGCCCCAATAATATGTCATAGCGACTACCGAAATAAATAACCGAGAGTGACGGTTTCATGTGACATCCGAAACACGGTAGCACCTCATAGAAGTTTTTATAAATAAAAATTTCTAGGTAGTGTGGTCGGAAATCGAACCCGGGGCCTATAGATTTACGACCATTATAATCACTTGATAATAAATATAAACCCAAGATGCTTTGCAACCTCAAGGATAATTGTAATAGTTTCATAACCTTTAATGATTTTAATAAAAAATAATAACATTTTTAAGATCACTTGTACGATCTATTATTTAACTACTTACTGTCAAATTAAAAAGTATGATTATCATCCATAAAGAGATTTCAATATTACTGTTTCAGTTAATACTATACTTTCCGTAACATATTAACGAATTAATTTTACTTAATATCACTTCTATAAATTTCTATTAGATAAAAGCAAGTAAATTGTCTCTAACTGTTGAACTTTCTGTTCCGTTGTCGTTATTATTATTTTGGGCAACAAAAAAATGCGTATTTATAACGTTTGTTTTCAATGGATTTAGCGAGAAGGATTTTATGTTACCTCACATAGAGTTTACTAGTTATCTCACATTCAGTCTCATTTGTCTATCCTCATCTTTATTTGTAATACATTGTATTATTATTATATTATATATTATATATGTGCATGTGCATGTCTATAATATTTCCTTCAATTTCCATACAAGTATTCATCACGAAAATCCATAAATATCTCAAATATAAAATATAAATATCTTTAACAAGTTTCTTTATGGGCAAACTATTAACAAGTCTCCCAAAGGAAAAGTTTTTTTAACGTGTGTCTAAGATACAATCGGTCTTTCCGTTCAGTATTTTTTTGAAGAGCTTATCTTCAGCCACTCCTGTGATTCTCATTTCGATTGCTCCATTAATTTTGATGGCCTGTGAATGCATTTGATTAGAAAATTTTTATTATCGTGTTCATATACTTAGTAACTATATTTTGTTTCGAGATAGTTAGCTTTTTCATGTTTTCTTATAACAGCAAACTCTGCGTTTCAACTTTAACTAGATAAATTTTGCGTACTTGGAAGAAAGGGAGTTATAGAGTGTCGATATAGAGTGAACAATATAGAATTACTTGTATTATGGTTTGAAAACTTGTGAACACAGCTACTTTATTTACACTCAATCTCCATCTATACCGTATGTGTCAATTTTCATTAGGTATAGCGATTCAATGTTTACGTGCGATTTATACGTATACAAGTAATACGTGGCAACGTGTCACCTCTACTGTCCGTCACCAATCCCGGCAACAATCGACATCACAACGATTTTCTCCGATCTTCCCATTTCTCTCCACCAGATTTTACATTCAATGTTTAGCTGCGAACACGTTGCGATCTAGTCTGCAATAAAAGCCGTCTTATTACTGGAACGGGATACATCAAATGGCCGCCGCGATCTCCTCATCTACTAGTTTATTATTATTTTCAGAATCCTTTTTTATTTACCTTATTTTTAATTTTATTAGAATTACGCTTTTGTTTGTGTCATGCAGCGTGAACGCAGCTTAATAATTCTCTGCATTTACTGAAAGGAAAAATAAAAACAAATCCTTGCAACTCGTAAATATTATTTCTGAACGCATTACAAACACCCAAGCCGGTGGTCGAATAGTCTTTTGTAATGGTATAAGATATTTAATCTGTAGAAAATATAGTTTGTTATGAGTGTATACATTTGTGTTGTACGCGCGTTTTATCAAGCTTGCCCGATACAAAAATTACTTACAGCATATTAACTCAAATTCTATTAGTAACGAGTTAGATGGTGGAACAGTAACGCAATTGTTAAAAACCTGCAAAAATTACATTTTATTTGAACATATTAAGCAAGGATGTAGCTTTGTGCAGTTCGAGAAGTTTTGACCAATTCTCACTTTTGGGAATGGTATGAAGAAGAAACCCAATGGGAAATAAAAGTTATAGAAACGTTTTACTGCGAAGTCACTAAGGTTGAATAAATATTTGAAGGTCAACGTTAAATACAATTAACGCAATACTGCTCACTCCATAACAATTCAACATTTGCTGTAACGTTTCCTTCAAACCTCATATAATTCTTTGATTCCTAAGATTATTTAAATCATAATTATGTTACTTAATTCACTCTTCTTCAAGTGTATGATTGAATATCTTTTTATGCTAATCATGATTTTCAGCGACTATCTTCCCTTCAACCATTGGATCTCAAAATAAATGAATCAATAAGTTCTTATTGCGTGAAAATTATATCTAACGATTATCAAATTTTAGAGTGCGTAAGCGATATATTTAAGTTATTAAATATGAATCCATTTTTTTTCTGAACAATCGTGCTAGGTTGAAGAACTTTAAACACTGATGACGGTTGTTACTAGAATTATAAATTTCATGATCAAATTACAGATAATTTTCCTCAGCCGTACAGACCTAAATGTTGTTGCACTTTGCACTAGCTTACGTCTTCAGTTTTTAATTTCTTTTTAATATGTTTTACCTCAATACAAAAATTTTGAATGATGTATATTGCAAATAGTCCAGAACACTTTATTTGATCAGATCTTGTATAAAATCAATTCTATTGTAATTCATTATTTGCATATAAAAGAAGAGTTTTCTAGAATCCAAACTTGTACAGGTTATTTTTCTAAATTTAGGTTCAACCTTATGTTCTATCTATGTACGAAAACGAATACTTATATATATATATTTTAAAATTTGAAGTATGGTATATCCATCCTTCTTATTATAGTTTTCTTGGCCGTGTGTATTGTATATGTTATCGAGCAGAATCATTGCAAAATAAAGAAGATATAAGATATTAATCGACATAAAAAAACATAATAGTATGTAAATGAGTGATTTTGAAACAGAACACCTTTCTTTTTATATCAAAAAAAATGACGGAACCCTACAAAAGAGTTTCCAAATACTTTGTACAACATAAAAAAATAATTATTGTTAGTGTTTTGAAGAAGGCAATATAAATATATGCCGAAACGTAAACAAAAGAAACAAAATAAGTGTTTTATTTAATAATTATTATTAAGGCCGCTACCCCAAGACATCATTATCATATATATATTATATATATATATATAATACACAACTGAAAAATATGTATATATAATACACAACTGAAAACCGAAAAATAAATAACCGTAAGAAGATCTAAGGAAAGTCAAAGGAAAAACCCGGAATGAGATAAAGCTCCTTTAATGGTAAAAAAAAGTGAATCTAAGGTATATATATCTTCGAACAGTCAATTAAAGTCAAACAAATTGGACCATTCGAGTTAACTGTTCCAGAGTTCGGACATACGTATCTCACCCCTACGGCGGTCAAACGGGAATTTGGGGATAAACAGCCCCAACTTGACACTTATCCGGCGAGCGAGGGAGTGAAAGATTACATCCTCGGTCAGTCGAGAGCGGCGAATTTTCGCCAATAACTTCATGACAATTGAAAAAAAAGAGGGAAAACAATGGAAAAAATGAAAAGAGTTATAAATTCACGATTTTCCCGTCGGAAAATTAACTTCAATTTATTCATTCGGAAATGAACAGCTTTAGCGTAATACGCAACAAGTACCAAAGTTTAAATGGTTTTAGATTTGAATACTGTTTCAGATTTGATTAAAAACAAATTCTTCAGTAAAATCAGGGTAACAATAAAATTATTCTTAGCAATATAGGTAAGTACGCTAACATCCAAACAATGAATTTTTATTTTTTCTACTACCGATGAATAGCGTACAATTTTGTAATCAAATGCGTAGTTCTAGCCGCACTACCTTGTTGTTTGAAACAAGATGACCTATAGATATGTATAGTATTTTTTTGAGAATACTTTCATCTGAAATAACCATCATCAATCAATCAATTAGCTGTATTGTGTGAGAAGTTCTAGAAAATTATTAAATGAAATTAAAAATAAACCTACCTAACTTAAAATTTAACGTATCCCAGCATGTCTACTATTTATTAAAAAAAACTAATATTTATTACCTTGCTGTATATCTAAATAATAGTTTTAATGTCTTTTGATGACTTAATACAATATGACAAGTTGTCTATACAATCTTTTCTACTCTGTCACTTTTAACTAGAAAGTCATAGTTTAGGTTGGTATGTCTGTTTTGCCAACTGTCTTATTTGATTACATAGAGTATACGTATATACTTATGTAATAACATAGGCTTCAACATAAAAAAAATCGATATCTATATCGTATGTACCTGGGTTTTCTGATTAGAATTGCGTAAAAACTATTCTCTTCTTATAATAAATTTTCATTAAATTAAGGAGTTATCACAATAATGAAAATATTTTGCGATTACAAAATTATATTCGTTGATACTTACAAGCTATAAATTAAAAAGAACAATTATAAGTATTTTAAATATATACCTGTAATTAATATACGATACTCATATTGTAGCTGCCTGGATTTGAATCTATTGTCAAAATTACTAAACAAATTCCTGAAGACCTTTAGTAGTAGACGAAAAAAATGTTGATATTTAGATGATCAACTTATTTGTTACCTTTTTTAACCTTTTATTTTTCTTCTGACATTTCTACTTATGTACCTAAGTCTTAACATAGTTCTATAGGTGTCATTACTGGACAAACAATTCTTGTGTTGTCATACATTGCTCTCGAATTAGATAGAATTAAATGTCTTGTATACAATATAATTCTACTACAACAGACATGTGTTGATTCGCTTCCAAAACAAGGTTATGTTACTAAAGTGATCAACTCACCTGATGAAATGGCCACTAGAGGCCTGCCTGTGTAGATCCAGATCAATTTTGAGGCCGTATATAGTCCTTCCTTCACAAAAGAAAAACCGAATAATCTGTCCGCAAAAAATAAATAAAAGAAACACCGCACTAATCACATTAATCTAATGTGCTATTGTTGCAATAAATGGCAACAATCACGGACTACGTGTTCACTACTATACGGCACGGTACTCTGTGATCCAAGAACACGTTCTAAGGTGCACGTGCAATGAGCATGCGCCCCTCGTTTAATTCCTTGTCTACCAATAGCGCAGATAGGCGGTCCTTAAGGCATTATCTACCACGTTATGGTTCGAATCTTTGAATGGGACCGCCTATCTATTGTTATGTTAATTTTTTATCTCTTATTCTTTTATACAGGTGTTTTGGAATTGTGTAGTCTTCTTTGTCGATCGCTATGTTTTTTCTTCTCTTATTTTCCGTGTAATGTACTAGAATTGGAATGGCCCATTCTGCCTGTTTTTCACTTGACGTTCGCATGTGAGAACTTTTTTTTGTTATCATTATCGTGCTTCTACCGCATAAGCGTTTGTAGTAGCATGAGCGTATACGGGATCTACACGAAATTCAATAAGAATGGTACACATGTAATGAATTTTCAAGTATGGACATGTAGACATGACATACAATGTAATACACCAGATTTCCTTTCTATTTATTAGTTACTGAATTTTTTGGTTAATTGCGTGTTTCGAATGGGTTTATAAATATTGTTATAATAGAAATAAATTCATTGTTCTCATTCTAAATTCAAGGCAACAAGAATTTTTTTTGGAATCCTGTATTATATTTTATTACTAATACATTACAATGTTAAGCAATTTCTTTTCATGGATTGGCGGCTGTCATTGAATATAAACTAATTAAAACATTAAAATATTTACAAACTCTTAACGAAACTGAAATATTTTTGACAAATAGGTATATTGGCCGCAAATATTATATACAGTACACGAAAATAGAAATTTATGAATAAAAATATGTAATGTAGTTGTACACTGTAAAAAAATTATGGGGAATTTTACTCTGATAATCGGATGCAACTTTTCTACCTCCGATATCCGGGTAAATTTCCTGAGCTGAGTGATTTTACCATCCATGTGTAAAATTCCAAAGTAAGAAGGGAAAATTGCATGTAGTAAAGTAAACTTACATGGGAAAGTTACCATGCAAAGGCAATTTTGTTGCGCGGAGGTGAAATTTAATGCTTAATTTTACCATCAAGGGGTAAATTTACTTCTCGCAATTTAACCTTCTAATTTTATAGGGGAATTTTAACCACAGAAAGTAAAATCTGCCCTGCTGTAGTAATTTTATCCACATACTAGTAGTAATAAAGTTGCATCCGATTCTAGTAATAAAATTACCGTGTTTTACTGTTCACTTATACTGCATGCATTCACTGTAAGTAGTGATATGTAATGCACTTACAAGCCGACCTTGCACATTCTTTCATTGTCCTAAATCCAATCATAAGTGAATAGAAGTCTACACTTTCTACTGGAAATTATTTTAAATCAACCGCGCATAAGGTTTTTATAAGAACTCCGAATATAGAATTATACTGCATAGAATTCACTCTATTGATGTCCTGAGCAAAGGTGGCTGGTATGCTCAGCTTTCATAGTTGATGTCGGTACTGTGTGGGATATGACAATATTTTTCCGAAATGGTGAAACATTTCCTTCAAGATGAATTACAATACTTTGGTAATAATTTGCAAATACGTTAGAAGTCGATGATAAACACTGTGATTAATAAATAGATTAAAGTCAAATGGTAAAATTTCACTGCGGTCAGAGTTGGGCATTATATTAATGAACGAAACTCTTAAATTGCCACAAAAATCTGAAAGAATAAGATTGACCTTTTGGTTGCATCAGTTACGTTTAAGTACTGCTCTTATTGCAGTGCGTCATTTACACTATAATTATATAATTTGGTCAGTGTTACATAATTTACATTTTGTCCAATTCTGACTGAAATACGTTTTTTTAATTTTTAAAGCTATAAGTAGAAGAACACCTTTAACTTCATTCAACATCGTTTTATTTCTTGTTATACATATTTACATTAAACATTATCTCTTAAATAATTCAGTAAGTTTACTATTTTTGCTTGTGTTTTCTTTTTGTCTTTAGTGTCAGAAACAGAATTTATTTTCCTACAATAATATTGAAAAAATAACATTGTGTGTGATATGTCTTTTGGATATTCTAGGTTATGACATAACGATGAATATTTTCATTGTCATCTGAAAACAGAAATATAAATAATTCAATATCACCTACATATTTGTATTTTACCTTTCCTACATAAAATGTATGGTGAACTATATTCTAGAAGTTGCTTTTCGTCCTGGAAGTAATTCAACCTATTAAATATTGTTCGGCATTTTATAGTGTCTTAAGGGTTAGCAAAGCAATTTTACGGGAACAAAGGTCTATAAGAGGTGATGGATAATAGCAAATTAGCAACTTTCAAAATATATAAAGAATGTACATGATATTTGTAATGAAAATTGAGTATTTGAAAAAAAATGGGTACCAATTTCTTGTGTTTATCACTGGTTATCTCCACTTACTACAGATCCTTAAGTTAAAATTAAATTTAACTATCTACATGTTGTAATTTACATACTTACATTGATTTTACAAATAATGAGCTTAATATTCTCTCCAAAATATGTGCATATAACTTTAATTACATATCGTAAAACTCCGTCTTCATCACTAGGAATAGATGATATATATTTCTTTTTTTTTCCATATTCTAAAATTTTAGAAGCTTTGCTTATCATTGCTTCAGAAAATATTTCCGCTTTGTGGTTCATGAGTTTTTCATAGTGCCAATAAGTTCCTGACTGGCTCAATAAAATTGGCCACTGTTCTTTAATTTCACATACAGCAGGATAATTCGTGTTTAGAAAGTCTCTTTGCTTTGAATAAGTTTTGTCTAACAATTTTATAACGGTTTAATCAAAAACATCGTTGTTAACATGTCTTAGTTTCTCCTGATCATTGTCAGTGTCTTCGTTATTTTCTAGTGGTGGTTGCCAATTGTGACAACCGGCTTTGGCATTCTTTTTATTTTACTTGGTGCGGTGTTGCTGTCGTTGGACGGTCTCCTTTTTCTGTTCAGTAATGATTTTAGGCATTTTGCTCGCTCTTATTCGTAATTGTAACATTATCCTCATTGATTGAACTTACATCGCGCTTAATTTTATAAAAATGATATCGATAAAAATGTGTTTTAAAACTACTAACACTTTGAAATAATCCTCTTTTGTTACATAATGGACACTCAATTATTTTTCCATCCCTAATATGACCGTATAAATGAGCTAAAAAAATATGTAAAGATCAACCGTGAAATTACATACATTGCAAGAAAATGCTAGTGGTTTGACTTTTGGCAACACACTTCTATGTGTACAGTAGATGTGCATGTTGAAACTTTTGTATTTACTGTATTCCATAAAGCATTCGGGATATTTGCAGTAATACCGAATGTTTCGTACAATTCGATGTTTGTATTGATGTTGGTTATAATCTGATATTGTTCGAAGCCTTCAATTACAAACAGTATACATTCATAGTTATTATCCATCTTATTTCTACAACAAATAAGTATGTAAATCAAACTATTAATTAGTAATTATTTTCTTGTGTTATTTAGAGAACATGCACAATAATTTGAAATAGATATGGATATCTTAACATGGATGTTAAATTTATAACGTAAAAGCACACATACAATAAATATATTTTATTTTGAAACCAGCTCTATATCAAAAATGGACTTTTGTATATATACGTGAGGAACATCGATGCTTCGAAATACTATCAAAAATGTTAAATATCTGTGCATTGGCTAATAAAATAATGTATGTACTTAACCCTCCAAACATATCACGTACACACATGAACAAAGCAGGTACTGCTGTTCTGAGCTTCTCATTACAGAACATAGTAATTCATATACTAATCTACACTTTCTTAATAAAAAAGATTTTCACATAAACATTATTATTAATACTCACCTATCGTAGAAATCGGCAACACAAGCAGAGTTAACAAAACATTCAAGAGCATACAATAGATTATAGAATGTGTAACGCGACTATCTTTGAGAGCATGCGTAATAGGTATGGTTTACTTGCAATTCTTCACTCATATTCCACACAACTAAGTATATTTAGTATATGCACAAAAAAACGTTTACTATGATTTGTGCCTCCGATATGTGTAATTCAGTTCAATGAGTGAGATCAGTTATAATGTACATACTACGTTAGATAAAGTGAAATAGACGAATCGCTTGTATATTTCAATACCACATATTTTCACTTATCAGTATATGTATAATATTACTTTTTGCAGACAGTTTTCCTTGCTATACATATAGGATACTCCATGCATTCGGGAATACTACTTTTCTTGGAGTAAATTTACTTCGTAAAGGGAGTAAATACCCAACATAGAGCTAAAATTGACTAACTCCTGACAATTTTCCCCTTAAATTAATTTTACCTTAAAAACGGCAAAAATTGTTCTGTTTTGCGAGGGATTTACGGGGAAAATTACCCTCATTTTTTACAGTGTAATGTATAATGTATCAAAATATGTATACCCATCTTATTAAAATATTAGACAGTAACTTTTGAATTTCTGTTCGGTAATTTACTGCATTGACGTGTTTTTTTAATTGTATTAGTTCTAGAATATTTCTTGTTTTATTATTTCGTTTTTTTAGATTTAAGCCTCATCAAATTTAAAGTTTTGTGTTCTATTACGTACCATTATTTTGAATTTAATGAAGCCAAATTTTATGTCTATACCTAACATAATAACAAAACTAGAAATATTCTGTAACTAATACAAATAAAAAGGATGATAATGCAGTAGGTATATGATTAAACAGATATTCAAAATTTAGCAATAGCTTGCCATACAATAATTTCATAAGATATACCTGTTTTGCTACAGTTAAGTATATATTTTTAGGTTAGATTATACAATACATAAACCTTAAATGAATTTTAATGTTCGTTTACTGTAATACTTGCCGCGAATATATTTGTAAATATATTTTACAGTTTTATTAGTAATTAGATTTTAATTTTTTAATTAGTTAATATTTATTAATCCATAAAAATAATATCTGAATTTTGCAAATGTTTTAATTTCTATATTGTTTAAGTTTATTGAAAGCCATTAAATCACGCAAAGGTGGTGTTTTATCAGGTACCTTCGGCTGAGAATGGAAATATTTATATAGGAGCTAAAAGATACAAAAATTCATTTTTAAAAAAATTTGGGTAAAAGAATCCTGCTATTTTATGATTTACCAAAGCATCCATCATATAAGCTGGCGAGCGATAAGAGTGATGAAGAATAATTGTAGAATGGGGTAGTTCTAGTTATTAATTAATTCTATTGATTAGAAATAGATTGGAGTATGGTATTTTATTAAAATCAATTTGGGCCGCGCACCCCTCTAAACCGCCAACTGATTATAATGCATACCACAATTCCATTTCCACCAGAATTGAGAAATATAATCGAAGTAAATGCAGACATTCCTCATTTAATATACTCATATATAGGTATTTTGTTTTAGCGTGATTTAGTATTTAAACTGTCCTATTTTGTCCTATTTTTACCTATCATTACAGAACTATTATCTATGTAAGCTTTGAAAAATATTCTTTAAATTAGGCCTATAAATAATCTGTCAAGATTTCTTCTAAATAATAACGATTTATTCATTAAATAACTATATGTGTATGAGAGGCACCTTGTGAGTTCAATAACAGGTGAAGCAATGTCGGCAAAATCCATCTCCCTGCTTCCTTCTTAGAAAAATTAATGTGTATGTAGTTCAAGATTAAAAAAAAATAAATATTGACGATTAAAACTTAGCTATTTCTTAAACATAAGATTCTTTAAGGCGGCAAACTTATCAATGATATCTTTGGGTATCCAACAGGTCAATCAGCAGTTCTTTTCAATTGAAATTTTCGACAAAATTCTGTCTGTCCTCTGCATTGGTACTGCGTAAATATGTCTTTATTCTTTTTAAACACGAGAAACCCTGTTAGAGGGACTAGTCAAAATTAAAGAAACAAGTCTGTATGTCTCTTTAAAAACATCACTATGGGGTTCAGCTTTTGGATATTGTTCGGTATCATAAATTATATTTAATTCAGCTTTTAACCTTTGCAATAGCACATTATTAAATTTAGTAAGGTATCATCTATTGCAAACATCTATTTATCTAACAAATTTTGTTTTATTTACATCTTCAGAACGGATACTAATTTGCATTAAAATTGTATCTAGTATTTGGAAGTACAAACCATTGCATTTTTCTTAAACTTTATATTTTGTAAGTGTGATTCTACTGCGACCCTCGTGGTAATCAGCGTTGTTTGTGATAAAGCCGTTTCAAACAATTCCATGAACGCATTTCTATTTCTTATATTATCTAAAAGTTTCTTAACATTTCTAATTTAAGAAATGTTATATTTAATGTATAATGACTTTTTTTTGAAGAACATTCTAAATGACATGTGTAATTACGAAAATGTCCCAAAAAATTATCTCCAAGAGTGCAAATTCAAAATAATTACATTGTTTGCAGAAACCCTTGCATTGCGTTAATTGAAGTTTGATCAGAGATCTCATTGTTTATTATTTCAGTAAATACTTGTTTTAAAGATTTCCAGTCATTATTTACAACTTAGAAAATTTTCGAGTTTAAAGTGCATCTTCTTGAAGCAGCGGTCGGTACTGGTTTTCACATAAGCGTGTCAGCTTCATTAGCGCGTTTTGAAGATTAAAAAATGGTGGTACGCCATTAACGGGTGCAAAAGCGGCACGACATTTCGAAATTGAGTTGCAACTTTAACTTCAAATTTAAACTATGCGCCATACAATGAACAAGTACTGGTCGTGGAGCCACTTGTTTGATTTTTGTCTGGAGACCATTTACGTGACCAGACATTACGCTTGTCCCGTCATTACAGTGCCCAACAAGTTTTGACTTATTTTCATGTTTCTCAGGGCAACTGATAACAAGATTAAAGTGTCAGAACTTCGAGTTGAGTTTACATCAAAAAATCCTAAACATCTTTCCTTTACTATTCCTCCAGCAATAACATATCCAATAATAATATTGCATTGGGACTTTTAACCAATGTCTGTAGTTGAATCCACCTGAATAGAAAAGAATTCGCATTCTTTAATTTCCTTGTCGGTATGCTCATCATTATACTCGGAAATTAAACTAATAAATTAATTTTGAATTGTTCTACAATTGCCTGTAAACACTGACGCGACTGTTTTATAATGTTCTTGAATATCAATGGGACGTATCGATACAAATGTACCTAAAGGTCTTCAAAATTTCCGCAATTATTAGAAAGCAAATCTTCACGATGTCCACGAAAGGATAATTCCTGCTTCCTCAAGTAAAGTGTTGGGCGAATTGGCAAATACATTAAATATCTATTAAGTCGCACGATTTCATTAAATTGTTGTATAAAAAGTCTAGAATTTTCTCTTCTTAAAGTATCTTAAATATTTCTTACATTACATATGCTCTGTAGATGATTGACGTTTATGTATATATAGATTTATTGACTTTACCAAAATTACCGAAGCGACTTTTGTTCCACACCCTCGATTTCGCACTAAGAATTAAACACAGCAAACAAAACAATCCTATCATACTGATTATACCACGATGTTTTACATTTTCGCACACACGTTTTGTTCTTCCATTTTGCTACTTTTTCCAAATCTGGCACAGGTTTTTCGCTTTTTAAAAGACTCTTTTTGATCTTCTTCACGCAGGTTTTTCCAGTAAAACACGCACGAGATCGTACAGTGGTAATGACATTTTACACGACAATGCAAAACAAGTCTAGAGATAGAAATACATAACAGACACAGACCGAATGAGTGTCGCGTCAGACTCAGACTGAACGAGTGAAGCAAAGTACTGTGTTGCTTCACTGGGATGATGTAATGCGATCCCATCTGGTTTAAAATATGAAAATATTATAATATGGAAATACATATTAATAATAGTTTTTTATTGTAATATTATTAGTATAAATAACACTATTTTTCTTATCCGAAAGAAAAAGTTTTAACTTAAAACATAGAATAAAATATTCACTAATTGAACAGGAATTTAAGGTGAACCAGTGCTTTACCATTTTATTTCAGATTTTAGCCACAGTCTCCACCTATTACTGATTAATACCTATAAAGATAAATTTTATATATATAAGCTCAGGATTTTTCATATATGGCTTATAAAAGCCGTCTTACGTTTACAATAAAGTAGTATTTAGATCTGACATTACTTATTAGATATTATAGATTTAAGGGCAGTGTGGTACCATTTGCACATAAGTTTCAGTTTTCTAAGATATTTTTTCTTCTATCTTATCTGTTATATGCTATTGTGTTGAAACGTTAAAAAGCAGATTAGATCTGAAGCTTGTTTTTCCTATTTTATGATAAATTGCAGGCAAATATGTCTGCAATTTATTATGTATTTAAGTTGTGGAGTTACGATGTTAAAATGAAGTCGAATATTATTATCATTTTTATTATAACTATTTATCATTAGTCAATAGAGGTTTGTCGGATTTCGTAATATGCTTCACGTATAATTTTTATTGGGTAGAGCTCCCTGTGCAAAAAAGACTGGTAGTTGATGAACCAACAGTAGTAACATGTGCATTGAACACATTTCAGCTTAGTAAATCACTCCAGATTTTGATATAATCAGTGACATAAAATATTTGAATTATAAAAAGTGATAATTTGTTTTCATAAAATGTTGGCCAGACAACAATCGATATCAGGCACTTACAACAAAATTAAATTAAACACAACGAAAAGAATTTACTCTGGGACTGTTAAACTTTGTATAAAAAAAAATTTTCTTAGGAAAAGGCTATAGTCAAGTTATTAAGTTCTCCCATATTTAGTAAAACACACACTCAAAATAATTAATTCTATAATACGAGTAAGTGTACGCGTATGCTTCAATCAGTTTAATTCAAAAGTATAACTCTCAGACTAAAATAAATTTATTGGAATTCAAGTTTGAAGTAAATTCAAAATTTCAAATTTTAGATAAGTTTAAACTATATATTCAAACTGATCGTTACATTGTTAACTTAAAAATTTAAAGTATTTATTTTAATAATTTAAATATTTTTGAAAGAATTATTTTTACATTCTTAATTGGACTAAATACATTCCGATTTTAAATTCATTGCATGTCAAATATAAAACATTCCGATTCTCATTTCAACAAATCTTTTAATTAGCATAAGTATGTCGCATGATCGTTCCAAGACAATATATAATACAATCAAATGAAACCTGTTATATGCTCCCTAGAATATTGCTGTACCTTTATTGGCAAGACAGACTACTTAAGTTTTATTTAAAATTGCATTCCAAAAACTTTATTTATTATAAAACAATGCATTTTACTTAAATATTACATTGTTAATTGTGCTGATTTTTATTAGTTTATGTTAGATGTAGGTACACTTGCTTTATGACAACGTGGCAACACTCCTAGAAAAATACAATTTTGGCCCGGACCGCATATATAATGTGGACGAGACCGGGATAACAACTGTACACAAACCACCTCGCGTTATTGCACCAAAGGGAAGAAAGCAAGTGGGATCTATCACAAGTGGAGAGCGAGGTCAAACTACCACTATAGTTTGCTGTATGAGTGCTGCAGGGCAGTATGTTCCACCAATGTTTGTTTTCAAAAGAAAAAGAATGAAGGAGGGATTGAGTAAAAATGGTCCAGTTGGCTCGATCTATCGCTGCTCAGAATCCGGTTGGATAACACAAGAATTATTTACAGAATGGTTAAAACATTTTCGCAATTTCGTGAAAGCCACCCTTGATGATCCTGTCCTACTCATTCTAGACAACCACACATCACATTCTACTTTGCACTCCTACAATTACTGTCGTGCAAATGGAATCATCATGGTTTCTCTTCCCTCCCACACATCGCATAGGGTTCAACCATTGGATGTGACTTTCTTCAGTGGATTGAAATCTGCATACAATCACGAGTGTGACCTATATATGAAATCGCATTACTATGAAACAATCGCTGTAACAGATATAGCCGAGTTATTTGCTAAAGCCTATAACAGGGTGGCTACCATTGAAAAAGGCGTAAATGGTTTTAAAACTACAGGATTATATCCGCTGGACAGAAATGTATTTAAAGAGGAAGACTTTACTCATATACCTGAGGAGTCATCTGCTCTTACCGCGGATAACATGGTCATACCAGCTTTAGTTGTTAATTCCGATACTCCACTTTCGTTAAGTCCCGTTGCTGGCCCAAGTGGGTTGATTTCTATTAGCAAGAATAAGAACATAATTTCTGGTTTGGAAAAAAACTTGAAGCAAAATAATTTTAAAGACACTTTCTCCGACACTGATGAATCATCCTGCGAGCTGCAAGAAGTTTATGATAATGATGCGACCGATGATGAAGATAAAACTATACAGATCAAGACCAAATCCTTCGAAGACATATATCCAACACCTAAGCCTAAACCAAGACACAACAAAAGAAAGAAACAGAAATCCGAAGTCTTGACCTCAACACCGATGAAGGAACAGCTGGAAACAAAAGAACTAAAGAGACAAGAGAAAGCCGCTGCTACTGTGACGAAACGCCTACTTTGCACAGTTGGCAAAACTAAAGAACCCAACAGAAAAAGGAAAAAGGAGACGAAGTTCAATAAGAAACGAGTTGTTGACGTGATAGAGGAAAAAACAGCATCAACATGTTATGTTTGCGGTGAATTTGGGGCGGATAATGAAGAGTGGTGGCGGTGCAGATCATGTGCCACATGGTTCCACGCTGCTTGCACCACTGTAGAAAGTGCAGAATACTTTACATCATGTAATAATTGCCAGTAAACACCATTCATTTAGTTATTATTGTTATGGTCGATATTTCCCTACGCGTGGTCGATATTTCCCATTGGTGGTCGTGTAATACCGACCACACAACAGTTTTGTATTTTTTTTATTTTCCCAAAATAAATTACGTTTAAAGGTTAAGTTGTGCTTACATACTTACCTTCAAGATCAGTCAATGTATTCACATCAATATATGTTCATTTTATCGACGCATATTTATAATATACATTTATTTGTGTTAAGTGGTCGATATTAGACCACCTTCCGGAACGTGTTCCAATATCGACCAGCGGGCAATATCGACCACCTATATTTTTCAAATGTAGCGCTACATTTCAATGCTCTATTAGGTGCTGCTATCTGGCAAGGTAGTTGTGAAACTAACAGAAACTTTTGTGGGCAGTCGAATGTGTGGTTAGAGAGAAATGAAATAAAGTTGTTTTTTGGCTGATTTTTTATAATTTTCTAGCATCAGGAAATAAGGTTAGTAATTTTTATGCGTTATTGTGTTGAAAATATATTTTAACTACTTACATTAGCGTATGATTGTCAATCTATCACGGGATTTAGATCGACACAATTGTGAGGTTAGGCATCAAATTTGACAAAAAATATACTGCTGTGTCTTCAACGGGTAATATCGATCAGGTGGTCGATATTACCCATTACAGTGGTCGATATTGTACGCTTTGTTTTTTAATGGGTATTTTTTCTCATCGACAGATGCCAAGAAATTATACACGAAAAACAGCTCGTTCATCCTGGACCGAAGAAGAGATGAAACAGGCATTAAATGCGGTTGATCAAAAATTGTGTTCAATTAGAAAAGCAGCGGCTCTCTACTCGATTCCATATGGTACCTTACAAGACCGTCTTAAAAATAAGTTTCCAGCCAAGAAAATTACGTTAGGAAGAAAACCAGTTTTTTCTGACGAACAAGAAAAGCAACTGGCTGATTATGTAACTAAATTATCAAATCTGTTCTATGGACTGACACCAAACAGTATCCGGAAAGTTGCATATGATTATGCTGAAGCAAACCATATAAAAAATAACTTCAACCACAATAAAAAAACATGTGGAAAGGAATGGCTATATGGTTTCCTGAAGAGACATCCCCAGCTTTCGCTAAGAAAGCCAGAAGCCACTAGCAAGAATAGAGTCCTGGCTTTTAATAAACCGGATATAGGTACTTTATTTTATACACCAGTAGTTTCGTCAAATTTATGGTTAATAAAATTGAAGACAGTCTTCCTCTATTTCCTAACTATGCCGTATAGTACAAAGAAGGATGGTAAAAATTCTTTGGGAAATGTTCAGAGACAGCATTTATTCGAATATCTATAAACGATGAGTCCAGTCGTATTTTTGTTACATCTTATGTACATATTTTAAATTTAAATGAATTATGTAACATTCTCCAGTAATAATACATTTATACTGTATTTGTTAAATAAAATACAAAAAAAAATCTTTTTTTAGTAAATCCTTGGGATCAGTTCTAAACAGGTATTACTATTATCTGACAAAATACAGTATTTACGCAATTCACGATAAATAATCTTTATAAGGCTTATTTCTGTGAGTGAGATATTTGGTAATTTGAAAAATCTTTAATTATATACACACGTGTTTATATAGTTCAATTTTTCCTTAAAGGCATTTATATACATACAAGTTACAAATACTATTTTATCTGCGGAAAAAGTGATTTTTTCGATTCACGAGTAATGCCGTTAAATTAATGTGAAAAATGCCACTTCTCAGAAAAGACGTCTTTATACATATCTGTAGAAGAAACGTATGTGTATAAATAAAGTTGTTTCATATTAAGGAACATGGACAGAAGTATACCAACTCTTGGTAGGTATATAAAGGATAAATATATGAAATTGCCATTGCGAACCGCACGGCATACCGAAGAGATCCAAAAAGTACGAAACGCTTCTTTGTCTCGTTGATCAGTGGCAATACATTTTACCAAGCTTTTCGTAAATCATCTAATGCTTTTAAAACTGTTACTCAAACCATTCTTCTTGAGATGTTGTCCAAGAGGCGTGCATATTTTATCCGGATACTTCTTATTTTTACTTACAATATCTAACGTACACGTCTTTTAATGCATCGCCAAAACAAAGCTGATGTTATGTAACTGTTTTCCTGTTTTTTGCTAATAATCGTTTTTCACTTTTATTTATTTAGAATGTGATCAATATTCAATACAATATCAAACTTATTTTGTAATACTTGAAAAGGCTGTACCTATATACCTCATATTTTTGCATTATTCATGCATTAAGTGCAATCGTGTCTTCAGACAATCACAGAGACAAATACAAAGACAGACATTTATATAAGAAAGCACCTATTTGTATGGACCTTGAAACGCGGAAACTTACAATATCTCGAGGTAGAAAATTAAAAGGATAACAATACCGCATTAACATAATGCAATACGTAGGTATAAGCAAGTAAAATACTTCAAATAATGTATCAGTCGAGTCGTTCCAAAATCTAATTTGAAATGTTTCAAGTTGGCTACGCAAAAAGAAGATTAAATGTTTTTAACAATTTTATAGTAGGTAAGGAAAGATATTTGAAACAAAAATTGACCCGCTTCAGCATTTTTAACTGAAATTATTATTTCAAGGTATGGCACCTGATTTTTAAGTTAACCAAGATAAACAAGTATGCACAGATGAATGCAATAAATTTTACAAACCCAGAAACCAAAAGTCGTTTCCATTATATATTAGAAAGAGATCGTACGGGAAAGTTTGCACTACCAAGCTTCTTCTTCTTCTTCTTCTTACTGGAATTTAATTTGTCAAGCTTATCGCTTTTTACTAAAAATCTAAATATGGATGATCTTGGGAGTTAACAAATGTTCTCGTTCAGAGGAATCTTCAAGTTGTAGCGAGCCTGGGTCTCTTAATTGGCAGGTAGTGCTGCGGGTCGTATGATAGAGCTGCGGAGAGGGAGGTATTTTCGTGATCTACATTCTTCTCGTAGAAATCTTTGGTGAGCTTTTTGGTGAAAGTGGGTATATCTTCAAGGTTGGCTTCGTTGTGAAGTTGAGTGTTTCTTATATACCAAGGCGGGCGGAAGACCATGCGTAGAGATGTGTTTTGGAAAATTTGAAGCTGATTGTTTACTGTTGGTGCTGCGTAAAGCCATATCTGACAAGCGTATGAGATCATGGGTCTTAGAATCTGGGTGTGCACTACCAAGTAACCAGTTGATCTGATAAAAGGAGGGTGACCCACTTCATTGGAATATCAAAAGTGTCAGCCTACTGACATTTTAAGAAGATCGCCTCGAATGTTAGATGAAAAAAATGTTTCGCAAATTCAAGAAAGGGACAGTAGATGTTTTTGAGAGAACTGGATGCCCGTCTCTTTTAAGGAAAACCATACTAGAAAAATTGAAAAACTAATCCGTGTAGATCCAACTTCATAAAGCTGCCCCTGAAATATCTGAAAGTTTGCTTCATGAAACAAAAAAAAACTGAGTTGTCAAAGGCTCGCAATGACAATTCTGCAGTTACTTGGATGTGATATTTATGACCTATTCACTGCATTTAGCCCAATTCGATTATCATCTGTCCATTTCAATAAAAGAGGTTTTGTCCGGAAAATATTAGGTATGGAAGTGACAAGGAAAGAAAACATGGAAGTAATGGAAGCAATGGAGAAGTGGACAAAAACTGGCGAAAAACCTTTTTGGGTATAAGAAAACGGTTTCTAGGTACCGAAATTGCATTGAGCGAGGGAGGAATTACGTGGAAAGTCTCAAAAGGAAACAACAAAAACGTTACTTACAAGAATTAAACGGCTCTTAGTTACCGGATATTCCTTGTACATGGCATAAAAGTTGAACAACATGCAAAAACAAAGAAATAAAATATTTTGTACTGTAAATAAAACCATGAATAGGTTGAAGAAAAATTTTAGTAATTAATATAATCTGGAATTTCCATCGTAAAATTGGTAACAAAATAAGTTAGGTAGGTATCAAAAGGAATTAGTTAAAATATAATAAGAAAGAGAAAATTAGGATGCTTACAAGCATAAAGTGATTACTTTTGGTAAATAAACAGAGCATTATATAGTTCTTAATTATGTTTTATCACAGGTAATCTTTGTAATCTTGTCGACATGTCGTAACTTATGAAACGCATAGTCCATATGAGAAATTATTTGTTAATTATGTTTTATTTATTGTTCTGTTTCCCTGGAGTTGTATTGTTGAATATCTTACAAGCTCTCTTTCTGTGATGAGCGCATAAAAACAGCATAGAAACCATAAAGCCTCACTCGTAATTGTATTTTATACACATCGTTTCTTTCATAATGCATTATGGCATGCAAATCTAAATGGCTCGACCGTATACAAGCAAAACGTGCACAATAAAATTATGAATAATAAAATTGCAATAATATCTTTTTTTTTGCCGCTTTTGACTCTCTCAATCTATGCATGAATATATACGTATATATACATACGTCTAATACTTAGTTGAAGTTATGGCATATATACAAAACGAACCCTATTTTATACCCCGGCGACTATGTATGTATACGTATGCGATTCTAAAACTCTTCGACACTTATATAGGGAGGGTGTGCTAATATTAGCATACTCTCTCTGAATACAGATTTAATAATTACCCTGTAATGTGTATTATAATGATAATGGTTCCATGGAGTCGGGCAAAATATGTAACATTTAAAGGCACACTCCACTCCACCATATAACAGCTTCACATATACACATCAGTAAAATTGATGAGCTGCATATGTCTACATCATCGTCTGAACCGAATGGATTTAACAAACCGGCGGCGCCCTTCTACGAAACTACTCCGATGTTCCCTGTACGGGAAAAAGATGGAAGACTTTGTTTGGCTAGGAGCAATAATGTTAAATGATTTGTTATTAATATGCTCGTGTACCTCATAATTCTTTGATTATTTGGTTGTTACAGGGCTTATTATTTATGCGCATCATTAATATTTTGAGACCGTTTCGACTTTTCGGATGTCTTTATCACCGGTTTACAGTACCTCAGTGCTCGTTGTTATAAGAAGCATTTATTATGGATCATTGAAGTTTCGTATACACTGGTGAGCGAAAAAAAAACGGCCTATCCTAACATTTTCAGATCATTTTAAGTTTAGCGATTTAGTGCAATTTGTTCAAGATTAGTAATTTATTAATAGCAACATTTCTTCAAGTGTAATAGTCCCAATTCTCTATTTAAAAATCAACATTTATTCTGGTGATAATAATAAAATAATTTATAAATGTTGTCAATTAATAATAAAGATGCTCTATTTTGTAAGTCGACAAAATGTAATGAAACAATTTTATTATGTATATAACCATTAATTGATCAATCATTGATTAAATTGTTTGTGAAAAAGTTTCGAATTTTGAATCGGTGATTAATAAGTTTCCACATCTTAACTCTTCCGCTTCACTTAATACTTTTTTTTATCTATTCCTGAGCAGTATAAGTAACATTTGTTGACTCATCTAGGACTAAAAATAACTACTCAAAGTGTCGATTTTTATCAGACATTTCAGTAAATATATTCTCTGCAATACGTCTACTCTTCGAGCCACAAAGCTTGCTGACATGTTTTTAAATAAATTAGCTTTTTCTGGACACGTTTCTTCTGCTGCTACTAACATGCATGCATTAATTAAGTTGAGTTGCTTCTTTGTGCTCAGCATGTGCTCTGCTAAACAATACTTCCTGAGATTTTCACCTACGTTTAAAAGATTTTAACAATAGGCTTACTGTTACGTTGGAGTAGTTCTGACAATGCTGAGTTTCATTATGACGTTCTATATTGTATTCTGTAAAGACTGATATTGTTTCATGGCAAATTAAACAGGTTGCCTTATTATGGGAGCACAGATCAGATCAGATGGTTTAGTCATATGGGCGGCGGTTTTATCCGACGGGAAAAAGCCATTTTTAGATGGCGTCACGATCTTACAGACAGTAAATATGGAAAGATGTCGCTACTGTAGAGCTGCCGACATTGTCGGAACGCCAGCAAGGTTATTCCAGTCTTGCCAAAATTGCCGTTGTATTCCAATTCGTGTTTTAGCAGCATTCTACTTAAATAAAATTAAACGTTCGACTATCGCCTCGCATTTAAACAATCTTTACGGGGATAAAATGCTATCTAAAACACTTATACAATAAATAACTATTATTGTGACGAGATTATTTGCTTTTTGAGTTTTTATACTTTAGAAGCCTTAATAGTACTTTAACTTTAATAATCATAAGTGTAGTAATTCTAAATGTACATTGTACCGCGAGGTCAAAAATTATATTGATAAAGGTTTGCCATGGAATGTAAAACGTCTGCCTTAAGTTATATCACTAAGTGTCATACTGTGATTAATATAATGGCAGTATGACACTTAATGATATGACGACTTAAGACAGACGTTTTACATTTCATGGCAAACCTTTATCAATATAATTTTTGATATCACCGTACCTTTTCTACATGTCAGTATTAAAGTATAATTATTTAAGTAATTTTTTCCTTTAAAACGTTATTATGTGGTTACAGAATTGCAATTAAATACCGTACTGATACTGTTTTCCTTAGCAATGATTCCTCATTACTACAGGTTCAGTAATTTGATTACAGTGTTGGGATCATGTATTAAACCCTAATTTGTAATAAAATTTATTTTGAATTTCCCGCTACAATATACATTTTGAATCGCCCACTATTTGCTTACTATTATTGAAAATTGTAATTTTTTGATGTCAGCGCCATCTATATTTGGCTTTTTGTCTATCATCCAGAACACGGATAAAAATTTTGCTTTGATTGCACCATTTGATCTGATCTCTGTATGTGACCCTACCACGAAATATTAATAACAATAAAAATTTGGGAGTAATTCAAAACTACAGTGTGATCGTATGATGAGCTTTTTTTTCATTATTGAGTAGTGGTGTCTATGTGAGGTTGTGTTCCTACAATAGGTATCACAACCCACGTAAAAAAAGTGTAATTAATCCTTATAAAAATACAAAAAAAAATTAAAAAAGCACTTAAAAACCCAAAAAAATCGAAAAATATTTAGAAAACATAAAATTATCAATGATTTAATTACTGAATTTTCGTTTCATATGTTTAATATATTTTTTAAATAATTGTGTGTAACTGTGTATTGTGAAAGTATTGGACAAACGGAAAAAACATGAATCCAGCGGCACTAAATTATCCTATGGCGTCTATGTGTGTCGGAGATTTACATTCTGACATTACTGAAGCCATGCTTTTTGAGAAATTTTCAACTGCAGGGCCTGTTTTATCCATAAGGGTATGCAGAGATATGATTACTCGTCGATCTTTGGGTTATGCATATATTAATTTTCAACAACCTGCAGATGCTGAAAGGGCTCTAGATACAATGAATTTTGATGCAATTAAGGTGAACAATCCGACGCTTGGCGAATTCTGCTTCGCAATGATAGGAAGAGCCGACATCGAAGGATCAAAAAGCGACGACGCTATGAACGCTTGGCCACCACAAGCCAGTTTTCCCTTTGGTAACTTTTCTGACACCTCTTGCTGAAAACTCTTCAAGCCAAAAAGATCGATAGGCTGTGCTTTCGCAGCGTACTGAACATCGGGATCAAGCCAGCTTTTGCCCTTTTGCTCTACGCGAGGTTTCTGTCCTCGCTGAGCTGGCCTTTGGATACCTGCGTTATTCTTTGACAGATGTACCGCCCCAGTCAATTGGCAATTGAGACTATGCGAAGTCAGCGTGGCCCTTATGCTAAAAAGTTTGGGAACCTTTGAAATAGATTAAAAAGCAATGGAAGCTGCCAAAATCGTTGATCTCAGTGATGACGAGAGTAGTCAACATGTTCCTGAAAATCTTGAAATATTCTTTTTAGTATGATACGTTTTACGAGAGTATTTTGTTCTTTGAAGAAATATGAATCTGGAAAAAAGCGGCCTCTTTGTTGTGTTGCGATGCAGAAATCAACACACTAGAGCCGTTAATTTGAGACGTTGGCAATGTTGAATATTGATTACTATTGCGATTAAATGAAGACGATTGAGAGCAGCTGACTTGAGTAATTATCATCTAACAATGCGGCTAAATTACAGTATCAACAACAAGTACTAATTACCATATAAAATTGAAGCGACATTAAATACCAAGATTAAGATTATTATTGGACTTACGTCATCTGGATATTTTTTGAACTGAAGAATTATCACCATCGAGCTCTGTTTTTTACCCTTTTTGTATCCTAAATTTCAGTGAATTATCAAAATTGATGTTTTGCTATCACGCACTTACTATACGTTGCATTTTATTTAATGTCAGCCTGTATAAGTAAATATAACCTAAAATAACCGTAGAAAGATTTCTGATAATGAGCTGGGTTTGGCATTTATATTAATATCTGCATCCACAAAGCTTATTAGGCTTAAAAGTAGATATATTTTAATAGGAAAGCAAAAGATGCATTGAAATTGTTCTAGAATATATATGTTTAAGTTTAAGAAACCTCAGAATTTTTGTCGTAGATTGTGTTTAGGATTAATGGAAGGGAACGTATATGGCATATCTATGTGTTGCGTGGCGGCTGAATGTAATGAATCCAAGGCCTTTTTATTCAGTATGTCTGTAGTGTAATATTCATCATTGATGAGGTACCACTTGATGTAAACGAATAGTATTTGGAATAGATGTGCACTCCTTGAATATAAGATTTAAATGTACGCTAATTTCACCATTTCATAATTATAAGTTAGAGAATTTCAGGTGGCGTCTCTTATCAAACAACCAGCGTTTATACCTAATATAATTTTTTGCATGTTAGAGAGAATATGTCAATTAAGAACAAATGTTCAATCCAAGGCCTTTTTATTCAGTATGTCTGTAGTGTAATATTCATCATTGATGAGGTACCACTTGATGTAAACGAATAGTATTTGGAATAGATGTGCACTCCTTGAATATAAGATTTAAATGTACGCTAATTTCACCATTTCATAATTATAAGTTAGAGAATTTCAGGTGGCGTCTCTTATCAAACAACCAGCGTTTATACCTAATATAATTTTTTGCATGTTAGAGAGAATATGTCAATTAAGAACAAATGTTCAACAACTTTTGTATTCGAAGTAGCAAGGAATATTAAGTGTGAGCTACATTTTAAAGCGACTCTTTAATAACAAAATGGAATCTTTCTTATAGTCAATTTACTTTTGATTAAACTTGAGTCAACAGGATACGTTATTAGCCGCATTGATCGGGCGCAACTCTAGTGAAATTTTTGAAGAAATGTATTTCGGGTGTTTATATAGAACGGTCATGTTTTGTAGAGCATTCTGTTTTTGCTATGTTTGAGTAACATGGCGGCTAACGGCGATCGAGTAGAATCTTCTAATAGTTATGAAAATTTAATTACTAAATTGTCGGTTATAGCTTTATTTTCATTTTTACTAAATATTAGGTTTGAGCAACAACATTATATTCTTATTCCTTACATATTTTCCACAACAATTGATCTATCACCTTATTGAATTTTAGAGTTTTGGTAGAAAGTAGTAAAATTATCCAACAACTAATTTCAAATTTTACTTAATTGTTATCGATATAGCAACCACTAGCCATGGATCGAAACATGTTCCGCTGAATGCAACTAATATTCGCATTCAATTGAAGAGACTGTTGAGCAAATGTCCGCTGGATGCTTCAGATATATGGAATTACCCCAAGATTACATCGGTGATAATCTGAACTTCGCCTGAACTTCCCCAGTTTATACTTTTTTTTTATGTTAGAGATAATGTATTAAATATATAGTGTGTATATATGTGCATATCATCATTTAAGTATGTAATACACGTAACTACATACATTATAAATTTTATCTTCTTTATAATTCTGCATTTTTTGTCAGTATTCTTAAAGCAAAAAAGAATAAAAAGCAAATTGCTGGAATATTTAGTTAACGCGATGCTTTGCGATAGAGTCTTAACGAACGACTGTCATCAGTCGGTATCAAGAATAAGTTCAAAGTACTCGACGCATGCAGATTTGACAAATCCTCAGATTTAGCGTGCAACGGTCGGTTTCCTAGCAACATGAGTCGATTGTTCTGACGCAGGTGTCCAATCAATAGCACCTGGAGGTAAATATACGTATATACACTGAGTTAGGTAGTAAACATACCTACTAGTAAATGTATTTTGGGGAATACCAATCGTTCTTGACAGACTACATGTCGCCAGTTGAAGTATCTCTGTCTCACTCTCTCACATACAAAGTATGGGCAGAGTATTTATTGTCAAATCTCTCTTTTAAATCTTTCTATATTTATCGTAATTTTTGCAATTTTACGCCGTAAGGGGTTTACAACATGGTTTGTCCCAACAAGGCTTGTCTATTCTTAGTATAGAATGCATATAATAAAGTAAATAGAATTATTACTTTTGTAAAAAAGAAATTTTAATTACAGATTTAAACGGCTGCTATTTCTAAAGGCCTCCAATATGTTTTGTAGTCAGAAAATATATATATTTATGTTATTATTATATTATTACAAAGGTTGCTCGTTAAGCAAATATCCTGGCTTTTTACTCTTATTTAACAGATATGAATTCGGGACTGGGTGTATAATTAGATACATAGGTTATCTTGACTAAATCTTTATAGCAATATTACTTTCCCATTACTTGTGGAAAACTTATCTAGTCGAGAAAAAAAGTTTTTGCAAAATCGCTTTACTTCAAATCTGCTTACCAAGTCAACAACAAATGAATTGCTCGAAAGGGCATTTCATATTATCAAGTGCACAATGTTTTCACTAAATTATACCTATTTATAGAATATCTAGCTGAATTCTAACACATACAGGTATCATTATCAACATGATCTCTTATTAGAAGTAATTAAGAAAACCCTTTGCACAAATAACATATACAATCACACCTCTCGCTTTGTTACTTAAGTTTAGTAAGTTTCATCTATATTTTTTGTACTTAATTCACACTTGCGTTTGTTAAGTTATGTCGCGGTAGTTTATAGAATAAGTGGTTGGAAGAAATTTTGTAGCCATATTATCACACAGTTGCTGAAATTGTAAGCATTTTTGTAAAAAAAAATTTGTCTAGTATTACACTTAAGGGATACTTCCTATTTATATATATATCTATCATTATTGCACTTTTTCTTTGCCGTATTTCAATAAATTTAATAGGTATGTTCTTTGGGAATAGCGGCTTGAATTAATGAAACTATAAATTACTGTGTCGTTTCAACATCTATTGTGTTTTCTTCAGACCATATAATTTTTTCTAGAAGAAGGGATAATTCAAAATCATTGCTTTACAAATATTACAATTAATTGTATATTATTATTAATATTGCTATGTTTATCACTTGTTTTGTATAAAACACACTGTACTAATAAATTATACATATAAATTATAAAATATATTGCATGAGCGATGAACTTGTACATTAAAACAACTTACATTTTTGTTTTTCTTTTTCTCTTTTTACTTTATTACTTTTCGTTGTCATTATTATTTTATTGGTAGTAATGGTTCTTAATATAAAGTTAGTAAAGTATTAATTCTACTTACATCAATTGGTGATGTTATTTTTGTAACAGACCTTGAGGTGAGAATACTAACATCTGCATATATTTTTTAAAAAATTATAACAAAAGAAAAAACAGACAAAAATAACGCACAAACAGAATATTCGTTTATATATACAAGGGTTACGTCAAAATGATCTTTTGTTCCTTTATAATCTAATGTATAATTCCGAAATAAATATCGGATAGTCCCTTGATATCTGTTCGATCATTTATCGCATGCTTCTCTTTCTTTATGTTCTTCATTTCTAACACGTTTCGTACTTTGGTACATGGTTTTAATTTCGATAATACAAGTATTTTGAGTAAAGCACAAAATACTTGTATTATCGAAATTAAAACCATGTTCCGTATTATTAGAATGTTTTTTTTAATGCTGTCACATTGTTAGCGTATTTATGACCCTTTAATCTTTCCGCTATATGTTGTTGTGTTTGGCCAATGTAAACACCATCATAATTATTGCAAGGAATTTTATATATAACATGTGTTTCTTGCATAAGTGGTACTTTGTTTTTGGTTTTAGTAAACAAATGTTTTATACTGTTATGGTTTCTGTAAGCTACTTTTATATTATGTGGGGCTAAACTTTTGCTTAATTTTTCACTTAAACCTTGAGTATAGGGCAGGCATATATATTTGTTTGTGTTAGAATGAGTTTCATTTTTTTAATACTATGTTTACTTTGGTTGTAGACTTTGTGAAGTCTGTGTTTTATTATTTTTTGAATAAAGTTTAGTGGATAGTCATTAGTTTGTAGCATACTTTTAATGTTACCTAATACCTATAATACCTATATATCTATCTATATGTAACTGATTTTTTTATACATACCTTCTTAATAGAACTAAGTGGAAACGTTAAATTTTCAGCAAAATAATATGACATTTTGTATAAAGACAAATCAAGTTTAAAGGAGTAGTTTTAAAAAAGATTTATTTCATAAAAACATTTTACTTCCTGCAAATTACTTCTCTAGAAAGTCTACCCCTTGGAGAATGACTTTACTTAGTTACACGCGCGTCGATGTCGATATAGTTGCCTCATTTCGAGGAGGCCGCAGAAGTATGCAGCACTGATGGACTGACGTTCACTCAAAAAGTCAACGAGCAGGACTCCAGTCCAAGAGAACAGTTGCTAACGCATTCCTCACAGTCAAGCGAGTTTTCGCCGCGATAACGCTGGTTTTCGACATTTTCACGTCACCGCTTAAACTCGTTGCACCATACTTTCACTCTAGCCCATGAAAGTATGTATTCCCTATACTAGACCTGCAGTCTGCGTTGAATTTCAGGTGGTTTCGCATTGTCACGGGTAAGAAACTGACACATGTGCATCTGCTCCTCTTATCATTAAAATTACTAAACAAAGCGATGGACGAATCTGTTGAGTGAGCTGATTCTTTCACTCGGAGCATCTCAGTCAACAAAGACTGGTTTAAATTTGATTTGCCTCGTATTAAGGTATCATTTCTATCTGAGGCTATATAGGAGCTCCGAATATATCACTCCATTTGATTTAAAAGATGAATGATAATTTTTATGAACATTAAATGGTGGATATTGTGATTTGAAGTATGTAACACGAAAATAACTTTGTCACAATAAAATTAAATGATGTAGATACGTATTTTGCCAAGTTGTAACAAAAATCTGGCAAGTGCGTTGATATAAATATTTAAGAGTTAAAATTTGTTGCCAAAATCGCTGCCTATAACACTTGGTTTTTTTTAAATAATTTTATTGGGGTTAAGGATTTTTGTTTAATGTTAAGTTATAGATATAACCAAGAGTTTTAGTTATTTTACAAATATATAAACTAAATTTTGAGTATTATAAATTAGATACATAAATAGTGTCGCTTATCTTTTTGTTATATGCACGTAGGTAATTTATTCCTTGGTTATCTTTTTTTAATTGCATTGTAAGTGTATCACTTAAAATTTAAATCCATTCTATATTTTCGATATAACGAACTGCCATAATTCTAGGGAGAACACAAAATGAAAATTAATTATACTGATCTGTACTTCATATATTTTTATTATTTATCACAAGAACTCTCCAAGAGATTATATAGATAATGTAAATCAAATTTTTTGATCCTATAAAGTGACAATAAGCAATCTACTACCAATATCTTTTCATACTCCATGCAAATTACTTGCCTTTTTATATAAATCAAACCCTTTATTTAGTTAGGTTCACAACACGTGTTTACTAGATGAGCCGGACTGCTTAATTTGTACTATTAAAAACTGAGCACCTGCCCCCTATAGTCTAAAATAATTAAAGCCATTGGACGCTAAGGTATACAGATATATCATCAATGGCAAGCATATTCATTAATTAACTTCTTGATGAAATAAATATATCTCATTTAGTACAGTTCTTATTAAAATTACTCAGAATAACACGATGTTATATGATGATTTGTATCTTACAATGTGACAATAAGCAGACTTCAGGCAATATTTTTTCATAATTAATGCAAATTAATTGAATTTTTGTATAAATGAAACATTTTATTTAGTTTTGCGCACATAGGGCGCCTGGATGAGCAGGTTTACTTAATTTGTATTATTACAGACTGAACACATGTTTCCTACAGCCTAAAAGAATTTAAGCCATTGAATGGGAAGATATATCCGTAGTGGGTAGTAGCATTCATCTTTCACTTTCTTAATAAAGTAAATATATTGTTGGGTTGGGTTGGGTTGCTACCCTCTTGTAATTAAATTCAAAGAAGGTAGTGAATTAAGCACCACCACGGTAACTAACCTTCTTTCTAAAATTTCAAAGGACGCTTGTCTATTAATTAATCACCAACTTATACCACCCAGTCTTACCTCTTACTTCCCCAAGGGTCGATGTTAAATATGGGAGTCAGCACTGCCTCCAGCTACAGTCGGGGAGGGCGAGTTCGAACACCGTACTAAGTCGAAGGTTATGATGTCAGGGCGCCTATCCGTAATAATGTGCTGAGCCCAACAGATATTCAGACCCCGGACCAGATCCAATATAAAACCCCCAAGTGATAAGTAAATAAGACCAATACACACTCATTCAACTTAACAAACAGTTTATTAAAATTAGTTCTCAGATTCAACAGCGTATTTCCAGTACTTGTACAAAAAAAAAAAATAAACGGCTATATATACAATCTCTAACTTCCACGAGGTAACTAGATCAAGGCAGGAAAAAAAACAATGAAGTGAAACACACACGCAACTCCGTTGCAAATTCAGTGTCGTAATATTACAAATTTTAGAAGTTCAATTAAAAGAAGTTAAAAGGTGAACACAAGAACAACTTATAAACTAACATTGATTCACCAACAATATTCTTACAAGTACACAGTTACAAGGCAGTTTGCCAAAAGTCCCTCTAAAGTCGAACAGTTTGCTCGTATAATGCAACACGTCAACCAAAATGAAACACTCTGTATACCAGAGGCATTCGACAATCTATTCGACGTTAGAAATCAGACTTATAGTTGTAAAAATATCTAATTCTATAAAGAAATAGCGCTAGTTAACTATGCTTTACAAGTAGAATATGCAATTACATAAAATTCATTAATTCCTTACGGAATTGCACCAAAATTAAATTACAACATTGATTAAATGCATCAAAAATTATCTACGAATTTACACAAGTTCGCTGTGAGGCCACACTGCCACACACATCCAAAATTTAATTCAATTTCTAAATCCAAAAATAAAAATGGCTACGTAACGTCTCCAAAAATGTCAAAGTAACCTCCAAATGGGGTCACTATTGTTAATAACTACGTTAAATTAATTAATTCAAAAAAACATAAAGGCTCACAGGCCATAAGAAGTTAGATTAAGAATTTACGATTACTTATTTGATTAATTAGGCCGGAAAATTGAAATTCACTGTTCAAATTGTACGTTATTGACACAAATTTTGTCAAACTGCTAAGTCAATTAAATTCTACCCTCTGGATAATATCAGAGAAAGATTCACACAGACACAATACCTTAAAACATCACATCCACAGCTTCCAAACACGACAAATCCTTCGGATCCACACGATACCAGGTATATGCCCTCCTATCTTGGGTTTACGACACCTCAAGTGATAGCGTTCGAAGGCTACAGTGTACCAATAAACTGCACCTTAAATGTGCCCTCACCACAAGATCTAACCACAATTCCTGGACGTTGGAAAATTACTAGCACGTGTTCCTCTCGTATTAACTTCAACCAACAATGCTCAATTGAGGTTTCAATCAGGCCTAACACCAGCAGAGCAGCTTAAACAATTCCCAAGCAGAAGAAATATCCTTGTAAGACTCAAATAAACGTCAAAAATTTACCAATAAACCTCGAGAATCACAATAAAATCCGCTTTTGTAAGCGATTATCGACGATAAAACTTAACTTTCCATATTCTCAAGGCAGCTAAGGGAAAAGATTCTGCTCTCTCGTGTCCAACCTTACTCAACGACCGTTACAAATCAAAAGAGCAAAAAAGCCTAACGTGTCAAAACCCGACCAAACAACCCAACTACAGCAAACGCGCTAAGAGAACAAAAGAACCAACTAATACTTAAAACGTACGACAGAAATACAGGTTCAATCAACCACAGAAAAATGGAAAATAATTATTAACAATTTGTTGCATAACTCTGGGCCCAAGAAGTCCAAAAAAAAAGGAGTTAGTCAAAAATAAAAGTAACAAATTAATTAAATTAACCACAGACGCCATCTACCCAACAATGCCCGTATACGTTACACACACCTGCAGCAAGGCAGACGCGTGAAACAGGAATCTTAAGCACTCCCACGCCAGATGGCCGTAGTAGTAGGAAGATGACACAAATTTAATCAAAACTAAATACATATTCCGTCACTAAAATAAACCATTAAAAGGGTAAAATACAACCAAAAAAAAAACGTAACAATTCCTCCCTTACCACAAAAGGTTATTTACTTGTAAATTACCGTTAAGCCAAGAGTTATGAAACCAGGAACTGGACTGTGCGTAACACCACATATAACATACGAAACAAGGAACCAAGTTAAAGATCGACAACGACTAGGCAAAAAGGAAGACGAATGTGCGCGACCATGTCCGACAGCAAACGCAGCATCACCAAACGCTTGACCAAAACCACCACGCGGTCCTTCGGCATTCAGCCGGTACGGGGAATTAACGAGGGATAAATAAAAAAACATGGGTGTCGAGATTCTGCACAGACGCGCCCCGAGACCTGACCAACCGACAGCCCAGTACCACTGATAGCATCAAAAAGGAAATGGAGTAGACGGGTTACGTTACGGTGTGCCCGGCCGGCGGTGATCCTTACGACGGTCGAAGGCACAGGAAATAGGAATAGATACTACCAATAGACCAAGATGCGGGAAAGGCAACCCCCGGAACGACACTCTGCAGACACGCGACGGTAAAAGAGAACTTTGGGTGAGGCCCTCGGAATCTCAAAACAAACAAAATAAAAAGGTGAACTAAAAATGGGTTTATTACTACAGATACGGGATGCAAAGCGGAATAAGGAGAGGTATTTAAAGATAGGGTAGCGCAGAATGGTGAATCTACTAAAGACACAGACGGCACGTCCACGCGACAAACGTATATTCCGGAAACACAACAACGAAGATCGCCAAACAAAAACAAGAAAAAAAAAGGACATAGCAAAAGGAGTTTAAAGTCTGGACCGGCGTTGTCCCGACTGAAACGCTGAAGGCGAGCGATAAGCCATAAGGCGAAAGTCAATATCAAATCCTGGAGGTAACATTTTGACAATAACACTAGCAAAAGAAAGTCGCCAGGACACGACCCTTGGAAGGCTGGGAACTATCAAATAAAGACTGTTCTTCTTTATACCTTCGCAAATAAACGTCTAATCAGGAAGAGAATGTCAATACGACATATCCAACACGATAGAATAACTATCAATTGCAAATTCTAGACCATACGATACGTAACATAATCCCAAAATGGTAAAGGTTCTAGAACTGCTATACGGTACGAAGTCATAAAATCGTTATTACTTAATCGTAAACAATACGAAGTTCGGTACGGAACGTCATATCAGTACGGAAGAGTCGCAATCGGAACAAAAGTCAGAATCGGTACAAAATACATAACTATCAAAGATATACGGAAGTCGGAAATAACTTAACTAACGTAAGTTATGCGGTACTCAAGGTAACATACAGAGTTACACGAAATTAATCCACCCAAATCAATCGTCGCTGTGTGGGCTATCGACAAAACATAGGGAGAACATCCCAACTCAGAACACGTAAGGAAATACGTCGAACCCACGACAACTAAAATTGAAGATGTTAAAAGAAACGGGGGACACTGAGAATTTTTGGGACGCCTTTTACGCCCAGGCATTAAACCCACAGGTATATTCGTTAGGCCTACCTGCAAACCGAAGACTTGCAAAGATTAATCGTCGTTAGGTTGTGCTTTAAGATGTTCAACACTCCATGTACCCGGAAGCACATCACCATCACAATTTTTAAGTTCATAAGAGTTATTAGACATACGGCGATGGATCATGAACGGACCAATATACTTATCTGCTAACTTCGCAGAATAAAATTTCGCAGCATCGGACAAAACAAAATTCCTACGCCAAACCAACTGATTAGGCAGGAAGGAGACAGGACGATGTCTAAGATCGTAGCGAACTTTAGACTTCTCATATGCTTTCTGTAGACGGTTCTTAATGTCACTATAGAGTCTCGAAAAATTAGAAGATCGACACATAAAATCTTCCGGATTTCTTTGACACGTTTCGACGGCATTTTCGTCATCCACCGGAGTATGGAAGTTACGTTCACCGGTAAGATACATTTCTCTGCCAAAATTTACAAAATAAGGAGTATGACCAAGAACCTCATGTTTCGCCGTGCGAATAGCACAAGATATTTTCGGAAGGAATAGGTCCCAGTCACGATGATTATCGGACACATACGATACCAACATAGTCTTAATAACACGATTAATGCGTTCAACGGGATTTGCTTGAGGGTGATAGTACGACGTATACGAAGGACTAACCTTGTATTTCTCTAAAAATTGACGATATTCCCTAGAACGAAACTGAACACCATTATCGCTAATCACCTTACGAGGAGTTCCAAAAAGTAAAAATACATGATTTTCTAAGAATTCTATGATCTTATTAGTCGAGGCTTTCCGCAAAGCACACGTTAAAACAAACTTACTGAAACAGTCAGATACGACAAGAATATAACTAAAACCACGTTTGGTTCTCGGTAACGGACCCACAATATCCACACTCAAAACGTCCCAAGGTCTGTCAATGAGAGAATGACCTCCCATACGACCAGCAGGTTTTCGTTGTTCAGGTTTAGTTTTGAGGCAAGTAGGACAACGACGTACATAACGGATTACATCATGAACCATTCCAGGCCAGAAATATTTTTGGTAAAGACGATGAAGAGTTTTGAAGATACCTAGATGACCAGAAGTTGGTACATCATGGCAGGACGAAATGATCTCAGAACGACGTTCTTTAGGAACTACTATCTTCCAATCCTCATCCTCATTGTCAAAATATTTGTTAGAAGGACGTACAAATTTACAAAGTTGGCCATTGGCTATCTGGAATGTAGGGTATTTCTCCGGATTCGTTTTGACTGCTCTAAGTAGTCTGTGATACCACTTATCGGTTGATATGACGGAAATCGAAATAGAATCAACGACAGGAACCGATCGAGAGAGAGCATCAGGTACAACATGATCCTTACCTTTACGATGAATTATGTCGAAATCATATTGCTGCAGTCGTACAGCCCATCGCGCGAGTCGACCACTAGGAGATTGTAACTTACTTAACCAACATAAGGAATAATGGTCCGTAATGACGCGGAAGTGCGAACCCTCTATGTATGGACGCAACTTCTCAATCGACCACAAAACTGCTAAGCACTCTTTCTCGGTAGTCGAAAAGTTCCTTTCCGCACCAGTAAGCGAACGACTAAGATAGCAGATTACTCTTTCCTCGTTATCGATACTTTGAGTTAAAACAGCACCCAACCCAAAATTAGAGGCGTCAGTTTGTATCGTGAACTCTTTGCTAAAGTCAGGACAAGACAAAATAGGAGCTGTGATTAAATGTTGACGGATTTTTGACCATGCCTCGTCACAGAACTGATCCCAACGGAAAGGTTGATTTTTACGTAACAAATTTGTTAAAGGACCAACGAGAGAAGAAAAATTTGGTATGAACCGACGATACCAAGACGCCATACCAACAATACGTCTAACGCCAGATACTGAAGTTGGTGTCGGAATTTCAAGAATGGCTTTAACTTTGTCAGGATCAACCAACAAACCCTGTTTATTAATTACGTAACCCAAATATTTCAGCTCATCACGGCAAAATAAACATTTCTCACGATTTAGAGTGAGACCAGCAGTCTCTATACGGGAAAGAACTTCACTTAAAATTTCTAAATGTTTTTCGAAAGTGGACGTAACAATGATGATATCATCCAAGTAGACGAAGACATGCGGTTCAAATTCAGGACCTAAAACCTGATCAATGAAGCGCATCCAGACGGCAGGAGAATTTGAGAGACCAAAAGGCAAGCGACGACACTGGAACAAACCCCGATTAGGGACAGTAAAGGCGGTATAAGGTCGAGACGACTCCTCAATAGGGATTTGCCAATAGGCGGATTTAATGTCCAAGGAAGTCAAGAACTTAGCATCACGAAGTTTATCCAAGGTATTCGTGACATAAGGCAAAGGGTAGGCATCACGTTCCGTAACTTTATTGAGCTTCCTATAGTCAATGCAAAATCTATAGGTTTTATCTTTCTTCGGAACCAATAAAATAGGAGACGACCAAGGACTATTAGATTTTTCAACAACACCCAGTTCTAACATGCGATTCAACTCTTTATCGACGATTTTCTGCATAGCAGGAGAAATAGGGTAATATCTTTGTTTAATAGGCGGACCATGGACAACAATACGATGTTCCACTAAATTAGTACAACCTAATTCTTTAGTCGATTTCGAAAAATGATTGTTAATGAGTTGATCTAATTGTTGTTGCTGAACGTCAGAAAGAACATGTTCAATTCCTATCGTATTAACCGAAGCAGGTTCAGACGAAAATACCCATTCACCACGTCGAAGGTCAGGGACAATACCCATAATTTTCCAGAAATCCGCGCCCAAGATCAACGTATGCGGTAAAGAAGGGACCACCAAAATATCTATAACGCTAATTTGATCACGAAGACCCATAGGCACTGAGATTTCACCCAAAGATCGACACTTCTGTCCATTTGCTACAGTACATACCGTAATTTTAGACTTCAATGGAATATTCATGGAACGTAAAGTATTCCAACCAGGACCCCCCAAAATAGTGCGTGAGGCGCCAGAGTCAAGAAGACCCAAAAATGACCGATTAAAGATTGACACATTTAAATAAGGACGTTCGTCACCACGAGCGTTCGCGAGAATAAAATCTGTCTGATTCTTATGTCTACTATTCGTCGAATTATCAAAACGGCGTCCCAAACGACGACTTAGGACGTCCGACGAGCGTTTCCCGAACATGAAGGACAAGACGGAACAGTCACATTTGGTTTGCCACAACGGTAGCAATGTTTCTTACGAGGTCGTGAGCATTGACCCGAACGATGACCCACAACTCCACAATTCCAACACTTGAAGGGAAAGGAAGTCTTAGAAGTACCAGCCTCCATGACATTACATTTCACAGGAACCTTAGGTGCCGACACACAAGCAAGGTCTGGCTCAAGTGATTTGCCACGAGTAGGAGGAGGAACATAAGCTTCGACTGAAATTCTGCGAGCTTCAAGTTGTTTACCATATTTTAAGAGTTGGGCGATAGACGTGATTTCAACTAAACCAAACTGTGTCTGATAAAATGGCAAAAGATTTTTCAGCATAATCTTAAGCTGAGTGGCTTCAGGAACATTAGTACATAGACGTGAGAATAGATTTTTCATCATGGAAACATAGATGCCAATCGACTCAAGAGAACCCTGAGTTCGATGCTTAATCTCGTCAAATAATCGATCATCATAATCGGGAGCCAAAAATTCAGTCCTCAAACCATCCAATACATCAGACCAATTAAAGAAGGAATCTTTATTAGCACGATACCAAATCAAGGCATCTCCCGTAAAAATATCTATAGCAGAATTGAATAAAATTTCGTCAGTTGAATGACGCGCGACCTTAAGTTCATTCACACGTTCAATGAAAGCGTTCACAGACATTTCGCGAGGGTTTCCCGAAAATTTTAGTCCCCACGTCGCGACAGGAACAGGTCTCAAAGGCGAAACCGGATTGGCCACAACAGGTTCGGATTCCCCATCACTAGATGACTCTTCGGACTCGAAATTTACTAACGGTCCTCCGGTGGTTAAATCTAAAATTGTGCTCTGTCCAAGCATAGTGCTTTTGCGAGCCGCTCTAGCCTTAATGGTTAATCGCACCCCCAGAGTACAAATTTGAGACACAAGTTGTGCACGTTGTTCAATTTCTGTTTCCGTTATTGGTTTACTACGTTGCGCACGACCGAAAGCACAAGCCAAAGAAGTCGACAACTTCTTGTACGCCGATGAAGTCCGCGTATCCGAAAAAGTAGCCAAGGTTGTCGTGATAACATCAATTTTTGCCTTAAGGGCATCAGCATCTTGAGTGAATGTAAACGGATACACCGGTACTAAAGTTTCAGGATCCTTACAAAAACGTTGCATAACTCTTAAGGAGCGACGCAACTCCTCGACCGTACCCCCACTCGTTGAACCGTATCTCGCTAACTCGTACTCTAACTCATCTTTATTCAGTCTGTTAATTTCTATCTTAAGATCCATAATGACGTAATCGAAATTTAAAATTCTACAATGAATACCCGGCAAGTGAATACTCCGCTATAAATTCCTTCCCACAATTAGAATACAATGTGGCAACGTTATTGAATTTAATTTAAGACGTCAAAGATTCAATCTTAAACTGACTGACACAAATCAAAATTACTTCCACTTCTTCACGTGAACCTATACATACAATTGATACACCAATGTCTACTGTACTTCTATTATCCAAATTACTTGTAACACCCGAAATTACTATACTGAGGGAAAAATCAAAATTCAGTATAAGATAATCAAAAATTCTTGGAGAACAATACGATACTATACAATATACGGAAATGAATTGACTACGGAAAAGAAATTATTCCCCAAGAAATATCAAACGGTCGAAAATTTCCCCTAAGTCCAATCGGTGCTATAAAAACATCAAACATACATCATCCACACATACAACGTAAGACGTAACTGTGATATAAGCTGGGATATACTTTACTTTTACTCAAAACAAAAAAAAGGACAAGGTCTTCAATGCTAAAATCAATTAATTCCTGAAGATGATTCAAAAGTTTTCTGAAAATTCCCAAAATCTAAAATTCTTGATTTATTAAAAAAAACGGCCGCTAAAACCCTTTTCTAAGGCCCCACACGTTGGGCGCTAAAAATCCTTGCTACCCTCTTGTAATTAAATTCAAAGAAGGTAGTGAATTAAGCACCACCACGGTAACTAACCTTCTTTCTAAAATTTCAAAGGACGCTTGTCTATTAATTAATCACCAACTTATACCACCCAGTCTTACCTCTTACTTCCCCAAGGGTCGATGTTAAATATGGGAGTCAGCACTGCCTCCAGCTACAGTCGGGGAGGGCGAGTTCGAACACCGTACTAAGTCGAAGGTTATGATGTCAGGTCGCCTATCCGTAATAATGTGCTGAGCCCAACAGATATTCAGACCCCGGACCAGATCCAATATAAAACCCCCAAGTGATAAGTAAATAAGACCAATACACACTCATTCAACTTAACAAACAGTTTATTAAAATTAGTTCTCAGATTCAACAGCGTATTTCCAGTACTTGTACAAAAAAAAAAATAAACGGCTATATATACAATCTCTAACTTCCACGAGGTAACTAGATCAAGGCAGGAAAAAAAACAATGAAGTGAAACACACACGCAACTCCGTTGCAAATTCAGTGTCGTAATATTACAAATTTTAGAAGTTCAATTAAAAGAAGTTAAAAGGTGAACACAAGAACAACTTATAAACTAACATTGATTCACCAACAATATTCTTACAAGTACACAGTTACAAGGCAGTTTGCCAAAAGTCCCTCTAAAGTCGAACAGTTTGCTCGTATAATGCAACACGTCAACCAAAATGAAACACTCTGTATACCAGAGGCATTCGACAATCTATTCGACGTTAGAAATCAGACTTATAGTTGTAAAAATATCTAATTCTATAAAGAAATAGCGCTAGTTAACTATGCTTTACAAGTAGAATATGCAATTACATAAAATTCATTAATTCCTTACGGAATTGCACCAAAATTAAATTACAACATTGATTAAATGCATCAAAAATTATCTACGAATTTACACAAGTTCGCTGTGAGGCCACACTGCCACACACATCCAAAATTTAATTCAATTTCTAAATCCAAAAATAAAAATGGCTACGTAACGTCTCCAAAAATGTCAAAGTAACCTCCAAATGGGGTCACTATTGTTAATAACTACGTTAAATTAATTAATTCAAAAAAACATAAAGGCTCACAGGCCATAAGAAGTTAGATTAAGAATTTACGATTACTTATTTGATTAATTAGGCCGGAAAATTGAAATTCACTGTTCAAATTGTACGTTATTGACACAAATTTTGTCAAACTGCTAAGTCAATTAAATTCTACCCTCTGGATAATATCAGAGAAAGATTCACACAGACACAATACCTTAAAACATCACATCCACAGCTTCCAAACACGACAAATCCTTCGGATCCACACGATACCAGGTATATGCCCTCCTATCTTGGGTTTACGACACCTCAAGTGATAGCGTTCGAAGGCTACAGTGTACCAATAAACTGCACCTTAAATGTGCCCTCACCACAAGATCTAACCACAATTCCTGGACGTTGGAAAATTACTAGCACGTGTTCCTCTCGTATTAACTTCAACCAACAATGCTCAATTGAGGTTTCAATCAGGCCTAACACCAGCAGAGCAGCTTAAACAATTCCCAAGCAGAAGAAATATCCTTGTAAGACTCAAATAAACGTCAAAAATTTACCAATAAACCTCGAGAATCACAATAAAATCCGCTTTTGTAAGCGATTATCGACGATAAAACTTAACTTTCCATATTCTCAAGGCAGCTAAGGGAAAAGATTCTGCTCTCTCGTGTCCAACCTTAATCAACGACCGTTACAAATCAAAAGAGCAAAAAAGCCTAACGTGTCAAAACCCGACCAAACAACCCAACTACAGCAAACGCGCTAAGAGAACAAAAGAACCAACTAATACTTAAAACGTACGACAGAAATACAGGTTCAATCAACCACAGAAAAATGGAAAATAATTATTAACAATTTGTTGCATAACTCTGGGCCCAAGAAGTCCAAAAAAAAAGGAGTTAGTCAAAAATAAAAGTAACAAATTAATTAAATTAACCACAGACGCCATCTACCCAACAATGCCCGTATACGTTACACACACCTGCAGCAAGGCAGACGCGTGAAACAGGAATCTTAAGCACTCCCACGCCAGATGGCCGTAGTAGTAGGAAGATGACACAAATTTAATCAAAACTAAATACATATTCCGTCACTAAAATAAACCATTAAAAGGGTAAAATACAACCAAAAAAAAAACGTAACAGGGTTCGAAATAAACAACTCGTGCAAATGTTTTAAAACTGTCTGTATATTTACACACTTAAAACTAATCACAATATAAAAATGTAAAATAAATGTATCGCACTTAAAACTACTACAATTTAAATTAACACACGTATTTATTTCTATCACTACTATTTATATCTGTAATATTTATGTATTTATTGCACTGTAATAAAAACTGCACCGCTCACTTATTTATGTTCATTTAACCGTACGAAAACTATTCAATGAATGAATGAATGCTTTCTGGGCACCGGCCGCTTTTTATATCGACATATAAGACTCTGGAAATATAGGCGAAAATTCTCTATTTCTTGTAGAACATACGACAGACTTTCTGTCGCTTACACATTACATATATGTGGATGATTTATGACTTATTTACGGTGCGTCGCGCCAATGTTTACTCTTCTATTTTTTTGTGGACTTGTTTTCGTTACAATATCATTTCGTACAGTCCCTATTAAAATTATTTAGAATACCGGGATGTTTTAAGATATAGGTATAAAACGATTTACTTCTACTTTCATATTATAAATTAACAAATCATGACAAAAAGTATACGTTAAATAGGTATATAACGTGGTTACTATTTAAAAATAAATTAAATCATCTAGTTATTTCTTAATACAAAAAAAAAATATTTTTCGCCTTTAATTATACCGCGTGGCCGCCGTTAATAGCGCGATGCATGTATTAGTAACTACTGGTCGACTATAAATGGGCGTGCCAACTTGAATTGCCACACCGACAGCGGGCGTATAAGTTATACGTATAAATGTATTCGTAGGCAAATCAAGTAAAAAGCAATGTAATATGTATTGCGTTCCCGTTGTAAGTAATTATTTGTAGTTGTTTGAAGCATCAGATAATCACTGATAATATGTCAGTGAAGTAACTCATCACAGCTTCATAAACAACATAAAAGAGCAAAAATAAATAATAAATAACTCCTAGACTTTAAAATAAAAAAAACTTCTTAACTAAAATAATATTTTTCAACAAATATTATAATCTAAAAACTCAACTATAATAAAATACTGATACATAAAATATTTACTTCTTAAAACAGAATTGTAATTCAACATTGCAATTAACCTGTAATTAGCTAAAAAAATGTTATGCTTAAGCAATAATAAAACTCGAACTGACGCCCATATGTGGAAGCGACGGCGAATGCGACTGCCCGACTACACCGTATAAATGTGGATTTTTTGGACAAATACGAGTTCACCATAGGCATATGCGAAATACTAGCTCTGTTGTAATCCAGTATAACACTGCGTCCACTTGTTTACCGTTCTAATACACAGACATCTCTATATGTTTCGCTCACCCTACAGGTATCGCGATAATGCAGACGCACGCGGTCTTATGGTATAGTCCTACCTTATCCTTTATTTGTTCTGGTTATGACGCCGCTCATAAATATAATCACTGTGTCAATATTTTTTAAAAATAACAGACCTCTTTTTTGAAATTTTCCGTAAACAGCAAATTCCGAAAATATATTGCACTTAGGGCTTAAAGAGTTCAAATTTGGTACCAAAAAAGTGTATGTTGGATAGGACATTAAGAATTCAGTGCAAGAGGTTATCATATTCGTACCTTCATTAATTAATACCGCTTGTTTGGAATTGGAATAACAAGAAAAAATCTTAGATCAATGAAATTCCAGTTTTCTTTGAATGAAAATTTATTTTCTTGCCAGTGTAATATTAAAAAATTGTATCTTGTGCAACAATTTGACCTTTCCTATCTTAGGTAGCCGTACGACAGGAAGGGATTTTCTAAAACTCTCATGGGATGATTTAATTTTCTTATACATGTAAAGAAGTATTGTGATGGTACCAATTAGTATAACTCCTTCTCGAGGTCTGATAAAATTTTTAGTGAAATGGGTAGACCGGAAGTAGTAGAAAAATTTTTCTAAATTCCTACCTAGGTTTTTTAGTCTTATCGCAAAATAGTTTTTGGGAATATATGCCAAATTATTAAACAGATATATTAGTAGTGTGAAAGTATTAAAAGATTCATCTTAAATATTTTTTTTGTAAAAGAAAGTTTAAAATTAGGTCAAAAATTAATACTTTTACTCTTATCGGATAGTAGTTTTTACCTAATATTTCGCAACTTTATTTATACATTCTATACAGTTTTAATGTAATCAGAATTCGAAATTACAAATTATTGATACTATTTCATCATATTGGTAATGCTTGTATTGCACGTCATATGATTATAAAGGGATATTTATACTAAAAGCTAAATGTGTATGCACAACACTGGCTGCAGAACAGAATTAAAAAATGAAAACGAAAAATTCTATTTCGCAGTGAGTAAGTCAAATACAGACAGTCATTACACAAACGTGAATTGTAAATGTTTATAAAAGAACAAGATTTTAAAGATCCTACTCTTGTCAACAGTTTTTGCGAATATATTCCAAGTCATGTTTTCTAGACAGATATATCGAAAGTACTTAGAGCTTAATTTTGAATTATTATTGTGTAAAAAGAATTCAAAATGTGTAAGTAATATCGAACATCAGTTTTATGTAAATATCTGGCAATTTATTATGAAGATTTATTAGGAGTATAAAATTATTTGAAACTGAATTTAAAGCAACTTTTGTGCAACAAATTCGAAGCGCACAGAAGAAACTTACTATTTTGTGCTAACAAAGTTTTAATTTTGTGATATGATGATTATACAAAAGTATTTTAGTTCTGATTACAACTATACTACTACAAAACGTATAATATAATGCATTCCGAACTGAGAAAACTCGTTAATTTGATATTTTTTATTTATATCGGGTCTTCCATTAAGACGTTTCATTTTGAATAGCCCGCCATTGTAACAGTTGTTATGACTCAACCGGTAATTACTTGACAGATGAGAAGTAAAAATCACGCCATTAATAAAAGTGGAACGATACACGCTTCAACAACGCATTGAAATTATTAAAATTCACTACAAATATGGTGAAAATTTCGCGGTCACATTTCGTAGAACTAAAGCATTATTCGGTCGTCGTGTAGCACCTTCTCGGCCAGCAATAGTGAAACTGGTGAAAAAATTTGAGCTGTTGGGACAAGTTAGTGATGTGAAGAAGCGAACTCGTGCACGTCGCTCAAGAACAGATGAGAATATTGCTGTTGTAGCCCATAGTGTTGAGGAGAACCCAGATTTGTCCATTTCCCGTCGATCTTTGGAATTGGGCATTCCACGAACGACATTACACCGTACTTTGCATAAAGACTTAGGTCTTAAGGCCTACAAAGTTCAGTTAACACAACCACTCATGCCTACCCACCATCAACAACGTCGTGTCTTTGCTGAATGAGTCATTGGAATGGATCAAGCTAATCAGGAATTTCATCGAAAAATAATCATGAGTGATGAGGCCCATTTTAATCTCGGAGGCCACATAAACAAGCAGAACTGTCGCATTTGGGGCTCGGAAAACCCAAGAAAGATCATTGAAAAGCCTATTCATCCTCAACGTGTGACTGTTTGGTGTGAAGTTTGGTCCGGCGGGGTTATTGGACCTTACTTTTTCGAAAACGAGGCTGGAGAAACTGTTACGGTGAATGGATTGCGCTATCGAACGATGATTAATGATTTTCTATGGCCGGAATTGGACGATATTGATGTCGACGACGTTTATTTTCAACAAGACGGCGCTACGTGTCACACAAGTAACGATACAATCGCTCTTTTGCGTGAAAAGTTTCCGGCTGTGTGATTTCTCGAAGAGACGATCGCAATTGGCCACCGAGATCTTGTGATCTAACACCCTTAGACTTTTTTCTTTGGGGCTACATGAAAGATAAGGTCTGTGACAATAACCCACAAATGATTCAAGACCTCAAAGATGGAATTCGTGAAGTAATCGAGGACATACAGCCGCAAATGTGCGAATTGGTGATGGAAAATTTCATGAAACAAATATGGTCCTGCCATCGTAGCCGTGGCGGCCATTTGGCTGATATTGTTTTTCATTATTAATGGCATACCCTCCTCTTTACAATTAAATAAACATCCGCTGATTTCGCTAAAAAATACTCGTTTTATTAACATATCAAAATAAAACCTCTTATTGGAAGACCCTTTATTTATTACTAATTTGTTATTGTCTTTTTTACTATTTTAGGTGCATATACGTACATACGTAGCAATAGAAAGACGCTTGGTGGACAACTTTTTCATTAGTTCCTATATTTATTCGTATCATTAAAATTATCCATTCTATTTGCGGGTGCGGTTGCTTATACATTTAATTTTTCATCATAATCGAATGAAACACATGAATATTTTGTATAATACTACAATATCCTCAATTAATTATTTATCGAACTCTAGAAAAATTAAATACTGCAAATAATGGCTTAAACAATTAATTATAAGCAAGGAAAAATTGTCTCCAACACTGAAGTTGCATAAATGTACTTCCTAATTCTTTTCTTAATAGTAAATATGATCCGTAACTAAGATCAGTAGGATGTAATGTCAATAATAGAATCAGCCATATTCAACTACATTTTAATACATATATTATTAAAATTTCTAATCTATTTTATACCGCTTCCTAAATAATATGTTACATACTTCACTATTTGAATCCTTACACTCTATATACATAGATATTATATACAATCAGATTTGGTTTTATTTGCCTTTCTTAAATTGAAACTGCAAACAACGTTCAAGTATCCGTTAAATAACAATGCATTTTTATAGGGGCTTAAAATTAGATTATTATCAGCCGCAAACAACATCAGATATGGTCCTTGATCTTCATACTGCTTATCAGATCTGCAGCGAACAATAATGCCAACGTAATCCGCAAAAACCTTGAAGGGTCCTTTGATGTATAATCGAAAATAAGTACGAGGATCGATAATTCTTTGTGCATATTGATGTTGGCATGCAAGGAACCCTTATTGGTCATTTATTCAATGATATACCATAATAGGATTTCACACGTATTGGGCAATTTCTATTCTGATTTCTATTTCTGTTAAAAAATAGTATCGATTGTTACATCTACACTTTCAGTTGAATTTTTTGCACAGCTTACAGTGCAACGAATAGAGAATAAACATTTGTAATACTAAATAAGTATAAAGAAAAAATATTTCCGTAATCTTAGTACATCTGCTTGCAGTAAACAATGCAAAGATTTTTGTGTTAAATCCTGAAACTTATATAACAGTGTATACGTTGTGTCTCGTTTGGTACGTGGTAAATATAAAGAGATAATAATAAATGAAAAACGAAAATGATAAATACTTTAGAAAAAGTATATTTGTAATGGTAAGGATGGCTGTATGAGATAATCTTTAAATTGGAAAATTAATGCCACTTTTTTTCTACAAATATGTACAAATTACAACGTGCTAATTTACATGCAGAAACAGGGATTTTACGAGGTGCATTCAACTTCTAAGGTGTCCAATTTTTTTTCTCTAGACTGGAAAGAAATAGAAATATGTGCATTGTTTTAAAATGAGCGTGTGTTCGTTGTCAATACGTCACAGAGATGGCAGCACTGTACGACAGGTCGAATTGTAGCGGCAGCGTCGAGAATGAGAACTGTTTTAGATACTTACAATGGCAACGTTTTCCTTACTTGAACAGCGTGCAATCATTCGTTTTCTGAATTTGCGTGGTGTGTCACCAATTGAAATTCATCGACAGTTGAAGGAGACATGTGGTGATGGAGTTATGGATGTGTCGAAAGTGGGTGCGACAGTTTAATGAAGGCAGAACATCGTGTGACAACAAACCGAAACAACCTCGGACTCGCACAAGCCACATGATCGAGAAAGTGCAGAGACTTGTTTTGGGGGATCGCCGAATGACTGTTGAACAGATCGCCCCCAGTGTTATCATTTCCGTGGGTTCTATGCACACAATCCTGCATGACGACCTGAAAATGCGAAAAGTGTCCTCCGGGTGGGTGCCACGAATGCTGACGGACGACCACAAGGCTGCTCGTGTGGCATGTTGTCAAGCAATGTTGACGCGCAACGAAGGCATGAATGGAACTTTCTTTTCGTCGATTATGACAATGGATGAGACGTGGATGCCATTTTTCAATCCAGAAACAAAGCGTCAGTCAGCTCAGTGGAAGTACACAGATTAACCGCCACCCAAAAAAATTTCGGGTAACCGCCAGTGCTGAAAAAATGATGGTGTCCATGTTCTGGGACAGCGAGGGCGTAATCCTTACCCATTGCGTTCCAAAGGGCATTACGGTGACATGTGCATTACGGTGACAGGTGCATCCTACGAAAATGTTTTGAAGAACAAGTTCCTTCCTGCACTGCAACAAAAAATATCCGGGAAAGGCTGCTCGTGTGCTGTTTCACCAAGACAACACACCCGCACATCGGGCTAACGTTACGCAACAGTTTTTTCGTGAAAACAACTTTGAAGTGATTTCTCATGCTCCCTACTCACCTGACCTGGCTCCTAGTGACTTTTGGCTGTTTCCAACAATAAAAGACACTGTCCGTGGCCCCACATTCACCAGTCGTGCTGCTATTGCGCCGCGACCATGGAATCATGGCGTCGACGTTGTGAAAAATGTGTACGTCTGCAGGGAGATTACGTCGAGAAGTAACACCAGTTTTATAGCTTTCGGGTGAGTAGTTAGAAAAAAAATCGGAGGCCTTAGAACTTGAATGCACCTCGTACTACGTGCGTTAAATTAAAGTATAGTAAAATATTTTCTAATATACGATCGAACTTCACTTTAACATTCCCTAGGCTTCTAAAGACTTTGTCACATCTCTAGACCAGGGTTATCTTAGTGCTTCAAAGTCATAAGTCTCTTGACGTTTCGTGAAAATGAACTAGATTTTGAATAGTTTACTAATGCCTCAAGAGGATGCGTAATGTATTTCAGATGTACAACATTTTGGTATGAACAAGTTGGGTTAGGTAAAATACGAAATTAAATGTTCATATGTCGATTACTATTCATTTATGTTGGCAGTTAATTTATAAAACGAATAGTATCTTAATCTACACGACAGCTGATAAAAGCTTAGGCGGTTATTAAGATTCTATAAAACGCCGTGTAAAAGAAACCGATGTTCATTGAGAAAACCATTGTTGTGACGAGGAAATCAACCAGAATGGTTACACTGAGCGAAAAACTATCGCCACTAGACGCCAAATGAATAGGCTAAGGTGCTTTGGACAGAAGAGTCCAAATTTGAGGTATTCGGACTAATATCTTTGTCCAAAGAATGAAAGACGAAAAAATACTAAGCGATTATTTCGTTCCTATGGAGTAGCACGGGGATGGTTCAGTTATGATCTGGAATTATGCTTAAGAAGAACTACAGAAGAATTCTCGAACATAAAGTTCTTTCTTCAGGACTGCGCTTTTAATAGGGGCAAACGTCACATTTGTCGATGATAACGACACGAAAAATACCGCTGTAATTTGCAAAAATTATTGGAATCCTTGGGCAGAATCCAATAGGGCGCAAATTATGCTGCGGCCCCTTCAGAGCCGTGGTCTCATTCCCTCGCTATAGGACGAAATCAATAGAAAAATAAGAAATCACTGTCCCACTTCAAGGGATCATTTTTGGTGACATCTTCAATCAGAAGGGTTAATATTTCTCGAGAGACGCTTAAAAATTAACTGACAAAATGGCGTGTGTGGAGCAAACGGTCTTAAACATGAAGAACGATACTTCGATGAGAGCAATGCGTAATAATTTACAACGAAATCCGAATTATTTTGGTAAATATTTTGTTAATTATCTTTGTTGGATATTCTTTAATAGCAGTAGAATCAATATATTTTATTGTTGTTGCTTTCCATTTCCTTTATGCTTTCAAAATTTTAATATGTGCCCGAACATCTGTGAGCGGTAATGTATTATAGCAAAACCTATATCCAAAACAACTACTGCAAAAAAAAACAGGCGGTGTCAATCATTGACATCCAAATCCCTCTCCTAAAGCAACACCCACTCAAACTGACTGTCATACACGCTCTTACCTACCGTATATCTACGATATAACCGACACGCTAGCAAAATCCCTGACAAATATCAGATCAAAAAACCCATTCCCAACTTTCCGATTTCCTGTTGCCTGGCAATTTCTTGAATTTTTCGTTGTGTTTCGATTCCATGTTCCTGCAGTGCATGTACCGACGAGACAAAGCGATCGCTCAGCACTCGTGTCTCTGAGCAGCAGCGACACACCCAGTTGTTGATCTTGGCTGGATCTACACTGGCTGAGCACGAATTGGAAACCGGTCCCCAATTCAATTCGACAAAGATTATCTCTAAGGATTCATATTACTACAGTCGTAAAATCCGCAATTTCTAGAAAGCCAAAAATATCCCAACAACTTGAACTGAGACGCGAGACTATTTCTACTACTCTTGGAAGTGCATCCTACAACTCAACCATAAGTGTTAATGTAAAATTTATAGCAAAGAGCGTAAACTGCTGCAACAAAACGATTTGCGATCTCGATTTGCTAGTGAACTTATCTACAGAGTACATCTACCTTAAAGATTAAGGTTAAATCAACCAGTGCTGCCTCTGCTATTGCTGTAAAAGTCACATATTTTTTAGGCGGTAAGGTTTCAGAAAATTTGAGTAAACTGGGACAATTTCATGGAGGTTAAACCTTACTGTATATTAACCGCCTCTACGTATTGAACTTCATGGGATCTCATTCCACCTATACTATTCAATTACTTTTTTTGATTTGTTTCCAGATGTCTTCTATATATAAAAGAACTTTAGAGAGGCAATTTAACAAGTTTCAGATTTTTAAAACGACACAGATTATTTCTTTGAAAGTCCGAAGCAACCTTAGGTGCAAGGATCAGGGGTTTCAATCAAGAACCAGATAACAATTTTCGTCCAGCAAGAATCTTTAAGGTAAATGAAACAGGCGTCACTACCGGGCAGTCTAGACGATCAAAAATTGTTACTGTTGGAGGCAGAAAGCAAGTAGGTTCTCTCACATCAACCGAACATACTAAATTATCGACTGCAGTCATTTATATGAGTCCCAGAGTTGTTTTTATTCCATCGATGATAATTTTTCCTCAAGTGCGAATGAAACCTCAATTTAGCTATGAAACTCCGCCAGGTGCCCTTGTGCAGTTTGACATAAAACTGGGTGAATGGCATGAGAGTTGTTCTAGAAAGTATTCCAACATTACTTATACCTATACTTGATGGGCATAAAATTCATACGCAAAATATTGCAATGATAGACAATGCACGAGGACATGCAGCAACAATTTTACGCCTACCACCGCATATAAGTCACTAGATGTACCATTCATGTCACCACTGCCACACTTTATACTCTGGACGCGAAAACGGCGGAGGAATCATCCAGGATGGTGCGTTAGTATAAGTGAAGGTTAGTATTTATTTGGTAGGCTTATCTTAGAGCTTCAAAACTCTTAAACGCTATAAATGGTTTCTACAAAACTGAACAATGGAAAATAAATGGCACAATATTTACAGTGAGGTGTTAGTCACGACTTTACTAACTACACAAATAGCTTTTTCTTACACTTCTTTGGAATGTAAGAAAAAGCTGTTTTTCTCAAAAGTTGGATAATGTGTGGTCAGTGCGACAAGTGGTGTTATGAAGCATGTGGGTGCGGAAAGTGATAACGTTGGTGCAACAAGTAAATTAGCAATGCGTCATTACATGAATGTTATTTTAGAATATTTTTCTATGTTGTTTCATTTTACCTTTTGGGTTTTCCATTTTAACTACATAATGTCGGTAAAATGGTAATGTTGACGTTTTCTAAACTAACGGGTGTTTTATATGTTATTTTATAATATTTTGAATAAATATTTATATAAATAAATAACAATACTATAATATATCCCATTCACGATTATTTTTTTATACGTAGGTTTCAACATTAAGGATCCTATTTGATGCCAACCTCCTCCACTTTAAACTGAAAAAATTAGATGTGATCGCCAGACAACTTTCTTTACGTATGAGCGTTTCAAATTATTATTATGTTCTAAATTGTTTAAATAGTTTTATCTTCTTTTAAAAATAAGCCAAATCAAAAAAATTTTGTTATATAAAAATTATTCAAAATCCTTTTATAAGTACTTTTCTTAATAAATCTCTATAGAATGCATGCTTTGCGAGATATTCGAACGAAAATGCTACTAGCTAAAAGTGTTACTTCCGGTCCGAATTTTGAAATTTCATTTTTACAAACAATTTTACAAATCCAGCTCTAAATACTTTTGTACTCTTGATAAATAAATATAGAATGCATAATTGACGACACATTTGCGAAAAAATCGATATTCGATAAGAGTAAAAGTGTTACTTGCGGTTCGGATTTAAAATTTTTTTTTTATACAAAAGGTATTTAAAATTAAGTTTTAAATACTTTTATACTCGTACGTACCTTACTAAAAGCCTGACTTGCAAAATATTGACAAGAAACTGATTTTCGATAAGAGTAAAAGACGTAGTTCCGGTAAGAATTTTGAAAAATGTTCATATAAAATTCTTCCCAAATTTAATCTTGAGTAGATATAAATTCTTTATAAATTTGTTTAAACTTAGTTGTTGACGAAATATTGGCAAAATTTGATTTTTTCGCCGAAGTAAACTACTACTTCCGGTCTGTCAATTGAACTGAAAATCTAACCAGACCTCAAGAGGGAGATTATACTCGTAAATACAAAATTTGGAATTGATAGCTATAGCGGTTTGACCGCTATCATGGTCACACACACACACTGACACACCGACCCACACACATTTTTTAAAAACCCCTTATTCGGTATCATGGGACTTCAAAACGTGGACATCTGCAAACTAGGGATACGCATCGAACACCGATGTTTTCGAAACATCGATGTCTGTAATTCGATGTTGCGATGTTTTGACATCGATGTTAGTAGTTCCATATAAATCGATGTTGGTCCAAAACATCGATGTTCAATGATCTATAGAAACCTATATTGCCGGTGGGATCAAAATTTGTAAATTTGAAACGAGGAAACGTAACAGCAAAGAAACAGATATCTAGATTCTCATGTACTTAAATTATCTCAAATTAATAATAAAACCAAGTACTTGGTCTTAGAGGGTTGTTTAATAGATTCAGTTTCACAGACCAAGGAGATTCATTCTTAAATTGTCATACGGCTCTAAGTAGTATTAATTTTTCAACTGAAAATACCTTTTTGACATATTTACTAATTTTTTTTACCAAATTATTTGAGTCCAACTGCACTATTACTATAGTTGTAATGCATAAACACATAGTGTGTCCAATAATGAAATTTACTTTAATTATAAAAAAAAAACCGTAAAACGTACACAATTACTTTAACGAATACTGTACAAGGTTATAGTTTAAACATATTTCTATCTATAAGGTTTATTTATAATATTGGTTATAATAATAATAATATCTATATAAAAAATGAACTGAAGATTACACAAGTTATTACCTACATATTTTACACAGAAAATTTGAAAGAACCATTTTGGCCCACTGAAATAAATATTTTATATTCGTAACATAACTAGTTTTATGAAATGACAAATATCTTTTCTATAATGTTATAATATTTCTTCTAAAACTCATTGGCGACTTAAAAGTCATCAGTTTTGGGGAGTGGAGTCCCTAATTACTCATACGAGAAATTTACTATTTTTTCTGATCGCAAAACTTGAGAATTATGGGATTTACGGACTCGAAACGGCACATCATTGGCTAAGGAAGAGATGACTGAAAGGGGTAAGTAGTTCACCAGTTAACATTTCTGGGATTTACAGCGTAAAAGTATAAATAGGGCCAGCATGCAGAACCTGGTTCATTTTTATTTTTGATACATATTACGATACTGTTCAGTTTAAGTATACGCGTCTTTTTTTTTTACTCCTACTTTATAATGTCTTCAATAAGAAAAAGTTATGTGTGAAAGTTTTTCGAAAAACATTCAGATGGTACAGCGACTTGTAGATTGTTCAAGAAAAAACTTAAAACGTCGGGAAATACCAGCAATTTAACTGGTCACGTAAAAAGTCTTCATCCACATGCTGTAAAAGTTAGTGCTTCAACACAATCAACATCGAAGTATGTAGCTTCAACATCAAGATGTGTACAATCTTCAAGTCCAGGTGTAGAATGTACTACCTTTGTCGAAAGTGGATTGTCCGAAACACCTCCTCCGGAAAAAAAGGCAAGTGAGTCTATCAAACAAAGATTAATTTCTGAATCTTTTTCGGAAATACAAGCATATTCTGAAAGAGGTGCGATATCCTCAAAAATTACGAACTGTATCGTATTCATGATTTGCAAAGACTGCCAGCCTATTTCTATAGTAGAAAACGAGGGATTCCAGCAGCTTTTAAAAACAATTGCGCCACTCTATAAAATTCCAAACAAATCGAGTATTACAAGATTTATTGAAACAAAATACGATATAATGCATAGGTGTATCAAAGAAAAATTGTCAAATTTAAAACACGTAACATTAACTACAGATATATGGACTGACACCCACCAAACAAGAAGTTTTTTGGGGGTCACAGTACATTTTTTAAATAATTACAAACTCTCTGCCATTATTGTCGGAGTTGTAGAATTGTCCGAAAGACACACTTCAGAATATTTGGCTGATCAAATCTTGACAGTATGCAATGATTGGAATATTGCAAAGGAGAATGTTACTTGTGTTGTGACTGACAATGGGGTAAACATAGTAAAAGCTATAGAATTGGCATTTGAGAAAGGAAAACACTTACCATGTTTTGCTCACACTCTCAATTTAATGATAGACAAGGCCATGGAACAGACTACTGGACTTATTGAGTTAATCACACGAGTAAAAAGTATTGTTACGTGGTTCAAACACAGTGTTGTTGCTTCTGACGAGTTAAGAAAAATTACACATTTAAAATTAATACAGGAAGTGTCAACAAGATGGAACTCAAGATATTTTATGATTGAGAGATTTTTAGTAAATTATAAAGCTGTTAACGAAATTCTAATTAAACATCCGCAGGTTCCAAACATGTTATCAGCATTAGATATTTTTGAATTAAGAGAAATTGCTGAAATTTTGAAACCAGTCGAAGCAGCCACAAGAGAAGCTTGTGGTGAAAAGTACTTAACTACTAGTTCAATAATACCAATGGTACACTGTTTACTTGACACTGCTACACTGTGAGTAACATAAAATCAGAAACTCCCATTGCTACAGCACTTCGAACTTCAATAATGAATGAAGCTAAAAAAAGATTTGGACACAGGGAAAGCGTATATTTTCTAGCGTTAAGCACTATACTTGACCCAAGGTTCAAGAAGATTCATTTCACAGATACACTGGCCTGTTCCAGAGCCATTAAACAATTAAGGGATTTAACTGTGCAAGATGTAGAACAAGCACATCCTCCTGAATCCGAAATTGGTAAGTTAATTGTCTTCACATTCAATTATTTAAGAGCTTATTTTGTATTTTGTTAACTAGATGTCCCAGGAACCAGTACCAGCGAGTCTTTTTTTTGGACCAAGCATTACAATTTGATGAAAGCTCATAGTATCTCTAACTCGCGTTCCACTGATGAAGTAGCAGCATACTTGGAGAGCCCATTGTTAAATCTGTCGAAGAATCCTCTGGAAGAATGAAAATCTTTGAAGCTCCTCTATCCGAAATTATACGGTGTAGCCCTGAAGTACCTCACGACAGTTGCAACATCACAGTTCCTTCAGAACGATTATTTTCTAAGGCTGGACAAATCCTACCTCAACAAAGAAATCGCCTCAAAGGAAAACGTCTATCACAATTGTTATTTTTACAATCTCTTGATAAGCTTATATGGGATTTGTAATTTCAAGTGTACCTTATAAGATTATACATACTTATTTATTACCATTATTCTATTTTAGTAGTTATTTGTAATAAAGTTACCAAGTAATTACTTTTCCTATTTATAATAATTATTGATTATGTACCACGCTTACTTAAGGCTCTATTACACTTATCAATTTTTTGAACCAGATCAAGTTAAAATTGACGACAAGTCGTGTATTACACTTGTCAAGTGGACTTAATTAATGATCAATTTGTTGATAAAGATCTTGTTGAATTAGAACATGTTCTATTTTTCTTCTCAACTTAATCAACTTTTTAGTGATTTCTAGCAAAATTCATGTTATAAAGTTTTTTGCCAACTGTGTAAAATGAAAACATTCCATTTTAGAATATTGTTAAGAATGACGTTAATTTGATACTTCTTGAAAGAATTGTGTGCCTAAATTATTTATTTTCTTTTGCAGCTCTTGTGCAGTTAATTTTAACATTCAATATCAAACACAAATCTTCGGTAAATTTATTATTTTTTTTATTTCGTACTTTTGCACTATTGGTACTACTAATTCACCTAAAAGCATGCTAAAATCTTGGTGAAAAAATTGATAAGTGTAGAAAAACTAACAACTATAAAGTTACTACTGACTACCTACCTACTCTGCAATTAATTAAAAATATATAAATTACCACTGACTGTATAGAATTTAGTTAGCTGAATGGTAAATGCATATTTTTTGGGATTTCTAAATAATATGAAATTTTTTTCCAATATATCGAAGACATCGATGTTTTTTGTACGATATATCGAAGACATCGATAGATTGTATTTAATATCAAACATCGATGCACCATCGATGTTTTGCTTTCGATGCGCAACCCGCAAACATCTTGAGGTCGAAAATTTTCATCATCACATACTACGTATAAGAAAGTAAAATAGCTAGTTTATTTCTATGCTATTTGTCTTAAAATTTAGGGATTCATTTCATAATTGGGCGAAATATCGCACAAATAATCATCTTTATTGGCAATGAAGACGTGATTCCGTTTCACATTTGCATTAAAAGTCCAACTGCCATGGCGCCAAATCGCCCCATTCCCAATTTTTGTAACTTGCGTATTATATAGTGCAATATCGTAGTAAAGTGTAATGCGCTTAAATTGTGACGTCATTTAAAATTAATTAAACGCGGTCGATATCGTCGTAGCTAAACATTACGTAGCTTTAAGAATCGTACATTAATAAAAGTCACAAAAACATAAGCATAAAAGTTTTTCCTTTTTTACTCATGCTGTGACAGAAGAAATTTGGTAATACATATTTTAAAACTTTATTTTCACACATCTCACATCAATTCAACCACTAACGGTAGATCCCAAAAAATCTGTATTTAAAATAACAATGGAAATAAATCGTACATGTATTAGAAATGTACGCCCTACACCTTTTCCAAAACTCTAATGAAGAGAAAAAGAAATAATACAAAGTCATGAATAGTAACAGAAGAGCGAGGTCGCTATTGTTGCAAAAAAAAAACGCCGATATAGAGACATAATCGTAAAGAGCCGAGGGACACAATGGAATTCGTATTGGCAGAGCAAAAAATGGATCGCGGACCAAATTTTATATTCATTTGGGGCGCAAAATTCTTTTACCCTTTACATTTCGCTTATGATTTATAAGGAACTATTCCCATAAACGACCTTGTACCGATATTTACAATATGCACCAGAAAAACCCGAATTACCATAACAGTATGATCGATATACATTTTTTTTAGTAAGCTATTGAATAAGCGGCTTTTCTATACAACACAACGCATGCCATTTCAATTCGATTTAAAATAGAGAATTCATGTCAGGGGCGTGAACGGCTACACGTATTTCATCTTTTCTAATGTGATTCACATATCCGTTCGATTTGACTTTACCAATGCTTTTAATCTATGTATTAGTTATTCATTTATTCTAAAAGCGAACATATGTATATTTATTCTTACCCCATTAAATGCTTTTCATATAATGTATATGCATAAGAAACATGCGTCGTCCATGGCGATAGAGAACCCCTTAACATCACAAATAAATCGTAATATAAAATATCAATTACGTTTTAACAGAAAAGCGCACATTTTAAAATTATAATTTTGCATATTTTATACCCCAGTATTGTCCGTAAGTTTAGGTATCTATGGATATCTTTCAATCGAACGGAGAAAAAAATTGTATTATGTGCGTTATATTGTAGGCAGTAGGAACGTTTGAATGTCAATGATTGCTTGAGATTTTTGCTTGACTTGGCCAGACATCGTAACAATATGTTATATTGTTGTTTGGTGCACTATAAGGGAAACTTCTGAAGCGTTCCTTAATAATGTATGCAAATTTTACGACGTATATATGTGAAGTTACTGGAAAGAATTTCCATGGAACCTTATTGAATTATACCTCACTAACGATAAAAGTATGTATTCCGGAATGTTGATCGCGACTCCTTAATGGAAAATAGAATAACGGTTTGGGTTATTTGAATTTTATTTGGTTTTTGACAATAATGCAAAGTCGTTTTCTTATAAACGGTTATCCTATGCATATTTAAATAATATTTTCAAGTTGTCCGACCATTGGGAGTTAGGCACAATTGCTCATATTTTTCGCTCTGACATCGTTTGTATTGTTAGTAATTTATATTATTTACATATCCTTATGTCATTTGTAATAGCTGTAGACCACAGAATATGAATATATTTCACGCTCCCTAACATTAATAGAATCTTAGAAAACTTACCGCATTGTTACTTAGAGGCTGATGGATAAGTAATAGACAAGTAATAATCTACCCTACTCTAAATTGTCATATTTATATTGCCATTTACAAGGATATCTAAAAAATAAACATGATGAGAAGAGATTCTTCTGTTATAAAATTTAATCTGACACCTTTTCATATCAAAGTATTTAAAAAAGTTAGGTATTACTTTTAATACATACTAGTTGAAGTTTTAAGGAAATTTCTACAAATAAAAATTTTATCGACAGAGATAGTTTTCGAACACGAGTTCTGTGGATAGGTAGATAAGTGCTCCAATCACCTACTCTAATAGCATTCATATTGTAACGAAACCAGCAGACATTCGAGCGACAATAAAAAAGAAAAGGCTGTAAATCATCTCGGCGCGACGTATAAAAACGATATGTAAACAAGTCGTAAATATATCATCTCACAGATGTACGGCATAAGCAAGGAAGAGTCCAGATTTCCTCTGGTATATTACCGAATTTACTGGTACTTTCGAGAACTTTTAATGCAGATATAAATATGGCGATTCATTGCGGGATGAGTAATTGCGGAGTAATTCGGGATTAAGAAAGTCCGTAAGAAGTAGCCGACGCGCGTAGAAATAAATACAGTAGAAATAAATATAAGTCGTACAGTAGAAATAAATAAGTAGTGCCGTGTTATATAAATAGAAGTGTTACATAAACACGGGCAGAGATATTAGTAATAGAAATAAATAAATACAAGTGTTAATTTTAATCTATTAATAGTACTTTAAGTGCGATACATTAGTTTTATATTTTATACTGTTATATAATTTTAAGTGTATAAATATACAGACTGTTTTAAATAAATAATTGCACGAGTTGTTTATTGTGAACCCGAAAACGTTACAATATTTTAACGCAAGTTAAAAATGCTTACAAAGGCTCTTAGTAAGGTACTGGACTAGAAATCAGAGATCTACGGCTTCATCCAAAAATATTATTATATTATGGAAAATAATATTTGATCACTCGAATAATAAATGTAAAGCAATATACCTAGAACTTAGTAAATTTATTTCAAGGAACAAAAAGAAGAAAAAATTGCGTTGATTTGGTGAACTTTTAAGGGGTACCTACGATGACCATGAAACTTTACCGACAGAGTTAAATAGTTACTAAGTGTATATTTGTAATAGTATTAAAACAGATACCACACTTCCAGTCGACCATGTACGTTATGTCCCAACAACACGTTCTTTATTTCTCACGCATGAACTGGAAGTGAAAAATGAAATTATCGATTTGAAAACTACCGAGGCAGTGGGGCATGACGGTATACCCACTTCACTAAAGGCATGCTGTGAAAACGTGGCGAGGCCTTTTGTAGATTTAGTAAATATGTCGTCAATGTTGGGAAGGTTTCCCAATGATTTGAAGTACGCTATTATAAAACCAACCTACAAAACAGGCGAAAGATTGGAGTTCTCGAGTTATCGTCCAATTGCACTGACATCTAATATTTCGAAGATACTTGAGAAGATCGTCTCAAACAGAATGCTGAAATTTATTGAAAACACACAGAATATTGAACAACTTTCAAAATGGTTTTACGAAGGGTAGATCAACAATCGTGCTATATTTCAGTTACTCGAGAAAATGATTCATGGACTGAACGATAGGGAGGCAACGATTGTCGTTTTCATGCACCTTTTACGGGTTTTTGATAGTGTGCATCACGAAGTCCTGTTGGCGAAGTTGCAGAGGATGGGCTTCCGCGGTGCAATTTGTGAGTGGTTGCGGTCGTACTTGTCGGATACGAGACAATGTGTACTGTCGAGTGACCGGGATGGTAGGGACATAAGATCCTCATGAAAGAACGTAATGAATATTTGGGGTTTCACAGGGTTCTATACTGGGTCCACTGCTCTTCCTACTCTATGTAAATAATCTGCCGCAGTCAGTGGCTGGCTTGATGGTCTTATTTGCGAACGATTCGACTGTGCTTGTTATGAATGCCGACATGAGTGATGCAATAGGTGATGTGGAGTCGGACTTGGCACGACTAGGTGACTGGTTTGAACAAAACAACTTGGAACTTAACCCCCAAAAGACCAACTTGGTGGTTTTGGTGGTGGTGCGACGGATTATGTGGTGCAACACCGTGATCGGTCGATTACGGTGACCGGAGGAACGCCCTTCCTGGGGTTACCTGTCGATTCCAAATTGTCATGGGTAGCCCATTTGGACTATCTTGCTCCGAAGTTGTCTGGGAGTTGTTTTGTGCTTAGATCGAAATTGCATTATGAAATTACTTTTTGGGGCCATGCGGTGGATATCGGACGATTGCTGGTGTTACAGAAGGCGTGTTTAAGAGTGGTATCCGGATGACATCCATGGGCTCGGTTCGGGACTTGTTCCAGGAATACGAAATAATGGCAATTCCAGCTCTTTACGTGGTGGAGTGTGCAAATTTTTTGAGGTTAAATTACTTAGGTATATTTAACAAGTATGAATTCTCGCATATTTATAATATAAGAGGTGCTAGACACTCGTATCTTCTTCCTCCAAAAACGGACCTAACTAGACTACAAAGGACTGTTCTGTTCCAGTGTGTGAAGATTTACAACTGTCTGTCGGATCAGTGGAAGGCTCTGTCTTTTGAAAAGTTTGAGCGGGCTTTAAAGGGATTGGATTGGAACCTTATAATATAAATGAGTTCTGTACTACTAAAATTGCCAGGCTTAAATAGATCATAAGAAATTAGTTTCTAGGTGAATATCGCTCACTGATAAACTTTTGGTGGGGTAGCCACAGCGGCTCACAATTTTTAACAAGTTATGGTTTAATTTTTTGTATTTTACTGTATTATATATTATTGTATATTGTATTGTATTATTATTGTTAAGGACAATGTCCACATTTCTTTGAAATTTACGACAAATAAACTAAACCAAACTTAATCATTTAGATTTTGGGGTAAAAACAGACACTCAGGTTCAATAATGTACCCGCTAAAAAAATACCAAATATTTAATTTTTGCATTTATTTTCAGGCGTTTTCATCCAATTCTCTTTTATTTCCAGTTCTAATCCGTTCAATAAAAAGAGTTCTTAGATACCTTGTCAGTTTTGGTTGAACGTAGTATTTACATACATTTACTTCACAACACTGGGTTCAGATTGGATATTAATGTTTGTTAAATTTCCTTGGCCGCTTAATGTTCTTGATATTACCCTAGTAATAAAATATTTTCTTTCATTTTTATTTTCATATATTGAGTATTTTGAATTTTTTTTATTAACCCTACTTCTGAAGATCTATAGCTACTTTCTCGTAATAAATGATGAGTGACCTACATTACCAGCAAGTACCAGCGAGTTATTTGCAAACAATAAGGAGTAAATAGTTTCTTTTTGCAGGTAAACTACACTTTTGTGACATTTCTTTTCGAATTAGGCAAGACATTTTTACATAGCATGAGTTACGTAGTAAGCTTGTCTCACACATTATTATTAGAAATGATCTATGCTATAACTTTATCATTCTTTTTGATCATCATAGTACCTGATTTTTTGTGACACCTAGTATAAGTAAGGTCATTAATGATTTCAAAGCTTTCCACTTAACAGTGTGAACATATTTGACAATTGTTTATGTGGTATACATGCTAAAAGTAATAAACAAATTAAAATTTTTCATAATACCATACATTTTTATTTAATAATATAATAGAATAATAACAGAATTTTATGATTAGTTTGCTTTACATTCAAAGCAGGTAACTACCTGATAACCATCACAAACATATCTATTCCAGTATCTACCACTTGTAAATTTTCGAGAGTTTTGCTTATGGTCTCGTAATGTAAGATTTTTCTGCACCTGTTCCAATAGCAACTAATCCTTTTCTACCCGCCTGGGAAATTCTCGTCGTTTGTAATATTCTTTTTTTTCCTTTAAGTCTTCGTTTTGATGAACCCGTATAATACAAGTGTTCAGTGCACTAATGTCTATCATGTTATAAAATACTGTCACTGTCATGTTCTTGCTTGCCTTTACACGATATACGTTCGCGGCATTTCGTCCATAGTGCCTACACCTGACTTTGATTTATTGTAATAAATTATTGTTAGCGGCGTTTTTGCTTATCCTTTCAAAATGCCACCACTACCACGCATAGTCGATAGGGGACTAATGGTTTTCCTTTTTTTTGAACAATAGACTACTAATATGGCTGATAAATAATTTTTTTAAATATACATCCCCCTGGCGCGTAGTCACTAGTTCTTGGAGGAGTTTTGGTGTATTTTTTGAATTGTTCCAAGCAACGTTAAATTCGTTCTTTCCATTTCTCTCACTAGTTCAAGGCTTGTAAAAAACTTGTCAGTGGTGACATTTCTCCCTGACCTTTCTAAACTTATTGTCATCTCTGAGACATCTTGCTTTCCTTGGTTGAGTTCACGCTGATATTTTGTTTTACCAATTACAAGCATGTTTTACTGTCACAAATCGTACAGATCTTTCTTAGTTTAGAAAGTATGTACTGTTTGACGAGGCACAGATTTCCAGTAAAAAATACTGAAACTTTATAACCTGCACAGAAAACCGGGAACCATCTTAGAAGCAGAGAATACTTTACAAAACACTTCAACTTCAAGATCCGTTTAGATATAAGGAAAATATCATATAATAATTAATGTCTAAGTAATTAAGAAAGTTGAAGAAGTCTGATAAAATATCATATTTAATAACTGGGGACACTGCGGTAACACTAATGGTATTAAGTGTGACTCCTTGCTTTTTGAGCAAAATTATACAAGCTACAAAAATTGTGTGGCTGTCAAATTTGAAAAACAATATGTGAGGGAAAATAAAATATTTTTAGAATTTTAAGTTAGAAGTTTTGAATAGAAAAACACTTTAACAGTTCACATGTGGTCATTAGTGATCAAATGACACCATGTGAACTGTGCGGAGAATCTGAAAGTCAATTATATATACCGGTAAGTTTTCGGGTGAAGCAACGACAGAGGAGTGTCCAAGTCCCCACTATCACTCGCTACAGTTATCGTATTCCCCGACGCGAACGGCTGTAGTATACTACTACCACCGCTCTGGTTAACGGAGGGGAGTACATATACGTAGTCGTTCAGTTGTGGGGACTGATACATGCGCTATACAATCGTTGCGTTACCAGAAAACCTACCGGTATATATACCCATGCAATTTTAGCTGAAACAAATTTGAAAGTCATAGAAGTTCTCAGTATATTTCCAAAATACTGTACATAATACTGTAGTCCTTATTGATTCATCGGTCATTATACCAGTTACACAATATTATTCTGAAGTAACAATTAATAATTTATTCTACTTAAATTTGTAAATAGAATTTAAATTCCATATTAATCCAATAAATCTAATTCATATAGAACAGTAGTGTTTAGTGATATGGTATAACCACCACTTCGTATTATGCTATTAAACTCCATAAGCTCCAATTTAATGAAATTCTTCATCATAACATTCACTCTAGAATTAATTGAGAAATTTTGCAACTTAACGGTTATTACAAGAAAGCATATTAAGAAGCATCGTCGAAAATTCAATTTTATTTATTAAAAAGCTAGTGGGATTATGCTCATATTATTCAATTTTAATAATTTCTGCTGAATTTCATTTGCCTGCAACTATGTAAGTTGATGTAATATACACTGACCATTCGAGGACATTCGACATGATCGACCATGACCTGCTACTGCGTAGATTTAGTTCATTTGGCTTTGTTCCTTCGGCTGTCGGCCTCACTGGGGCTTACCTTAGTGGGAGGAGATGTTATGTCTGTTATAATGGTTTTTCGTCCACTGAGTTTGAAGTTACTTCTGGTGTTCCCCAGGGTTCAAATTTGGGTCCCCTGTTATTCATATTGTTTATGAATGATCTTCTCCTACAGATCGATTGCCCTGTTCTTGGATATGCAGATGATGTTAAAATTTATTCTGTAATAAATGGTCCTGCTGATGTGACTAACCTTCTGAGAAATTTAAGTGTATTGTCTTCACGGTGTGAATGTTCTGGACTCAAGTTGAATGTGGATAAATGTTGTGCAGTAACCTTCACACGGTCTTCAACTTCGTACAATTCTTCTTACTTCGTTGGTGTCAACAAGTTAATGAGTAAAACTGAATTTAAAGATCTTGGAGTTACCTTCGATTCCAACTTGAGCTTCAAATCTCACATAGAGAACATTTGTACATCGCGTTCAGATCGTTGGGTTTTGTTATGCGTGTGTCTAGGTATTTCACTGATTCAGCATTGTTGAAATCTCTATACTCTGCCTATGTATTGAGTAAGATAGAATATGCCGCCTTAATATGGTTTCCTATTTATGCAAGTGATTGTTTGGCATTGGACCGTGTTCACCGTAGGTTCTTGAAGTTTCTCACATATCGGGCAGATGGTGTTTATCCGGAGAGGGGCGTGGCGATGGGTGATCTGTTGCAGAGGCACGGTATGGTATCCTTGAGTGAGAGGAGATACGCTACATGTGAGAGATTTTTGCTTAGACTGTTGAATGGCAGCATTGACTGCCCTGGTATCCTGGCCCGAATGTCATTTCTGATACCGCGGCTTAACTCCAGATATAATTGCACTTTTGCAACACCTTTTGCGCGAACCAACATCATGAGACGAGCTCCAACTTACACACTTTATCGCTTGGCGAACAAAGATGTTGACCTATTTGGGTGAAGACTGTGACTGTGGATAGTGGATCATCATGGAATTTGTTGTTACTTACTGTTTTTCTTTCTTTTTTTATATTATATATACACCTGTAATATAGTTTGTAACCCTGTTTTGGGCTTTGCCTGTTGGGAAATAAAGATTATTATTATTATTATTATTATTATTATTATTATTATTATTATATTAATAACTACAGTGTAGAGGTTGTGTCAATTACCATTAGCCATAGAGAATCAGTTTATACGCATGTATGTACGATGTATACGTATGTATGTAATACGTTGCAGCGCGGTGTCTATACATCGTACATACATACATACGTATAAACATATCCCCTATGGCTAATGTTACACATGCGGTATAGGCAGTTTTAGAAGATGTTTTAAGAAACCCTAACAACTTAGAAGATAACATTCAAACCAAAATGATATGTTGGCGAAAGATCAACTTACAAACTAACTGTATTTCAGGCTTTTTATTTTAGTTTTACTGTTGATTTTATTGAATTTAGGTAAATAATAATAAATATTTGGATGCGTGTATTTAGTATGGAACACTATACACTAATCACAAAGAGGAATTTCAGAACGATTACAATATATTTCTTGTCAGCATTATATCAATTTTTAATAATGAGCTTAATATGTTTCTATGGTATTCACGTTACTTTGAAGACATAGTCAGTAAGCAACGTGTATAATACACATACAACCTGAACCTGCGACATTAGATTTACAGAAATTTAAAGAATACAAAATTGAGAAGCATCAGATTTACTATCACTAATAGGCCAAACATCTGTGTACGACGTAAGTATAATAGCTAGTGAGCTTTCGTTCAAAAAGAATGTAACTTACGCCCGACGACTCTACTACACAGTCCCTCGCTTCGTGCTCTGATATTTGAGGGTGGTTTATATATATAGGAAATCGGATTTTTCAAGCCCACTTCCACACATATAATGCCTTTTTTGGTACAAATACAGTACACAATGTTGAATTCGAATAGACCTTTCAGTCAAGCTTACAATCTGTAAATAGAAAGACTGGGTTATTGATATTGTTACAAAATGAAAGTCTTACAAAAGACAACATACGTAATACACAAATATTTCATTTTGTGATTTATTAACGTAATCGTACTTAAAAAGATTTACCGTCTGTTATTGTATATTAATAATATATTGTAAGTCAATATACTTTAACTTAAAACAAACTAAACTATAAACTATATCTACCTTCTATCTATCTTAAGTTGATTATTCCAAATGTTTACAATTACTCTCTTCATTCCAGTAGTAGTCAAATTTCTTAGGGATGAGATGGATAATTTAAGGAGTAATATTTCGAACATAACATTTAATACTAGTTTTTAATGCAGTTAACCAAAACTTTTAAATACTTCTAAACTTAACTTTTCGATTATCTGTTCAAATAAAATCGCATATTACAGGAGATCCTAGTCCTCTAGTTTGACCGATTTGTCTATAAGTCTACATATTATTGAAAAGAATTATCACGTAAGTACAAAAGTGAAATAAATAGTAGAGATTTTAACTGCAAGTTTTCGTTGATATCATTTAACTTTTTATACTATTTGAAAATAATAATAATAATATTTATTGTCCAGCAGTAACAAAACCAATTATATGACAATTTATTACAATTAGCGAATATTAAGCTACAAAATAAATAAAAAATAAACCTAATAAATACTCAATAAACAACAAGCAACACTACAAATAAAATGAAAGTTATACAAGAAATAGAACAGTGGAAGCAATATCGATGAATATCAATATGTAATAGCTGTTCAAGACTTGTGCGATTATTATTTTTAAAACTCATTGTTTTCTAAAATAGAGTTAAATCAAAATATGTTAACAATAGACTATGCCAGCGTTTCTGTGAGGAAGAACTTCATCAACAACCTGATTCCTTAGAAATCTTGTAAATTGGTGCAAAACCGATTCAAGCTAGCGCACATGACTCTGATAAATGTGGATACCATGGCACACATGCGTATAATGTGACCTAACCAAAGAGATTTATAATGCTTTTTTGATTAAGAATTAATGAATAATCTGCATTTGTGACGATAAATTTCAGCATTCTTATAGCAGCTGAAATGGTACTGTTTATATTGTCTACGCATGAAAGTCTCAATTTAAATAACATGCTTAAATCTCTGGTTACTCGCTCCATATGCTTATAATTTAAACTGTATACAAAACAGCGCAATCAATAAACAAGCTAGTATTACAAAAACCATTAAATCAGTTAGAAAATGTAGCTTATTACAATCGATAATGGAATTGAGATAATCGATAAACATATTGGTGTAAGTGAAAGGGAAAAAAATGGCTGCGGAGAAAGTGTTGTGAACAGTTTTTTAGTATTGATAATAATCGATCGATAGTTTCAGCAAAATCTATATATACCACATCGACTTGCTCCCCCATTTCCAAGATATGCGAAATAAATTGTCTGACGAAAAATAATGACGGTGTAACTTCTGTATTAAAAACCATGATAAGATAAAGTGACAAATTACGTTTGGCAAATGTATAAATAGCAAAGTAAATAGGAAAAAAATGGAAAATGAGTACAAAGACATGGAGGCAGAAGAATAGGCCGGATTCAGGGCAGGTAGATCGACTATAGATCATCTGTTCTGTATAACTCAAATTATGGAAAACAAAATGGCATATGGACAAGAGTTGCATTTACTATACGTAGACTTACAAAAAGCATACGACAGCGTACCACTTAATTTACTTTGGAAGGCTTTGGAGAATAAAAACATTAGCGTTCAGATAATTAAAGCAATTAAAGAGTTGTACGACAATAGCGAAGCAAAAGTCAAAATAAAACAAAGACTGACAAAAGGGTTCCAAGTGAATAAAGGTCTTAACAAGGTTGTTGTATTTCGCCAACGCTCTTCAAGATTTATTTAGAACAAGTCCTTAAAGTATGGAAAAGAAATGCCAAAACATGGGAATTCCATTAAATGACACCATTTTATACACATTGTGCTTGGCCGACGATCAAATTGTAGCGGCCCAGGAGTATGACGACTTGGAATATATGACTCGAAAACTGATAGAAGAATACAAAAAGTGGGGTTTGGAGGTCAATATGAAAAAGACAGAGTATATGTGCATTGGTGGAATAAAACAAGATCTATTACTAAATACGGGACAGCGAATTAAGTCTTGTGACGAGTACAAATACTTGAGGTTAAAAATAACAGCGGACGGAACACTAGACAGAGCTATAAAAGACCGAAATGTAGAAGGAAGAAAAGCGAGAACTTTAATAAATGGAATACTCTGGGACCAGAGTATATCGAAACAGAACAAAAAGCTCATATATAACACCATAGTAAAGAGTATTGTTCCGTACAGTTCAGAGGTTTGGCCAATCAAGGACAGAACAGAGAAAATGCTGTCCGCTACGGAAACGGATTTTTGGAGAAGAGCAGCGGGGAGATCAAGAAGAGAACGAGTTATAAATCAACGAATAAGAGAAATTATGACAGTGGGTGAACGCACGATAGTGGACGAGATAAGAACGAAACAACTGGTATGGTACGGGCATGTGCAGAGAATGGAGAACGAAAGACTATCTAAACAAGTAATACAATGGAATCTAAATGGGCGAAGAAAACGAGGAAAACCACGGAGGAGCTGGAGAGCAGGAATAAACAGCGAAATGAGGTTTAGGGGTCTGGATGACGAGTTGTGGGCGAATAGAAACGAGTGGAGATTGGAAATCGGAAGACGACGGACTTTGTAAAACCGAGTTATAAAAAAAATAAATAGCAAAGTTAATATAGCGAAATTAGGAAACTAATTGATCAACAGTTTTAGAAAAGTTGTAATGTTAGCTACTTTCCATAACTCTTAATGCATAAAATGTAGTTTACGTCAAATAACGGTGATGTAGGAATAGCTATTATTCTGACTTCAGGCATTTCTTAATTTACTTTAATACGGTTCTCTAAGTTACAGTACATTGTCTTTTCTTGGCATAAAGTTCTGTCGCAATGACCACTTAATATAATGGGTTTTCCTACAAAGAGTGTTCCAGAGATAAAAAAGCAACAAACATTATTGGGTATAACCGTTGACATACATAAAATAACTGCAATATTATTAAAAAATATACACAAATACTACACGAGTAGTTTCTATAGGAAACAGAGCTAAACCAATACCCAGGGCTTTTCATTTACTTTGCACATTGTATATGTTGTTTAATAATGTCAGTTACTGAGTTAAGTGAAAAAGTAGTTGACCAATATAATTTTCCTATAACTACTACTACAATTTTAATTTTGAAATTCTAACCGGCTGTTTTTGAACTGTGGCGTTCTTTTATTTTAATCAATTTAATCGTACAAAGCATATTGAAGTACGTTCTTTAATCAGTAAATTGTATGTTGACATATTGAATAATCTCTTTAACCGCTAATTTCTCCTAGAATTATTTGAGGGAACAGTTGACCTTTCAAGAAGACAGTTTCTGGCTGACGTAACAGGAGCAATTCACAATAGTACAAAACTGATCTCTCGTATATTGATCATTTAGAGGCAAAAGCAGCGGATTGTTTCCGGTGCTCAGCCGGAATGACTATGTGATATGTATGTACATATGACAGAAATAATAAGAGAAGGTATGTACTTCTCTTTTCCCTTTTCTCGTAATAAAAATCCTTTCTACGCAGAGAATTTAAACCGTCTATTAAGATAGTCTGTGCAATGGATTTTGAAATTTGCATTCGAATTTACATTTTTCTTGTTAAAGATGAGAAGTCGCTCAGAAGTGGAAATACCAATTTGCTAACAGACGCGTTTGATCGAATTATTTTCTAATTAATTGTCTTTTTGAATGTTTATTGGATCTGTCGCTCGATATTTAGCACACTGGTTATGCTCTAGAAACTACATAAAATGCTGGTTATAAAAACTTTTAATTACATATTATCTTAAATATTGTTTTATAGTTTTGCTAGAATAAAGAACATATCTTTGGGTGATTTTCTCTTCCTGTTAAACGTTTAGATGGTGGAGTTTTAAAATTTTTGTTTGAATTTTCTATATTCTGTAAGAAATAAATTGCGAAATAAACAGTAATAGTTCGTAAAATTTCCTTTCGCACCATTGTGTGACACCTTTCTTCTTTTGAATGATATGTTGTTTCTTTTGTAATAAAAATGAACAAATTTTCCACTCCGTATAAATAATATCTTTAGTATTTTTGCCAACATTAGTTGTTAAAAGATGTTCGAAGTAATACAGGTTTAATATTTTGCTTGTTTACACACTTTGACAATATAACTTTGGACGTAATCCCAGAAATTACGAGTATATTGACATTTTTCATTTAATCAAAAAATATTGAGTTAGTAAGCGTGTAAGTGTTTTCTAGTTTTCTATACACACTGAAATATAACACGCAAGTCAAACGGCAGAGCGAGCAACTAGCAACTGCTTGTTGTGTGTTTACACCAACGGACAAATATTTATATAGGCCTAAATACAGGCAAAAATATATCATATGTTCAGTGATGTTATTCAAGACATACGTATAAGAAACTTAAGAACACATTCGCTTTTTTGAATTAGTGTTTTGGCTAATTGGATTTTAAATCTCGTTTCAGCAGATAATTTTCTGTCTTCTTCAGGGTGTTTCTTGCTGAATTTCTTTTGCGTATGCCTTCCTCAATTTCTTAAGGCCAGCTGTGAAGATAGAACCCGTGTTATCTGAAATAGATTTTCACTGTTCAAGCGTACAGACATTTGAGGATCAAATGTTCTTTTAAACCTGTAAACTACGCTTGTATGCCCAGAATTAAATGCGCAATAATCTAGCATTAATCTCTGGTTTATGGTTTAGTGGTAGTTGTTGTGTTTTATGCTGTCTCGAAGAATTGGTCCAGACCCCTTTTATCTCCAGGCTTGGCGAGCTTATGGGATTAGTTGATGTGGCCTTATATGCCACTTCTTTAATACTTGTTTTGATGCCATGTTCTTTTTTGGTCAGAAGCATGTTCTGCCAAGTTTAATTTTTTGGTACCTCTTTGATGAACCAGTTTGTTGTGCTTTTTGATTCTAATGTTTAGGGGCCTCGTGGTTTCTCGTATGTATGGACGTTCACATTCACATGGTAGTCTGTATACACAGTTTTTTTGTGGTTTCAATTACTTTTTTGGCTTTTTTTTGCTAGAATCGATCTAACAGTTTTGGTTGTCTCAATCGTAGTTCTGATATTATATTGTTACCTATTCTTCATTTTTTCCCCGATAGGCCTCTTATGTACCGAATAACCATAGTACACATGGTCTCCGGTTGGTGCAGATTAGGTCTTCCTTGCTAAGAAACTGAAGAAGTCATATGCAAAATAAATAATTCAGGTATAAGTTTGACAAGAAACAGCCCATGTCAGGGCTACCCTGAAGACATCAGAAGAATACTTACCAAAACGTCGGGGATTCAAAATCAAATAAACGAGAAAATAGCCCAAACACCAACTAAAATTAAACTCAATTATTCCTCACTTATTCCTCATGCGACTAATTAAGCTAAATTTAAAATCTGATAAACCACATAAAACTTGATCCGATTTTTCTTATTTTTAAAAAATACCAAAATACAGGATTATTCCTAAGTTGCGCTGATATTTGTACCAACACAACGCGTAAGCTGGCACAACAGAAGGGCTAATATAGGTAGGTACGGAAGTTTATAAATTTTCCTTTATAATTTAGAGATGCTTCCTACGCAAGCTCTAGTGAAACAATAAAAAGCTTTTATTCAGCTTATGGCCTCACACATCCAAACCTTTCACGCTCCAATATTACATGAGCGGTGTTTTTTTCAAATTTTGTTAAATTACGTACCTATGCATACGTAATGATGGCATAATCTAGAGAATTTGGCAATAGCTTAGATTCAGTGATAAAGATCCTACAGATCTTACTATTTCCCACAAACAGAGACATTATTATAGACACTTCTGCAGCATATCACAGATGAAGCAGGAGACGGGAAATAGACCGTTTTTGAAACATGAATTGTCCTTTTCCAAATTTGCTATTTTATGGTCATTGCTATGACTACAAATTACTTACTGATAAACAGCATTTGCTGGTTCCGTTTTCATTTTTGTGCTATTAAGAGTCCTCGCTAGTGAACCGGAAATATAATATTGGTGACATAGCATATAATTTAATAAGCCATGGATGTCCGAGTACCTATTACACATAGGGAATATATAATAAATATTTGAAATAATAACTCAATATCGTATAAAAATTCTTTTATGATCAAATATTTACACATTTTTAACCGTGGGAATGATTTTTACCAGAATAGCATTCACTGTAATGTGGGTTGCCTAATTTTAATTTATTTTATATACATTTAAAACAAAATAAAGAATAGTTAAACGAAAAATAAATGCAGAGTGGGGTAGCTTTTTATTCATTTTTTAATGTGAACTAAAGCAAACAAATCTACTCCATAGGATTTTTGAGGAAACTTGTTTTAAATATTTTGACATATTAATTAATTTTCTTTAATCAGATATTTTTTTTCTAAGTTTGATTATTCATCGGGGTAGATTACTAAATTCTTCATAAGACGACAATGAAAGCTTTTCTCCAAATTCTGCTATTTTTCAACTATTGACAGATCCACTGCCGAGGAGCCTTAATGGATTATTCCAACCTTATATTTACTAAGTTTGTTTCGCCTTGCGTTTTGTATTTAGAGATATTTTTCTTTGAATTTTAAATGTCAAAAGAATGTTTTTAATGAAATCTTTTAAAATTTTTACTGATATGTAAAGTGCAAATATTGACATTAGACATGAAATGAAATACCAATAAGATAAAGGCAATTGGATCTGCTTGATATTGCGTTTGATTTCTTCTTGGAGTTATTGAATTTTTACAGGGTGGTTTATATTGAGCTTACCTTTCAAATAAATCCAATCAACTTCTGAGCGGCCAGGTCAGACTTCCAAAACCAGAAATAAAAGCATCTGAGAACTTTGATGTCATTGTTTTATGTATAGTGTAGAGTACCTTTATGATGAGAGTGATCAAATGGGCCATTATGTGGGTACCATGTGGGTATCTGTCAAATGGTAAAATAACAAATAATTCAGTATTATTAAACAGATTGGTATAGTAACCTATAATTTGTGTATTAAATGGACGTGTATTTAAAAAGAATTGATACAGATAAGAATGTAAATGTAACAAACTGTTTTGCGCAAGATTCCATTATATAGGTACAGTTTGCGTCAGCACATCTGGAGTTGTTGAATTTTTTCAAGGTGGTTTATATTGAGTTTACCTTTTAAATAAATCCTGTCAACTTCTGAGCGGCTAAGTTTGACTTTCAAAACAAGAAATAATCGCATCTGGGAACTTTGCAATAATGTCATTATTTTATGTATAGCGTAGAGTGTCTTTATGATGAGAGTGATCATATCGGCCATTATGTGGGTACCATGTGGGTATCTGTCAAATGGTAAAATAACAAAATAATTCAGTATTATTAAATAATGATTGCTATAGTAACCTATAATTTGCGTATTTAATGAATGCGTATTTAAAAATGTGATACAGATAAGAATGTAAATGTAGCATACATTTTTGCGCAAGACTCCATTACATAGGTACAATTTGCGTCACTCTAACAGAACTAATCTCATAAGTGTCACCACTCTGATTATAATGGCACTCTAGTATAATGCAAGGCCAACTGTATCTGCTATCGCTGTGCGATATAAGGCCGTTACATAACGAGATTTTTTTGATTCTGTTAACCTCAAAATATTGATCCCTATGTGGCGCCATCTATCCAAAGCGCAATAAACTGCTTGGTAATCGCTGAGCATTTTTAAAACCACTTGATAAAAATATGCAATATGTTTGGATTTTATCAAATTGACATTGACTGATTTAACATTTATTTTGTCTATTCCATATTCTTTTGTACTAAAATTTTCTAATACTACTCATATTCAGTCGTTTCATTTAATGTGTGCTACATATTTACTATAATATATTTCGGAAGTTACATACGTCCAGTATCAATAGAAAACTATATATCCAGTATCTTAGTATTTGTAAATGTATAAAATTCTAATGGAAAAGTTGCTAAAGAAAAGAAGGTTTGCTAGACGTTATTTGGTCACTAATATTAACAATAAGTCTAAATATGTGAACTCTTAAGGTATTTGAGGGCCGATATAGTACAATTTTAAAAAGGATACCTACAAGTGGGTTTATTGTGAGTACATATTTGAAAATTGTCAGTTTTTGTTCTGTAATTAAACTTGCACCTGTTGGACAAATAAAGATGCTATAGTAATTTTAAAATGCTTTAATTATTACCAATAATACTCCTTGATATCGTCGAAACGGATCAGTGTTATAAAGCAAATTTTGGTCTGCCTTGAAATGTGTGCCTAGAAATACTAATGGATTAGGTATAGGCAGCACCAAAGAATGCATCACTAAGTAACTAAATTAGGAAATTGTAAAAGTGCCAAAATGGAAAAAACCCCTCAAATATATACCGAAATACGCAACACTTTACAACGTAATTGAATCCTAACTAGTATTTTTTTTTGAATTGTTATAAAAAATAGAAAGGTAAGTAAAATTGTAATTCTGACACTACCCAACAACATTATTATCAGTAACATTTTTTTAATTATTTTAAAATTATTAATATTAATTAGGTACCTATTGTAAAGTTAATGTTTAAAGTGTTATTTAAAAATTTATTTCAATAAAAATTCAGAAATTATTTCTTTTGGGTACTATAAGATGGCGTTACATATGGATCAATATTTTGAGGTTACCAGAATCAAATCCATGAATGTAAATCCAAGTTATGTGACGGACATATATCACGCAGCGAAATCAGATACAGTTGGCCTTGGTATAATGTGACAAGTCGCGCCATCTTGTTGAGTCCACATTTACTTTAATTTCATCCGATTTCGTCCAACACAAAATTGTCAACATGTCCTGAAAGGAAACGCCATTGTCAGTTACGGACACACAGCTACGGCTAAATATCTCCTTCTACTGTCATAGCATACCAATTTGGCACTTTTTTAAAAATGCTGCGGAAGGTTCTGCATGGCATGTGGATTTCCTTCTGTCCATATCTGAGAATTCTAACATGAACGTTGCGATAAAAATTTTCCTCAACACTAAAAACGGTTTTGATGTTGAATGCTTTGTAGACTGCTTTTCTTCTAAGATTCAATTAGCAAAGCTTTCGTGCTGTTTATGGTCCGCTAACTTTAGTTCGACTTTATATCCATGATGGAGCAAATTGCTAGTTAATATTCATTGGAGGATGTTGCGGCCTAATTCTTGAGCATAATGTGGTATGTATGTTCTGTGATACTAGCTTGCATAATGCAATTGTTACTAGCTGAACTGACAAGGGGAGTATATGTAGGAGTATTTACGTTTTTTAATTAAAACGTATGTTCAAAATTTTCCAGTAAATGTCCAAAAACTGGCGGCGGTTATGTAACTTTTGAAATTTATTGTAACATGTTTAGCATCTCTGTAATACGTTTTCACAAACAAATAAGCACTTCTTGTCAATTATAATGCACTGTTTTTATAAATGTCGACATTTAACTATGACAACTAACAACTATATTTGACTAAATATTGACTGAAATGGCGCTAGATTCAAATCTTTAAATTACTATTTAGGCACTCGATTATTGTTATATTTTATGGAAAGGTAAAGCTATTGGCAATAGTAGTGAAATGCAACTCTTTCCTTTAATATGCGATTTAATATTTGTTAATTTTTGCATTTATTTGCGTAAGCTACACAATTAATTGGGACATTAAATATTATCACAACAAACGTGCACATCAGTACTTGTTGTGAAGCCAGATGTCAGAAAAATATATCTAGGGCTCACCGCATGGTTTCGTGTGGTAATGACCGTCATCGTAGTGCTCCGCAAGCGTCAATCACATCCGTTTCAATATTTGCACACTACTATTTACATGCATAGAAAACCGGCAAGGCGATAATGGGGATTTTTACCGTACAAGTGTCTGCGAGTGGATTTGCACAGCGACGCCACGGAAAGACACAGGGGTAAATAAGTACGTACATTGCTCGGTGGAGAAGACCCCCAATGAAAGGGTGCTTTCACAGAAAGAGAGAATCATCATCATCATCATCGCGAGATGTGTTTATTGTCTTCTTGTTGATGATGTGTTAGTAAAGAGATTATATGGAGAGGGCTTTGTATGGGCCGTTGTTTAGAAACCAGTGCCGGTGTTTGGCGTTTTGATTATCGTAAGTGGCATTGACGTGCTGTGTGTGTTTGCTTAATTAGGAATTCAATTCGCTTAATACTTAAATATATATAGGATCTCCCTCGTCTGGTGTGACTCGATGAGGATGCTTTTATACGACAACTCCATATGATAAATGTTAGTGATTTAATAAGAACTTCCTTTTTATTTTTAAAAATTTTTTGCCCATAAATTTATAAATTAGAATTCGACATATTTGGTAGAACTATTTTTTAGTTTAAAATATTACATATTCTAACATTAAGAAATTAGTTTATATTAAAATAACATTAGCAAACGCAATAAACTGTAAATAATATCTATTTAATAAAATCTAAATATTTGAATATACTACTAAATGCTGTATGCGATATACTATTTAATCTTCTGATATTTATAACCTTATTACCATCTCATAAAGAGTGAATTTATTTAGCTTATATGTATGCTTGTGCCGAGTGGGACAGTGAATTCGATAATCTTCTATAAAGAGACATACATATACATGGTTTTTCATATGCCAGACCGCCAAGTGAATATAGTACATTTTCTAACCACATGGTACAAGTGGTGAATGGCGTGCCGCCGATCATGGTGCTTGTTGAGCATTTACGGCAGAGTTTGTATGGCGTTGAAGGAAATACCATTAATAAAATGTTAAGAGCTATGAAGCAACTATTCAGGAATACCGCAACAGGCAAAGGCTTTGAACCAAAACATTATTAAGTAGACCAAGCATGATTTCATTACCGACCCTGGGCAGCATTTCAAAATTTGCAAGTATCCGAAAATAAGTTGATGGAAAATGGGGTTTAAAATGAAACATTTTTACGCCATTTTTTTTCCATTTTATATTTAACATTAATACACTTGGATCAGCAGTCCTATAGTGCAAGTAGGGGAGACAGGGGCTGGTTGTGACAGGGGTAGGTAGTTACAGGGACAACGGTACCTAAACCGGAAACGCTATAGTGACGTTAGAAAGAGATAAATGATCACGCCATTATCGGCCGACACACCGTACGAGCCAGTGGCGCTGGTGTTCTTGTGAGAGGAGTCCGTGGAAATAGCCGCCAAAAACGCAGGTTAGTAAAATTTGCATTTTTTAGTAATATTAGTTTAGAACTTGTTATCTACATAAGCAGATATGTGTGTGTTGTGGTATATACTCTCTAATTCTTTCTGTTTATAATGAATATACTTTTATACGCTTTACAAATATTTGTGAATTCCAATTTAATCTTGAGAGGTTAGATTTGGTGTTGGAGCTAAAAGTGACATTTTCTCGGGGCAGGTTGTGACAAATCACAAATTAATTTGTCACAACCTGCCCCGTCGTGTTTCTTGCTGATTGGTATAATTTGAATTATATAAATTTGTTGTTTTTCATAGGATGAGGAAGTATAAAAGAAAACGTGAGAGTGGACAAATAATTCAAGTCATCTACGACAAAGCAGCAGCTATTTTGGATGAGGATAAAACGAAAAAAGTTCGTGGCATCACCAAAGATTTGTCATATGTCACTAACAAGATACTTAAAAAAAACGACGCGAATACCTATGGAATTTGTCATAGTCGATTACCAGAAGAATAGGCAAGTTTTTAGCAATGATCAATAGACCGTTTTGGTGAATTATTTAACAAAATGTAGCCAAATTCACTATGGATTGATGCCAAAAGATGTCCGGCAATTAGCATTCGCTTGTGCACTTAATTACAATATTGTTATGCCGCAATAGTGGCTTAATAATGAAGAAGCAGGAGTTGATTGGTTGACGGCGTTTTTAAAACGCAACCAGTCTTTGTCTGTAAGAACGCCAAAGGCTACTATACTAGCCTGAGCAGAGCCATGTCATTTAATAAAACTAATGTTAATAATTTTTTTTCTAAATTAGCGGACGTGTTAGTTACATATAAATTTTCTTCTTTACGCATTTGGAATGTAGATGAAACAGGTATTACAACAGTGCAGAAACCTAGAAAAATATTGGCTCCAAAAAGTTCAAAACAAGTTGGCACCATAATATCAGCAGTAGGAAGCTCGGTGCCATGTATATTCATCTTCCCACGAATTAAATACAGGGACTATTTTGTTCGCGATGGACCTGCAGATTAATTGGCGCTGGAAACTCGAGTGGCTAGATGACGGGTTGAATTCAGAATATTCATGAAACATTTCATAGACAGTGTAAAACCATCTCCATCCGATCCTGTGCTTTTATTACTGGACAATCATTCTTCGCACTTGGATATCGAAGTCGTTGAAATGGCTAAACAACACAATGTGCTGTTGCTGTCCTATCCGACAGATTGTTCTCATAAGCTTCAGCCCTTGGATGTGGGAGTCTATGGACCATTTAAAAATGACTATGCCAGCCAACAAGATGCTTGGCTTAGAAGCCATCCGGGTAAAACAATGACTATCCACGATATTCCATCTATAGTGAATAAAGCTTTACCCTTGGCATTGAATCCAACTAATATCATCAACGGATTTAAACTGATTTTAACTGTTCTGTTTTGAAGATTTGATAGTTTTTTTAAGATAATTATATATATTTTTTTGATAGCCAAAGTTTTATGTTAAGTGGGTTTTTAATAAGATTTTTGTCTAATAGCTAACGTTTATAACTTTCGTTCAGGCTAAAAATCACTCGTATTTTTATTTAAAAGAAAAATATAAGTTGATCTAATTTATAGAATTTTTACTTATTTTTATTTTTTATCTTTTAAAATTTCTTTATTTTGTTTTGATAAGGTAGACAGACAAATGAAAATTGTATGCCTAAGTTTTTATTTAAGTAAAATTATAATTTAATTTAAAGTTATAAAGTACCATGTTATTACTCTGACTAGGTACAACTTTTTTTGTGATTCGTTATAAATAATAATATTTAATTTTTGTTCAAATTAAGAAGAGAAACTATGATTCTTAATAAAAAATCTGAGATTTGTTTTGTTGTTGTAACAATTTACCCCTTGTGGTGTAACAACCAGCCCCTGGTGTGAGGTAAAAAGTTACATGCGTCTTTTTTCAGAATTTATTCATTTATGTAATTTTTAATAGGCGGTTACACAAAATTATTATCAAATTTAAATCCTGATTAGTTACTGAATCAAGCTAGCCTAGATTCATTTAAAACAACAACATAAGCAAAAAGTGGAGACACTTTACAAAAGAAATGTCACAACCAGCCCCAGTCTCCCCTATACTACTTTCATAATCATAGTATCAAGGTCTTCAAAATATTACACCACTTCTAAAATAACTTTCTCGTTTGTTTTATATTTCCTTCTGGCGAAAATAAGAAAGCCATTTATGAATAAGTGAATGTCTGCAGGTGTTAGATTCGGTAAACAGGGTGGTTGCCGCTCAATCTGGTATAGTAATTCATTAATTACAATTCGAATAATCTCTTTGCTCATGCACGAATAGGACAGTCTTTCGAACCATGGCCGGTTTTTCTTCGGTAAAGGCAACTTTTACTTTGTTTAAAAGGGGGTCATAAAATGTGTTGCTTATAGTTTGGCCTTTTGCGAATAGTTTAAAAGAAGTATCTTCTTCGAATCCCAAAATATTGTTGCCATTTTTGAATAAAAGGAATTTCAAAATTCGATCCATAATTAACTCTTTTACTCTTATCGAATAGCAGGTTTTGCAAATATCTCACAAATTATGCATTCTATAGAGTATAGAGTAGAATTTTAAATAATTTTTGTATTAAAAAAATGCGTACCTCACAGAACGCATTACCTTACAGGTTCATTTTTTTTTAAAGAAGATAAAAGTATTTAAAACTAATTTGGTACAACTTTGTAAAATTTTAAACGCACATACTTATAAGAGATTTGTGTGGTGACCACATCTTAGTTTTTCTACGTGTCTTGGTAATTAGCACAAGGTCTCTGCATATAATAAACATTAGACTTTAAGTCTGTTTATCCAGTACAATCTTCGCAGTTTTATCTTTCCCGTTTCCTATTAATCTATCAACTACCTCTACAAAGTGTAAGAGGCTTAGAGTTTAGACATTTTATTCCTCTATTAATTTCGAATGTCTCTGATCTTAGTCCGTTTATTTCTACTCTTTTGTATTTCAGTGTACGCTTTTCGTAATATTTATTATTTATTTTATAAGTTTGTTATTGAGTTCTAGCTATTTCATTCCTTTGCATATTATTTCTCATTCTGTCTTGTCAAATGATGCTCTTAGATGATTACTAGGTGAAATTTTGCCCCTGTTTCCTGATCCTTTTCTGTTAAATTTTTCATCTGTAAGCTCTAAATGTCGCCGATTCATCTTCCAATTCCCATGATATACTCTACCTATAAATAAAAAATGAGGTGTGGCCACCACACGACTTTCTTATACGTATGAGCGTTTCAAATTATGGAATTTTAAGAATTTTTTTATACAAAAATTATTCAAAATCCTATTCTAAGTACTTCTATTCTCTTAATAAATCTGTATAGAATGCATACTTACCATACCTAGTACCATTGCCGACAATCAACGTACAGACACCGTGTTTCGACCTTTAAAGTTTCGTCAGTGTACGTGCGACTGTCGGTAATAACTTTAAAACTAAGATCGCTACTTATGTTCGATCAAAACACGGTGTCAGTACGTTGATTGTCGGTAATGACACTAGATTTATGTGTATGTTTTGACACATGCATATATTTATATATGCTTTGATACTGACAACATATATGATATATGTTAACAGTACAGACCGGACACGAAAGGTTGATGACTCATCGCCCATGGGCGCACTATTGAAATGTTGTATTTTTAAAGAGGTTTTAATTTTATTTATATAATTGGATAACAAATGGGTGGTGATTTATAAAATACAAAATACCCTATTATTTGTTCATTTTGTAGTTCAAATCGAGTAAAGGAGTATTAATATTTACTAGCAATACTTACTCAAGGTTCTCTTCTTTAAGATTTGTTCTCTTTGAATGAAGTACATCCTTGTACATAGAAAACGCCCTTTCTACATCCCAACTGGTTATAGGTGCGTACCGGAAATATTCTTTTATTTCAGTGAATTTAGCAATTCGATTTTGTGTCATTGTCCCCATACACATTGCCGCAATGTTATTAAATCTGGATTTCTACTAAAAATTGCGTCTAACTTTTGCCGAATGCCACATCCAAAGTCACTTGGAATACTTTTGAAATTATTAATAGCCACATCTAATGTTGTTAATCCATCTTTTAATTTGAGATTTCGATTTTCAAAATATGTGATTAGTTTAGGCAAATTTCCAAAGTGTTCCTGAAGGAAAAACAAGTGCTTTTTAAATTTGGGATTTGTGTTAGTTCCTTGCACTCAGAAATACTTCGAACATCGTCATTTAAACATGTAACGAAATTTTGTAAAATATCGAAATTCCCTGCTTAAAAACTAGTAGCTTTCAACCATGTTCCCCATCTAGTTATTACCGGCGAGGGAGGCAGTGAAAGATGAAAGTTTTTCCCTGTAAAGAGCTACTCTCGATGGTGCTTTTCTGAACACACATCTTCCGGATAGGTGTTCTGATATATTCACAGATTCTGTGGAGAGCATGTGCTACACAAGTAATATGCAGCATATAAGGATATGTTTCCTTTAATAGTCTGCCTGTTTTTAACATATATACGGCACTGTCACTAACAAATAAAAGTATTTTCTCCCTGTACTTGCCGTCCGAATGAAGCATTTTGTGCAAATTCTCGTCAATGGTTTTAGCAACTGTTTTCGCATCAACTGTATTTATAACTTTAGATACTATTACATATGCGTTATATGGAATAGGTGGATGTAGTATACCAGCTACAATATTTACCACACAGCGTCCTAATATATCGACAGTTTCGTCCGCACGTATCCATTGGTACTGATTTGAAAGATGTCTTCTAATGTATTCTATTGTTTTCGTGAAGCACCTAGAAACACAATCTTTGCGTAAGGTGGATTCATCAGGAACATTTCGACCAGTATATTTTTGAAGAAATGTTTTGAAAGTGTGACTGTCAAGTTTCTTTAATAGGACATTAGCCGCCATTAAAGCTTCACAGAGTTCTTCGTTAAAATTGTCAGCTTTCAAAGGGTCCAATTTCTGTGTATGTTTTAGCGATGTTAAGTGGCGTTGTGCGTGCACTTTTTGGGCATTCTGTAACGATATTTTACAGACTTTGCAATAAATATCGGAATCACTGACAATGGACATAGAATCAGTATGACCCTTAATCGAACTCGCCATTGTTTCACGATGCCATTCTCGACGTTTTTTCATATCATAGTAGCATAAACAATGTTCTAGATCTAAATAAATGATAACTAAAAATGTATGCTTATGTTATTGAAACTTAACGAAATCCAATGCACCCTTATGTCGAGATAATTAGGAGAAGTATAGCTTCAATAAAACGGTATTAAACAGAAACTATTACAAACATTACCAAGTGTGTAATTAACAGTCAAAACAATGAAAAACGAAACTAACGTAAGTATGAATAGGTATATACATATATATCTTACTAAATATAAGGTAAACATAATAAATTTAAAAAACTGGTCACCCTTCTACCTACGCCGATGAAGAAACGAATTCTATGAGGAAAAACGACTTTTTTTGTTGTCATTTTCGCGTCAACAACAGAAGTTGCAGTTCACCATATGAATAGTGCTATTCAGTAACTGCGTGTTGTTTACATTATTTCTTTGCTCCATCGTAATTTAAACCTAGCACGTCCGGTGCTAGGTTTAATCTGTTCATTTGTAAATAGATTTGTAATGTATTAGTTTCTTTTACTTATTCATTCGAAGAAAAGAAGTGTTATGTTCTGTAGATAAAAATCAATTATTAAAAAACATCTTATGGAATTATCGTACAAAAGCTGGTTATAATACAGCGAAATACAATGTGTGCAAATTTAATTTTAAATAGAAGCATGTAGTTCAAATACAATTGATCATACATAAGAAATTCAGTTGTTTTATTCAAATGCTGGCTTAAGCACCGAAAGCAGACATTACAGATGAAAACCAAAAAAAATATATTTTTTTTAATATATTGGAATTTGCTTATCAATCGCGTTTATTACTAATAATAACCTAAATAATCTCTTAAAAATGCCCTTAGTCAGTATACTTAGATACTATCGATATTTGCCACAAAGAGTAACTATCGACAATAACTGTCAATAATAGTGATTATCGGTATTATAGTCTTACTACCATCGATTGAATGAGATAGTACCCAACAAGGGAGGATAAATTATTGGAAATTACGTAATTTACCAAATGCTATGATAAGTTATTAGCAATGGACAACAAATGTTCTAGTAAATACAAATGTATATTTTCAAACATCCTAAGTAATTATAATGTAGATTGGAAGACTTATAATAATTACAAAGTCCTTTAAAAAATTATTAGTTTCGTGGACAATTTGGATAGTTCTTGAAAATAGTACAGATTAATTATAGCTGAATAAAGTTTAAGTAGTAAGAATGAGACGCAAGCAGTAAGTTTTATTTGAAATTTTTCTAGTAGGTACTTACGCTTGGAATGACAAAATCTCAAATGTGGGGCATAATCACCTTCACTTACTTATTGTTCTGTTCATAATAATTTTTAATATGGGCTACGTGTGTCACGTTATATTTTAACTATAATCTGGAAGTCCATATGAAAAAATTATACAATTGGAACGGCATAATAATAAAGGTAAATGTATGTGCATACATTATTGGAATCACTTTTTAAATAATAGTGCTGCTGGTAGTTTGTAACCTGTTCTTTCTTGTGTATTTGTCATACGTTCAAGTTGTTTGTTCCGTATAAGCGAGCATGGATATCTACGTATGTACATACATAGTTTCCATTTAAAGGTGTTTATTATTCTTCGATAATTTATGAATGAAATAGTATACTCCCTGTTACATAAATTAAATGGCATGAAGGAGTCCAGAGAAGCTATTAAAAAAAACGATGCGTTCAGTTAACAAGAAATGGTTTTCTTAATCCGTGAATTGTGCTTGCTGTAATCCAAATGAATGGGAGGAAATATCAATAGAGGTTTGTTTATTATGATATTTCCAAGGATCTTTCTAAATTACTCATTCCATTAATCCATTGTTATTGTTTTTGTATGGGATATATTTGAATTTTTTGTAACCGCTAATTGGAAAGGTTATAGAAATTTATATTTTTAGCAATCAATAAATAAAGTGAGATTAGTAAATTGATTGTATGAAATTCTAATAATTCTTATTTACACTTTAAGCGCCACCTTCCTGTCATAACAACTGCCGATAAATAAAGCTAATATTCTCAAATTTTAGAACAAAAACAAAATTCTTAAAATTTTTCTTGATGATTTGATTGTCAAGTAGATATGTAGCAGTTAGTTATACTCAAAACTTACTAATGGGTCAATATGTAGGACTGTTCAATTGAAACATATCTTTGGTCGATTGTAAATTTAATAAGAAATATATTTACAACACGTATAATAGGTTTGTTCAGTTAAATGGGCGGTTTTATCCAACTAATCCTAAAGAAGGCGCTGTTAGATGGCGCCGCGGTTGTAATGGTTAGTAACGTCTTACTATCCTGTTGTTTTTATTTTGATTTTTGTTTTCATCTACTATCTTTATAATTTTACTTATTTATTACTAGAAAGGCTTTTCTTATTGCTTGTCTTTTTTAAGTAGTTATAATAGATCCGTACAAATATAATCAACATTCGCTTTTAGGTTAATGATGGTTTTCACAGATTTCCACAACAAACTTATCGTTGAAGCATATTTTCGTTCAGGAATACGCAATCATAAAGCAATATGGGATTATTCCTATCAAAATTGCCAGCAGCAATTTCAAGAAGAAATTCCCAACGTAGAATTTACACATGAATGTTGCGAAAGGAAAATCTACAGGTCGTGCTACTGTTCTAACTGAATGGATGCAAGTCCTAAAAAATCTTACGGTGCTTATCAGCCCAAACAAATTTACCACTTGGTACCTGTCAAAAGGCTTGCAAGAGAGTTCTTTATTTACATCCATACAAGATAACCGTAACTCATGAATTGTTACCTCCGGATTTTCCTCGTCGTACTCGTCCAGTACTGTGAATGGTTTAATGAGATTTAAACAATGACGATATCTTGGATATTACTTTCTTCAGTGATGAAGCATGGTTCCATCTCAGTGGGTATGTAAATTCACAGAACAATAGAATTTGGTCAGCGAATAATCCTCATATTTTTATAAAGACTCCGTTACATCCTCAAAAGATCGGTGTGTGGTTAGCAATGTCAAGAAGAGGAATCATCGGTCCTATCTTCTTTCATCAAAATACTGTACTTAGTTCGTGATGACGATATCTTGGATATTACTTTCTTCAGTGATGAAGCATGGTTCCATCTCAGTGGATATTTAAATTCACAGAACAATAGAATTTGGTCAGCGGATAATCCTCATGTTTTTATAAAGATTCCGTTACATCCTCAAAAGATCGGTGTGTAGTTAGTAATGTCAAGAAGAAGAATCATCGGTCCTATCTTCTTTCATCAAAATACTGTACTTAGTTGATGGTGTTTATAATCAAACCGTAAGTTCTGTAAAGAGTAATATGATAGTTGTATTAAGTTGAGAAGCTATATTTAGACTCGAAAGATGGATCAAGGCTGGTGCATTATCTATGGGGCGTACAAGCAGGAAGCAAGAGCGATGCATTATATTCCGAGTATGCAAGATTTTTGTTTGTAGGTCTGATTCCAAGTGCAGTACGAACCACCTCTGGTTGTAGCAACAATTTTATTAGTTTTCGATTGCACTAATTAAACTTTAAGTGACAATTAAGTTAGAAATTAGCAATTAATAGTATAATTATTTGGAGTATAGTATAAGTGTATAAGAAAGCCTTTAAAGTACACGAAAAACGTATTACTTGGTTTTGAGCTTTTATATTACGATTTTTTCACAAACAATCAATCGATGTTAATACAAGCTTCAAATTTCTTGGTACAGAAGCATTTATTATGTTTTCTAATGATTTTCCTAGGCAGTTTCCTATAATGAAAACGCGCCTTTATACTATCGTTGATATTTGTTAGTATACAATTGTAATTATTAGATAATTTTATTATTTAGGAGCAAAACTTGGCAACAGCAAATGGATGCCAGTATAATGTGTAATGTGTAATAAGAAACTTTGCAGCTTACATTTTGACACATCCTGCTATGCACACCCTCAATAAGTACGCCTCAACAAAAATGCAGTGTCGACACTCTATCCCTTGAGGCCACCCACGGAGCCTAAGGCACCCATATCATTGGAAGTCTCATTTGTTTTAGAACAAAAATAAATTAATCAATTTGGTGTTAGTTATAGCATTTTTTTTTTATTTTCTTCTATAGGCATGTAATTAACATTATTTAGATTTTAAAGCCCAAATTGTCACTCTTTTAGTTATATATTGATGAAGAGATGTCTACCAAATTTGTTAGAGATCTTATGTATCCATATTTTTATTTATATTGCCTTATTATACGTTCATCATTTATTTAATACAAGAATTTGTAAATGTTAATAGTAAACATGGGCTTAAGCCATTGTTTGTCTGTTTATCAGGTTTAATTACCTACTTTGTAGTATTTTTTTGTAGGTACTTGTGCTTTTTCGACAGTAATTCCATTATTGTTAAAAATATGTTTGTTAGTCGAATATTCTACTTTTGGTTGTTTATGCTATTGATTGTTAATTTATTTTTGTACTAGTAATTTAACTAAAACATAGGCATTAGGTGCTAGTTATAATTTTATTGATTATCACTTTTGTGTTGACACACTTGCCAATTATCTAGTAACGCACTTGTGTAGAGTTTGATCATGTCGTAATTTATTAATATTTAACGACTTTAACTATATCTATAATTTTTGTCCACAATCGCCTTATCATGAGATTTGAATCCACTTTTAGGAACCTATTAACAAGCGTTTTATCCCCACATGGGTGAAAGTTGATTTAAACCACATTACTAACGGTGTTACATTAGCAATGTGGTATAAACCAAGTTTATTCTACTCAAAATTGTCAGTCTAATCAAAATCAATAATGATCAAAATAATACCTTGGATTATTGTAATTGTGAATAAACTGGTGTATTGCAATTTGTGTTTTAGTAGTAATCTATCCACTTAAAGAAAATTAACATTCTTTGCGTTTTGAATTTTTATACTTTACAAGCCTTAATAGTATACTTTAACTTTAATAATCATAAATGTACTTTGTACCTTTTCTGTGTCAGTATTAAAGTATAATTATTTAAGTAATTTTTTCCTTTAAAACATTATTGTGTGGTTACAGCATTGTAATTAAATATCGTATTGTATACTTTTTCCTTAGCAATGAACCCTCATTACTACGGAAACTAGTAAATGGTACGCAATTTAATTACAGTGTTGTAAGCATGTATTAAACCCTAATTTGTAATAAACCTTATTTTGAATTTCCCGGTTCCAAATACGTTTTGAATCGCCCGCTATTTGCTTACTATTATTGAAAACTGTAATTTTTTGATGTCAGCGCCATCTATATTCGCTTGTTTTACTAAGCAATGTACAGTGTGTTCATAGAATGTTTATAGCCGCTGAAAGAAAAATTATTGCACAATATCAGTTCCTACTTCCTCGTCCGACTAAAAATGATTACCTTTTAACCCCTTCTTCAGGGGCTCAGAAATATAAAAACTTCATAGTTAGTTGCTCTAAACTCATCCTGCTCTTTTGTTGCAGATTTTTTTTATTACGTTGCCGACATAAGGCTGAGCATTGTAAGCATTATGACATCACGTGAAAGTTTTCCTGGACGTTTATTTGTTTAATGAACCTTTTCGAAGTTTTAATGTAAAGGATTGCATTGATACTCACTCTACCTTTCTTAAACTCTATCAGCAAGGGTCTTTCAAGATAGACAAAATATGTCAATGTGACCTTATTTGCAGAAGCTTGTCTTCTAAAGTTCTTTGTTAATGAAAATTTTAAAGTTTCCATTGCATTGTTCAACTAAATTACACCAAGTATCGTCGCCAGTAATTATTGTCAAGAAAAGATCATTAATATGTTGACTGTACTCCGTGTTGCAAAATACACGCACTCGCAAGCATTTTAGGTTTGCACATCAAAGATGAGGAACCTATTCCTCACAAAATTTACCAGGTTGAGTACGACACTATAAGGAGATTCTACACTAAAAACAATATTTTCTGGAATTTCTCTAAATGATGATTTTTAGTGGCAGTGTTACGATCTCTAGTGTATGTCACTGGAGTATATCCACATACCAAAAAACTATAAAGCTTTACCCGCCTCCGATTTTGACGCGAAAGAGTTTTCGAATTGCTGATTGCTGTATAACATGTATCATTGTTGTTCTATTAAACTTTATACTGACACTGTCGATAAGTATGTCCGGTAGCACAGTGAGAGTAGAGATTTGAGCAAAAAATTATTTTTTGCAAAACTTTTTAAGTATTATTATCAAAAAGATACATGTCATTAAGGGCTGTGCTCAAATTTTTATGATTCTGAGTTAAGGAAGCATGCTTGACCGTCAGCCATTGAATCACACATGAGGATTGGTAAATAATTGTTTTTACCAGAGGTGGCCCAAGTATCTATTTTTTCTTAATTAATAATGTTTTATGTTCCGAAGCATTTATACTCTCATTGACAGGTACTGGGTTAAATTTCAAGGATGTTTAATTTGAAAATGTATTCAAGGATATCTTTTATCGGAGAAATTGTGTTGGACATAAAAAATTGCTTAACTTTTTGGGTGTTCCAATGAGGAGACATGTTGGAGGTCAACATAAAATAGGTACTGACATTAGCCTCTTCAAGGGTACTTTTGACAAAATCTGGAGATAAGAATTAAGCTAGAGATAAATAGATTTTCTAGGTACAGCTGGGTGGTGAAATGGTTATCAGAGGGGAGTTACTATGACGAAAAACGGTGTGCGATAGCTTAATTGCAGCTCTTTTTCAAAAAGTCATTTCTTTATACTGACAGAATCTAGATTTGCCACTGAAGGCAAATTTAACTAACCACTTTCATTTGAAGCTGTTATAAAACCAATCCAAGAAATTTTATTTTATTGGAAATTGCTTGAAGAGTTTGCTTCCAAATCAAGCATTAATAATTGACCTGGTAGTGGAAAAGAGCCTTAATTCATAATCTTGATTTCTTTGGGTAGTTCTCATCCTCTTTCGTTGTAATTGATGATTTCAACCACACTGAGAGAAATAAAATGTTCAATCAACCAGTTTCTAGTTGACTCAATAGTTTTCGGTGTTGAGTCATCGATTGGTTGACTGAACATTCATTTCTCTCAGTGCACGCTTGATGCAATGGTTCCGGATTTCACTTTCCAGTAACAGTAATAGATCTATATAATTACTTAAAGTAAGTTTTTAATATTAAGTATTGGAGTTTATATTAGATATTATGATGAATATTAAAGGCTCCCACTACCATGTATAATTACAAAGATAAAAAAGTACTTCATAATATGATATGTAAAACTCATTAAGATTAATTAAGAAAGGCAATTTAAATTTGTGCAAACGTAACTACGCTACAGAGTTTATAACATGTACAATACGTAATTAGCAACAAATAATAGCTTTGTCGTACAAAATGTAAGTAATGACCTGCACTCATCTTTGACAGTAATTCATAAAAACCGGAAAAAGAAAATGTTTAAAAGAGCACCGGTTAGTCCATATAACAATGGGCAGATTACAATAGACAAAGTACCATGCTTACTGTCATGTCACATTAGATATGATTGATCTTCCTGAGTTGTAGAGGAACCGATGCCTAAGCGAAAAATGAAATAAAGACGAGAGTCCTGTGTTTCGCGTTCACAACTCATATCTGTGAGAAAGACCGCTGCTGGTTACAGACTAGACTGCTTGGCCCCTTCTCACTGTAATAAGTTTGGGGTGTGATTTTTGTAAACAACTATTTTTATTACGGTATTTCATATTTTATTGCGCCATACGCTTTATTATGGGCTTTGTATTCAAACAAGCTTATTGTTGTTGCATTTAGTTATATTTGTATTAGATAGACTATAAATATAGGAGAAAAAATATATAATAGGAAGAATTTTCAAACAAAAAACTAAGTTAGACTCCACAAAATTTACGATGACTTTCCCTGGCAATAAAATAATTTACCGACCGGTACATTACTAGTTTCTGCAATTCGTGGAAGTCATAATATTTGAGACGTTTTGTACACTATAAGAATTTTCGTAGGACCTGTAAATTTTAGTGGAGCATTATTTTCTATGTGACTTTTTACCCTTTTCGGTAACGGAGATTTCTACGGTTCTGTGGGCCAAATTTTGTAGTTTATTTTGTATATAGAGTAGGTACTTGTTGTCACATCAATTTACCATTGTTTGAGTTATGATTATTATTTTGAAGTTATTAAATTATATTGGTCAACAGGAACTTTTTCTCTCACATTTTGTTTCATGCAGATCAACATTTTCAATTATAATCGTCGTCCAAACTAGAATAATTTTGGACATGACTAAAATGTATTAATGTATTTCATAAATGTTATATTTAGCAATAAATATAGCTGATATAATTGAACAGGTGTGAACAAGTCTTTATGTGTTTCATACATCACAAACCTTAAGACTTCATGTTCTCATTTTAAACTCATCATATTAGAAACTTCATAGACATAATTATAGTAGATTAGGTAGATTATATAGATTTGGTGTTTTCTGTTACACTTGATATTTTCAAGGTCTCGAAAATCTAAGTAACAGCCAAGCTTTAAATACGTCTTGAATTACATCAACGAACAGTTATAAAGTGCCCGTAGTCATTGTATATAGACCAGCCGTCGTAGCTTAGTAGATACATATATTGTTTGACCGGCAATTCTACTAAGTATATATGTATTCAAATGACACTGATGTTGACACTTGTGTTATAAGAAGTCTGTAATTAGATCATCAGTGTCAAGAAGAAATATATATTTTATTAATAGTATATTTCTCTTAAAAAATAATTTAACTTTTTGTAATGTTAGCTGAGAATGAAATATTTCACCGACAATGTAATTTCGCAAGCGTCTGGAGAATGAATGCGTTAACTATACAGAAGAGCTTTGTATGGTTACGTTAACTTTTGTAAACTTAAAATTTTTGCTGAATAACTACAGTAAGGTTATCTTAAAATTTTCGTTACATTAAGAATACTGCAAAATTAGGGGGTTACCGTGCTGTAAATTCGTAAGGATTTTTTACTGTGTAGATTTAATAGTTTTATTTGCTTTTGGAATAAAATGTTTGATAGATATCTCTTGTAAAGATGATGTTAAAGTAATTAACATCATTTTTACAATGAGAGACAGTCTCTCTGCAAAAAATATTACCCGACGGACCTTGAGATATATTCTCTAAAAATATGCATGGCCGTGAATCTGAAAAGTAATATTACTAATCCGAAAGTGAATAGTACATTTGTGAAAATTGCTACAATGTTGTGGATGTTTGTCAAGTGTCGCGTCGAGTATTCGGAATGACACGATTCATAAGATGAATCGAATTTAATAAATTTTGGCATATTTGAAAAAAATACGGTGCATTATAGGGCAATATAGAATCCGATAAGAGGAGAATGTTTTTTCGACCGAAACGTTTAGGCCTAGCGCACACGCATCGATTTTTATCGTACGGAAAAATAACGTATGATCAAATTCTGTTAGTGGAACAAAGAAGATCCTATGCTCTTCTTTGTTCCACTAACAGAATTTGATCATACGATATTTTTCCGTACGATAAAAATCGATGCGTGTGTGCTAGGCCTTTTAGATGGGTATTTTGGCAAGGCGTTTTATAGGTCCAGTCTTGTACGATAAAACATTGAATGAAGACCGATACTCCAACCTTATTCATACACACATGTCTAACTTCCTGGAACACATTTCGTACTAAACCAACTTAGAGATTTATGGGGACAATAAACCGCCACAAAAACGCACAATGCCAATTGTTGCTAGAAGTTTTCAAATCATTGGATTCCCTACGATGGTGTTAATGAATGGCCGAGCTGATATTCTGTTCTCCATCATTTTTTGTAGGCAGTTATTAAAAATAATATTGTTGCGTTTCCGGGGTCGAAATGAACAACTCGTGCTAATGTTTTGAAACACTCTGTATATTTATACACTTAAAACTAATCACAATATAAAAATATAAAATAAATGTATCGCACTTAAAACTACTACGAATAAATTAACACACGTATTTATTTCTATTACTACTATTTATGTCTGTAATATTTATTTACTTCTTGAACTATAATAACACTGCACCATTCACTTATTTACGTTTATTTGAACTGTTCAGTAAATACCGCGCGCGACTACTATTGAATGAACGAATTCTTTCTGGGCACCGGCCGATTTCTATATCGGCATATAAGATTCTGGAAATATACGCGAAAATTCTCTATTTCTCTCGATGTTTGTAGAACATACAACAGACTTTCTGTCGCTTACACATTACATATATCTGGATGATTTATGACTTATTTACGGTGCGTCGCGCCAATGTTTACTCTTCTATTTTTTTGTGAACTTGTTTTCGTTACAATATTTATAAAGACAAAGTCGCAAATAATATTGAGAAACTCTGACATTTACAGTACCATTATTAGAAACCCTAGAAGAACCATACCAAGAGTCAATGTCACCAAGTTTAAAACTACTCATTTGTTTAAATTTAAAAAAGAAAATCTTGTTTTGTTTTTCGTTTCTATTAGTATTTTACTACTGACGTATGCAAATATAAATTTTGATGTAATGTACTGCTTTCGTAAAATCAATCTCTAAGAGTTCATTTGCTACAAAACTATCTTATTTTTTAAATATTTTGTCTATATAAAATAATGATCCTTAAGTGATACTGAATTTCCCTACATGTACAATAAACTAACATTACTTAAACAGAAGCGAAAGAACGGATCCAAAATCGTGAAATTCTTCATGCAAATAAAATCATTATTCTTACATCTTTTGTGCATACGTGTATCCAAATCGTGAGGTGAAAGTAAACGAATGTAACATCTATTGCGAACATACATACCGTCTACATGTGACGAAGGTGACGGCATTGTTATAGTAATGCCCTATTCTCTAATGCCACACACACAAACCGTATTGTCACTGCGAAAAGACCATATGACAATGTATTATATCGGCCATTCAACGGTATTGAATCTGCACTGCACAGTTTTATTCTATTCAATGTTTAACAAAAGCTTTGCTAAAATACACACGCGTTACGAATGCCGAAAGGTTTTGTTCTTTTGTCCAGTAGTGTTGGGCCCCATTCACGTTTTTGTTGAGAAGGAAGTACGAAATAAATGCTCTCGCATAGGATTTAATATTTTCCAAAAATTTAGCATAAATTGTAGGTGTATGCCAGGTAAAGAGGCCGTTTCGGACGTTGCACTGTTAGAATGGATATAAAGAAGGAAAATGTGGATGTAATTACGATATTTGTGTAAGAAGAATGCAACAGTAAGAGATAATTGGAGTGCTTTATGTACCCTTGGTACTTTTTCCTACGATTACATAAAAGCAATGAATAGTGGAAGATCCTTACAGGATGAATGCATTTGTGAATGAAGTAGGCCCCAATACAAGGTCTATAATAAGGGGTTAAATGCATTTAGTAGTTGTAATCCGTAATAGTTACCACGTATTACTGAAGGAACTAATATTAAAATAACAAGGTAATATCGGTAAATAATAAATAGAGGAAGGTATTATTACAATAAACTAGCTTGCTCGGCAGAAGTTGTTCTACTCTTTACGGTAGATGGCGCGATGATATATATATGTATATAATATATTATAAGTCGGTTACAGCACCACCTATATATCTAACCAACATATATCTATTGTAAGTATGAGTCCTTCTGATCCATAAATTTAGAATTTGTTAATAACTTGATTACAGAGCCGTATATCGTATCCTAGCATATGAACCATCGTCTCAACAAAACAAGTATTGTGTGAATATGACCTAAATCGTCCAAGTCGTTCAGAGGTTGCGCGATCACTAACAGACGCATAAACGTGTGCACTGTGTATCAACCAAATGAAATAAATTCGAAAATAAATAGATGGGGGCGTGTTCGAAAAAACGCTCGGATACGTCGTCAACAGAAACTTTTTATACATGCGTGTCATGTGACAGTGGCCAATACCAACTTTTTTATTTTAAATGCAACAGTATATTATTCGATTTTTGGATTCTTCAGAAAATTATCGGAAATATTAAGTGTTTTCAGATTTATTGCAAAAATTAACATTAAAGAAAGAAAATTATTTGATTACAGAAATTCGCTACAACACACTCAAAAACTAATAAGTAATCCGTTTATTTCTTGATAATGGAAAACCCCCAAAAAAAAAACTCGTTAATGTCTATGTAATCCCCATAAGAAGAAGTCTATTGACATCAGATCAGGGGATCGCGCTGGCCATTCAATCGATCCTCGCTTCTCTCTCCATTGATTTGGAAATATTCGGTTGAGGTACTGCTGGACATTGATTTTGTAATAGGGCGGGCGGTGCTTCATTTTACTGAAACCATATCATATTCGCTGGAAATTGTGGGTTTTCTGGATCATCATGTAAGTTGGTCAAAGTTGGCACGACATTATTTTGGAGTAGTGCTAAATAATTATCGCCATTCAAATTGTCATCAATAAAAAAGGAACCTATGATATGATCTCCAACAATTCCTGCTCAATCATTATTAACCTTTAGAGGGTATTGAGTATGGTCTTCTCTCATCCAATGAGGATCTTTCCTCGACCAATAGCGGCAATTTTGACGATTAGCATGACCGTGAAGTGTAAAGGTGCACTCATCAGAAAACAAAATATGTTCTAATTGGATCACATTGTTACATAACATTGCCATCATTTGTACACAAAAATACGTTCTCCTATCAAAATCGTCTTCCATGAGCTCCTGAGTTGGTATCATTTTATAGGGATGCATTTTATTTTATTTTAATGCTCGAATAATCGATGAATAGCTAACTTCGAACATTGTGGCTGCTTCTCGACTAGAAGTATGTAAGTTTTCCTTAAAGTCAAGTATCCAATTTGTTATCATCACTTATTGCATTGGCATTTCCTTTTTTGATCTGCCTCACATGTCCAAGCTCGCAAAACTGCTTTTCTATTTTACTAATTGTCTCTTGGGATATAAGAGGCAAATTTGGAAATTTTTCATAAAATAAGCGAACAAGTTCCATTTCTGTCCGTATGTTATCTCCATAACCGATCATCTGTAGAATTGTTATTTTGTGCATTTCTGTTAAATGAACCATTTTTCTGATATGCAGTTAATGATATTCAAACGACTATAACAGTGACAACTAAACTGTCATACAGGCAGACAACAATTTGCTACCAGGCGTTTTAAACAAAAGTAAACAAAGATATTTACCGTTTTTGTTTATTTCATATCTGTAAAAAGAAATGCTTTTTTTGGTTTTTGCTTACATTATCCAGAAATATACAGATTTCTTATTAGTTTTTGAGTGTGTTGTAGCAAATTTCTGTAATCAAAAAATTTTCCTTCTCTAATGTTAATTTTTGGAATAAATCTGAAAGAGTTGAAGATAGGTATAGGAAAATGTACATGAAATATGTCTAGAACTTTCTGAAAAATCAAAAAATTGAATAATATACAGGGTGTTGCATTTAAAATAAAAAGTTGGTATTGGCCACTGTATAAAAAGTTTCTGTTGAAAAAATGTACAATTATATATACGTATATTAAAGATTTTTCTCCAGATCTTTCAGATTTTTTTTCAATTAAAAACATTCAATTGAGTTATTTCCATAATGAACCAAACAAAAAAAGAGTTAACCAGATATGTCGTTCCTATCGTCAGTTATGATCGAGAGTGTATACAAAGATTTATGATTTTTGTAGTTTGTTCGAATTTTCTGACTTTCCTGTGTAATCGTCACGCTTTTTTACCGAAAACTTTTCGGGAACAATGACGAACAAAATAAAGAAAAAAGAATTACGCATATCCATCGTTCGAATCGTGAGTTACAGTCTTGAGTTTATACACAAATCCTATAGAAAAGAACACTAACAGTTTTTCCTGAATTTTCCAATTTTCCGGGCAACGTTTCCTATTTCTCTTTCCTCAGGAAGCTTTTTCGGACTATTACAAACATTAAAAAAAAATAGCCAAATCGGCTTTATTCAAGTGTTGGCTTACCAACTTAACTTAACTTAACTTTTATTTATATAGATATATAGATCAACCCCTCATAAGTACGAGCAGAAATTGTTTTATAATCTCCATAGCCTTGACGAAAATAAGTGACGTTCACATTTTCTTCCAGTCAAGTTCTTGTGCCGTTCTGATGTATACTGACTAAATTTAGTTCATATCCAAAGAATGTTGTTGTTAACCTTAACTAACAAAACAGTCGTAAAATTGAGCGAAAATATAGAAACACAATCCAATTCCCGACAAGGAATGGACATGGACCCAAAAATATTCACCAAAGAATAGTTAATGTCTATGGAGCTTTCATATTTAACGATAAAGTTTTGGTCCAAATAATTTTCATGGAACAGGCAATCAAATGAAAATGACCAAAGATGCTGACCGCCTGATGTAGCAATAATGAAGGACAACATTAAGAGACATAAGGTTTTGGTTTCAGTAGATCGAAAAATAGGGGTTTCATAGATTTCCGATGATGTTTGAGTATCAAAAACTACGGTATTTAATAGCCTGCTTGAAGATTTAGGAATGAATGAGGATTCAGCACATTGCATAATGAAATTGCATATTTCCGAACACAAACTGCGTAGTCAACACGTTTTTGACAAAAACTGAATGGCTTTAACTGATGACGTAGAGCTATTTAAAATATTAAAGCAATTGATGACGCGTAAGTGTATCCCTGGGATCCAAGAGATTTTCACTGACACAAAAGTCAAGAACACAGAATTTATCAAGAACGCTGATAGGACAGTGTTTTAGGATATGGGAAAATTTTACTGATTAAATACATAAAAAAGAGCTATACAATTACATGAGAAGTCTATAAAAGAATAATCAGCAAAAATTGCCATACAGCAAAAATTGGCTAATAATAGTGATAAACAGTTTGTGCTGCTAAAATATAAGAATACAAAAAATTCGCCAAGGTAATGAAATAACCAATATGCGTAGCTTTTTTCTGATGGATCCACTTTACAGCCCAGATTTGGTACCGGATCTTCTTTGTAGGGAAGGTCGCTTTTCCTCAGAAGAATACTTGAAAGCAGCAGTAGAGGAATTTTTGTGAGACCCATTAAAAGATTTTTCGAATGCATAGTCTTATTAAACTGAGTTTGGGATAAATATTTGACAGTTAATAACCGTATGTTGAAAAATAAAGTATTACTTTTCTCCAAACTCTTTTCCTTCATAGCTAGGTAGATAAAATGTCTCCCATTACATATAAATCTGTATTCTTAATTTGCACCAATCATGCTTAATAACAGCAGGTCTAATGCAACATTGAATTGCATTAGCAAAGATAATACACGGTAGAGGAAAAATAATAAAAGGAAAGCAAGAACAATGACAGAAAGCAGCGAGAATTGAATTTAAAGCATAAACATGAAGTGCAGTTAACTGAAACGTAAGGTTTAGAATAAAACTATTAAAAATTGAGGAAGTAGTTAGTTAATGTAAAAAATATTCTGGGAGGTACTAGTAGTATCAAATAATAGTTACAAGTGATTTATACGGTACTCAAAAGCTATACCACAACTCGAATTCCAAATAATAATTGGGAAACAGCAAGTATTGCGATTATGTTGGGGTTCGATCTTGAATTTATGGAATATCTCGTGCATTATTAGTTAATTAACATTTATGAATGAGAAAGCTCTCTACAAATAATTTGGAAATTTTTTTGAAATTCGAAACGTGTTTCGAATTTTGAAAATAATGAAAAAGGCGTTATCTTTGTGATAAGTATATACCTTTGTGTATATGTATGTTCTTCCAAGGGTACCTAAAGTTATTGACACAGTATTCTAATGTTGAACCTATAATTTTAATAGGAGTGGTTGATTAGTCTGTGAGCAAAATAGTCAAACTGGATGCAAAAATACTATTTTGTAAATATCTGGTCTACCACTAGATGGTGCTCACCAATTATACAAAACAATTTATTTGTAAAGCAAAATGCTTGAAGTACGTCAGAGTTCATTTAAATTATATATTTATTTTAAACATAACCAATCAAACAATATGATTGACCAACATTTTAAATAATGTTTTGACAAATTAATAAATAATAATATAATATAAATTAATTTATCACTAATTATTTAAGTCAGATTGATATTATAATTAAGTTTTACAGTCTTTTTTTTATTAGTGTTCAACATCCTAATAATTTGTTCAATTTGTGTGTATTATGCCATATTGTTTGTAATTTTTTGGTATAATTGTTGTGTACCTATTCAGTTTCAGTTTTGTGAAAAGTGAATTGAAAATTCGAACCAAAACCGACTATTCGTTCTTTTAAAGTTTATACTCATATTTTTCCAAGTTATTCATTCCATGCAGATTAATATTTTTAATAAATCAACTTAAAAAGTGAATTTGAGGAAAAACATAATTTGGATCAAATACTATATACGTAAATTCTCAAAAGATGTACAGTAAAAAACACTTCGAGGGTGTTCTTTTAAGTTCGTTTTAAGTAGAGAACATATTTTTTTTAACTACAACCCTAACACATTTTCAGATTTTTCAATTAGCTAGTGCAGTGGTTCCCAAACTTATTTTGCCTACTGCCCACTTTGAGAATAAATTATTTTTTAGCGCCCCCATTTTTTCACCTACTCAAAAACCACTATAACTTCAAATTAAATTAATTATTGTGAGCTATATTAGCGGAGATTAAACATTCATTCTAAACGAGACTTTTACTATGGGTTATAGTAAAAGTCTCGTTTAGAATGAATGAGTTAACTTGAGACCTGAGCGTAGTAGGTAGTACACAACGGCGCTCAGGTCTCAAGTTAACTTTTACGGGCTACACCTGCCAATGAGAATGATTATTGAAACGCAACTTTATAGTATTCAGACAAAGTATCTTTTATTCAAAATTCAAAATAAAACAAACATAATCGATTCTAATATAAAAACTAATGTGAAGGATGAATCTGATGCTGTTTAATAAGTTTGTTGATATCAGGTTCCAATTTACTCAAGAACAGCCGCAAGTCACCACGTTCGGTAACATGCAAACGATTTCTCTTTTTAGTAAGCAGCGTTGCTACAGCACTAAATCCACGTTCACACAAATATGACGATGGGAATGCTATCAAGAATCGTTGAATGATTGACCACAATCCAGGGTACAATTGCGGGATCGGTTTTTGTAGCCAAAATTCTTGGTAGCCATTTTTGAACTTGATTTTTATTTCCTCGTTCGTTGTCAATTCTATAAGTTCTTCTTCCAGATGTGGTGATATTGCTGTGTTGACATTTGAAAACGGATCCAACACCCAGTCTGGTATTTCCAAGTTCAAAATATCCTGGTATCGTTCGGTGAAGTCAATGTGGAGCTTTTCCAAATGTTGGCAGTAGGCAAACAAGTCGTCGTTACTGCAGGATACTGATAAATTCGGAAAATTATGAAACTCACGTCTGCCCATATTCTTTTTGTGTAGAAGCAGTTTGGCTGCGAAAGCAGCAACGACATTTTTTGTTTTAATTAAATTTAGTTCATCGCCTTGCAGTTGGAGATTCATGTTGTTGAACAATTTATACAGGTCTGTCATGTAAGCTATATCATTTTTTGATGTAATGAGCTTGTTGCGCAATTCTGTATCTTTAGTTTCCAAAAACTCTATCACAGAGTCAAACAGGTTGTAAAATCGAGTCAGACAATTGCCTCTTGATAGCCAACGAACTTCGGTATGAAACAACAAACGGTTGAAATCTTCGTCATTAGTAACACAAAGCTGATGAAATAATCTATCATTCAAAGAGCAGTTACGGATTTTATTGACTGCTTTGATGACATATTGCAGTGATTGAAATAGTCGTTCACTTAAATTTCTAGCAACCAAATGTTGTCTATGAATAACGCAATGTACAGCAAGGACATCTGGAATTTTATTTTTTACGTACGCTATGAAGCCTTTATGGCACCCTGTCATAGCCGGAGCGCCATCCGTAGCAACTGATATAATATTTTTCAAGGGAATCTCTTTCTCATCACAAAACTTTTCCAATGTATTGAATATGGTTTCGCCTTTTGTATCGGTCTCTAAATTTCTAGCAAACAATAGTTCTTCACATATTTTCTCATCTTTAATAAACCTCACGTAAGACAGCAACAATGCTTCATTAGTTGGTAAAGTGGACTCATCGAGCTGAATTGAGAATTGACTAGTCCTCAGATGATTGCACAATGATTCTTCTATGTTTCCGGCCATTTCATCAATTCGTCTTTGCACAGAATTATTACTCAAAGGAATTTTTCCGATAATATCTGCGGCCGGTTTATGAAGCACAGTAGTTATTACTTCCTTTATTGCTGGCAAAATTAACACTTCTCCGATGTTGTGTGGTTTGCCTTTTTGAGCAATTAACAAAGAGATGTTGTACGAAGCTCGAAGTCCGTCGTCATCTTGCTTAGCAGCCGCCGAAAAGAGTTTTGCTACACTTGGCCGAGTATTATGCTTCTTCTCTAGGTCTTGAAAATATGCTACATTCTTGTCTTTCTTATCTGGATGCATTTTATTCAAATGATCTTGAAGTCTTGAAGGCTTCATTGCTTCATTCGAAAATGTTTTTAGGCATAGAAGGCACAAAGGCGACGATGGGTTTGTAGGATTTTCAATGAATCCGAATTTAATATATTCCGCACAGTATTGCCGTCTCTTCTTTTTTACTTCCGACATTGTTTTGTTTTGAGAAATACGTAAGTATAAGTGTTGAACTTAAGTACTGCTTATCTATTACGCGCGAAACCGCAAATGAAAATAAAATAAATATTACGTTGTTTATATAGGATTGCATAAGCAGCACGCACCGACAGGAATAAGACAAACATGCATAAACTCGTTTATCTCATTCGACGCTCAATCGTACTCAACAAGTAAGAACAAGTATTCTATGAACCAGCCGATTGATACAGTTGCCTTTTTATTTGTTTGTTTGTGTCTCTTTTCGTTTCGAAACGGAGCGACCGATTGATATGTTTTTTATTTTATTTATTCAATAAAACAGGACAGATATATGAACTACTCGGAGAGAAATATCGAACCGAGTTGGTTTGAGCAATCTCTTAATTAATATTAGTTGATGTTCACAAGCTGTAGTCGAGAGTACTCGAGAGTCGAGAGCTCAGTCGGTGTCTAAGAGTCCTCCTAGATTCTAGATGAAATTACAAATCGCCCCCTAAGCCTTTACACAACGCCCCCATTTTTTTTATGGGTCTCTTACCGCCCCCCTTTAGACCTGCAGCGCCCACAAGGGGGCGTTATCGCCCACTTTGGGAACCTATGAGCTAGTGTAATGTTTTATCTTTGTCCGAAAAATACGCCGAAACTGCATCCTTTAGTTCTTCATTGCTCGTAAATTTCTTCCCACGTAGCTCTTTTTTCATTTGAAGGGACAGGTAGAAATCACTTGGAGTCGTGTCTGGACCATACGGTGGGTGATTCAAAATATCGAAGCCCATTTTATGCAGGACAGCTAGCGCAACACAAGTGTTGTATTGTCGTACAGACGCATGACACCTTTCGTCAATTTTTGCCATCTTTTTTCTTTAATGACTTCTTTTAACTGCACTATAATTGAAGCGTAGTTTTCTCGAGTTAATGAAACGCCTTTATCTTTGTAATCAATTAACAGGATTCCGTCCCAAAAAATTGTAGCCATGAATGACACCTTAAACTTCTTGGGTTTTGGTGTGCCTCTTTTATGCCACTGCATGGAGTCGTGGTTGGACTCAGGGTTATAATGATGAACCCAAGTTTTATCCCCAGTAAAAATTCGACTCAATTTATCATCTCTGCATTATGTGGAATAATGCTAGAGTTTAGTGATCATTCTCTTTTAACAAACACAAAAACAATACAGTTTTATGGAAATATATGGAAATATTTCAAATCAACAACTCGACATAGTTTCAAGTTTTTTATCTTATCTTAAATGATTACTGATTTTTTATTTACCAAAAGGGGTTTCGATAAAACCAAATCTTTTTCAAAAGAAAACTCGTATTAAAATTTTCTCTATTGGAAATTACTTTACACACTGTATCGTGTATGTATATTGTATATTAGTAATATTAGTAATTATCAGATGATAAAAATGATAAGTCACTTTATGATGAGGTATAAATAAAATAAGACTTTTGATATTAAATTTTTATAAACGGGAATGATATAAAATAAATGATTGCCAAACGAATAAAAAGTATATAATGTGTTCGTTTTTCAGTCGAGTCGGGCAGACACTAAAACGTTGCGTACGAGTAATAGATTTCGTGTATTGGGTCATGGAAGACGTGTATCCCCGAATACACAATAAAAGGATCCACCACGTTCGACAGGTGCATCATCGGCAGTGCATTAGCGGTGAATGGCAGCCAATGAAGCTATTATTGACCGCTGGACGAGAGTGGTTTTTTCTACTAATCATTGTTTGCGACGGGTCGGTTTGATTGAAATATATCAACTTCGAAAAATACTCCCGCCTCGCTTGCTTATCACAATAAATCACTAATGTAGTTTGATATCTGTCCGTGAAACTCTTTTTTGTCTATTGATCGTGATACATTGATTGGGCGAAGAGAAAAAATGTATTATTATACTTTCTTTTTATTAATATATGTAAATAATGTTTTATGTCTATAGTTCTTGTACAAGGATTGCTTGTTGGTGGAGTCTTGAGAACGATTTCTATATGTACTTCAATTCACTTTATATTTCATATACATCTTTGGTTCTTGCTATATTTGCAAAACATCCTTCCAACGGAAAGATCGTTTCCTTCCGGTGGATACATATGAGTAAAGGTTTTTAACATCTTCTACAACTGTTTTCTATAATCATCACGATGCTTTTTAGTAGGCGCTGTAGATTTAGTAAGTCCTTGAATAACAACCGTTCAGCGCTCTTCAATCCTTTGTCTCAATATTGTAAGTAGGTATATGTTTGTGTATGCACATGATGATGCAATTTGTTTTATTTTTCTGGTTACCGAGTTCTTTTGTATAATTAGACATATTTGTTTTCGATTGATTGACTATTTTCCAGATGTGCTTTTTTGAATAATTATAGGTCGAAATTAGTTGAATTTGAAGATTTTTTTCTGAATTACTCACAAACTGTTCGAGCAATCATTGGCAAGTACAAAATTAAAATAACGCATGGAATACGATTTCCGCCAAATCACTGCAACAACTCAGCTGCCAAGAAGTCAGTTTTGTTGCCAAGGCTTTTCATAATACTTTTTGTATATTGTCTTTCCTTAGACATAAATATTCTCCATCAAGCAACCCCAGAGAAGAATGTCCAATAGACTTAGCAAGATCTCGATAGATTGTCACTTCATGTAACACATATGAGGCCCAACACAAGCAGGTAATTTGTTTTTCAATATAGTAACCATTCCAAGTACGGTGCGACATTGAAATTATATATTTCAGGTAAAGTTGTTGATTTTATTGGAAAAAAGTACACTATTGACAATTATCCGTTTCGTCTCCAAAAAAGTATATTCCAATGATTCTTTCTTCTAATAGACACGTGTCTGATGATAAATTTTTATGGAAGCACTACTCTTTCTTACGTAAACGGGGATTTTCACTGCCCTAGCGGCTAAAATGTGAGCAATTCACAAATTTCTCCGTTTTCAGCAGGAATGCCGCAAATTAATGAGTTTAGAATTTACGGCTGTCCTAGTAATCCGTTTTTGAGGCATTTAAATGTTGTGGGTCTTTATGTGCAGACCCTTCTTTAAAATGGAGTAGTGGTAAAAGCAATTATCAATTGCTACGGACACATACGAATGCATATGACGACCTTGGTTTTTCATGGACATTAAAAAATTACTCAAACAATACTGTCACTAGAATGACTTCTGCGTTGACAGTGAACGTTGGTCATCAACCATATCATTTGTTTCCAATATTTCTATACCAGATAATGGCATGTATGATCAGATGGTATATTAGTTCGACCAAGAAGCGGTAAAGTTTCTTCCTCGTAAACCACCAGATCGCATGTTTGCATTATAGCTTTTTAAATATATATATGCAGCTGTCTAGTATGTCATACAACTTTCCCTGAATTGTTTTCTTTATCTTTGATGTAAGATAAACATGCTACGAGTGTAGTTTGAAATTTTTTCAGCCTAATATACTAACACGTATTTCTTCAGTCAATGTCGTTTTATTTTATCAACATGGTCTCTTTTTTAATTTATTTTCCCAGCGATGCTATAACCTCTCCACCCTTGTCAACAGTATTTGGTATCTTGCTCCGCAAAATAGGCGTTTACGTATACGGTGATTTCCTCGTTCGTGATAATCTCTGTCCTCAAAACAAAACTTTAAGCTTAGGAAAGAGGAAATTTGGCTGGCGCCAGAGCTGGTGATAGGGGTGGGTGTTCAACCAATTCTGTTTTCATGTAAATAGTGTCCAACTCAGTTTTAGTTTGCGTAGGCATTTTGCCTTTCAAATGCAAAAATTTAATCACGGAATAATATTAGATTTCTTCAATATTACATCTACTGACATAAACGGCTCTCAAACAACAACTGAGCGTCCAAATTGGCTGAAATTTTTGCAGGCATTGTTCAACACATGCGCAATTACTTTACTAGAATGGTTTTGACGAGTCACGCCATCTTCGCGTTTAGGCTCAAAACATTTCAGACAACTCTCGTGTGTGTTTAGTAAAATCCAATCAGAAAGCAAGCAGTACGTAATTAAGATCGTACAGTTGGATTTGGATCACCAGGAAATGTTTTCAGCCTAACATACAAACAAGTATTTTTTAAGTCAATGTAGTTTTATTTTATCAACATAGTCTCCTTTTTAGTTTATACGAGGGATAAGCCACAATTATTGAGAATAGAAAGATTGATGCAAGTTTTTAGAATTTTTATTTTAAATATGTTCAAAGTAATTGCCATTTACAATAATGCACTTAACCATTCTCTCCTTACATAGTTTAAAAGCGTTCAACCAGCTGTCCTTAGGGATACTATCAAAAAAACACTTAACGGCGATGTCAATCTCTTATTCTGACTGGAACGTTTTCCCTCTCAAATGTTTTTTGAGCTCAAAAAATAGCCAGAAGTCAGACATCGCCAAATCCGGTGGGTAAGGAGGATGTTCTATAATTTTGATTTTATTTTCCGCTAAATCTGAACAGTTGTCCCTGCTGTATGGGACGATGCCTTATCATGATGTAACATGATCCCCTTTCTGGGCATTTACTAAACACAGTAGGCAAACAATTTTCAACATACTATTTAGCGGTAAGTGTCTTCTGGTCTTCTAATTTAATTGCGGCCACCAAACCCGTACTGCTAAAAAATACTGCATACATAACTTTTTTCATTGCTCGCTGTTTTTTCACCATCGTGGGGGTTTCCTCGTCTTCATGTATCCAGACTCGGCTTTCTTGGCGAGTGAGAACATCAAAAAACGGTATGTACATTTTATCGCCAGTTACAATTTTAGAAATAATTTGATGGTCTTCAGCATTCAATATATATAAGTTTGTTGGCAAATTCTAACACGTTCTGCTTTTTGTAAATCTGTCAGATGATGGGGTACAAAACGAGATACAACCTTTTTCAAATGTAAATGCTCGTGCAATATTGATCTCACTTGCGAGGATCCAATCTTCAGATTGGACTCTATCATTGCATAGGTAATGCGGTTGTCCTCTTCCACCATCTTCTTCAGCGCAGCAATGTTTTCGGGGTTAACAGCAATTAAAGGAGGGCTAGCTTCTTTTTTGTGTACCACCGACTTGCAACCTCGCTCAAATTCTTTATACCATCTATAAACAGTAGCCAATGATAGTGTGAGATCCCCAAATGTCGATTTTAAACTTTCCTCACACTCATACGCGCTCAAGCCTTTCTTGAAATCATAGTAAATCACTATCCGAAAGTTGTCTCGTGATAATTCCATTTTTCCGATAACAGAAGCTTATCCTATGGACTATTTCTCATACACTATTCAACCAAATGTCACAAACTAATCTGAAATTGACAGATAAAATAATGCACTATTTAATAAACAACAATTTGTTTTGCACGGGTAACTAGATTTTTCAATTCTCAATAATTGTAGCTTATCCTTCGTATACTTTTGCCAGCGATGTTCTAACCTCTCAACCCCTCTCCACAGAAGTTGGTATATTGCTCCGCAAAATAGGCGTTTGCGTATGCGGTGATTTCCTCGTTCGTGAAAATCTCTATCCTCCAAACAAAACTTTAAGCTTAGGAAAGAAGAAATGTGGCCGGGGGCCAGACCTGGTGAATAGGGTGGGTGTTCAACCAATTCTGTTCCCTGTAAACAGTGTCCAACTCAGTTTTAGTTTATGTCGGCGTTTTACTTTTCAAATGCAAAAATGTATTCACGGGATAATATTAGATTTCTTCAATTTTACATATACTGGCACAAACGATTGTCAAACAACAATAGAGTGTTCAAAATGGCTGAAGTTTTCGCAGGCATTGTTCAACGCATGCGCAATTACTTTACCAGAATGGTTTTGACGAGTCACGCCATCTTCATGTTTAGGCTCAAAACATTTCAGACAACCCTCGCGTGTTTGGTAAAATCCAATCAGAAAGCAAGCAGTACATAATTGAGATCGTACAGTTGAATTTGGATTACCCGCTTATATATTCAAAAATTGCTCTTTAAATATTGATCTGCTGTACTTTCTTTCGCTTTTTCCGGTCACTGACAAGGGCTCTCGAGCTTTCTATCTACTGTTCTTTATTATTCAGCTACATTTTAAGACTAATTTTGCAAGTTCTTGAAGTCTTCTATTTTTAACGAAACCCCTTCTATATTCTTCTCCAAGTGATACGTTTCTATATTATTTCTGCTTCACAACCACATTCACTCTTCTTTCCATACCTCCCCGAGAGCCTTTTTTCTCAGATTTCTAATTTCTCTTAGGAGAAAAATATTGGCAAGACAAATACTGTTTGCCTATAAATATATGCCGATATATATCGATCGATTTATATTATGTTTACATTAATTTGAATTCAAGACTTCGTCCAATTGTTAATCCATTTTAATCTTCATCGTATTGAATAATTTGAGTTTTATTGATTATTTGATCATTCGACATAGAGAGCCCTGAGCGACTATTTTAAACAAAAGCAATTGTAGGTGACATGAGAATAACCGAATCTCTTCGTACAGAAGGTTATAATAATTAATATTCTGCTTTAGCAACTTTCCATTAATAACAGAAGGCTTCGACGGCGATCGAAGTTATTATAAAGCTAACGCCAGTGGCGCGACTTGTGTTAGTGTGCCTCTCCGCATTCGGCGGTTAGTGTGGAAATTAATAGAAAATGTAATAGAAAGGTATATGGACTCGAATCAAGGATCCCCGAACAGTTCGAAAGTGCAAGCCACCAAACCAATAAAATGAGAAGCAAAGAATATATGTGTTTATAGAATTTGTACTTACATTCCCAGCAATGTACACTACATTTTTGATACCCTTAAAGAATTTAATTACATTTTTTAAATTCATACATTTGTTAGTTTAGCAGTTGGCATGAGATTTCTTCTTTTTAGCATATTAATTTCAAACGCTCACAGTTAAAATGTATAACATCTACTAATATAGGCCATAATGTAAATAAAAACCAAGCAGGTATTAAAACTCTTGAAATTCTTTTTACGCACTAGTTAATGTTAGAAACGTTCTATATATGAATAATCCATATTAGCATATATTTACCTAGTAATTGAATTTTAACAGCGAACGTAATAAAATTAGTTATTCATGTTTTTTCTTTATTAAAATACGGACAATGATGTATTTAAGAAACAATTTAGGATAGCAACGTTTTATAGTTTTGGTAATTAATTCATTTTCTACAAACATTTTTACTACATCTCGATTGTTAAAATTAACATGTTATTTTAAAGAATTAGGTGCATTATTTATGTGGTAACAACAAGGTGTTAACTTATTTTAAATTTTGTTTATTATGTGTTAATTTTGTAAGAAAAAATATCCTGCTGCATGGAAAAGAATTGTCTAAGAATGTCGGATAGCTTCAATTTATCAAAGTTGCTATACAATATCTTGATGTAATTTTATATCGGGCTAGATACCTTTCCCAAACATAAAACAATAAAATGTTAATTTCCTTTATATAAATATTAAAAATCGATAAATTAAAGTTATTTAGTGCTTGGTACAAATTTATTACATACATATACTTGCAGCATTCATAGGAAAATGAGTTAATATTTCCCACATTTATGACCATGCAGTTAGTTATTATTTTTCCCTTACCTACACGAAATGAATGAAATGGTTAGTTCCTTTAACTTACAGAGCGAGCTGTTCTTAAAATCCTTTACAAGACAGACACAGTGGCGACTGGAACTCCACGTTAGCGGCAACACCTGAGAATGTCTCAGAAGTCCCGCTGTGCTCTCCACCCTCCCGGTTCAATTTAAACTCAGCGAGACACCATGCGACGCGACGACCAAGAGTTAAAACTCGATCCACACAGTATACCTTCGGTCATAAAAAATACACATACGTACATATAACAGATTTTAAATTACTATAGAATTTTCATGTGTGACTTTGAACAATAACCTACACCCTTTTCATAATATTTATACCTGGACGGTGACAATGGAGGAAATTATAAATCTGTAGCTTTGCTCCCCAAGCAGAAATAATCGAAATGAAGTGGTCCAAATTGGTGCACACATTTTTCCCATCTGTAATACGGAAGGCTTCCTCTGATCATATCCTTTTTTTTGCTACCGTGGTCCCTAGGATGATGGACAGGATCACTTTTTTTTGTGAAAAGTAGCGCGAGTACGAATTAAACTGTTATATCACGTGTACCTGTAAAATTTCAGTTATTTCAGTGTGAGAAAGTATCGATTGGATACTATTTAATACAACGACGCTTAATGGTTACCATTATTGTTTGACATTCTGGTATAAATTTATGCATTCAATTGTTTGTAATCAATAATAAATGCATCGTTTTGTGTTATTATTTTAAGGTTAAAGTTTTTTGTTATTTACTTTCTTTACATGGCATTAAAAATAGTATAGTTTTTGTACTGGAAATATGCAATTTTTAAAAATTAGCTATCTTGTGACTTTTTATTCTTAAAATAACATATGTACGTTAGCCAATCGAATGCTCAACCACTATGACCATTAGGGTTATGACTTTTTGATTTTTCGTGAAATAATAAATTTCCTGTACCAGGAATCGATGAACTTTTGCTTACAAATAATGAAAAAAGGCTTAATTCTGTTTAGTTTTCAAAAAAGCTCACCCCCAACAAGAAATTTCTGAAATCGTACATAAGTAGTATTTTCTGATAGTAGTATTGTGAGTATTGTAGTAGTAAATGACTTTTCATTTTAATGTTAACTTTATTTTTTGCCTTGCCGAAACTAGATGGCAGCACTAATCGATATGTAAAGTTTCCCTTGTAACGTTGAGTTCATTAATAAACGAGCCATTCCTGTCTTTGTCACGATGAAAGTAGGTCGTATCTTTCCGTTATCTTGGTAATAGATGTTAAAGTAAATTTCTATAAAAAATTGCTATATAAACTATATAATTGTTTGATAAATTATTGATAGTTATAATTGTTTTTCTTACAGATAACTGAGCTCCTTATTTAATCAAAATGTCTCATAAGAAAAGTGCTTTCACCACTGCAAAGAACAAAAAGATCTGGACGAAGAATCTTATACGATTTCAAGAATCACATAGGAAAAGAAGGTGCATTCCACTAGAAGAACAATCACTGGAAAACAACATCAGGATACCACTGAAAATCCAAATTTTTGGTCGTTATTTGTTCCTTGGAGCATCCATCAAAGGAAGGAAAGAACGTGTAAAAGAGATTGTGAAAGAAATAACATGTTTATGGCAAAAGAAATTAAATTTCCCCTATTTATCAATTCAAGCCTTACAAGCAAAACTAGATCAAGTGCTCAAGGCCTACGATGAATGTGTAAAACGAAGAAAATATGATCCATTAAATGAAGTTTTTGATATCACAAAAGAAAATGGTGAATGGTTGTGCAGTGAGGATAAGAGGTTATATCATCTGCAGATCGAAAGCAAAGGACAAGTTGCGTATACAACTGGGAAAGCTGCTAGTTCCAAATCTATCCACCCATCCAAAAGAAGAAAAAGTTCTTTGGCGCCACCTTCAACAACAGCAGCAGCAAAACAAAAACTTCATCTTCCGAAACACAGAATGAGATTGACACTGTAGAATATCAAGAGCCCGAAAATTCAGAACAGTCCGCAAGTACAAGTAAGAAGTATAACAAAACGAAAATTGCAACCAAATTAGTAACATCTACAAAGTTATCTACCAGCAAAGCAGCAGCCGTTTGTAGACTGTTATGTCAAGATGGGATCGCTATTGAGACACCTTCACAATCTGGTATTTACAGATCCACTATTATAGAAGCTGTTAAACTTAAAATAGAAATGAAGGAAACACTACTTTTAGAAAGCTGGGCATTGCATTTTGATGGTAAACGTATAGATGGCCATGAATATCAAGTGCTAGTGTTAAAGAATGAAAGAAGAGAAGTTAAGTTAGAAGCATTAGATCTACCAAACGGTAAAGCGAATACTGTTGTTAAAGGAATAACAACTGTTCTCGATAATTACAATTTATGGAAGAGTATCAAGATGTTAGTTGCGGACACTACGAATGTTAATACTGGAAGAAAGATTGGGATTATCATTCAGTTACAAAAAATGTTTGCTGAAAAGAAACTCAAAAAACCACAATTCATTGGTTGTCAACATCATATTCTTGACCGAGTGCTACGATTAGTAATGGATGACATTCTCGGAGAGAACACTACATCACCCAATATCGAATATTCATTTATACCGGAACTTATAAATAACTATGAACAGCTGAAGATAAATTTCAAGAATGGTAAAGAAGAGATTATCGAAACAGCAGGATGGCGTGATGATATGAAATTTCTATTTCATTTAACTCGAGTTTTCCGCTTTTATGAAGACTCTGGAAGATTTCCTAAAGTGAAGTTTCAGAAAATACCTAATTTAAGTAATGCAAGATGGAATTCCAGAGCAATATTGGCTCTTTTGGCATTTATTCTAGTGCCAGAGCACAGAGACTCACTCCTCCAAATTTGTAGATTCATTTCTTACAAATGGACAGACCTTTGGTTTATTGAGCAAATGTACAATGCAAATGATTATCAGAACCTATGTAGCTGCTTACAGGTTCATGAAAAAGCATTAAACTGCGTTAAAAAGTTTTGGAATAGAGAACCATCGAGATTGGAAATTCCTAGATCAAATCAGTGTGCAGAACGTGCAATCAAGTGTTTTCAAGATCTAAATGATGTCTGTAAAAAGAAGGAGAAACTTCAACTTAGTTTTATTTTGTCTAACAAAACATAATAAGTGCATATTATGCTAAATTCTATGAAAACATTTTCATTACATTAACTTGTGGAATTAATGTATAATGTTTGCAATTTTGCATATATTTCTAATTTTGTGTGTTTTGTATGTTGTGTATTTTGTATGTATTTCTGATTTTGTATTTTATGCTATAGCAATAAACTGTTAAAAGCTTCTCAAATTACATGAGTACTATCCAATTACATCATTAAAATTAAAAAATAGCGCTTAAAAATAGTTTGATTTTTTTACCCTACATGTATAATGGTAAAATCGAATTTTAGGTTTGGGGGTGATCTTTTTTAATACCTAAATCAATTTAATGCCTTTTTCATTACTTTTGGACAAAAGTTCACCAATTTATGACACAGGAACATAGGGTTACAAAAAAGTCATAACCCTAATGATCATATTTTACTTTTCAGTATGAAGGATAGTTTTTACTTATCCAAAACAATTTACATGTAAAAATGTTTATATTGTAGAATTATGTATTTGACTAAAACTACATTTCTATTTATCTCTTGTGTTGGATTCATGCCTAGCAAAGTTCTAAATTACTTATCTGTTTTTAAAATAAAACAATATGATTAAATTCAAATTATGATAAATACTATAGCGTTTTATTAATGCGAATAATGTATTTTAAAACTATCTTTAAGGAAGCAATTAAAATATGTAGTATTAAATTTGTTTCTAAATCTTTATGTGATTATAAGAAATTATAATTACAATGAATATCAAATTTAAATTAATATATAAACCATAGTTTAAAACTACATCAATTGTTATGCATTTGATACATATATTTATGTTTGTTTTATGTGTATATTATTTTAGTTTAATCTTTAGAGGCAAATAACATTTATCCCAGTAATTAAAAATAGTAAAATTCCAACATCATACAATATTCGTCAATAGGGTTGGCAGGTCTAATAATACTTTCGTCTATCTGGAGTCGATCCCAAATATTTGTCTTCCAAAATAGTCTTTTATTCAAAAATATTTAATATTTTCTGTTAAGAATAAATCATCGCTTTCATTGTCAACTACTAAATTTTATTGGATGGAAGGAAGAGAATTCCTGAAAAAGCTGTCAACAAAAAAATGCTTGTGATATCAACAAAATGACCAAGTTTGAGATAGAAAAATGCCTTAGTGTGGACATTAAAGAATGATTAGGGGTCAGGAACTGGAGGAGAGGACCACAGATTATACCCAGTCTTAATTTAGGTATACTTTCACTTGACTATAGTCTTTTTCCTTAAATAATACTTATAAATATATATAAATTGGTATTAATTAATCGTTGGACATTTTTCTATGTTTGTTGTAAACATGAAACATTATATATCAATAACAAGCTTTCTTGTTTATTACTACTATTTATCACACTCCTAGTATTCTAATTTTTTTAGTTATGATTTAATGAGCTTTCTCAAACTTAGACAGTTACAAAAATCAACTAACTCAAACACAAATACTTATTTTCAATATAGCATTAAAAAAAATATCATGAAAATTTTTTGTGTTAAAATTTTATTTTAAAAAATTTGAAATGATTCCATTAAATTTTAGTATTTTTTATAAAATTTAAACTCAAATTTTAATGTAACATCTTTACAGTTTCATATAACCTCATATGAATATAATATGTATAAAGTATAACAACAAAAACTAACTTAGGATGAAAGAAAAATGCTCTTCATTAACATACAGTAAGTCTTTGCATAAAGTTTAGAAAAGTTATCTATCATGCATATGAAACATCGTACTTTTATTGGTTCTGAGAGAAGGCGTAGTAAAGGTTGCACCAGAACAGATACAGGATCTGATATACGGATATGACGACCTATAAATGATTAAAAAAATTAACTCTTTTCGTAAATATATTAAATAAAATCAAATGTTAATTGGTAATAAGACTTCTTATATCCATCAAGAAACGATATCAACAACATCAATTTGGCCCTATAAATCTACACAACGTTCTAGGTAAGCTCCAGTCAATTTGTAAAGAAATTTTGAGAACGTTCTCTGTATGCAAAATTATTGGTGAGTATTATAAGGTGGCAAGACCAAAGAAACATATTGTAGTTTACTATGACCCAGTATGTTATATAAAGGAGTGTTTGTGGTGGATTTGAAGTGCGGTAAGTTTTTCATCGAACTAATTTTTTAAGTTTTCGAATTAGAAGAATTCAGATGATATCACACCAGAAAAATAAAGTAGATGGAAAGCAAATTCAACTCCAGTTCTTGCAATTTTTTGGTATAATAATGCAGCATGAAATGCACTCATATTGTTTTTACTAGCACAAAATGTCGACCAAGATAATTACTTGGGAATCCTTAAAAACCCGTTCCCACAGACGACAAGAATGTAAAAGATGTGAACTGTGATTACTAAAGATGTGCCAAAGAAGCCACAATTTTACCAGTAACAGTTCACTGCTTTGATCGTTGTCTCCATTTAAGTGCTGCTATACCTTCGTCTCATTCACCGTTATGAGCGATGCAAGAAGTTTTGTTCATTGAGATATATCCAATTGTTGCTTTAAAATGTGTTTTTAAGTGCAGCACATAGTCTGCACATCGCTTTTCATTATATATACATTTTTTTATGGAGAATACTATAGTCCATCGAAATGTACACACCTTTAGGAATCCCAATTCCATAATGTAGCTATTAATTAAAAATATTAGTCAAAACATGTTCTGGTCTCAACTACGCGGCCCAGAACGTATTTCTGGCTAATAAAATTTGGTCGCGCTTAAACTATTGAAACCAAGGTCTTTAAAATTTGTGTGTATTCTAATGATTTACATAAGCTTTGCTTGAATCTGTAAGGCTGTCTATATATTTAAATACATAATACATATGTTTTATCAATAATTGCAATAGGTTCCGATTTTTGTATCTACCACTATTACAATTCTCCTATTGAAAATCTCTATATAGTGAATAACCCATTTCATTTGTATGAAATTTTAAAGGAGTTTCTTTGAAGAATGACGGTAGTGGTGCTTCTAAGCGAGGTGTGATGGAAAATGGAGATACCAGTTAGGATTCCATATTTTTGTCAAACACATTAAAAATTAAATTTACTTTTTTTGCAAATATAATCAATTTAGAGAATACCACATGATATTGTGCCTGCATATTGATAAGTATAGAAAAAATAATAAATATTGAATGACAGATATCCAAATGCAGAATAGTAGGCTTGAAACACAATTTAAGGCACATTCTTTTATTAATTTGCATGACCATTTCTTATCATTCTCGCTAGTAAGAAAATCAAACAAGTAATGTTGTACGTCTTGTCTTTAAAGTTGGTATCTTATTTTCGTAATAAAGCGCAATAGCCGCGGACTTCTTTTTTTCTAGAAAAGCAACTAACGTGTTGAATAACTTTTATATATTTTTTGTTAATGATAACTAGGATAAAGAAATTTTAATATTTATTATTTATATTGAAAATCGAAAAGTATTGATATGGAAAAATTATATTAGAGCAATCCCGACCTAGTATCTTTTCCAGTTCTTTATTTAGCCCATTGTCACAAAAATACATCCCCTTTTCTTGATCCTCGGCGAAAGAATAAGCATCTCACAAAGGCCTTAATACGGATGGACATTTATAGCCCACCGCTTGACGCGGCAAATCACGAATTTGCTTTCTTTTGTCGTGCCTTTGTGCAGATAAACCCGTAACTGTTGGCATTTATAACGACTCTAATGGTTATGGTTTCTGTCATGTGTGTCCACAGTTCCTTTTATGATTTTTTTATTGTGAACTTATGTTGCTCATAAATTATTTGCGCAATTCTATCTCGTACCTGCAAAACGTGCTCATTTGAATGGATCTCTTTAATTTTCTTGTGTCTTCTACAATAATATATTATGCCTCCTTTTTGTAATTTTAATACACTTAAATGAGGTAAACAAAAAAATATCATAAAAAGCGGAGTATGTAGTACCACAATATAATATTTAATTCTTTGATATATCGTTATTTACATATCTTAACCAAATGCTTTTCACAATTCAGATAATTTATAAATAAAAATGTTAGTATAAAAAGTATACATTTTATATTTCGAAAAAGTAACAAAACGTTCTATGTCGCCCGACTAGAATTACATTCCTAGAGCTTATACATATATGAAATCATTAATATATTTATTTTAATTGTTTCGACACTGCAAACGTGAATACCTCGTTCGTTTATTTATATACCTACAAAAAAACTTCTATTGCAACAACATCATTTTATTCTCGCACATGTTCGTGTTAGCTCTAAGCATCTTTCGTCAGAGATCAAATAAGATACGTGATTATATTTACAGCTTATATTGTAGGAATTACTTTTTTATATAATCTAGTCTGTGATAATAGACTGATGAAGACAAACATTTTTGTTTTTGTAAGTGTAGACTAATTTGGCTTTCTTACTTCACCTACTTGCCATTAGAGGTAACGACCTGTCGAATTATGTATCGATTTCCAAAAGGACATCCAGCTGTCTTTCGAACTATTCCAGATTACTATGCTGGGTATGTGCAAACATTCACTTCTAATGTACTTCCCTAATTTAGAAAACCTGTTTGCTCAACTTGATATCAATTTCTTCATGTGTTATTCTCATCTATCGAGGAACTTTTTACATTAGCGATTATTCTTTCTTAAGGCGAGCATGCAGAATAACCATGCTCTGAAACATTTTAAACAGAAAACCCGAATATTGGAATAAATGTAAAATATGTACAAACATAATCTTTTGATCAGAATAAGCTAAACTTAATTTAGTTAATTATTAACAATTACATTTATGTAAACTTTACCCAATTCTGCATACATATTATTCAATCAAATAATGCCATAAAACCTATGGTACGTATGTATATGTTTAAAAAGGGATTTACTGAATAAAGTAAACCACATGGATACTATATGACTATACCACGCTTTAACGTCTCCATATATGCATTAAGCAAAGAATAGTTTTTATTCATAAGTGAAAACGTATTTCGACCAATTGGTCAACATCACTTTTCAATTGCTTACTGTCTTAACCTTGCGTAAGTTAATTCAGTCGAAGGGACAATTAAAAGCGAAGTACATTATCCGACCGCTATCTAACTACCAATAGCGCGTTTTGGTCTTCCTTCACAGAAATAATTCGAGAAAGATCATACAGTAACAAATTGAATTTGTTAAAGCACTGCTTACAAGACCAAAAGGTCGAAATACATATCCACCGGTGGACGACACAGATTTTACGCTTATTGTCTCTGACATGACGCAAGTTGTGTCACCATCGAATCGCCATGAAACGTAGTATTTGATCCCATGGTTTAACTTACATGAGCTACCTAGTTTTGCTACAAATAAATCTCTCAATAACTCAGTGAAGCGTAACATTCTTTTCATTACCAAACAGTAATTAACTTCTATTTTATTTGAATTTTATAGTCAAGAAGAAGTAAATATCTATCATAATCTTTGCACACTCTAAATTCATAATTTATTTGTAATAATGCATTTAGTAGTAACCCATTTCATCGTATACATTTCAAATTTTACAATTTGAAATATAATGCGTAATCATTGTTTAAAAAGAATTCCTTAATGTTTTCGTATTACATTTACATACTTTAAAAAAGGAACATTAAAATAAACATTTGCCAGAACAATGAAGACTTCTTGTGAGTTCTACAAATAAGAGTAACTGAAATATGTAATGATTTCCCCATTCATTTATGTCAAAAATCAAATTCAAACAGTCTCCTCAACAATCTATGTGGGCTACTTATGCTGCAGTCGTTCTTACTTTTTGGAAAATGCAGAGAGGTCATTACAAGAGCGTAATAGACACTCATCAATCACAAATTTCACTGTTGTGGTATGATTTCTTATAACTATTATTCTTTCTTCTTTCTGTATTTATGCAATTTAAATATCATTTTAATATATCTATCAATCTTATCTACCGGTAGATTAATGTCCAGGGATTTTTAATTGTGTTCAATTTTAAAATGTAAGTATTCAAAAGAACATGTCACAAGTCAAGCATCCAAGAGGAGTTTGTTCTATGGCAGTTATAGAGTAAATATTATTGAATAAGTTTCTTGTACCATTAAAAAGACATTTTTCTCAGTGCGAATGCATTATTAAAAATTATACTCTTCCCAATTGCAACTGATAATGTTAATATCAAAATTAAATTTAGAACTTTCGCCATCTGTGAGTTTTCGGGTAACTTTGAGGCGTGATTTCGAATCTGACAGACAGTGACATTTTAAAATTTTTACTATTAAGGATCCTATATAGTGGATCGGAAATGTAATATTGGTTGTATAGGACATAATTTAATAAGCCAAGTATGTCCGAGTACTTATTACACATAGGGCATATATAATGAATATTTGAAATAATAAGTCAATATCTAAGCGAATAAAAATTTATTTATGACCACATATTTCACATTTGTAACAGTGGGAAAGATTTTTACTAGAATAACAATTCATTGTAATGTGGGTTGCCTAATTTTAATTTATTTTATATTCATTTAAAACAAAGTAAAGAATAGTTGAAAGAAAAATAAGTGCAGAGCCGGGTAGCTTTTTATTCAATTTATAACGTCAATCCAAGCAAACAAATCTCCTCCGAAGGATTTTTGAGAAAACTTGTTTTTGATATTTTGACATATTAATTAGTTTTCTTTAATCCGATATTTTTTTTCTAAATTTGATTCTTCAGCGGGGTAGATTTCTAAATTCTTCATAAGTTGACGTTGAAAGGTTTTCTCCAAATTTAAAATCAACAAAAATATCTTGCATCTAAAATTTGCTATTTTTCAATTGTTGACAAATTCACTATATAGGACCCTTAAGATTATGAGTTACAGTTGTCAAGGTTATAATTTTCGAATACGTTTGTTGTATTATATTCTTGAATGAATTGATTTGGTTGGTTTATCACGTAATAATAGCAAATTTGCGCTTTAAAATTTCTACCTTTGTTTTTATTTTGGATAACTGTCAAACTTGACATTATTATAAGCGCAGTTTAAAGAGTTCATTTGAATGATGTTGAAAATTAACAACAAAAATGAATCAATTTAACAGAATATGAGTTTAATATTATTGGTTTTTAATTATATTTCATCAGTATTTCTAAGATGACCATATACTAATTTGAAAATTTCTGAATTGCAATGAGTATATTTATTACAAGCTGCCTTTATTGACAATGACAAAATTACAAAGTAAATTATTTTTAATTATTTTCTAAAGTTAGTATTGGTGTGCATCTACATATATTGCTTTAAAATATACTACTAAAATTAAAATTATTACTACGACAATATTGGCACATACAATTTGTTGATGGAGATTGCAGATGTCGCCCAGTTTATGCAAGTGTTTATGATCACTCACAATTCATGCACAGCCTAATCAGTATCAGTAATTACCTGAATCACATTTTTTATCACATAATTTATACACAATCATTTCCAAAGTATTTTCTTTACCATGTATTGGACATATAATTAAGAATTGACCGATTATAAAACTAGAAAGAAAACTTTGCTCTAGTATCACAACTTCAGTCATATAAATGAATATAACTAAGTTACCGAATTAAGACTAGAATGAATAGTATTTTTCTACTAAAAAATGCCGTAGAACCTAAAGAAGTTATACCACTATTAAGAGACAAGGATTGGTTATTTTATGGTAATTGCTGATTATAAAAGACCCCGGCTACATTCTAAATGACACTCCATAAAAATATCTTATGAATTATAAATATTAGATTTTTTCTATTCTTAAAGATACCCACTACAATATACATTTTTAAGTTTTAGTTATGGGGTCCGCTTGGGTGCCAAGCCGTCTGGTTCTTCAAGAAAAGGGCACTTCTTTCGGCGCCGAAATGTCTAGGACCACCACTCGGACTTTCCATTATAACGTATACATATACATTTTTGAAGTATCCACCACACCCTCCCGCACTAAGTGTTTCTTCATCTCGGTTATTCGAACGGCACGCAGGTGTCCTTGAATACCTTATCCCTTCAAATGTTCCCAAAAGCAGTATCCTTTATGACAAGGCCAGATTCTCGAATTCATTCATAAAAATTCGTTGTCTCATTTATTATCTCTCGGGATGCGGAATAGAGGAGAGGAGGTTTTTATGTAAGAGATATTGGGGACCTGCTCTTTTATTTTCTTTCTTCTTTAAAAGATAGATTAGGTTTGGATAGGCGTATAAACGCATAATATCCTTCTGTGTAAAGAATGAAGGTGATCGGTCGAGATGAAATATTACGGATTAATTATTGAACGCATGAATTGATAAATCTTGTAATTTAAAGGAAAAAGCGGATAGGTAACAAGCTCAATTCAGTATGTCTAAACAATACGGGTACACAGAAAGCTGTTTTCTTTGAAAAATATAATAGTGTTCTTCAAGTATGTATGTATATCAATTTGGATCAGTTGAATAAGTAAATATTTTTTTTAATAATATCCTTGTTAAGATTGCTGTTAATATACCATATCATTAAAATATTTTAATCAATACATTTTATATTATCCTCACTGACACAATATTATACAGAGCGATTCACAACCTCTTACCCACTTGTTCAAGTAAACATTTCATTGTCTACAATGTTTCATAAAGAGTTTCGTGCAAAGACAAAGCAATGTACTCACATAAAATACGTTTCCAATTAATCGAGTTTAAAATTTGAATATTTATCACACTAAGAAATTGAGTATTTTATTTACGTAAACAACCTATGATAATTTTACACTTAACATTTAAGTCTTCGATTAGCTGGCATTTTCGGTACAAATTTTTTTATAATTATAGCTTTTTTGCTTTCAAAATTCCTCTTGGAACTTGAAGAAATACTAAATTCACTTTCATTTCCAAAACTTCCCCATTAGTCCAGGCAATGGGTACTTTCAGTATTACAAAAGGTCACGGAGAGTTTTTTTTTGGTAGATTTTTACAGTTGGGTGTCTTAATTAATATTTTGATTTTGCGACCTTGAGCGCCGCCATATTGGAAAAGTCGTACCAAAAACTAGTTTTTCAAGAATACCTTCTCTATACTGCCACCCAGGTAAAAAATATTTATTACAAATATTATAGAGCATTAAATTTCCGGCAACATCTATACTAAACACAAGTTACAGTGGAGTTAAATTCAGCAAATACCGATTACTTAATACGTGTATACTACCCCTTTTTACTCATTTTCGCACCACCATGAGGTAGAGTGAGAAGCGCGTTTTTTTTCATGTGGTATCCCCAGTAGGCCTAACCCACATTGCGTTATTTACTGATGTCTTTTCTTGCGTTTCGATGCGCTAGATGGTCCAAGCTCACTGATATTAATATCATCTGGCAAATGCCTTCCCTCGTCTTCCACTTTTTCGTCTTCGTTATATTCCTCGTCCTCCTGTGCCAATAATTTCGCAACGGTTAGGTCTTCATTCTCGTCGTAGTCGTCTTCTTCTTCTTCTCTAAAGCCCGCAAAAATCTCTGCGCTGCTTGCACACGCGTCTCCATAGCAGCATGTGCAGATAACAGAACACTTCAAGCCTGTTTTTCTACACCCACAAGCTCGACCCCACCCCTTATTGTACCTGCACGAATTGAATTTCAGGACTGCTTCGGGTGCCGGATCTTTTGTTGTTCTCAGAGGAGTAAGCCCAATCCTGCTTCTTTCCCAAACCCTGGTAGGTCTTAAGAGAATGTTGCCGTGCAGCTTCTCTAGTAGGGGGTAATGTAGAAAGATCGAATTTACTCTTCGTCACGGATCTTGCGAAATTTTGATAACACAGGGAGCCCAAAGTGGTGGTGTCATCTTTGGCAACGCCGTAAAGGGCAATAAAAAAGCGTTCCCTCGCAGCAGAAATGACTTGTGGATCTGAGTTTTGCTCTTTGAAAGCTTGTATAGTTAGGCTTAAATAATTGTTCTTTTCAAGCGTTTTGGGAAATCAAATTTTTCCTACGTTGAAAACAACGGAAGTAGTGTGACAACCGTTGAACGCATGCAAGAACAATATGTTGTCCGCCACTATTTCTTCATATTGTAGACTTCGAGGAGAGTAAATTTTGTCAACAATTTTTACTCTGCCTGGTTTGCGAAGGTAAACGTGTGGATGAGACCTCGCCAATGCTGTTAGGAGGACGAGAAGATCTATATCTTCTCCTACTGATCGCCATCAGTATATCCGCATCGTTAGATTCTGTATTAATAGGAGGAGAAGATATAGATCTTCTCGTTCTCCTAACAGCATTGGCGAGATCTCATCCAAACGTTTACCTTCGCAAACACGGCGGTGTTAACGATCAATGTGTCAGCATCTTCTGTGAAATTAAAATTTTCAAATTTCTTCTTTAGCACCGAAATCAAGCGAATTTTGTTGTAAAAATGTGGTAAAAATCTTTCTTGCGAAACAGATGGAAAATGTAGTCAGTTCGAATTGAAGATATTCCTGCAAGCTCTTCGTCAGATTGCTTACCAACACACATTCTTTGATATAAAAATAGCGGATCAATAGGAATGACAATGTCAATCACTTTATCTAAACTTTGAACTTCACGGTACCGAAGTCGTTGACAATTATTTTTAAAATCGCCAGAATACAAATTTCACGAGAATTGTGATAATTGATTCTTTCATCCCCGACGATGCCAGTGCTTATGAATATTAATTCGCCATCATTTCTCTAGAACGGAGGGTGTGAAGAGAACCAGTTAATAAGTTTATTCACATCCTTTTCGTCACGGGTGATGAGCGAACTTCTCATGTCTACGTACTGCTCAGTTGCCATGGATGTTCTGCAAAAATTTTCAAATCGATCACAAATATTGTGCATATATACCATTCCCAATGTCCACATCGTGAGAACGCTATCTGTTAATCACATCCACGAGTAAGACTACGAATTGCTTTTTATAGACCTCATTAGCGTCTGTTCGATGGTCATGTTTTTAAATATTGGGGTCAGACTGGGCGAAGTCCTCTTCGCTAATATTCGTTTACATCTAAGAAAAAAATCATACAATGTAATCTAAAAGTTGTGTAAATACCGTACATTTGTTGTGCGGAATGAGTAAAGAGAGGGTAGTGGGCATTAAGTAATCGGTATTTACTGAAATTTAGAGAAAAAATAGCGATTTTGCGAATTGTAAAAATTTGCTGGAGTTGACGCCGTTGTAACTCGTGGACTGTTCACTTGATTGGAAAATGTTTATTACAGAAGTTGAAGGAAATTTAATTCTGTATAATTTTTGTAATATATACTTTTAAACTAGGTGCTACTAGAGAGAAGATATTCGTGAAAAACTGGTTTTTTGTACCATTTTTTCAATATGGAGGCGCGAGCGGCGGTCGTTCAAAGTCGCAAGATCAGAATATTAATTAGGACACCGAACTGTAAAAATCTACCAAAGAAGAACTCTTAATGACCTTTTGCAATGAAAGCCCATTTTTAAGTCATCATTGCCTGGTCTATACCGATAGGTCCAGCCCGCGACGGGCCGTACATAGGCACCAATATACGTATGGAACGTGCTATGTGGCAACGTGTGTACGATACCACTCCGCGTGCTCCTATTTTGAGTGACTTTCTTAAAATTTGAATTTATTTTGTAGAATTATTGATTTTTTTACTTTTATCTTTTAGAAAACGTTATTGTTTTTTTATTACTTAAAATTACTTTTCCGTCGCAGCTAAGAATACAATAATAATAATAATAAATTGGACCTTATTATGTCTGAAACAAATGGGCAAATTACGTATACAGAACGAATATGCAAACGACTATATCCTTGCGCGGTTTAAGTTTTACTAAATTCTTAACTGCAATGTGCTGCTGCTACGGGTAGAGGGTTTCGGTGGGGGTTTCGGTGTTGCCACTTATTGCTGACTATGGCCCGTTCCGAGCTGGACCTATCGGTATATATTTTATATTCGATATCCTCAAAATTAGTTTTATAAAAATGGGTGAGAATTTTTGATGAATTGTACTTACAAAATATTCTTGAAATACTCATTTTTTTCGGATTTTCTGAAAGTCTTCAATTTTTTACTTTCTTTTTGACAAAAACTCACAAAGTCATTGAAATCTCAATGTTGATAACTGTCTGAATTATTTGTTCTATTTTACCATGGAAACCATTCGCTGCCATGTAAGAATGACAGTACATTTACAGTAATCTAATTTATAGTAAAGAAATTCAAATTAACGTATGTCAAAAGAAGAGAGGTATATTGAATTTTTATCTTGGTCGCTACAATTATCGAACCAAAATATTATATTAAGTTCAAGGACCTTAAGAAAAGAGCGTAACAACTTCAGCACGACATTCAACCATAGCTTCGTGCCATAAGATACAAAAATGTGGTTTATTATCTTATAATAAAGAAACAGCTTTAATAAAAAGTATATGCCGAGAAAAAACAGTCCCTTACTTTTGGCGTATGAGGAAGTGGAATCCCTTTTTGTAAATCAATACCAAACAACAAATCACCATAAGTTCTGTATTAATTTCTATAGTTCTCCTAACTTGTTCCAAACGTTTTATGAAAACATATACGTATTTTGGGTTGGGTGTAAATCCACATCTATACATTACCCTCATTCATCAGCACCAACAATACGTATACTTTTATCGGGATTTGACTTCACTAGTCTAATATGTGGTGCGTATAGGTACTAACTCGAAACAAAGCAGCTCACTCGACAACATCGAAAATAAAGCAAAGAAAAGAGCAAAACTAAAATATATGGTAATATCAAGGACATCGACATCTTTATTTGTTGATGTTCTAGATATTTCCACACGTTAAACAACAAAAGTTAAGTTTTGAACATGTGGAAGTATTCTCCTACCTAGGCAAATAGATCAACTGGGCCAACTGTAATAGTAGCAAAATACAGGTAAGTATTCTAAGTGGAAACCGATGCTATTATGTATACGAGAAAATACTAAATACAAGTTCAAATTTGAAAATATTTAAAACCAGAATATTTGAACGTAAAATTTTTAGAAAAATGTTTGGGTTAGTAAAGGATTAGAATGAATTACGGACTCAATAACTTGATAAAAGACGCCAATATCATAAGATTTATAAAATACCGACTATTGAAATGGCTGAAACGTGTGATGCGTATGAATGACCAAAGAATTACCAAAAAAGTGCTATATGAAAAGCGTATGAAAGAAAGGAATACAGGTGGACCGAGAAAAAGATGGATAGATTATGCTGAACAGAGGAGATAATACAGTGAGAGGATGGAGAAGAATAGTTAACGAGAGGAGAGCATGTAGGAATACTGCTAAAAAGGCTAAACCCCACAATGGGTCGTAAAGCCATAAAAATAAAGAGAAGAAGGGATATATTTTGAAATGATTGAATTAATTAGTTTAATTTCAAACAAATTGCCAATATTTATCTTATGTAATGTCTTTGTTTTTGCATGTTATGTTTGTTTAATTTTTTATATTCGTTTAAATTATTTGTTCATGCAGATGATACTTACATATTATACTAAATATCTTTGACATATATCGTATACGAGAGTGGTACTTTTACTAAAACTGCGTAACTAATTAAAATATGTTATCAGAAAAATGTCCGTGCCCTTAACATATTAAATCCTATTTGCAATAATTCAGTAATTGCGATATACTTAAACAACCAAATTCTTGAAGCTAACTAAAGAATAGGTCAAAATATCGATTGATTAATTGTATTATTGTGTTTTCATTAATTTTGGAAAACTAATATTAGTTGCTAACTGGTTTTAATGTTCGAATGACTATTACTTCTTACATAAGATATTTAAACATGTTCGTGTAGAGGTAATTTCTTTGTATTTTTTGCAGCACATGCCTTTACTATATTAACCAGGCATTTGTCATATTCCAGGAATAGTGATACACACGCTTTCATCAACTCCAAAACGATAGCTAAAATTGTTTTCAATAATTAATGCATTGATAATATTGCGTGTACTTCCTGGTTAATGTCAAGTGTTAGACGTGTTCAAGACGCGTAAGGGTCTCTAACATGGTCAAACGATATAATCGACACCGATAGCTTAATGTGCCTTTTGAACCACTGCAGCAGTCTTTAAATTTACTTGTGCCTATGCAAAAATTACTAGAATCGGTGGTAAGGAAATAAACTTGGGACATATAGGTTGACAAGTCATTACCAATCCATTAGACCAAAGTTGGTGAAAAGTAAATACCACATTCTAAACTTTCCTAGAATACATATTTTTTCTCTTCTACAGTGATGCAGTCAATTCATGTGTATTACTTTTAATTGTCAAGATCACAATAACTGTCTAGTTTGTACATAATTTCTTGATGACGTTTTTACTTCATCTGAAAGACGTGACAGATAGCTCTTCATCACTATAGATAGCAACAGCAGTTATTATTAAATTACGACATTCATATATCACTATTAATTTTTGTTGTTAATATTTAGGTTTAATTAATTCACTACATCTGTAGTTTTAAAAAAAGATGACACCTGTATTTTGAATACTACATTTTAAACTATAATATTATGTGCCAAGATATGCTTGAACTGTTAATCTATCTTTCGGCTAAGATTACAATAAATCACTAAATAATAAAACGAATTGGAATAGCATATGTATGACTTAATATAGACATTGAAATAAAATCTAATACGATACCATTTATGCAGTTATCATGTCGTTATATGAGATTGATTCCATTGATTTTATTGATGCATAGTTAGGTATATCTTTTACTAGCTATATATAAAAAATATCTCTTAATTCATATAAGAACACGTGCATTATTACTTAAGTCAGATACATATAAGTTAGCATTTATGACAGAACAATGGGGATTCGGTTACTGAACTAACAATGCTTTATTAGTGAGGTGCTGCTGCTGGCTGCCAGATAAGACTTGTTCAATTTACATTCCAAGCCACACTACAATAAGTCTCGAGTGGACATTTTACATCTCCCGGCCCCACAAACATATGTTTTGTTACACCTTGATCTATAGGGTTTTTAGATACACAGTGCGTGTAGATTTTAATCACAATTTCATATTTAGGCATGTAACTGTGTTTAACATGTGTTAATTCTATGACTGTTTCCATTAATATTTTTATAAAAGAACGTGGGTCAGTCATAATTTTTTATTTTTTAAATTTCTCTGAATTATTCTCTTATGAACTTTCTTACTTAAATACTGTTTATTATTCTTAATTTTTACGTAATTACCGATTGTATCTTATTATAATCCTATTTCTTTTCAAAATGTGAAATGACATAGGTATTATTTCAAAAATACCAATTCAAATTTATTAAGAAATACATAAGGATATACATAGTTCATTTTATTTTAAAAGATTTTCTTCCGAAGTTTTTCTTTTCTACTTATTTAATTTATTTGTTTTATATTAAAACTTTACTACAGTAGTATTTCATAATCCAGGGCCGCTGATTAGTATGACTTTATCCAAGGTCGTAGGATTTTTGTATCATAACGTTTGATAGTCAAACACATCTGTGACTGATGAATAGAGGTAACTTCCCATTTTATTAATACTTGCAGTAACAAATTTGTTGAAACCTTTAAATTTAATTGTTCTAATTTCAACTATATTTGTGCGCAAACAGAGATTTTTTAAAATTATATTTTCAAACACATTTATTGATATTTCTTGAAATTTGATCTTACTGAGTAAGTGGTAAAACTAAAAGTGTTCCTGTTATTGATAATAATAATTGGGCAAGACAATTTTCAATAATGAAATTCCGTCTTTTGAAAAAATATATTCTTTTTTTTTGTCATACTCGGTAAAGTTGCAAAGCAAAGGAAATCAATATTTTAAAATACATGAGATTTACATTATTATATTTTTCAGATGTGTTTTCATTGCTTATCCAATAATAAAAGGCGTTTTTCAATTGAAAAAAAAAATCATCTCAAAAATACATATCTGATTTGAGTTAAATATTCAAAATTGCAACTACTAGGCAATACCTGGGTGATATTCAAACTATGTAAGAATGTGGCGAAAAATTGGTGGTCTGATATTTCACTCCTTACATCTGATTTTACTTGCTTATACGTAGTATAAGGAAGTATTGTGATGATGAAAATTTTCGACCTCGAGATTTTTGCAGATGTCCACGTTTTGAAATCCCCTGATACCGAAAAAGTGGTTTTTAAAAAATCTCTGTGTGTCTCTCTCTCTGTGTGTGTGTGTGACCACGATAGCGGTCAAACCGCTGTACATATCAATTCCAAATTTTGTATTTACGTGTATAATCTCCCTCTTGAGATCTGATTAGTTTTTCAGTAAAATCGGTAGACCGGAAGTAGCACTTTATTTCAGCGAAAAAATCAAATTTTGCCAATATTTCGTCAACTACTAAGTTTAAACAAATTTATAAAGAATTCATATATACTACTTAAAATTAAAATTGAAAATAATTTTATCTAAAAGGTTGTTCGAAATCCCTACCGGAAGGTAGGTGTTTTACTCTTATCGAAAATCAGTTTTTTGCGAATATTTCGTAAGTCATGCTTTTTAGACAAGTACGTTACGGGTATAAAAGTATTTAAAACATAATTTTCAATATCTTTTGTATAAAAAAAATTTCAAGATTCAGACCGGAAGTACTACTTTTACTCTTATCGAATAGCGATTTTTTTTTCAAATATGTCGTAAGTTATGCATTCTATATAAATTTATCAAGAGTACAAAAGTATTTAAAACTGGATTTGCAATATTTTTTGTATATATGAAATTTCAAAATTGGGACCGGAAGTAGCACTTTTACTCTTAGCGAGGAGCACTTTTTTGATAATATCTTGCAAAGTATGTATTCTATAGAGATTTATTAAGAGAATAGAAGTACTTAGAATAGGATTTTAAATAATTTTTGTAAAAAAATTCTTAAAATTCTATAATTTGAAACGCTCATACGTACTTTCTTATACCTTACTATAAGGAATTATTTTGATGATGAAGATGTTTGACCCGAAATTTAGCACGTCCACATTTTGAAGTCCCATGATATCGAAAAAGAGGTTTTTAAAATATCTCTCTTTCTGTGTCTCTCCCTAGCAACGATAGCGGTTAAAGGGCTAAGGCTATCAATGCCAAACTTGTATTTAAGGGTATAATCTTCCTCTCGAAATCTGATTAGATTTCAGCGATATGGGTAAATTGCAAGTAGTAGATTACTTCAGTGAAAAAATCTAAATTTACCAATATTTCTTCAACTAAAGTTTAACCAAATTTCTAAAGAATACAAATGCACTCAAAAAGAAAATTTCATAAAAATTTTATAAAAAGAGTTTTTGAAATTTCTACGGAAGTAGGCCTTTTACTCTCAGATTTACTAAGAGTTTTTGGGAAAATGAAATTTAATTTCAAATTCGTGTCGGAAGTAACACAGTAAGTCACAGGTGTATTAAGAGGATAACGGTATTTAAAACATAATTTGGAACAACTTTTATATAAAAACTACAGAATGTTGTACATGCGTGTAAGAAAACCTCATTTTTTATTTTTAAACTATCTATCAAAATGTCCTTCTTAGGTTTTCCATACAAAATAATCGCATCCATTCGAACTGAAGTATATGCAGGTCATAGAGATTTTGTTTATTTGTACACATTTCTCATAAAAATTATGCTCTAGTTGGCTTAGTGAGGCGATGCCCCTACATTATGTTGAAACTACAAAAAATTATTTAATATATGCAACTAATCCAATTTCGCACTCAGACAGACGTAATAGACTTCTCCGGGTCAAGAATCATAGCAAAAATATAACCTCAAACTATGTTCTTTATTATACCATTCAATCTTTCCACTCACTTCATCTATGAAAATCTGGAGAGCAACGTTTTATGATTAGAACAAGGCCTGATGGCTTGGCAGTAATCTTAACATAGAAAGGCAAGTGTAGTTTAACTTCTTCCTATTATGCCCCATTCTTGCATGTGCTGTATGCTAGTAACACTAGTTAATATGAGTGTTTTGTCTTTTCAGCCTACAAAATGTTAGGTTAGCTTAGGTACGCATTAATGTGGTACATTCATTTTTCGATTTAATTGTTGTACCGATCATCATACGGTTCAAATCATTACTCATTAACATGACGCTTAATATAGTGTTTAAAGACTTGATCAAAGATGCAGTGAGACAATTCTTTCAATTCAGGAATGAATCTTCAAGAAATTGATTTCGAACAAATACATCATAAATTGTCGGGTCATTACTTATATGGTAGGCTATAGTTGCTCTAAAAGCTTAAGGTAAATAAAGTGTGAATTTTGTAAAGCCGGATTGGTGTATGATGAGGATGAGCAACTTGGTCGTTGAGGAATATTATTGTTTGATTAAAAATTTGAATTGTGGGGATTGTCTTTTCCTTAGGATATTTTTATTTCTATCGTTTTGTATGTATTGTTCAAAAAACTACTAGAAACGTATCAGTAATTATTTCTTCAGATTGAAAAAAATAATTAGGTAATTCTTGCATTACTAGATCTTTTCTTTGTTTTCACAAATTCATAACCCTCAAATTATATTACTATCTCGAACAGGTATATCTATCATTGCATGTAATTTTATATTTGTTATGATTATTTATAATATTGTAACGAAACAAGTGCACAAAGAAAGGCAGACTTCCGAGCGACAATAAAAAGAGGTTGTAAATCATCTCGACGCGACATAATGTCTGGAGTTTCTCCCAGTGTATTTCTAGGCGACAACAAAGACGTGCTCATAAAGTCGTAAAGCAATAAATCACATGTACTGAGAAGAGACAGAATGTCTATCGAATGTTCTACAAACATCGAGAGGAAGATGGAGTTTACGCGAATGCTTCCAGATGTTTCGTATGTGTATATAAGGCGGCTGGGTCACCGATGGATGATTAATTCCGGAATGAGAACTTCCTTAAGTAGTAGTCGCGCGGAACAGACCAAAGTAAAAATAAATATAAGAAATAAATAAATAGTTCCTTAAGTGGTAGTCGAAGAGTAGAGATAAATACTACCGTGTTATATAAATAGAAGTGATATACATAAATACGGTAGTGTTACATAAATATTAGTAATAGAAATAAATACCTGTGTTAATTTAAATCGTAGTAGTTTAAGTGTGATACATTAGTTTTATATTTTTATATTGTAATTAATTTTACGTGTATGAATATACAGACTGTTTTAAATAAATAAATTGCACGATTTGTTTATTGCGAACCCGAAAACGTTACAATATTTTGCATTGAGATTCCATGCATTTGCAAGACAGTCAAACAATGTGTGACTGAAAGTTTAACCAACAACTGGCAGCCCCGTTTAAAAGCATTACATTTTCAAAGGCCATCGTGCATGTAGCAGCAGTACTCGTCTATATCGCCTGGGTGATTGCTAATAATATCATATCTCAGGCCATCCGTCAGGCATTATTTTTAGTGAATGAGCTAGATTCTTACGTATAAGAAAGTACGTATAAGAAAGTATTGTGATGATGAAAAATTTCGACCTCGAGATTTTTGCAGATGTCCACGTTTTGAGGTCCCCTGATACCGAAAAAGTGGTTTTTAAAAAATGTCTGTGTGTCTGTCTGTCTGTCTATGACAACGATAGCGGTCAAACCGCTGGAGATATCAATTCCAAATTTTTTATTTACGTGTATAATCTCCCTCTTGAGGACTGATTAGATTATCAGCAAATTCGGCCGATCGGAAGTAGTAGTTTACTTTAGTGAAAAACTCGAACTTTGCCAATATTTCGTCAACTACTAAGTTTAGACAAATTTATAAAGAATTTATATGTACCTACTTAAAATTAAATTTGAGAAGAATTTTATTAAAAAAATTTTTAGAGATTCCTACCGGAAGTAGGTTTTTTACTCTAATCGAAAATCGGTTTTTTGCAAATATGTCGTAAATTATGCATTCTATATATATTTATGAAGAGTACAAAAGTATTTAAAGTTGCATTTGGAATAGTTTTTATATAAATGAAATTTCAAAATTCGGACCGGAAGTAACACTTTCACACGTATAAGGAAGTCCTGTGGTGGCCACACCTCATTTTTTATTCTGCCATGCAGCTCGCTATGTTTACGTAAATTGGTGAAGTCAAACGAAGTCAATTTTCTACTTTTTGTGTATGTTTAGTGTTACACCAACATTCACATGTAAGATATCAGATTAGAAAAATTGTGATTAAAACTCTCAACAACTAAAGGAATCAGAAGAGGTACCTATCTCCGAACAAACCTATTTCTTGTATAGAATATACAAGTTTCCTTTAGAAAACATTACATGTATATATATATATATATATATATATATATAAACTCTAACTAGATTACTATATCTACTACTACAATTTGAAGAATTTGAAACCTAAAAGGAAAAATTATTTACAGAAGAAATGGCAACAATACTCATTAGTGCAGAAAAGGAGTAGGTATATCACAAAGCAAACATATCACAATATTCAGGTGTGCATGAATGAATGCCCACGAAAACAATATGTAATAATAGAAATATTGGCTCCTCCTTCGAAAGAGAAAATACCGGGCAAATCTCAATGTACACTAGTGCGTACAATCAGATTGCCGGATCAATAGGTAGACTCTTTTACAAACTATAGTGACAAATACTGAATGTTCCATTCTGTAAACTGTGCAAGAAGAATGACACAGTATCCTCGCGTACAAAAAAGAACATTCTGTATCAATGGCAACTCCCGATGGAATGTTATAAGGCAGGTAGAGGACGTATTCAAGAGATATTTTTGTTTTCTGTGAAAACTGACCACACCTTTTGTAAGTTCGAATGGTTTTCTCTCACACGTTTTAAGGGTTTCCGGTTCATTGTCGACGAATTCTTTACCAACAACATAGTTACTATGGATTGTTTAGCTTTTAAATGCCGATGCTCACCTTGTACAATGTCCTCCGCCTAATAAAGCATGATTCAGCACGCTACCTCATAATAAATTTTATTTTATTTTAATTGATGACTTGCTAGTGTTTCAATTCAATGTGCGCTTTTTCTTCGCGTCGATGTTTTCGTAACAAGAAGAGGTAGTCTTATTGAGAATTTTAATTTTTTGTTATGATGATGCTCTTGTAGCATGACCAGCATAAAATAAACCAAAACAAATTTTAATTTTATGAATTCGTAATATTAACGTAATTATTCAATAAACCACCTTACCAGATCGTTTTGAAAAAAACACTCAAACTAATTATTTATGTGTTTACTATAAGACTGAATTTTAAAAAATGTATAGCAACTTAACAAGAAACTTTATTATAAGTAATTTTATATATTCATTAGTTCTTGAATATTTTGTATTTACATTTATTTTTCGTCATTTGTTCATAAAAAGTTTTATTTATGTTAAATCAGCAAGTATCATTACTATCTTGTTCAGCTTCATTTCTTTAATTGCAAGATAACAATATAAAGATAAATATGACAACCCACACTAGAACTGTGTGTTGAAGTATTTATGAAAGACCGCTTGTTTCAAATAACCTCCATCATTTTCAATAACTTTATTTAGGACCAGTTTATCTGTAGTGCAACACATCTACCTATTATGAATGACGCTTGTTCCAGCGTCATATGCGTTGTACGAAAACACATGAAACAGCGATCAGGTTGACGGTTGGTCAAAATAAGACTTGCATTTCATATACAATTTAGGAAGAAAACGAGATAAACGGCAGAAATATCGGCTGCCACATTCCAAAACACAGTAACAATTATTTTTAAAGTTTTGAGTAAATTAATGAAAACTTTCAGTGTATGGTTCTAAAATTATTAAAGAGTTTTTAATGCAATTTTAGCGGTTTAGAATACTTTAGAATAATTGCATATAATTTTATGTGTAAAAAATGATTTTAATATTGTTGTGTTTTTTGGGAAAAAAATGTGGATGCTGTGTTTTGGAATGAACAGGTTGCAAAAATTAATCAAGGTAGATAGTAATAAGCGCGGAATCTGCAAATGCTATTTTTATTTTAGTAATCCATTTTAAACCTGTATTGCGTCAGGATTCGTAGTCATCGCAAGGCACAATTCTGTAATAACGGAGTCGTTTGTGTATCCAAGTGTATTTAAAAGGAATAAACGACATACTCTTAGACTTTTTCCTTGTTTGGGAAAAAATACCAGCGTCTATATTTCTTTCCTGCTTTGTTAGGATCTTCGAGCAAAACATTTCTTCTTTTAATGTTAGTTAAATAGATGGACATTCTTGGCAAGCCACTTTCTGCAACTTGTGTAATCTGAGTTCCAATAATTCACCCAAATGACTTGACGTTCTTCTTCTGTAAATTCTTGGCAGCTATTTCTACATTTTTCGAAACATGGGGGTATCATGGGATGTTGTCTTTTATTATGGTCAGATTTCTGCTCATGTGTTAATTTTTGATCTTTAGAGTTTTGTTTCTTACGTCGCTTTATTGGTGCAGTTTTCGGAGATTCTTCAGTGGTGGTTTGTTTATCCTCTTCAGTGGAAATATCTTCAAGATATGTCTCACTGAGCCGTTTGCTGATCATCACACATTCTGTATCACTGACACAAAGTTTGGATTTGCAATACTGTCGTCAACACTTTCGTCACTAAGTGGCATTGTTACTGCATCAATTGAATCATTTTCTTCAGTAGCAATGTTAATTTCTTCAACAACTACTTCGTTTGGCCATACAATACTAAAAAAAGCAATACATATATAAATACATCGTTTTTTAAGCCGATATCTAACAAACAACTTACCTTAAGCTTTCAGCTACATCTTGAGTGTTTTCGACAATAATGGCAGTAACATCAACGTTTTCCTTAGATTTGTCGGGTGGCGGTGGCGATATGTTTTTATTTAAAACAGAAGTATTGCAAAAAATGAGCATAAAATAAATTATATCACCTACTGGATAATTTGATAGTGAGTAATGGTCACAGAGTAAGGGTCAAACAATTCACATTTTTAAAATATGGTCATACGATGTAAATCCAAAAAGAAATTATTTCCTATATAAAACAAATATAAAAATTTACCTATTGCTTACCAATTTTTCACAAAACTCTCACTATGTTTTAACATATTTGGCATAGCTTTTGTGCATCTGTAGTACACGGGAATATTAAAATTAATCTCGCTGAACAAAATAAACCTAGCAGACACAACAATAACTTAAAACACAATTATTTTTAGGCTAGATTTCCAGATCAAAATCGCAATATATGAGTGAATACTGGAGCATGTAGTTAAGATAATTTACCAAATTAACTTGTCAATACACAGTAACTTTCACATGCTGTGCTACGAGTAAATTTTTGTCAAATATTTAGCGTGGATGTTGGTTCCAATATACAGTAAGTACCACATAATGTGTTTTGCTCATATTATATTACTGAAAATGCCTTTTGCTGTGTTTTGATGTAGGTAACCAAAAATAGCGCTGTAGATACTGTGTTTCGGCAAAAATTATCTCCGTAACTATAATAAATACAGCTATTCTAGCTAGCGAAAAAGACGCGCAATAAACACAGTATCTACATGGACTAAAGAATGCATTTTTAACAAAATTGTTAGATACTGTGTTTTGAATTATGGCAGCCGATATAAGCGGAAATAATTAAAATTAAAATTTTGTCTTCTGTATTGTTTATCTGATATTTCTTGTGCTGTATCTTGATGTACTTCTTTCACAATTTGAGGAAAGGCTCTGCTATATGCATAGCATAGCTATATGATTTTCTTTGATGTTTACCGACAACCAACGGATAGCTTATTTTTAGCTATATAGCTCCTGAATGTTGCTATATGGTCGAGCTATATAGTTGTTTTCCGTGGCGCTTTCAAGGACTTGTAGCAGAGCTACAGCGGGGCTATATAGCGGTTCTGCTATATAGTGTAAACGCGGCTAAAGACCAAAATGACAAATTTAGCTACTTTTGCTGAAGATACTGCGGTATTATCTTCCCATTGAAACGCAGATACGGCCTCAGAACATTTACAACGTCATATTATACAATCCAAAAATGGTAAGAATGGTAGAAATAATATTCACAACAAAAAAGATAGACTATCCTGCAGTAACATCGATCACAACTCAGTAAGTATTACTAGATGTTAGGTGGAAAATCAAAGTTATCAATTAGCAACAATCTCCGCGTGTACATAGCCATACGAGAGCCTACGTGGACATACGATATACAACTTGGGGGAACACCAAGCAATTCTAATATCAAAATACTCCAACGCTATCAAAACAAAGGCTACGCTTAATAGTTACTGCACCGTGGTATATCCCAAAAGTAGTAATTTAAGTTGGTCTACAAGTACCACCAGTAAAGAGTGAAATATCAACGTATAGTCAGAAATACAGTGAGAGAGTCAAAGTGCATCCCAACGTTGTTGCCAAATCAATTTTGAAGAAAACCACTGAAGCAAGATGTTTGAAACGCTTCAAACCGACTAACTTGCTATATTAATTAGTGAATATAGCTTAGTTGCTGTGTTAGATTTTTTTTATAGTCATATAGAATATTTGTCTATTTGATAATAGGGAGAATTGCTGCCCTGCATGGCAATTGAAATCAAAAGAAAATACTTAGTGTCTGATATTAGGACAGATTGTATGTAAATAAGGGTTAAATAAAAAAATATTCGTGTTAATATTTGTCGTGCTTTTTTCCATATTTTGATCGAAGCAGGAAGACTAAATACGTTAAAACGTGGGTAGTTTATAAATAAAGCAAAATGTGAGTATTCTGAGTTTCATTCGTACCAGCAAGAATGATTAATATTTGTTACTTTAAGTTGCTTTACGTACACTGAGGTATTAGAATGTATATACTACTTACTATTTTAATAAATATCCACTGATCACGCAACTACAAAATAATTAGTCTAGTTGAATATAATTTGACAGAGAGTAATATATTCTCTACAAAAAAGAGGCGACGGGAAACCTATTTTTATTATTTGTGGACACGTACACAAACACATATATTTCCGTAATCCGTGAATATTAAAAAGGAATACACTCAATCATAAATAATTCCACGAATATAACACAAAATACTTTCCTGCTTCCACGTTCCGTACGATTTATAGACACGGTATGCAAATCGAATTATGGTAACTTTGTATCGTGATTTATAAGCGGTATATATTTATATATTTCATAAAAAAAAGTATGTTATCTCATTACAGAGGATGAATTATGGAGTCACTTTCACAGTACTCCCAATAAATCAAGTAATTGTTTGGACTACTGAAGTATCGATGTTATTGAACAGGACAAGTATGTGTTATCGTTGAATCTTACAACGAGCCAGTGCAGTGTCCCGCCAGTTTAACACGATTTAAATTAAACCAAGTTTTGTTCATATACAGTCATGTTGGAATGTAAAGAACAGTAATGTATTAAGTGTCTAGGTGTTCAATACAGTTTGTAATAACCTACTTAACAGATGATTTCAATAGTATAATAACAATAATAATACTAAGCGTTGACATCTTCAGACAAATAACAAATATTTGTTTTATTAGAAAAGTAATATTTGTGAGTTTATTATTTCCAAACACATAATGTAAGATAATAATTCTTACTACGGTGGCGTTGTGCTTAAAATTTGATATCATATTCTGCTCACACCAGCAGTTGCCCAATATTATTTAATTTGCGCAAAGGATTATTATGACTTACTGCCCATACTGGATATACTTATATAGATCATTATTCTATGTGTATGTGTGAACAGCAAGTAGAGAAGGATGCACTGAAATTAGGACCTGTTTATATACTTTTACTTTCTTATACGTAGTATAAGGAAGTATTGTGATGATGAAAATTTTCGACCTCGAGATTTTTGCAGATGTCCACGTTTTGAAGTCCCCTGATACCAAAAAATGAGGTGTGGCCACCACACGACTTTCTTATACGTATGAGCGTTTCAAACTATACAATTTTAAGAATTTTTTTATACAGAACTTATTCAAAATCCTATTCTAAGTACTTTCATTCTCTTAATAAATCGCTATAGAATGCATACTTTGCAAGATATTCGAAAAAAAGTGCTACTCGCTAAGAGTAAAAGTGCTACTTCCGGTCCGAATTTTGAAATTTCATATACACAAAAAATTTTGAAAATCCAGTTCTAAATACTTTTGTACTCTTGATAAATATATATAGAATGCATAACTTACGACATATTTGCAAAAAATCGTTATTCGATAAGAGTAAAAGTGGTACTTCCGGTCTGAATTTTGAAATTTCTTTTATACAAAAGATATTGAAAATTATGTTTTAAATACTTTTATATCCGTAACGTACTTGTCTAAAAAGCATGACTTGCGAAATATTCGCAAAAAACTGATTTTCGATAAGAGTAAAAGACCTACTTCCGGTAGGAATTTCGAAAAACTTTTTAAATAAAATTATTTTCAATTTCAATTTTAAGTATATATGAATTCTTTATAAATTTTTTTAAACTTAGTAGTTGACGAAATATTGTCAAAATTCGATTTTTTCGCTGAAGTAAACTGCTACTTCCGGTCTACCGATTTTACTGAAAAACTAATCAGATCTCAAGAGGGAGATTATACACGTAAATACAAAATTTGGAATTGATATCTACAGCGGTGTGACCGCTATCGTGGTCATACACACACACACAGACACATAGCCACACAGACACACACACAGACACACAGACACAGACACACAGACACACAGACATTTTTTAAAAACCACTTTTTTGGTATCAGGGGACTTCAAAACGTGGACATCTGCAAAAATCTCGAGGTCGAAAATTTTCATCATCACAATACTTCCTTATACTACGTATAAGAAAGTAAAAAATGAGGTGTGGCCACCACACGACTTTCTTATACGTATGAGCGTTTCAAATTATAGAATTTTAAGAATTCTTTTATACAAAAATTATTCAAAATCCTATTCTAAGTACTTCTATTCTCTTAATAAATCTCTATAGAATGCATACTTTGCAAGATATTATCAAAAAAGTGCTACTCGCTAAGAGTAAAAGTGCTACTTGCGGTCCGAATTTTGAAATTTCATATATACAAAAAATATTGCAAATTCAGTTCTAAATACTTTTGTACTCTTGATAAATATATATAGAATGCATAACTTACGACATATTTGCAAAAAATCGTTATTCGATCAGAGTAAAAGTGGTACTTCCGGTCTGAATTTTGAAATTTCTTTTATACAAAAGATATTGAAAATTATGTTTTAAATACTTTTATACCCGTAACGTACTTGTCTAAAAAGCATGACTTGCGAAATATTCGCAAAAAACTGATTTTCGATAAGAGTAAAAGACCTACTTCCGGTTGGAATTTCGAAAAACTTTTAAAATAAAATTATTTTCAATTTCAATTTTAAGTATATATGAATTCTTTAAAAATTTGTTTAAACTTAGTTGACGAAATATTGTCAAAATTCGATTTTTTCGCTGAAATAAACTGCTACTTCCGGTCTACCGACTTTCCTGAAAAACTAATCAGATCTCAAGAGGGAGATTATACACGTAAATACAAAATTTGGAATTGATATCTACAGCGGTTTGACCGCTATCGTGGTCACACACACACACACAGACAGACAGACAGACACACAGACACACAGACACACAGACACACAGACATTTTTTAAAAACCACTTTTTCGGTATCAGGGGAGTTCAAAACGTGGACATCTGCAAAAATCTCGAGGTCGAAAATTTTCATCATCACAATACTTCCTTATACTACGTATAAGAAAGTAAAAGTGGTTTTAAAAAAAAATGTCTGTGTGTCTGTGTGTCTGTCTCTCTCTCTGTGTGTGTGACCTCGATAGCGGTCAAACCGCTGGAGATATCAATTCCAAATTTTGTATTTACGAATATAATCTCCCTCTTGAGAACTGATTAGATTTTGAGCAAAATCGGCAGACCGGAAGTAGTAGTTTACTTCAGTGAAAAAATCGAAATTTGCAAATATTTCGCCAATTACTAAGTTTAGCCTAATTTATGAAGAATTTATAAGTATTTAGAACTTAATTTCCAATATCTTTTATATAAAAAAAATTTCAAAATTCGGACAGGAAGTATCACTTTTACTCTTACCGAATAACGATTTTTTGCAAATATGTCGTAAATTATGCATTCTATATACATTTATGAAGAGTACAAAAGTATTTAGAGTTGGATTTGGAATATTTTTTGTATAAATGAAATTTCAAAATTCGGACCGGAAGTAACACTTTCATACGTATAAGAAAGTCGTGTGGTGGCCACACCTCATTTTTTACTTTCTTATACGTAGCATAAGGAAGTATTGTGATGATGAAAATTTTCGACCTCGAGATTTTTGCAGATGTCCACGTTTTGAAGTCCCCTGATACCGAAAAACTGGTTTTTAAAAAATGTCTCAGTGTCTGTCTGTCTGCCTGTGTGTCTGTGTGTGTGTGACCACGATAGCGGCCAAACCGCTATAGGTATCAATTCCAAATTTTATATTTACGAATATAATCTCCCTCTTGAGAACTGATTAGATTTTCAGCAAATTCGGCCGACCGGAAGTAGTAGTTTACTTCGGTGAAAAAATCGAATTTTGCCAATTATTCGTCAACAACTAAGTTAAAACAAATTTGTAAAGAATTCATATATACTCAAAATTAAATTTGAGAAGAATTTTATTAAAATTTTTTTTTGAAATTCCTACCGGAAGTAGGTCCTTTACTCTTATCGAAAATCAGTTTTTTGCGAATATTTCGAAAGTCATGCTTTTAGACAGGTATGTTACCAGTATAAACGTATTTAGAACTTAATTTTCAATATCTTTTGTATAAAAAAAATTTCAAAATTGGGACCGAAAGTAACACTTTTACTCTTATCGAATAGCGATTTTTGCAAATATTTCGCAAATTATGCATTTTATATATATTTGTCAATAGTACAAAAGTGTTTAGAGGTGGATTTGAAATATTTTTTGTATAAATGAAATTTCAAAATTCGGACCGGAAGTAACACTTTTACTCTTAGCGAGTAGCACTTTTTTGCAAATATCTCATAAAGTATGTATTCTGTAGAGATTTATTAAGAGACTGGAAGTACTTAGAATAGGATTTTGAATAACTTTTTTATAAAATAATTTTTAAAATTGGATGATTTGAAACGCTCATACGTATAAGGAAGTCGTGTGGCGGCTACACCTCATTTTTTTAAATTTGAACTGCAGAATAATATAAGATCGTTTCCTATTCGAACAACTGCTGCGCTCAAACTAAAAATCAGGGACTTCTGGTTATGTAAATAATTCTTGTGGCAGAATTTAAGACTAAGTATTTCAGTGTTTTTCAGTGCGGCCATGCTACAAATTCCTTGGCTGCCTTTAAAAGGCAAAAAAGTCAATAAAACTTGAGATTCCTACGGATTTAGTTATTATCGTGGCAAGTGAATGGAAAACTTATCTTGCAAAGTGGCAAAGAACACTCTCGTGACAATTAATTTGGCATATCTTAGACTAAACTGCTGACATACATAAGGAAAACCCACTTAACTTGAAATTATGACATCTTACTCTAAGGCAGTGGTTCTCAACCTTTTTTTGCCTAGCGCCCACTTACTGGATTTTGTATAGATCCCAGCGCTCACTGCAGAAAATCGCGAAGGGACACGTCATGGACTACGACTATGAATTATGGACTAGTTAACCTGGGCACAGTAATTAAAACAAGAAGTAATAAATTCTACCTCTAAATTTATTTAAAAATATTAATTAATACAAACAAAAATTATTATTGAAATATTGAATTTTATTTAACAAAATTAAATTAATAAATTTGTGAGCCCAACCCATGCAGTCTTCACTAATGCGATCCTTGAGGTTGGTGCTTGCTCACCAGCTCTTTCACGCGAGGAGTCAGCAGAGACAAATAAAGCCGCAAGTCCCCTCTGTTGACCATGTCCAGCCTTTTCCTCTTGTCTGAGTGCAGAAATGTAGCCGCACTAAATCCGGTTTCCACTAAATATGAAGTCGGAAACGTGAGAAGAAGTTTGTGAACAATTCCCCACATTGTAGGGAATAGTCCTGCCATGCTGTGGTTCTGCCAGAGTTTCTTGAAGCCTGTTTTGATTCGGACTTTGCAATCCTCGTTGTTGCGAAGTTCCACCAACTCCTCCTGCAATTTAACGTCAACGTCTTCCAGCACGACTCCAAAAGGGCCAGTGATCCAGGCAAGTACATCCAGTTCGATGAGGTCTTGGAAGCGCGATGTAAGGTCCTCTTTTAGTTGCTGAAGATGAGCCCCATATCGAAGAAGATCTTCATCTGTGGGTGTCTCTGTCATTTGATTAATTTCACTAAATTGGTAAAGTTCTTTCCTAACGATATTACTGCGGAGAAGGGCTAGCTTGTCAATAAAGGTGGTCACTGCGCTCTTGCAGTCGATGAGTGTCACCAGTTTACCTTGAATCTGGAGAGACAACTCGTTGAGTTTCCTGAAGATTGTAGCCAAGTAGAAAATGTCGAATTTGTGTTTCTTCAGCTCACCGGCCAACTTCTCATGCTTGACTTGCAGGAAAGTGACAACTGAATCGAACATTTTACAGAATCGAGCCAAGCAGTTGCCCTTAGAGAGCCATCTCACCTCGGTGTGAAGCAGCAGCCGATTGTAGATCTCGTCATTTTCCTGGCAGAGGTTGCGGAATAGTCGATCGCTTTTTGCATTTGTTTTTATTACGTTCACGGCCGTGATCACGAGATTGAGAGAGTCATGAAGGCTGGGGGTCAGCCGTTTCGCTGCAAGATGCTCTCTGTGCGCTACGCAATGTATACAGATGATATCTGGATGCTCTTTCTTGAGAAGAGCAAGGAACCCCTTGTATCGCCCAACCATTGCTGGTGCTCCATCTGTTGCGCAGGAGTGAATGTTGATTAGCGGGATTTCCTTTCCTTCAAAGTGCTTCTTGACAGCAGCAAAGATGGATGTACCAGTTGTGTCAAGGGGTAAGGACTCTGCAAATAACATGTCCTCTTTTGTTTCCCCAGTTTCGTCGAAGTACCTCACGTATGACATGAGAAAGGCAGTGTTATTACTCAAAGTCGATTCATCAAGCTGGATGAAAAAGTTGGTCTTCTTGAGAATGTCCACCAACTGGATTTCGACATCACTTGCCATCTCATCTATTCTTCTGGAGACCGTGTCGTTGGTAAGGGGGATAGTCTTCACTATTTCTGTCGCATTCCTATGTAAGATAGTCGAAATCACCTCTTTCACGGCAGGCAGAATCAGTGTTTCCCCCATAGTGTGCGGCTTGCCAGCCTTTGCTATCATATATGCAATGTTATACGATGCCAGCAGGCCATCACGCTGAATCTCTGTCACCTTGGCAAAAGCAGACGAAATGGACGGGGTAGTTTTCTCCCTGTCATCAAGCAGTTTCTTGTAGTATTCTGCGGGCTTGTCCTTTTTGTCCGAATGCATCTTTTCTAGATGGTCACGCATACGAGAGGGTTTCATACCTTCATTTGAGAAGACATTGGAACAAATGAGGCACATCGGTCTTGTGCGATTCGCTGGGCTTGGTACGAAACCGAAGGCTATATAGTCGACCGAATACTGGCGTACCACCTTCTGCTTTTTGCCTGGAGGGGCCATTGCTGTCGTGTAAAAAAGACCGATGTTAAACAATGTTAAACAATTTTGGTTGGAGCAATATAATTAAAGTATTTTGTATAAGTTAGATTTCTAAAATAATTTGAGTTATTAAAAACAATACCAACATCAATAAATGATTATTACCTGTAATAAACGGTTTTCGATTATAAAAATTGCTCTAACTAGTTTTAATTCAGCTCAAATATATATTGTTTATTTTATAACAGAACCGTGTGTGCTAAATGTACAATATTTTTGATTAACACTCTGTTAATTAATCAGACAACTATCGCACACTGAATATTTGTCTCTGTTCGAACGTTATCGCTGACTATCGTAAATAGAATGAATCATGCGAATAATGACTTCGCTATATATACCGCACTGCATGGAATTCTCTGGAAGTCGAACTCTCTCGACCTTGGAACATTCGAGATGCGGTCCACTATACTCACGTTGACTCACAGAGTCCGCGCGTTGCGTCATACATACAATAACATAGTTAAGCACAGAAATAGAAACAGCATGTACGTAACCATAGCAACGATGGGGTTAACAATGCATAATAGGAACATTGGTGAGCGCGGATATTAAACATTTTGCATTTTTGTATAGTTTTACTAATTTTTTACTGTGTAGTGTAGCTTTACCTTTAAACCGTACAGCGCCCACGCAAAATCCTCCAGCGCCCACTGGTGGGCGCTACCGCCCACGTTGAGAACCACTGCTCTAAGGTATGGAAATACTTTTACTTTCTTATACGTAGTATAAGGAAGTATTGTGATGATGAAAATTTTCGACCTCGAGATTTTTGCAGATGTCCACGTTTTGAGGTCCCCTGATACCAAAAAAGTGGTTTTTAAAAAATGTCTGTGTGTCTGTGTGTCTGTGTGTCTGTGTGTGTGTGTGTGTGTGTGTCTGTGTGTGACCACGATAGCGGTCAAACCGCTGCAGATATCAATTCCAAATTTTGTATTTATGAATATAATCTCCCTCTTGAGAACTGATTAGATTTTGAGCAAAATCGGCAGACCGGAAGTAGTAGTTTACTTCAGTGAAAAAATCGAATTTTGCAAATGTTTCGTCAATTACTAAGTTTAAACAAATTTATAAAGAATTCAAATGTACTCAAAATTAAATTTGAGAAAAATTGTTTTAATAAAGTTTTTCGAAATTCCTACCGGAAGTAGGTCTTTTACTCTTATCGAAAATCAGTTTTTTGCGAATATCTCGCAAGTCATGCTTTCTAGGCAAGTACATTAAGAGTATAAAAGTATTTAGAACATACTTTTAAATATCTTTTGTATAAAAAAAATTTCAAAATTCAGACCGGAAGTACCACTTTTACTCTTATCGAATAGCGATTTTTTGCAAATATGTCGTAAATTATGCATTCTATATATATTTATGAAGAGTACAAAAGTATTTAGAGTTGGATTTGGAATATTTTTTGTATAAATGAAATTTCAAAATTCGGACCGGAAGTAACACTTTCATACGTATAAGAAAGTCGTGTGGTGGCCACACCTCATTTTTTATTTTAAAAAATGCAATACTTAGTAAACCATATTCGTGGTATTTTTTCATTATAGACAGATATTTTACATTCAACTTGCCTTACATGTTGGGATTCAAGTGTTTTTCAAATTAAAGAATATGTAACATTACATAAGTCTAATGTTGATTCAATATACTACATTAATGTATTAGATATTCTATAATGAAAAATAATGAAAGAATTTATTATAATTACCTCATTATAGTGTACGAAATTTATAACGTTGTTAAGTATAGCAAATACCTCATAACGAGTATTTGTATTGATCGGGTATTAAAACTACGTTAACAATTCTAATGTATGAGTTACAGAAAAGACGACCGTCTTAACATACGCACGTAATAAATAATAATCACATTAACGAACGCATAAGCATTAAGGTGCTATAACATTATAAAATATCAACCCCTTCATTCCCCATCTCTCCATCTCTTCAGTCTTATCCATAAACATTTCCCGACTCTCTTACGGCGGATCGCAATCACCATAATGAATACAACAAATAAATAAAATTAACACTCCGATGTAAATGGACAATAGAAAAATGTGTGATAAATTAAAACATAATTTCCATACGTGGAATTCCTCTGGATGCCGCTGCTTATTGAAGGGGGGCTCAAAGGAGGGGGCAGTAGCCGTAAAAGAAACCCCCCGGGGCTCAGGACGAGTCATAATAAATATTAATATTCGAGGTGTGAGAGTCGCAGGTCTCGCGCAGCTTTTTTATAGCCGAATCTCTCACCTGCTGCAATAAAACCATAAATATTTGTACAGAATTAATGCGTTTTGTGTCGAACGGACATATTTATAATGCATTACGTTTATTGTTGTCTATGGCAGTTTTTTCCCTAATAGCCGATGAAGGTTATACTGTAAATCAAGAATGCGCCAAATGTATTTTAAATCGGCAATTTCCTGAATCTGTTATTTAATATTGTTGAAAATCTATATGTTAATTAATTTCAAAAGAGCGTAATTATACACCATTAGGAATGATTTTGAAAGTTTAATAGATGTTAACTTTTGAATCATATTGAAATTTCAAAAAATAATTTAATATTCTGACATAGCATTAGGATAAATATGGCATGTGGCATGTATTATTTTTTAGCACTTACTTTTCTTAATATATAGGATGTAAGCGTCATAAATTAATTTCAAAAGAGCGTAATTATACACCATTAGGAAAGATTTTGAAAGTTTAATAGATGTGGAGCGTGTTTCCAAAAAGGCTTTATTCCATTCTGAACTATTTTTTAGGAAGTCGAATAAATCGCACAGACTTTAATATTCGTTAAAGTAACTTTTTTCTTCTATATTAAAAAAAATCGAAATTAATGTAAATATTGACGACAACATGTCAAAATCTACCTTAAAGGTTAGAGGTCGATATGGCACTTTGAAAACTGAAATAAGTCGTTTTGGAAAAAACATAACTTTTAATGCGTAATGGAAAAAACAAAAAATAAATTGATAGAAAAAATTAACAAACTCTTTCAAATTACACTTTTAAATGTGAAGACCACAGTCCTCTTCATTACAATCGCAAATTTCTTCTTCTGGTTCGGGACCTGTAAGCAGATTTTCGTCTGAAGTTAACGTAGCATACCAAGCAAATTTTGCATTTTGTTCCCAGTTTACATCAGCAGCCCTCAGAAGCGTCCAAATACTCTGCAGTTTATCAGGTTTGATAGCTTGTCCTAAAGGAATAGGTTGCAGCTTTACGTTTGAAAGAGTTTTACCCCGTTTTAGCAGGGTCACAAAGGGCTTTGATAGATCGTCGTTGCGGTATAAGATCTCGCCTTTAACTTTCACAATCGGGGTGTTTATTTTAGTTTTGGTTTTTGTAATTTTGAAACGTTTCATCTGACTCAAGTCGGGATACTTTTTCATAACAGAGTCTAGAAATTTCAAATCATACAATGTCCAGTCTTTACCGAGTACTTTAATTGTCCCAACTTCTTTGTAGACTTGATAATAATCTTCTTTTGTAAGCATTTCCGATTTTGATCTTAAAATTTTCTCTACGCGACCGAAAACGCGGTCTGCAGGCATATAAGAATGTCCTCGCACTGGGAAAGTAAGTGTAATTTCTGAAATTGTGTCTGGAAGCTTATTGTACAAACCAAACATGAGTGCATGTAGAACAAAATTGTTTTTATTTTGCCCTGCACAGCCATCAGCAAACAAGCAAATACGTTTACAACCTTCAGAATATTGGTAGTTGACAAGGAAGTTTAATAGCGCTGAGCCTACTTCGTTAGCCCCTTTCTTTGCTACATCCTCAGACCATAAGTAAAAAAAAGGCCTCTTACTTTCTATGTCGGTGATGCATAAAGAGTACATAGAAATTTGCGAACTATAGTAATTTTCGCTAATTGGCAATTTTGGCAGTGGTTGTATCTGCTCCATATCAAAACAGAACGATACCGATTCGGGGTTGTTTTCCTTCATCATTTTAGAAAATTGCTTTGCTCGCAATTTGTGCACTCTCAATTCTGAAATAATTTGAACTTTCTCAGGGCCTGCAGCCACTTCTTTCAAGCTATTTTTCAAACGATAACACAGGCTACAAACATCGGAAGCCGGAGTCCCAAATCCAATGTTGAACTTTGTTCTAAAAAGTTTGAAGAAAAACCCATAGTTTACTTTGTTATTCTGTGCCACATTGGTGTTGTACATTTGCCACAATTTTCTTATATTTAATTCAGCTGGTAAATAGATACGTGCTGATTTTTTTCTATTGTAGTGAGATTCCCTTCCTTTTAATTGTTTGATAAACTCAACAACCCTTTCACGTGTTGCTTCTTTTTTTTTGGATCGTCTGTCCCTTCCTCGTGTTTCTTTAAGTTCACTTCCTGACTGAATCGTTTTTGCAATCGTTTGTAACCTTTTTTGAGAAACGCCAAAACATTGTGCAAAAAAAGGCTGACACACGCGTACATTTTTGCCAGAAATTTTCAAACCATAAACAATCTGTTCAGAAGTCATTGTTAATATAAAAATTAATTGTTAGGTAAGTAGTACTCACTTTTAGCTTTCGATTCCTCTTCCTACAGGCGCTTGGAGTTCTTGCATGTCTTTCAGTGGCGGATGTATTCATCATATGAGATAATTTGATATCCTGTGTAATTTTCGAACTTACTGAATAAACTTGGCGACGTAATAATACAAGATCGTCTTTGTTTATCGAGTTACACTTGAATGTTGATGTTTCTTTATGCTTGCATGGGCAATAAAAATTCTCCATGTTGGGAAAATGATCGGTATATCTGATAAATTAATAAAGTTCATATGATAACGCCTGATAATATTCTACCAAACTATTGTCTTACCGTAATCGTTTTTGAGTGTTTTTCTTCCACTCCTTCTTCTTTTTTTTTCGGGTTCCGCGAAATGTATCGCCTACTTCTACATCATCTTCAATATCAGCCGTTATATTATCATTATCACCCATACTTTTAGAGTCCACAAAAACACTGTTCCTGAAGGTTTACGCCAAAAAATTTAGTAAACTTTGTATCCGGACACACGTGCTCTACGTTGTTTGCAGATCAGCTGAGCGTTTTAAAGCTTATTGGAACGAACAGAAAAATAAATCCTTTTGGAATATAAATTTTACGGAAATAATGCCATTTGGAAAGTAAGCGATCATTGGCTATTTAATATCTGTAGGAATTAAAGTGATATGAAACAAACAAGCTAGTCCTGAGTGTTCTAATATACAGAAAGACTATGACGACATCTATACGTTGAGAGCCGAACTATATGGAAATAACGCTTTTTGGAAATATGCTCCACAGATGTTAACTTTTGAATCATATTGAAATTTCAAAAAATAATTTAATATTCTGACATAGCATTAGGATAAATATGGCATGTGGCATGTATTATTTTTTAGCACTTACTTTTCTTAATATATAGGATGTAAGCGTCATAAATTCTCGGCCTGACAGGCTGATACAGGTTCAAACGTGTTCAAACTCCGGCACGTCATGCATGCACATACGCGAGGTGTACACTATATATATGATGGATCGAAGCCTAGTAGTTTTTAGTAACCAGTCAACCAACGTGACTAGCGCACGAAAATGTCTGAAGAAGCGAAAATTGAGTACCGCGCGATCATTAAATTTTTAACAAAAGAAGGGCATACACCTTATCACATTAAACAACGTTTAGAAGGCGTTTACGGTGATTCATCTCCTTCGTATTCAACTGTAGAAAAGTGGGCAAAATGTTTTCGTTTGGGACAAGATGCTAATCGGTCAATCAATTATTGAACAATTAGTGCTAGAAGTTCGCCGTTTGAAAGTGAAGCAATTAGCAGTGATAACAAGCATTTCCGAAACAAGTGTTCGCCGAATTCGCCATGTCCATTTGGGTATGAATAAAATTAGTGCCAGATGGGTACCGCGACTTCTTTCGGCTCTCCAACCTGAACGTCGAGTCGAATGTGCGCAGTCGTTTTTAAACATGTGTGGAGACGACCCAAAACCGATTTTGGAGTCCATTGTCACAGGGGATGAAACAATGGTTCTGTTTTACGATCCTTTGTCGAAAAGGGCGTCCATGGAATGGCGGCGACCTGATGAACCTCGTTTCAGAAAGGCGAAAGTCGTTCAATCAACGAAAAAGATGATGGCCACAATATTCTTAGATTGTGAGGGCATTTTGCTAGTTGTCTTTAATGAGCGCAATACAAGTGTGAACGGCACCTATTATGCGTCTTTATTGCATAAATCAAGTGACAATATTCGTTCAAAACGTCGTGGAAAATTGACAAAAGGTGTGCGATTATTGCACGACAATGCTCCCGTCCATACTGCCGCCATTTCACAAGCTGCCATTCGCGAATGCGGCTTTCAAGAATTGGAACATCCACCGTATAGTCTGGATATGGCTCCTTGTGATTTTTTTTTGTTTTATAATTTAAAAAAAAGACCTTAGGGGACCTAGTTTTAACGACGAAAGTGAGTTGCAAGCAGCAGTTATAGCACATTGTGACGGAAAAACTTGAGAATATTTTTACAAGGGTATCGAATTATTAATTAATCGTTGTAATAAATGTATAGAAGTTAAGGGAGATTACATTGAAAAATAAAAATTCATATATTGTTCCAAGTTTCTTTTTTGTATATCAGACCGAGAATTTACGGCACCTACTTCGTACACAGTAGAAACCTTTTCCCATCTCTCTTCATGTTACTGAACATTCTATTTGCTTAATCTTAATACTACAAGTTATATAATGTCTTAACTTGTGTGTTTGACAGAAATACATCACTTAAATTAATTATCTCATGTAAAACCATCTAGACCAGTGGTGGTTTTAACCTTTTGTGAATCAAGGACCCCTCATTTAAATATCTACAAATCACGGAGCCCCATATTATGAAGAAATTTAATATAATATAATAACTTTGAAATGAGGTATATTATGTGTCTAGGACCACAGCTTTATCTTCGATTTCAAAAATTGTTATATTTCCTCTTTCAAGGTTTAAAGTGAGAGTATTTAAATGATAAAAGGTATCTGATAAGTACGCTAGTTTACACAACCAGGAAAAGTTATGGAAACAAGGGAGTGTTCTGTGAAAAATATGTTTCTCACTTCTCAACTCAAAAAATTTAGACAAAACTTTTCCCCGAGATAACCAACACACTTCCGTTTGCAACAGAAATTGATGATGTTCACTATCTATAGCCTTGTACATCTTTTCAAAAGTCTTGAATTTAATGATCTAGCCATGATAAAATTAACAATTTTTACAGCTTCGTTCAAGGTTTCTTTCAATGTATCTGGTATATTTTAACAACCAAGGCTTCTCTATTAATACAACAATAATACCAGATTACGGATGGGTTGATGTTTCGAATACTTGTTAAAAATCCTACATTTTCCAGACATTGCACGCGCTTCATCAGTACTAATACTTATACATTTTAACCAATCAATGAGATGTTATGAATTCATTCACTTGTCACTTGTTCGTATATTATGTAACACGGTAGATGAGAATTATTCACTTTCATCTGGCTGAAGACTAAAATAGCAACTTTCTCCAAATCTTAATATTATTAATTCTTCTTTTATATTTGCGGACCCATAGTCAATTCACTTTCTAACAGTGTTATTTGGGAAGGCTATTAAACTTAGGTTAATACCAGCTTTTTCACTTGTCATCTTCTTTCTTTGCAGCAGGTGATACCAATTCTTCAACAATTATATGGCGTTTTTCCGTTTTCACTATCAGCAGAGCTACTTCAAATGATGCCTTTACTGCATTTTCCATATTCCAACCAGTTACAGCCTTTCTTATATATTTTTTACTTGCTTGCATGTTCTTCATTTTAAAAAAAATCTATGTTTTTAGAAACATGCTCCATTTGCTTGGTTTCAAAATGTCTTCGTAATTTTGAGGGTTTCATAGCCTCATTAGACAAAATCTCGTAACATACAATACATTATGGCTGTCGTGCATGAGCTTGATCTATACATGTGAAACCCATTAATAAGTACTCACTATTATATTTGCGACATTTCTGTCTTGGATTATTACTTTTAGAACAAGCAAGAACTCCGTCACTACCACTATTTTTGCATTTGCCGACGATCCATTATATGTGAGATATAAAACTCAACTGAAGCCAGTACGGGTGTAATCTGAATTTATAACATGTGCACTTCTTCATGTAGCGACTTGTGGTGACTTGTCAAAACATGCAGCGGCAAATGACGACGACGGTTAGTAAGCAAAATATAAAGCAATGATTTGACATTACCCTTCTTGTTTACACATATTTTGGTGTAGGTATTCAACTTTACTGTTTATTTTAGTACTTAGCTATTTAAAAAACTAATTGTAATTAAAATTATGTAGATAATTAGTAAATGGCTGAAAATGTGTAAAAAATATAAACGTTATTCCTCGTCAAAAATTGGATGGAGATAAAGACATTATTTCTATAAAAAGTAAAGAATACTAAATTTACTAATTCTATTAATTGAGTTAGCAGACGGTTCTTGGTGGAACATTTTATTAATAACTATTTTAAATAAAATAAAAATAAAATAAAACTCTTGAAAACTTTCCACAATTTTTATTTAGTCTTTGCGACATATGTTTCGGTATTAAGACTAAACTATTAAATGTACTACTAAGCAAAGCTAATCCTATAATAAATAATATATTTTCAAAATAGTTATTTAAATTAACACATTACATTTGCATTTGCAAAGTATTATAATTTAGCTTAGCATATTCTTAAAATAATATTTCTTGCTTGTGCGACCGAGGTTACGAACCACTGATTTAGACGCCTCGCGAAAGAGTGAAAGAATTTATTTATTATTTATTAATTTCTAAAAATTGTGAATAATTTTTAACTAAAATTATTTTATGCAATTTGAAATCGAAATTGTGTTAATATCATACTTACACGGTTATTCATAAAATTTAAAGTAAATAGCTATTATTGCGAAGAGGGAAAAAGTAGATGAATGAACATGTTACAGAATATATTTTATAATACAAAAGATATACGAACAAACTTAACCATATATGGAGAAAAAAAACCGGCACCAATTATGTTAATCTTTGTGTCTCTTTAAAGAAAATGTTTTATAACTTAGGATTTACAATCATGATGGTTAAATTAGGACACTTTAACTTAGGAAAACAATCCCCAATACTTTTTTAGGGGTAGTGGATTTAAAAGCATCGTACGACTCGGCAACATTTTGTTCTTGCATGACATACGATAATTAAAAAGCAAATGGGTGTGCTTAAAACCACACGGCAGAAGTGAAAACTTCATCAAGGCGAGGTTAATAATACGAAATCCAACTTTTTTTTCGTTCTGTATTACATTAGGGTCATCCTGTATCGACGAATTCAGTTGCTGAGATTTAGTGTGCTTCTTTTCACGATATTTCTTCACGCGCGCATTAGACAATTCCCTTTTTCGTTTTAATTTGTAATCGATTTGATTTTCTTCATCCATCCTGTGTAACAGAAAAGAATTAAATGCTTATAAATTCGTATATAATGAGGAATTAAAGCAATGCTCTATTCTCAACGTTTCTGTTTTGCATTGGTATACAAATTATAGTAAATGCTTGTGGACGTTATTTAACACCCGGAATATACTGATCAGTTTCCGAGTCATCCATATCATTTTAATAAAAATGCTAAAACTTACCTGAGCGCGAAATATTATATTATATTATTATAGAGATAATGTCTCATACACACACAACAAATTTTTTGGTTAACCGTCCGTGAAGTTACCAATCAGCTAACGCAACACAGTCCGCGAAATACAATTTCGCGGCCGTTGCTATGGCAGCGGCCACGAAATATAATCGCGTGGTTGTACGGACAAATTCAAAGGGTTCCTCGACGGAGAGATTTTCCGATACGCTTCTGGGTCGGTTCGGACGCATGTATATATATATATATATATATATATATATATATATTGATATTTTGGGTTATTTGCCGCGTTAATTCAAATCAAGTATGCATATACGAAATAATTCGTATATGCATAAGTGATATGAAATGTAATGCATATCTACACCACCAATTGCTGACATTGCAAATATCAACGTGCAGACAGCTGTTTCGATCTAACCAGGATCTCGTCAGTACACGAAGGTGATATTTGCAATGTCAGACAAAGTTGGATTTCCTGCCTATATACTTGATTGGGTACCAAATGCCTATGAGAAGACTCCCAGCGGCATCTGTGATCCAATAGCAAGAACGCAAGGAAATGTTAACCCTTAGTAGAACATCTACTTTATCGGGCAACTGTAGATATGCATTATGTAAGTGACTTTACCTACTTAATAAACTACCTCCCCAGAAAGGTAATGTCAAAAATGACGTTTTTCGCGGTTATGTGATGACAAATTGATATTTTGGGTTATTTGCCGCGTTAATTCAAATCAAGTATGCATATACGAAATAATTCGTATATGCATAAGTGATATGAAATGTAATGCATATCTACACCACCAATTGCTGACATTGCAAATATCAACGTGCAGACAGCTGTTTCGATCTAACCAGGATCTCGTCAGTACACGAAGGTGATATTTGCAATGTCAGACAAAGTTGGATTTCCTGCCTATATACTTGATTGGGTACCAAATGCCTATGAGAAGACTCCCAGCGGCATCTGTGATCCAATAGCAAGAACGCAAGGAAATGTTAACCCTTAGTAGAACATCTACTTTATCGGGCAACTGTAGATATGCATTATGTAGGTGACTTTACCTACTTAATAAACTACCTCCCCAGAAAGGTAATGTCAAAAATGACGTTTTTCGCGGTTATGTGATGACAAATTGATATTTTGGGTTATTTGCCGCGTTAATTCAAATCAAGTATGCATATACGAAATAATTCGTATATGCATAAGTGATATGAAATGTAATGCATATCTACACCACCAATTGCTGACATTGCAAATATCAACGTGTACTGACGAGATCCTGGTTAGATCGAAACAGCTGTCTGCACGTTGATATTTGCAATGTCAGCAATTGGTGGTGTAGATATGCATTACATTTCATATCACTTATGCATATACGAATTATTTCGTATATGCATACTTGATTTGAATTAACGCGGCAAATAACCCAAAATATCAATTTGTCATCACATAACCGCGAAAAACGTCATTTTTGACATTACCTTTCTGGGGAGGTAGTTTATTAAGTAGGTAAAGTCACCTACATAATGCATATCTACAGTTGCCCGATAAAGTAGATGTTCTACTAAGGGTTAACATTTCCTTGCGTTCTTGCTATTGGATCACAGATGCCGCTGGGAGTCTTCTCATAGGCATTTGGTACCCAATCAAGTATATAGGCAGGAAATCCAACTTTGTCTGACATTGCAAATATCACCTTCGTGTACTGACGAGATCCTGGTTAGATCGAAACAGCTGTCTGCACGTTGATATTTGCAATGTCAGCAATTGGTGGTGTAGATATGCATTACATTTCATATCACTTATGCATATACGAATTATTTCGTATATGCATACTTGATTTGAATTAACGCGGCAAATAACCCAAAATATCAATTTGTCATCACATAACCGCGAAAAACGTCATTTTTGATATATATATATATATATATAGAAACCAACTGTCGTATCCTTCTACTTATTTCACTTCTAATATCATATATAGAATAAGTTGCAAGCAATGCGAAGGAGTTTATGTGGGCCAAACGAAGCAATACTTATCTAGAAGAATACAAAATCATAAACAAGATTGCTTTGATAGAAATAGAAATAAAAGAGAACAAACAGCGTTATCAAGACATCATTTTGAGTTTGACCATGAGTTTGATTTTGACAGCCCGGAAATTTTAGATAAGGAAAATAATCTCACTGAGATTGTTTCTTGAGAAAATAAATATATATAAGTCCCAGTATACTATCAATGTCAAAGATGATTCAGCGTTACAAATATTGAATGTATATGCAGGGGTCATAAAGTAATAATAATAATTGTATTCTTCCATTCATTTGAATTTATAATAGTTGTTAATTGTTGTATAGATTTTATCTTTTGAGTATTGGGTATATACGTGTATTATATTGTTAGTGTATTGACCTCGGTTTGCTTTGTGTCTGCTTGTTCTTTTTGTGGGTGATGTTTTTGTTATTCGCAAGAAAATAATATAATTTTTAAAATAAGATACATACATACGTGCTAACCTATAGATGATCACGGTCTCGTTTGTTGAGAACATATAAACGAGTATAACATAATGTCCGAGAATAAAGTATTAAATACCATTTATAAATTACTATGTGAGTAGCGTAAACATCATTTACATTTCATATGTTTTTATCTCTACAATGAATTACTAAGGTAAATAAATAGCTGTTATATAATTTAATTTTACTGACTGTGTTATATGTGTTTTTAATCATGTTGTAGCTTTGATAAAGTGCATTGATTAAATGTACGAAACGTTAGCGTTGTAATTTGAGTTTGTTTTTCTTCTTACATCCTATTACCGACGACTGGGCACAATTTGATATATATATATATAAATAGACGATATGAATACTTGCTTACGAGTCCCGCGCTGGTCTAATGGCAACGTGCCGCCTTCTCACCCGTGCGGATCGGGATCGAATCTGCTCGGGGACATGAATTTATTTATTCATTTAAATTTCAATTTAAGTGAAATTAAATACCTCTATATGATGTATTACTCTCGTTCCCTTAGTCGACTCGAGCCGACTTTACCCGAACGAGCGTTATATAGCCGAGCGTGACGGCTCAGTCTTGTTCAGTGCCCACAATCAACGCAACGCGCCCAAAGAAGTTTACACTTCAAAAATTGTTTCAATGATCTATTATTGATACTATTTTTATTATCTATAATTTAAAAAAATCAATCTAAATTACCATCGTGATATATAGCAAAGCAATTTTTTAGGCGACACATCCTGTATATTCAAATCACCAGTAATAATTATACTAGAACATATTTTAGAAATAGAATTTGGTCTAAGCGACTTCAAGAGTCGGGAAGATAGGACATATACCGGGATATCTTCCCTCGGCATTTTAAAATCTTCGACGCCCTTGATCAAAGTTCTTAATTACATAGGCAATATACGCATTTCATTTGTTTACTTTCGTAGATACTAAGCTAAAAAACAAGGCATGTATTTTAAAATTCAATAGGATAAGCGGTTGCCTGAAGGGGATAAATAAAGATAATTTAATATATGGACAGATACTAACGTTTTGTTAAAAAACTAAATCTAAAATAAAAGTTTAATATAATAAAACTTACGTTAGCCTTTAGATCCTGTAGATATACGGAAATCCCAGGTTCAGGATAGAATTAATCCAGCAGCTCAGACATAAAATAACTGTCAATTACAGCTCCACTGTAAAAAAAAATAAATAACCAACACTGGTAATCCTAAAAGGTTACATCCCACACCAACATTAAATATTTTGGGCCAATACTCACACCAAATAGGTAGGGTGCCCCTAGCAGCTACTAAATATCTTGCACTGGGTCCTTGAATAATTCAGAGAAAGGATATTTAACTTCAACTGGGTGGATTAAATAATTAGCAATTGTTGGTAATAATTATAATCTGGCCATAACCAAACCTGTAACTTGCACGTAAAAAAGCAAGAGAAGCTAGATAAATATCAGTCTCACAATCTTTATAATATACGATACGGTAATTAATAACTAACCTTCTGAAGAATTTTTGCTATGCGAGAGGGCTTTAGTATTTCGAAAAAATCAATTGTTCAATTCAGATTCCTGTGATAAAATGCAAAGTACTTTAATGAAAGAGAATGCGAAAAATGGCAGGCGACGGATTTAAATTGTGAAATATCAAAAAAAGCATGAAACATTTGTTCTAAACTTATTCTAATACTTTTAGAGACAAAAATCAATTCAAACCATTCATATACGCCGAATTTTAATTAATTAAGAGAGAATAACCTAACAATATATCAATAGATGGCGCCAGCTGACGTAAATTTATATAAAATTTAACTACGACTTATTCAAAATCAAAAAGATAAATTAAATAAAGTATTGCAAAATACTAACAATAAATTAAATACTATTCTATTTATATTATGAAACACGACATATATTACACGACCATAGTCAGCAATCAAAAATACATGTCCGTTGCACTACATAAACTGAAACAGAAATTGCATTAATAATCAATCAAGAGCGTTGTATAGACAACTAAAAATTGATGCAAAGTATACTTTTAGACCGTAATACATATTTAAGAATATCCGGATGTTGTGCTTTTGGTGGCTGGCAAAGCGCTGGCTTAGCTATACAAAACTAATCGCTTAGCCAGTGCTTTGACTTTCTCTAAGGATATTGTGTCAAAGAGAATAAGATATAAGCCAGATTGTCACTGGTGACGAAATATTGTTTGCTGAAATCAAAACAATAGTCTATGGAATTGAAGCATTGTGATTAACCAAGACAATGCTGATACATATCATGAGATCATACATAAACTGCGATTTCCAATTCCAAACAAAAGGCGTCACACGCTCAATCAGGGGTTCGTTTTGGCTCAAGAAAGTAATCGTCCACGCGTGGTTCATCGAACCCAAAATTTCGCGTGATATATATGGAAATAACTTGAACGCTTCTTATATAGCCTTAAGCTAGCGCCATTTGTTCTTACATGTGAAGAAGCAGCTGTACAGTCAGCGCTCTAACGCTTATGACGACGTCAAAACAGTCTTGCTGAAGTGGTTAATCTGAGTGCAGATTTATATGAAGATGACATTTAGAAGATGGTCGCACAACGTAATAAAGGCCTTAATATAGGTGAAAGTTATGTTGAATGGTAGATTAAGAGTCAGGTGCTCGTACAAAAATGGTTTGCAAAAGAATATTTTGCAAACCAATATAAAGAGGAAGAACATAGTACACCACACTCTACAATAATGACTTGGATGTTATAACAGACGATGTCCAGAAGACTATAAAAACATTAAAGAACACGAAAGCACCATAATATAAGGAATGAATGGTTGGAATGAGGTGGAGAACATCTCATCGAAGAACTAACAAAATGTTTTAATATCATAATAAAAAGGAGAAAAGTGCCTGTAGAATAGAAAACTAGTACCATCTCAATATTAAAAAAAACAATAAAAACAACCCTGAAAGCTACAGAGGAATCACGCTGTTAAATACGGCACGAAAGTTGCTAACAAAAGTGATATTAGAAAAAAAAGCCATTGCAATTAACTATTAATGGAGAACAACAGGGACTTCGCCCAGATAGATCTAATATTGAAGCCATATTTGTTCTTTGTCAACTAGTCGAAAAAATGATCCAATTTAGCGCGCCAACCTTTAAGTGCTTTGTAGATTTGCAAAAGGCATTTGATGAGTGACACTACACGACATAATAACAATACCATAGGAAAATAACATACCTAAATAGTTAATAACTATATCAGAAAACTTAAACACAGAAAGGAAGACCAAAATAGCACAAGGAATGGGAAATTAAAAGCAACACTGGTATCCGACAAGGAGATTTCGGAAACCTTAAACTTATTATGAATAAACTTATAGACAGCGTGAAAACATGAATGGCTACAAAATGGGGGACAACAATATGACTATTTATGTTATGCTGACGATGAGGTGGTAATCGATGATACTGAGGACAACCCACAAAGACTTCTCCATCCTCCTATAAAATGTCAATAGGAAATATGCAACATAATTATCATGTTCTTTCATGTTCATGGAGTAGAAGTATCGAGTGAGCTGAACAACTACAGAAAAGTCAAACAATATACGCAAACCGACACAAGCAGGATTAAACAACTGATGCGAACTATTAAAATGAATATATTTAGAACGATAGTGGGGAAAGCAAGGAGAGATAGGTTTAGAAACGAAAAGATGAAGGTGGAATCGGAGACGTCATTAAATTCGTTAGGGGAAGGATGAATGCATGGAACCAATTTGTCCAGAGTGCACATGAGACCAGGTTGATAACAATAACGAGAGATCAAAGAGCAGTAGAAAAGAGAGATCCTGGGAGAGCGTTAAAAATATTGAAGGACATCTTGATCTTCATACAGTCATAATATATTTTTCAAATCTTCCAATTAACCTTCATTATAAAATGTTTTATAATTGCATGAAAAATACCTCTTTACTTCGTCAGAGCTCTTCCATGCAGCTCTTTTCTAATTTTAGAGAAAAGGAAAAAATCGCTAGGCGCCAGCTCTGAACTGATAGGTGGGAGTTGATAAGATATGCGGAGACTGGCGCGAAAATCCATGTACGAAAAAAGTGCGGAAAACTTCAGAGATGTGTTTCGAATCGAAAGTCATGTGTATTATGATTCTCATGAAACTATTCACACCAGTTCAGCTTTTATAGTATGTGTGGAAAACTTAGGATCCCTCCCGAAGCAGATCACTATGTAAACACTTTTCATTTGTTGTAACTTACTAATGTGATCAGAATAGCTATCTCCCAAATGGTTTGAACAGTACCGAAATGATCTGAATAGCTGTTCAAAGCTGTTCAAAAGTATTTTAGTATGTGTTCGCAGCAGCTAAAAAGCAGTTCAAGAGCTGTTCAGAGCCAATCAAAAGCTGTTCAGATCACATCGATATATATTCAAAGTAGTTGGGAAGTAGTTCAAAAGCTATTCAGATCACACCGGTATCTGCTTCGGTGGAGATCGAAAGTTTGTAAAAACGTATGGGAACACTTCAGGCGCTGTTGTTTTTGCAGCGCGTGAGCATTCTCGGTACCCATCTTGCGCTGACCATAGTCATGCCAAGATGATCATGAAGAATTCTAAAAATGGTTGTATCAGATACTTCAATCACTACTACGAGTTGTGTCTTCTTTGTCAGCGCATCTTCCATTATTAATTTTTCGACTTTTTTAACAAGTTCTATTTTACATACAGTGTGACCAGATTTATTCTAAATTTGAGTTTGGCATCAATTTCTGCTTCTATCAAGATGAAAATTAACCAAAAAAATAATAGTCAAGTGATTCGCATTATCTGTCAAAATTAAATATTTTTCCAAAAAAAATTCAAAAGTGGGGTTATTTCTCAAAATATCGAAAAAAGTTATTAGAAAAAGTTTTTCTAAAAACAATTTTTAGCCCATATGCAAAATTTCAGCTGCATAAGATAATTTAGATTTTTTGCCAATTTTTTTGTAAATTGCACCACTGTTGCGAAATAAGACAACGCAACCTACATAAAACTTCTTAGTTTTAACAATGCTTTATTCCAGACACATTTTCTTTAAGGCAGCGCCATTTTCAATGTGTGTTTTTCTACAAAATCCAAATAGGGCTATTAAAATTTGGTCACATGTGATGCAAAGTTTATTTGTTTTTGACCCTGTATAAGGTAACTTCATAAAATAACTATTTTTGAAAATGTAGTTTGTGTCTAAATGTAATACACATTAATATTAAGAAAATAGTTTAATTGAAAAGTCAAATTTTCTAATAAAATAATCATAATACATCATAAAAATGAAACGCATTTAAAATTCCACCTTTTCAATTAATAACAATATGTATTTTTGGTATTTGAATATTAAATTAAACATAATTTGAAAAACCTAAAAATTAAAATTACATTTCTGTGTGCCTCCCATTGCGTTCAATACAAACAATTGTTCTTCATGATACATCTTTAATGGAGTGTCTGATACTAAGGGGCCTTATTTCTAAAATACAGTTTCGAATCACCGTTTCCAAATGATCAACATTACGGAAAGGTTTTTCTTTGTAAACTTTTTGGTTTAGGTAACCCCACAAGAAAAAATCAAGTGGGGTTAAATCCGGAGACCTAGCCGGCCAGTATTGCTCCATATTACGCCCAATTACTTTGCCCCTAAATATTTCCAAGAGGCGTTCTTGAACCCGTCTTGTAGTATGGATGGGAGCACCGTCACACTGGTACCACATGCCTTATTTCAATAGGCATATTGTCCAAAACTTCAATGACCTCGGTGTTCAGGAAGCGTAGGTATTCTTCAGAATTTAAATTGCCTCTAAAAAAATAAGGCCCAACAACTTGATCGTTTAAAATACCGCACCACACATTAGTTTTAAAGGAATACTGGTTCTTGCATTCTATTATAAAATTTGGACTTTCTTGAGCCCACCATCTACAATTTTGAGAGCTAACAACGCCGTTTGAAGTGAAAGTGGCCTCGTCGGTCCATAAAACGTGAAACGGAAAGGACACATTTTCTTCTTTTTCCCCCTGGTACCAAAAAGAGAATCCCAAACGTATGTCAAAATCTTGTTCCTTAAGAGTATTTATAAATTTAGGTTTTAACGGCTTAAATTTATTTTTGTGCAAAATATTCCTTACACTCTCTCTTTTATCGTCAGTTCTGCGACAAACATGTCTAATACTAGTTTGACCATGTTCCACAATATCTAGGCAAACATTTAATTGGACTTCTTCACTATGTTTTATAGGATTGTGAGGTTTTTTAAATGAACTTTCCACCGATCCAGTTGATTTAAATTTCACCATATTCCTACTCACAGTAGATTGTTGCACATTTTTGCCTGGATGTCTTTCATTAAAAATGTTGGCCGCTACACGATGACTTGTGTTTTCACCACATATTAATACAATTTCAATTCTTTCCTGTACAGTTAACATTTTTTTATTTAATACGCAATATTAATTAAAAGCCACTATGACAAACAGAAAGCGATTTGACTGTCATTAATAAAGCAAGGGCTTTTTGATCTTTTTTATCATTTGTTTTGCGGCCAACTTGTGTTTGGTGCATCATCGTAAGGTACACAACTCGTTAATTTTTTGGAAACTGAACTTAAATAATAAAAGACTATTTTTACTTTTTATAACATAGCTCCATAACAAATTTTAATAAAGGGGTTTTAAATTAAATCATTGAAACTAGTTAAACTTACGTAAAGTTAAACGAAAATTTATTTTCCACTTAATGCAGACTTTACTTGTGACGCTGTGTACTTGTCTGTATTAATATTAATGTGTATTACTTTTAGACACAAACTACATTTTCAAAAATAGTTATTTTATGGAGTTACCTTATACAGGGTCAAAAATAAATAAACTTTGAATCACATGTGACCAAATTTTAATAGCCCTATTTGGATTTTGTAGAAAGACACACATGTGTCTGGAATAAAGTATTGTTAAAACTATGAAGTTTTATGTAGGTTGCGTTGTCTTATTTCGCAACAGTGGTGCAATTTACAAAAAAATTGGCAAAAAATCTAAATTATCTTATGCAGCTGAAATTGTGCATATGGGCTAAAAATTGTTTTTAGAAAAACCTTTTCTAATAACTTTTTTCGATATTTTGAGAAATAACTCCACTTTTGAATTTTTTTTGGAAACAAATTTAAATTTGACAGATAATGCGAATCGCGTGACTATTATTTTTTATGGTTAATTTTCATCTTGATCGAAGCAGAAATTGATGCCAAACTCAAATTTAGAATAAATCTATTAATAAAAAAAAATCCCATATGATGCGGACTTCACTGGTCACACTGTATATGTAATTAATTGTATTTTCTATTATTGGCAAATATCGAATTTCTGCGTAAAGGGTTAGCTAATTTTATTCGATTTTTATTGATAGCGATTATCGATACTACACTAAAATAATAATAATTTAAATAGACGATAGTGTCCATCACTATGTAAAATACCTTTCATTTGTTGTAACTTAGAAACAATTGAAAATCAGATAACGATTTATCACATCTTGTCTAACCATAGCGTTGGTTATGTTCCTTCTGACTTCTCTTCTGTCGTTAATTAAATTAGTAAAACAGAAGTGCAGAACATGCAGAATAGCAATTTCCTCTAAGCGTATTATTTTAATAACAGCGTATATCATAATGAAGATCTACTTAGTGATTATCGGCAGTTTCTCCTCCCATATTTCACAACAATATAGTTGCAGTTTTCTTAATAATGTACACACAGAAATATTTACACAACGATATAGATAGACGTGTACCTGAAGTTCAACCAGGTGGTTTTCAGAATGAAGACAGTTGACACTTAGGCGTTCCCTACATCCTATTTCAAACAAAAAACACACAATTACATAACAATAGCCCATCTACGCCTACTAACAGGGGATAGTGATGTCCCTAACACGGGGTCCGACTAAGATAGCATCTTTTTCTTCTGAGTGTTGTATCTCCGGATCTCACTTTGAGTGCCGAACACCGAGAGAACACCTGAGACTCGAGTATTCAGCTAAAAATGAAGAAGATGATAAAGAAAAAAAGGCGGCCGATCTGAAAGAAAAGGAAATCAGATATGTTTAAAGTCAATCTGCTATTGTGCATTTTAAAATTGATAGACAGAGTTCTTATAGTTTCCATCTAAAGATTGCTCGATCATTTAGCGAGCTACTAAAAAAAAAGATATGTTTTATTAAAGAGGCTGTTGGGATCTGTAAATAAGTAATGCGCCTCCGCTGCACGTCACATTGTTGACGCTTCAAATTGTTAATCGTAAATTGGAATTCATTGAATACAGTCATATGATAGAAGTGGATGGAGCGAGAAAGTTTTAAAATAATTGCATTCCCATTTTGAATTTGCCTTTGTGTGTATGAATAAAACCGTTATGTTGTAATTTGTTTTTTAATGTGGTCAAAATAATTATAATTCCGACAATTATTCGGAAATAATGTTCAAAATTACATCTCAAAAGGTTTCTTTCATTATGTTTCATCATACAATGGATTTCCTTTTCTTTTGAATGTTTAATTTAGAACTAATTACTACCGCTAAGCTTATAGCTGTTACGACACAACATAGATTTAGAAGTATGATATATATTTAATAAATTATTGTTATTACTACGGTTAATGTACATATCTATCGTTATTAGTCTGGTACACGTACGTAATTAAAGTCTACTTAAACAATATTATTTAGCAATTGCTTTCTCACAATTTACGTATATTTTCTATAATTCATTTTGCGTTATGTGGTTACATAAGTGATTAATATCCTATTCAAAATCACACATTATTTTATATTTGAAAGAACATTTTCAGGACACTATCGATAAAACTGAATAATCAAAATATAATATTCATTATTTCGGAATTAGATTTCAAATTAAGTGAAAAAGATAGAATTTAATGATGGTGAGCTCAAAAAGGTACATCAACCTTGCTAAAGGCAACACAAAATAATTCCAATTTATATATACCAGGTGTCCAGTTTAAAATGCAGTACATGGGGATATTGGAAACCGTTGGAGATACAACGTCGGTTAAATGGGAGAAAAGTTGCGTATAATGCGACATCAGATTTTGAAATTTTTGTTTCATTGGGCAGATACAGGGTGAAAAAGAAAAAAATGCATTTTTGAAAATCTTCCATATTTTGTTTCCTAGAAGAGATAAATTTACAAAAGTTGTAAGCTAGGGATAACAAGTCATGAGGGTTTTAAAAATGATTAAAAAAAAAATCTAGGTCTACTAGATTTTGCGTGACAATAATCAACTTTTGTTTTCCTTATGGCAGACATATTGCATTTTGACATTTTTAATATCTTCAAAAAAAATGCTATTCAATGATGTATAACATGTTTATGTTCAAGATAGTAAAAACATGAAAAATAGAGAAAGTAAGATTTTAACATAGTAGGCCATGGAAATGTGGATATCTTAAGTGTATACTGATAAAAAAACAAAAAATAACAAGTCTCCAAGTACTGTTAAAATATCTTTAACATTTTATTTATTAGTATTCATTAAATAAAGGCGGTTAGGTAGCTGAATCATTAATGTAACAACTGTTCAAATAAGCCACCGTTCATTCGTATGCACAATCTACATCGTGTTCTTAAACTGCCTCACAAGATTGCCTAACCATGTTCGGTGTCATTCCATTCACTGCTTCTTCAACTGCTTGACGTAATTCTTCCACATTTTCATAAGATCTCGAATACACCTTGTTTTTCAGATAGCCCCATACAAAAAAATCAAGAGGTGTGAGGTCCGTGGACCTAGCAGGCCACCCTATTGGTCCTCGGTTACTAATCCAGTTATTGTAATATTGATTATTTAAATAATTTGTAACCAACAAGAAATTGTGTGGAGGCGCGTCTTGCTGAAAATACATATTTTGCAACGTGGCAAGTGGAAGTTCTTCAATTCGTTCAGCAACATGTGTGCGCAAAAGTTCTAAGTACCTTTCAGAATTTAAATTCTCATTGAAAAAGAATGGACCCCTAACATGGGTATCAATAACGCCCATCCAGACATTAAATCCCCATCTGACTTGCTGTCTAATGCCACGAACTAGGTGTGGATTTTCATCGGACCAAAAGATAATATTTTTACATGAGTGACAGAATTGTGCTCTCCGTATTTCGTCACCATTTTGAAGCCCTTGACCGGCTCTTTCACGATAAGGTTTGAATTTGGCACGCTTTAAAATGGTACCAGCTGTTAACCTAGCGACGCCAAGTGTATTTTCAATTACCCGTAAAGACGTACGGGGATTTTCAACTACTGCTTGAAGAACAATATTTTCATTATTTTCATTGTTTTGCCTTTTTTTGGGTTTGACAAAACTTCCATGCATTATCAAATTATCAGGCAATCGGCGAAAAATGCTTTTTTCTGGCTGCCGCCTTTCAGGGTATCTATCGAAATACATTTCTGCAGCCAATTCATCATTTCTTCCACACAAAATAAAACACTCCAGCATTTGATATTTGTCACTATTTGTAAAACGATCCATCTTAGGTTTGCACAGTACAGATACTTATAACAATACAATGAGATTAACAATAAGATTACTGACAGTTCAGAATAAACTTCACAGCTTTTAGAATTGTTTAATACAAATGTCACATTTATTATCACGGCCTACTATGTTAAAATCTTACTTTCTCTATTTTTCATGTTTTTACTATCTTGAACATAAACATCTTATACATCATTGAATAGCATTTTTTTTTTGAAGATATTTAAAATGTCAAAATCCAATATGGCTGCCATAAGAAAAACAAAAGTTGATTATTGTCACGCAAAATCTAGTAGACCTAGATTTTTTTAAATCATTTTTAAAATCCTCATGACATGTTATCCCTAACTTACAACTTTTGTTTTATCTCTTCTAGGAAACAAAATATGGAAGATTTTCAAAAATGCATTTTTCTCTTTTTCACCCGGTATCTGCCCAATGAAACAAAAATTTCAAAATCTGATGTCGGATTATTCATGGACAAATGAATACGCAACTTTTCTCCCATTTAACCGACGTTGTATCTCCAACGGTTTCCAATATCCCCATGTACTGCATTTTAAACTGGACAGGGTGTATATACATTTGTGGGAGTTTTCATCGTCATTAATTATTTTGCTGTAAATGTTTAGAGTATATGCTCTTATCAAGTCTTTTAGTTTTCTTGCCAAGAATGTAATAAGTATTTCTTCAGGAATGTAAATATAAACAGATAATTCCAGTTAAGTACATTTATTTTGCAAATCTTTAAGTTGGCTTTGGTATGACTGTATTTATGATGTATGATTTGAGTTATCTTATGTATTAGTGTTCCTTTCCCAATATACTCATTTTATTTGTTTTAGCTACATGACCATTTGGTCAGTTAATTGACTAATATTCAAGATGTTTCCCTCTTTAATAAGCTTCTGACTGGCATCCTTTTTCAGCATTATTTTCCGCCTGCACTACCGCAACGTATTAGACCATAAATTACTGAGACTGTACTACCGTTAAAGCTTAACGATTAATTGTATGTGGACTATTTGGGTATAAGGCAATTGGCTTTTTTTTCACAATATTCATCGTGAGTAAATAATAATCAAAATACTTCTTCAATTACTACTACCCGCAAAACACAGAACTGTATTATCTGCAATGGTTACTTCCTCGCCATAAACATCAAAGCCATGCAGATTATTAATGTAGATTGAAAAATTATAGGGTCTAGTACTGTTTCTTGAGGCACCCTACATATTTTTCTTTTCTTTCTTCATACTGTTAGCTACTCTAGTATAGTGCTTTCTCTCACATATATAATTTTCTATTAAGGCATGTACTGTTCCTTTGGCAATGTGTTGGTCTGCTATCTGACGAGGTTTGTTTTTCAAACGGTAGATTGAATCTATACAACTGCTTCTGGTCAACGATGATAATCCACAACAGACTCACAAAGTTCACTTCCAAACATTTTCAAAATTAAAGTTTCATCAGAAATTATAGACAAAGTATTAAGCAATTGTTCTTTGAAGAAAATCATATTGTATAGCTATTTCTCTTTACTTCAAGAAGATGTAATTTATTTAGGTATTGTGTCTCCTAATGCGAATAAGAATGAAATTCTGAGAAAAGATGAAACCACTCTGGTGTACCTCGTTTTCTTAATATTTTTTTATAAGCTGATGGATAGAACATAAAAAAGCGACATAGACCATCTGACTCGACATCATTGAACTTTTCTTATGGGTAAATTTGAAAGTAACCTGTACTTGAAGAGACCCAATACCTTAGACGATTTGAAGAAGAAGTGAAAATAATACTCAGGCATTAGTTACGTCCATCTTCTGCACTGACTACAATTTAAACATTTTTTATAAAAATTATTGTTTTTGTGCGGAGTGGAATCATATTTTCCTACTTTGTTACCATTTGCAGCTACTGCCAGAAGATGCCTTACCGAACCCAGGAAGAACAAAACATAGAAGGTATTGCGGATACAAAAAATAAGATAGAGGGTTATATTGGATAAATTCCGCTGTAAAGCAACCGTAAACACGTGTTTCAGACTCGTTAGTGATCGTCAGTACGGTGTAGCCAAGGCATAAGGTGGGATATCTTTGGACATACAAGCAGTAACAGAAGACCATCGGAATGACAGAAAGCCATTTGCAGCTTCTCTACAGCGGAATTTACCAAATATTACAATGTCTTCTTTTTTAGTATCCTCAATATTCCTTTTATGTTTCATTATTTCTGGACTCCGTAAGACACGCGGGTTGGCATTGTCTTTCTCGCCGCGATATCGGTTGTTGTCCTCAAATAGGGCATCTTCTGGCACAACCTGCAAATGCCGGTCTGTCATCCCAATGCTCTTCCGTTATTACTTTTGTCTCCAAGGACCACCTTATTCCTTGGTAAATGGTCCGATGGTACTTCAAATTCTTATTAAGGTGGTACTAATTGAATTATTAAAGAGCTAGTCAATATAATAGTCCCATCGAATTGTAATCTGGGAGAAAATAAAAGAGGTAGATATAAACAAATGAGTAAGTAATTTAATACGAAATCTTTCTTTAATATAAAATCGAGAAAATATGAAAACGCTCGTATAAATAAATAATAAATGTAGGAATTATTACCATCTTGAACTTTTAAAGAAAATAAACTGAAAAAATATCGTAAACTTTTAAATAAATTAAAATTATCAACTTGATAAAATGAATGAATTATGTTTCTAAATTAATTTATAATACTTCTGATTCATTAATTGTTCAATTAATATAAAATATTTAAAAGATTATATTTCGACGGATATTGGTCAAAACGACGTCAAAGGGCGTGGAGAAAAATAGCATTTTTTTACAATATTATTATTACTGGCTTATGGTAATTTTCCACCTTAACTTTACTGACGACGTTACTAAAAGTGCTACCTACGCTTTAATGGCAAAGTTGCGTCCCTGATTAGCAAAATATATATTGAATTGTTATTTTCCGAGGGTGATTTATATTGTGATTATTTATATTTTACAATGTTTGAATTATGAAATGCAACCAGGTGCATGTTTATTGTTAGGTATATTGATAATATATACATAAAAGTAAACGATGATTAATAATCAACTTAAAATTAAGACAATTTAAATACAATTTTTCAAGTTTATCTTCAGTCGTAATTTATCTAGTAATTTCTTGTCAAATAATAATAAGTTTTGCAGATTAATATTGAGTAATACACAGGCTTAAGTACTGTACTGTAACACTCTGTATACATATATGTATGTATGTATATGTATTATTATGTAAGAAAGAAGGAAATACATGTATTATTATGTATACAGTGAGGACGCGCGGGTTGGAATAAATTCATTTAAAATTTTTGGTTTTGTTTTATGGAAAAACGCTCGGATAGGTCGATGTTTATTTTTAGCTGCGGTTTTTTTTATGGTAAATTGATGTAGAAAGGTGGTCCAAAAATAACTTACGACCATCAATTCTTTTTTTTCAAATGGAAACATATATTTTTTATTTAATTTGTTATACAATACATATGAATAACTGCAGTTATTGATATGTTCAATTGTAAATTTCTCGATAACTGTTAAGTTTGGGTATAGGACATGGTACATGAAACATACTTAGAATTCGATGCAGAATTAAGAAATTAAATAAAAAACATATGTTTCCATTTGAAAAAAAAATTGATGGTCGTAACTTATTTTTGGACCACGCTTTGTACATCAATTTACCATCAGAAAAACCGCAGTTCAAAATAAAAATCGACCTATCCGAGCGTTTTCCCATAAAACAAAACCCAAAATTTTAAATGAATTTATTCCAATCCGCGAGTCCTCACTGTATATTGAATAGCAAAGGGTATGACTGCGGTACACTTGAAGAAGATGTAAAGTGATCAGAATAATATACATAAAAACGAATGATCTTTGTAATAAAAGATCACTTATGCAGAACATACGTGCTAAAGCAAGGTGAGCACAGATGATCAAAGAATATTCTAGATAATTTCTATAGGAAATATGCTAATATAAGAACAAACCGTACAAATTCAGTGAATTACTATTTCCATAATGCGAAAATTCTTTTAATATATGAATGTGTGCTGGTCATTTGTTCTTCAATAAGTGTATTCAATTTAAAACATTATGTACTTAAAACAAATACCTTCTTTTGTTATATTTTGTTTCAAACTAATGCTAATGCTTTAATTTACATATCTTAACGTATATTTAGAAATCTGTAATTTAGCATCATATAGTTCTGAAACAATCTGTATAAAGACGTAAACTAAATCCAGGTAACACCGTAGTGTTAGTTTTTTTCTTATTCTCTTGTACACTTGAGAATGAAGATCATAACTTCTTTTCTATCAGATGTGATCATAATTAATCATATGGTCTATACCACAACCTCTAAGGGAGCCCAGCTTTCATCGGAATATCGATAGCGTATGTACCCCACATTAGTGATGCTACATTAAGTCTATTGCATGCACACTAAGTACAGTATCATCTGCTCTTGTGTTGTGTTATATGTATATGGCCAAAAAATACATCCGTCCTAACTGGTAAGCCCCGAAACAAACCAATCGTAAAGATCATATTCCCTCAGCCGTCATATCAATGTCCGAACGAATTAAACGCACCACGATGGCCTATATGCTAACTCCGCACGGTCTGAAATTATTACGCTTTACTTCCGAAATTCACCTTAGATTAAACGTGACAAACGATTTTGATCCTTAACGTAGCTAAAAGAAATAGGGTCGACATTCGTTTGAAATGAAAGTGTCCAATGTTTGTTGGTCGGATTAATGTTGTCTATTGAGCGTGTTTTATTTCATTGTTGGTGTTTGTTGTCTGCTTTTGTTAAGTTGGCAATGTGCAAGTAGTACCTATTGTGTAGTATTTATTTTAGTACGGCCGTAACGCATTCATGAGAATTTTTTTCTTTCGTATTCTATTCCGAGATTAACGCTTCTCTTTAATCCTGCTTTTGTACTCTTTACAAGGCACCTACTCTAGGTTTGATTTTATTGTCAGGGCCTCGTTGAAATTATTATGCAATTAAAGCACGAGCACATTTTTTCCTTTTAAACCAAAATTGTTGAAGATTAAAGCGGAATGTTTCGCATGTAATACCCGTTTAAAGTTTTTAAAAAAAAACCTAGTCATCTAATGGCGTCGAAGTCTTCTATACAAGCGGAAATTTTCTTTTTATGGAGAAAATGAAAAGCAATTATAAATTAGTTTATTATTTGTTAAAATGTAGTTAATTTTTACTATTCAAAAGACTAAATTCATATTAAGTTAATACTTTCAAATAAGAAAACAGGTGAACATCAAGAAATATTTAAGTGGTCGTATCTGAAGTAGTTTAAATAAAATGAAATTTGACAATATTCAAGTAGACAGTTATTCACACGAATAATACTTCAAATTCTAATATTAAGAATAAAACACAAGCAATTTATTACTCAAGGTATTGAAGAGATCGTAAATAGTAATAAAATATTAGGGTTTTATTTCTGTGGAAATGAAAAAATGTTTTTCACAAACTAATATGATACTTCTTTTCTTTCAAGTGTTTATTATGTTATAAATTGTTTGTAAATTAGAAAAATTTCAATCGAGGAATTCTTGACTTCTGGAAAGAATTGACTATTATCCATTTTTTTCGACCGTATTTATTTAATCGTTATTATTGGTAACGTAATGGCTAGGAAATGTGAATCTCCAAAAAGTAAAAAAAATGTTTGTCCAAAATTTTTCTATGAAAAGGCAATAGGTACAGTCTATTAACAAAAAAGTTGAAAAATAAATATTTTGTCATTCATTCATAAACTGATAATTTGAAAGTCGCCTGAAACAGTTTTAAAGGAAGATCAAGCGGTGCAGAATATCCATTTATTATACTACAAGCAAATCAATTTGTGCTTGAAACCACTTTATTTGCAAACAAGATGAAGTGTATTATTTCTGGGTTTCTTAATAATTTGGAGGAAAAGGATTAAATAAACCAAATTCCATATATTGCATGTAGCATAAAATAAAAATATCTGGTTTGTGTATCAGTAATGCAAACTTAATAATTTAGTATTATAGAAACCCTTTTTGTATTATTTTCTATAACACTGTAAGAAAGTGATTTATGAAGAAAAAGAGTTTCGTATAATACCTAATTTTACGTTTACAATTAACTATACTTCAAATTTGAAGTGTAAGATGTTCACCAATTTTATTGTACACAAAATTAACTTTCTATTTATCTGAAACGGGCAATTAAAAAGAAAAACAGTTTTATATCTGTTTTTAGCTTGCAGGATTAAGATATTATTATTTTCAATAAGTAGGTGCATTTTTAATTAAAAATTTAGACTGGCAATATTCCTAAAACGTAGAGTATTTAGTTAAAACAGAAAAATTCCTAATACTATTAGAAAATCAATAATATAAATTCCACATTATTTTTATATAGTATCAACAAATACAATTTTTGAATATATTATGTAAAATAGAAAAATCTAGTATGTATTCAGTAGTCTAACCTTCATAACTTTCAATGACTTCTTAAAGTCTGTAGGGCAAAGAGACTACAAGTTTTCTTTTTCTACAGTAATACCCTTTCAAACAATTTCACCTATATTCATAGCTGTCCAGAAGTGTGTGGGCTGTTTGAAGGCCATGAAAAAACTTCTACCATTGATGTTTCAAACCATCGATAACAAACTATGCGATGCATAGGTACTTTTCCTGATGTAATGTAAAATTTTTCTTGTTCTGCATATTTACTGACACTCACATTATATTGCTTACCATTTAAATTATTTTCTATTTTCTATACGACTTCCGTTCCAAGACTTGATATCCATTCCCATCCATTTGCTGAATATCTGCCCTCCGGCTTTGTTCAAGTATTTGATCTGAGTGAAAATGACTGCTTTTGTGTCGATGTATTTTGCATTGTCCATTTGAATATGATATGAAAACTTTTTCGCCGTAAAATCCCAAAATTCCAAAACTGAGGGTTTTTGTGGAAGTAAGGAAGTCTTTACAAATCTCAACTTGTCTGATCTAGATGAGAGATTGTATTCGCACTCAGGCTGAGCTGGATAACATCTTGCATTGGGGTACAGTGAATATCTTACCAATATCCAAGTGTAAATTAGTGTCCTTCTTGCTCGGAATCCAGTACCTCTGTCTACAGTTTAAATGGCGTTGATGTGGAGCGTATTCAGAAAACGAGCGACTGAGGCGTGATTTTTGACGTGAGACTCACGTCCGTTGAACACAAACAAAGTCACTTCCACTGCTTTGAGAATGCTGCTATTTATTGTTCAAAATTGCATGAAGGGTGCTATACTTCTCGTTGGTCAGGTCACGTCTTGAATATGCTTGTGTATTATAGCATCCACGTTATCAACTGTCATATGCGACAGCTTCAATTGGTTCAGCGCAAATTTGTAAAGTTCTTATGCCGTCGGGTTGAAGTAGTTTATTGCGCTGACCATTGTTTATTGTTAACTCGTTTTGAATTAACTACTTTCCATTTCAGGACCACATATGAATTTATACGTAATTATATAACTATCAATAATATTCGACAGTGGTCATCACTAATTTGTGGTGATAGTATGCTAAAAAAATTGAATTTCGATTCTTCTTGCTGAAACCGTTAACTAACTAATACATATATTGACAAATTACAGCGAAATATAAAAGTGGGGCTAATGCTATTCCAAAATAATTATAACCAAAATAAAGTATCTGTAACAAGTTTTCACGACTACACACGAGGGAGTGTTTTTAAGTTCGCAGAATGAAAGGGTTGGGTGGTAGTGGGAGAGCTTGTCCATGTTGTAACGTGTTCAGTGATTCATAAATGGTTTAAATATAAAGTTTGAACACAACTGCGTCAGAGGTGTTTAAACTATTATCGACCAAGCAAATTGGGAAGAAAGTGTGAAACATGAAGAAAATTGAGTATCGCGCCGTTATCAAGTTCTTTACAAAACAAGGAAACTCTGTTCATACCACGTTGTAAGAGATTTCACCGATTTGCCAGCGAAAAAACATGCTTTTAAAGTGACAGAGTCGTTTTAAGAATGGTAGGGAATAACTTAAAAGACAACTCACGGCCGGGGCCGGCCTATCAAAGTGACCATTCTCGAACTTGTAAAAAAGTCAAAAAATTAATAATCGAAGATGCTCGAATACGGAAGACTCAACTCGCAGGGAATATTTGACAACCATATTTACAATTTTTTATCATCATCTAACCTGACTAAAATCAGCGCTGGATAAGTGTCGAAAATGCTCAAGCTGCCGCAAAAAAAAACAGTCCGTGAAATGTCCCCGTGCGACTTCTTTGATAAAGGCACGGATGGCGTATTAAGTAGAATTGCTACTGCGGAAAAGCTTGGGTTCTTCATTATGAACCTGAGTTGAAGCAAGATTCTATGCGGTAGCATAAAAGAGACCCACCACCACCCAAGAAGTCTAAGGTGTCACAATCGTCAGCAAAACTCATAGTTACTGTTTTTTGAAGTGTAAACTTCTTTGGGCGCGTTGCGTTGATTGTGGGCACTGAACAAGACTGAGCCGTCACGCTCGGCTATGTAACGCTAGTTCGCGTAAATTCGGCTCGAGTCGACTAAGGGAACGAGAGAAATATATCATATAGAGGTATTTAATTTCAATTAAATTGAAATTTAAATGAATAAATACATTTATGTCCCCGAGCAGATTCGATCTCGAGCCGCACGGGTGAGAAGCCGGCACGTTAGCATCAGACCAGCGCGGGACTCGTAAGCGAGTATTCATATCGTCTATTTATATATATATATATATATATACATTCGTCCGAACCGACACAGAAGCGTATCGGAAAATCTCTCCGTCGAGGAACCATTTAAAGTAGTTCGTACACCCACGCGAAATTGTATTTCGCGGACTGTGTTGCGTTCGCTAATTGGTAACTTCTCGGACGGTTAACCAAAAAATTTGTTGTGTGTGTGTGACATTATCTCTATAATAATATAATATAATATTTCGCGCTCAGGTAAGTTTTAGCATTTCTATTAAAATGATATGGATAACTCGGAAACTGATCAGTATATTCCGGGTGTTAAATAACGTTCACACGCGATTACTATAATTTGTATACCAATGCAAAACATAAACGTTGAGAATAGAGCATTGCTTTAATTGCTCATTATATACGAATTTATAAGCATTTAATTCTTTTCTGTTACACAGGATGGATGAAGAAAATCAAATCGATGATGAATTAAAACGAGAAAGGGAATTGTCTAATGCGCGCGTGAAGAAATATCGTCAAAAAAAGCACACTAAATCTCAGCAACTGAATTCGTCGATGCAGAATGGCCCTAATGTAATATAGAACGAAAAAAAAAGTTGGATTTCGTATTATTAACCTCGCCTTGATGAAGTTTTCACTTCTGCCGTGTGGTTTTAAGCACACCCATTTTCTTGGTTTGGTTTCAGAAGGAAAGCTGCTAATTGATTACAAAGATACAGACATTTTATAACTGAAGAATACTACGCTTCAATCCTGGAGTGGTTAAAAAAAGTCATTATAAAAAAATCGATGGGGAAAATTGACGAAAGGTAAGGTTCCTGCACGACAATGCCTCCGTTCACAAAAGTTTTGCTGCGATGGTTGCCTTGCATAAAGCAGGCTACGATATTTTGAATCACCCAGCCAACAGTCTAGACTTGGCTCCCTGCAATTTTTACTTAATCCCTAAAGTGAAAAAAGAGTTGCATGGAAAGAAACTTACTAACGATGAAAAAGTAAAGGACGTAGTTTTGTCGTATTTTTCCGACAAAGATAAAACATTTTTTAAAAAATGCGTACACTATATCTGAAAATGCGTTAGGGTTGTAGGTAAATATATTGTATACCTACAACCCTAACGCATTTGTATGTTTCTGATTGTTCTCCATTCAGCAAATTTAGAAGCGCTATGTTGTACGTATTTGTGTGTTATTTTTTATGCAGAACTAAAATTCATTAACTTATTGTCGTCAATATTAATAGTCATGTAGTTCTATGTTCGCATGATTTATAAATAATCTCGTAATATCTACAACGTTAAACGTAATTTTCGTGGTTTTCACCAGCCATTAGGAGTTTCGCGAACAACCCTTTCGCAACCCCTCTTATTTCAGCTTAATGTGATTAATACAATGTGAATGTGAATTGATTAAGCGAACCTAGGACCACTAGACCATCTCGAGTGGGGTGTGCAATATACATTGACTATATACATATATATGTTTGAATGTATGTATATGTATGAACAAATGTACATACAGAGACATTGCGGACTATTCTAAATAATGGGTTTCACTTCAACCTCCAAACTGAGATTCTGTAACGCATCATTTACTTTAAGGAAGAATACGTATTAGCTCTTTTCTTTAAGAAATTTATATACTATAATGTAAACTGTACAATAGATAAAATATGTTGTTGTGAGGGAATACTCAGAACATGAAGTTTGTGAACGATCACGTCGATCACATATAGTAGTGGTTTCAAACACGAGACTAGAATAATTATATAATAAATAATAGATTCCTCAGAAAGAAACTCTTTTTAATTATTTCTTATTTATTATTTTATTTATATTTTGTTTCATTTATTAACGCTCTGCTATAGAAGAAATCTTAAGCGTAGGTAAGGTATTGACCGGATAAACGTAGTAGCGTTTACTCAGAAATATCTCTTATAAAAAATGTTAAAATATTCTTATATTATTGGTACTGTAATCTAGCAAATGACAAGAGTGCTTCAGTCAACGTAACATTAAAATACAGGCTTTAAATTTAGATGCGGTTTTGCTATAATATTTGCAATTTTCCAGGTAGGGATTAGATAGGTTAGAATATCCAATGTAGGTATGTACATACTTTAATACCTAAGAATAAAGTTTATTTATCGAAATTGAAAGTTAGTAATTCTGTAAAAAAAAAAAAAAATTTTTTTTACAAGAAATTGACAATGGGGGGAAATTGAAAAAGGGGAAAAATGGACCCTCAAAAAGAAATTTGAGTAAAGAATATGGTTTAAAGGAGACGATAGTTTGGAAAAGTTAAAAGCATAAAATACTTCTACATCGTTGGGGCAATTTGAGAACAGGAAATATGTTGACTAACATATTCAAAAAGTCAATAGATATTTTTTAGAAATAACGGTTGAAGTTATAGAATCTTTTATAAATTTATATGTGTTAAAGTTTTGAACAAATTGCGTGAATCCGATCTAAGTTCAGAGGTTTTACTTCCAAATACAAAAATAACAAAAGAAATTTGTTACCAGATTCAAATTGCATTTTTTAGAAGAATATATTCTTTCTTAATAAGGATAGTGTGTTTTTACCTTTTGCATACTTTCAGAAAGTATTTTGATGACAACTCTCTCGTCTTAAAGGTCTTTGCAAATACCTTTTATTTGTCTACAGTATTGGTAACATTGTCATCGCCACATCACTATTTTAAGTATAACCTTGTATGCTATAAACAGTTCTTTATATTGCTGACTGCTTCTGGCAATGAATCTCAATGGTTTATTGTATTTATCCACTGCAAGCTTCATTAAATTTACAACTTAATTCATTATCCATCATGACTCTGGTCTGTGATTGAATCAACTCTCAAATTCAAAATCAAAAATTTATGTTGGATAGAGATATTTATAGTAAAGTTAATCTTAAGACAATTATCGTGAGTTTCCAGTACTAACCGAGTAAATCTTTCATCAGCAAATAAAAGAATCTATTTCTACGGACGACGGAAAATCATTTGTAAAGTTGTGTAGTAATCGTATTGGCGTTAGGCTAGAAAATACGAAACTATTAACTGAAATTGTTAAATAGCAACTATAGAAATTCTAACTATACCATCAACATCTTAAAGAGGCAAGACGTTTTTTCAATTTATTTTATTGCAAATTTTCTCTTCCAAAGATGTTACATAAAGTAAAAATATTTTAAGATGCCTCATTCAATAGCATAAAGTACAAATTTATTAAAACTAACTGTAGCCTGTATCTGTGAACTAGATAATAACATATTTCACATATATTTTTATGGTTATTAAGATGTGATAGTAAGTAGAACAGGATGATAATTTAAACTGGTTAGTGGATTTTACTTTTATTACAGACAAAAGAAACAACAAAGTAACGGCAGTCAACTTCAATTTTAATTGTTTAAAAATGTTCGTGGATTATATCACATGTGCATCTGGAGTTATTCCACAAAAACGTCTATTGATAGTGTAAGACCAAATGGGTATTATTAAGTTGGCTTGTTAACTAATAATTTCTCTTTTCAAGTAGCAATATTGAAACATTTAAATCCCATTTTTGTTATTCTTTCAACTTTTTCTCACTTATACTGTATTATACTCCTGATAGAGTCCTAAAACTAATAGAGATATAGAAATAGGAGCTTTTATAATTCTATTAGAACCCTTATTAACAGGAGATACGAAGTATTAAAAATAGTAATTCTTCGGTTTTATCAAGATTAAATATTCTTGGCTTATCCTACTTATATTATCTTTAAAGATAAACAAAGTTCTTCGTTTCTATTTTTGAAGGTATACTTCTCAACTCAGTGTTACCTTCTATTATTTGTATTCGGGTGACTCAATTTGCTGATGCTTCCCAGAGTAACTCTCGTATTATTGTTTTATAATAGCTTCTTAACAACTAAATATTCACGAACACTTTTTAACTTAAAATCAGTTTTCTAACAACTTTCTGGACTGTTAATTTCATCCGCATTTAACTACCATTTTCCGTCGTAGTTACACGTATGCCCTTATACAATTTACAGATAATTTCGTAGTACATTGGTTTGTTACGAAAACAATCATTGCCAAACGATTAGCTGGCTACCTAGAAACTATCCAGTAGACACAAATTCTATTGAAAAGATCTTATCCAACTAGTATGACTGACTGTTTTTTTGTGAATATTAATTTTTCATATTGGATGGTATTTATTATCTGGGAATTATTTATTCTATTTTTTAATTTTGTGTTATTGTTGTAATATAAAGAATATTTACATTTCGATTTTTATTTCTGTTTAAATATACAAATATTTATACTTTTTGAACGCACCGTATAGTTACTTAGGTCAAGAATCAGAGAATATTTTGACCCATGTCGAATATATTCTGCACGATTGAACAATAATAATCGCGAAACGAAGTGAGAAGTATTATTCTATTTAATGGGCATTACGAGTGTTTCCCAATTGTTGCCCTTGAATTATATATAGTTTTAAATCCACCCGAAGTTATTGTCACACAATTATTTCAGTTATTTGTTATAGAAAAGCGTGAGGCCCGGAGTGAGTTTTTACACCGGGTCCCGTTCCCCAGATTAAATTAAATCTCGTCCATTGTGATGTTAAAACGTGTTTGCTCTATTGTGGTTATTGTTATAAGCTATAACCCTGTCCTTTATCAGTTCTACATGTGTGGACTCTTTGTTTTGGCTCGTAAATGCGCCCCGCAATGAAAAGTATGAATAATTCTCGAATGAATTATTACATATTACGCATTATATTTGATTTGTTATGAATAATCTTTATTGTGCACGTTTTATTATTTGGTCAACCAATGAATATATTAGAACTTTAAGTGTGATGCGATACTTATTAAAATATAAATGGATCCGTGAATTATGGCCCATGTCTTTGAAAAGAGAAGACTTGGACTTGCAACAACTACAATAATAAAACATGTAACGTTCGCAGATACCTTACCGTTACAGTTTTGATTTTGTGATTTAGTACTCTGGCCTACAAGTCTGCTGTGTTTAAACTGTTACACATAATGGTCACTACGAGATGAGCCTACAATTAAACTTGGTTCACACAAAGTATCAACAAGCAATACAAAACCAGTTTTTAACGTCACTGTTTGTGTATGCATATTTTGGTTAAGATTATTAAGAAAGTGTTCACCTTTTATACTTAACGAAGAATATTTTAATGCGACAAAAATTATTTGGCGGGTGGGAAATATTCAGCCCTTTTAATACATAACAATGATAAAACTGTTATAGTACTCAATAACAGTAATTTGTGTATATTTAATTATTTAAAATTTTAAATTTGCTGGAAAAGTAGTTTACAGGGATGCCAACTATAGAAGGCTCCGTAGCTAAATAAGCCCTTAGATGTGTCGCATGAATGGCGGCTCAGGCCCTATGAAGAAAAATATAGAAATATAGTCTTTATGATCGTAAGAAAGTGCAATGATAACACTTATGAAAGAGCTAATTTTGTAGCCATTCGACTTTGTATTTCAAACATTCTCGAAAAATTAGTGCGGTTATGTTTATTTGTAAAATACATTTAACATTTAATATTTATTTTTAAATGTGGGCAGTGACATTTTCTAATTGTACAACATAATGATTATTTTTTGTAGTAATAAGGGGCACTAATAATGAATAGAATTAGAAAGGCGTGGCTTATATCTTTTATTTTTGTTCTACAAAGAGATCATTTTGAACTGTCCTGGGTTGGCAACGAAAAAGTCCCAGTATTATCAAAAACTAGGAAATATTTACTTCCGTGAATTGCCCATACTAAATTTATATGTCAAATGTCAAAACCATAATGTATTGATGTGTCTTGTACTTTCGTATTTTCATTGTTTTATTGTCGCTTTTCTGTCTATTTCAAGACAATATACCTCGTATACCATGCTTTTACGATGCAACAGGATACGTTTATCGTAATGTCGGAGGATCGATTAGGAAAATGTTCATTAGGATTGTGTTTTCAGCAATTTGTAACGGAAAATGGAAATCTGGAAATAAACTTGAACACATTCACTTGTCATCGCAATAGGGTGATTGAAAGGTTTAAGGAAACGGGGAGTGTTTGTAAATGTAAATCTGAAAAAGTACCATCAGTTTTAACTCAAGATGTCGCAGACATTAGGCAGCGAATGGAAGTTAGTCCCACCAAATCTGTACGAAAGCTGCCTGCTCAAACTAGTAAAGAGATCTAATTAACTTAAATGTAATTTGTTATACAGCATTATGTATTTAAATTGTAGGTATTTGCTACGGAAGTACTTATAAGCCACTGAAAACAAACTTACATACGCACCCATATAATGTTTCTGTACTACAACATTGACGGGCAATCACTTTGAGCAGAGAATGAATTATTGCAACTGGTTTAAAGAAATATTACATGAAGAAGACTTTAATTGCACTTTCCTTTCGGATGGATCTTGGATCCATTTGTCGGGTTATATCAACTCTGAAAATGATCGTACCTGGTCAACAGAGAATCCACACGTTTTTGTTGAAAATAGTCCCCAATTTTTTCCATGATACAATTAATGCAATACGATACCGAGAACAAATATTGGAACCCTTCATTAAAAGCCTTCACGTAGATGAATTAAACCTGGGGTACTTCCAACAAGATGGAGCAACTGCACATATTGCGCAACAAACTATTAATTATTTACAAGGATACTGTCGTAACCGATTGATTAGTCGAAATCGATGGCCAACCAATTCTCCTGATTTAACCCCACTGGACTTTTTTCTCTTTGGCCATGTAAAAAATAAAATGTTTCAGAATAGACTCCATAATCACGATGAACTTGAAGGGGGAGTTAAATAGAATTGCAAAATATTACACCGGAAACACTCCACAATGTGTTCAATAACATGAGAAGACTTATAAAATGTATTCATTTGGTGACATAATTATAGGATTATGCAATAAAGTTGTAACGTATTTATTATTGTTTATGACAAAAAATAAAGTGTAATTACTGTATTTCTAAAAAATTGTTTCATATAATTCAACTTAATCCTAACCCTATTTCATTGACATTTATCACAGGAAAATTTTAAATAGTAAACCTAACCACAAAAATAAATAAAAAAGGTTTGCCAATTACACTGTGTTCCCATATTAAAATCAGTATGGTAAGCTCAGGACAGTTCAAAATGATCACGTAGTATATGACAATAATAATAATGAGTTTCTTCTTATTCTTCGAGGAGACTTCTATCATGCATGTCGCATTTTCTTACGCTGTCCTTCGGCATCTTTCTTGTGATGGTTCTTAAGGTTTTTATCTCGACTGCTCTCAGGATGCCCTTTGTCTTGTTTGTGTCATATTGAGTTCGATACTATAGGTTAGCAGCGGTCTAACAAAAGATTTATATATCCACAGTATACTCTCAATGCTCATTTAGTTGATATATTTTAAACGGCCTGATATCGCTGAGGCTTTATTGATCTGTGCTTTGATGTTGTTTATCGGGTTGTTGTAGCTTATACATACACTCCGAAATAACGTTCATTACCTGTTCGATTGGCTTATTGTCTATTACGACTATACATCTTACTGGCCCCTTGGAGAAAGTCATGCATTTTGTTCTATCGATGGATATTGACATGTTGTATTTTTCACTCGTATGATAAAACTTATATGTTTGAACTTTATAAGTCGTTTTCTTTTTCTGAAAGGATTACTGCATCATTCGCATAGCATATCATGCTGATTGTCTTGTTAGTAGTCCATACTTCTAATAATTGTCTACTGTCCTCATCCCCCTTTGCTTGCAACGGTTCTGGATTGCGTTGGTATGGAATAGCACTCTATTTGTTTTTGACTGATTTTGTTTTTTATTTTTATAAAACCAAATCTGAGCTTTCTACATTTTCCACATCGACTCGTTGGATAACGTGTTCTCATCACAGCTCTTGATCAGAATCAACGCACAAACATATTTTTTCACTAACAGCGGGGCAAGTTATAAGACTGTATACAAACATACGTCCATGGTGAGTCATTAATTTTAATAATACAAAATTTTAAATGTATTTAAATAGAAAATAGCAAGCAACCTTCTGTTGAGGCAATAATTGAAGTATCTGCTACTGATATTTGCGATTTGAACATTATAATTGTATCAATTTATAGACCACCCAAAGCAAATATCGAAATCTTTGAGGAGAAAATCAATCTATTAATATGCATTCTTGAAAATGAAAACAGAAAACATATATTTATTATGGGGGATTTCTATGTAAGTTTTTTGTCAAACGATAAATTCACGAAGGTGATAACTTACATATTTGATTCGTACAATTTGCAAATGCTATCAAAGAAACCTATGAGGGGCGACTCATGTCATGTTAATATATTTTCTAACATTAGTAGTTCAAAGCACATCATACAAACCATTAATGTCTATATATTGGACCACAAAGCCTTTGAAATACCTTATGCTATAAAAACAAGGATAAGTAGAAACCATAACAGCAGTAAAATTACACCTACAAATCAGCAAAAACTGGGCCATTCAAAAAACAGGTTATATCCTTTGGCTACAATATTTAAAGTTACTAAGAATGAGAGATACTATGAAATGTACAAAGTAGAAACAAGGGGTACTTGAAATTAACAACAGACATTGCAAAAGAATGAAACGCTAACTATATTGAAAGCAGCGATAATAAGCAGCAAGCTGTGTGGAAAACTATAAGTAATAGTATCAACTCAAAGGAAGTAACAAAGGAGTCCGAACTAACGGCAGAGGAATTAAATAAATATTTTGTAGTGTTGGAGTTCACATTGCAAAAAAATTAAACTGTGATTTATCGCCAATTTCATTAATGAAAGGAAAAACCAAATCATCTCATGCTATTTCCATCCAGCAACTGTAGGCAATCAAAGAGCCTAAAAAATAAGAAGACAGAAGGTCAGGACAGAAATGGTGACACAAATATATGCAACAATTATAGACCAATCAGCATACTGCCGACCTTACAAAGATGTACGAACAGGTAATAGCTACTAGACTGTTCCACTTTTTTGTTTGCCATTGGACGTTATCAAATCCTATTTAACAAATAGGATTTAATGCAGGGGTGAGAAGTCGAAAATACAAACAGTAAGCTGTGGAGTTTCCCAAGGCTTACTTCTCGGATCATTATTGTTTATCATACTTATAAATGATATTCCGGAATGTCTTTGTGCTGAAATATGCCTTTAGGCAGATGACACTTCCATTTTAACAAATAGGAAGACACAAATTGAAGCTCAGCAATAAGAAGATCAGAGGAATGGTTTACTGCGAACAAACTTAAATTAAACACAGAAAACCTCTGCAAAATTCCTTGGACTTACATTGGATGATTGTCTGAAATGGACACAGCACATCGACCAGTTATCAAAAAAACTAACATCGGGCATTTTTGCTATCAAACGAATAAAATCCATTGCACCTCACCACGCAGCAAAATTAACTTACCATGTAGCCTTTCATTCCAATTTGACCTATGGCATCCTTTTCTGGGGAGGATCAACAGGTGCAACTAGGGTCTTCCTGCTTTAGAAGCGAGCTATAAGATCTCTATGCAATCTGAGACCAGGAGAATCTTGTAGGGGTACTTTAGGAGAGAGAGTATACTTACCATAGTCTTGATGTATATCCTAGTATTGAAATATTTTCACACACATCGACAGCACTTTCCCGTTACACAGAGACGAATTTGGTCTTACACGTCACCGATGGGTGTCAACGCAGCAAGGTGTGAGTCACCGGGGAACGAAGTTATGCAATTGTCTTCCCTCCTAATGGAAAGCGATGAACGTGGATCCCTTCAGTTGGCTGGTGAAAGGCATATTACTGGAGAAGGAGTGCTATTCCATGGATGGGTATCTTGTTCAAATATGATGCAGTATGTGTGTTCAATGTGTACAATATGTATGTGATGCTATTTTATTATTTATGTTTGTGTTTTTTATGCTATACTTGACGAAGGTGTATTCAGCTATTTTATTTATGACAAAGGATTGTAAAGCTGTTTACATCAGTAAATGTTTATTATTATTATTATTAAATACTGAATAGTAACGGACCCAAAATTGATCTTTGCGGGACACAATGTCGCATCTTTACAATGAAAGATTTTGTTCATTGCCATTCCACAAACTGCTCACGTTCAGATAGATAAGACTCGAACAGCCCGAGCGGATCACCCTTGTCCCCATAAGACTCTAGCTTTTGAATCAGAATCCCATGGTCAACAACGTGGATGGAAAGTTAGTGGTTCCGTTTTATAAAACCATGCAGTTTGTTTGAAGCAGATTAAATTTCTCGAAGTAGTTAGATGCCTTTTAGCGATTATCTTTCCAAGGATTTTACTTAGTGGGGGCAATATGAAAATTGGCCAGGAATTTTCACAGACGTTGATATCACCCTTTTTATGAGCCGGCACTACCATAGAAACTTTCACTTTTTGAAATATTTATGAATTATGTATTATTAATCATAATTAAAATTAAGTTTCAGATAATAATTAAAAGGTGAATAACCCTAATTACAGATATGCACATCTGGTTGGATATCATATTTCAAATATTGTAAAATATAAACAGACATAATGATAAGTCACCCTTGGAATATAACAATTAAATATATATATTTTCTTTTATCAAAAGACTCTTACTTGCCATTAAAGCGAGAGTAGCTTTTTAGTAGCGCCCTCTTTAAAGTTAATTCACAAATAAGATATTTAGCTAGTATACTAACAATCGTTTCTTTCCAAGTAACTGAGAACTAGAACACTAAAACGAAAAGGAGAAGAAATGCCATTGCAGTTGCGAGCCAAGTAAAAGGTCCTACTGATGAGCCCATAAGTTTACTAAAACTTTTCAAAAAAGTCTCACAATTATAGATTGAATAGCCGGTTAAGTCCGTTCTGACAAACTTTTTGATACACAATCTCTTTGGACAGTCCCAGATAACCGTAGACAACTTAAACGCAATTTGTTTCAAAAATTATTCTTTAATAATTTGACACCATAAAGAAAATATAGAGAAAAAGAAAACAAAAATTTTTTGCTAACTTAGCTAAGTCTTCAGACGTCTTCAGACTAATCGTCAAGAGAACTGTTTTAAATAGTTCTGTAAAATTTCGGGCGTGAAAGGTTTAGCGGAAAGGTGTTTGATGTCAAAATTTACTACAAAGTCCAGTCACTTTCTCCATGCCATGGAAGAAATGTTTAGAGTTTGAACATTTTCGACTAAACATCTGTAACAGAAACAAAGAAGACAGTAAGGCAGCCCGGGGCGTCCAAGAATATATGTGCAATGGCCGCCGAAATTACTAGCAAGATTAGTTTTTGTAAATGTTTTAATTTTGTGTCAAATATTAAATTAACTCCATAAACTTAACACACAATAAGCACATATACAAATATACTGCCTTCTAAATTATGAAAACAATATATTTCTTTTAGCTGAAATAAAAAAAGTTCATCTACATCAAATTCTCTACGTTGAATATAATTATCAGTCTAAATGCTTATAACCATTTATTGTATCAGAGGTTAGCTTCTTGTTCGAGCATTTGCTTTATAGTGTATTATGACATAACATTGAATAGATGATCTGATATTCAACGGTGATTGCTCACTTGAGTTCGCATGTCACTGTAATTAATTTACATTACAGGATGTTAAATGTAAAAGATGATTTACATTTCTAACGAGAATTTGTATAGCTTTGCTTGTTAGTATAATTTGTGACATGGATCATTTATATTTATATTGCAAGTGTTGTACATATTATTAATGTCAGATAAACACAGAATAAAATACAGTTCAATTCATCTCAAACTATTACTAGAAAAAAAATGAGGTGTGGCCACCACACGACTTTCTTATACGTATGAGCGTTTCAAACTATACAATTTTAAGAATTTTTTTATACAAAACTTATTCAAAATCTTATTCTAAGTACTTTCATTTTCTTAATAAATCGTTATAGAATGCATACTTTGCAAGATATTCGAAAAAAAGTGCTACTCGCTAAGAGTAAAAGTGCCACTTCCGGTCCGAATTTTGAAATTTCATGTACATAAAAAATATTGAAAATTCAACTCTAAATACTTTTGTACTCTTAATAAATATATATAGAATTCATAATTTACGACATATCTGCAAAAAATCGATATTCGGTAAGAGTAAAAGTGGTACTTCCGGTCCGAATTTTGAAATTTTTTTTATACAAAAGCTATTTAAAATTATAATTTAAATACTTTTATACTCGTAATGTACCTGCCTAGAAAGCATGACTTGCGAGATATTCGCAAAAAACTGATTCTCAATAAGAGTAAAAGACCTACTTCCGGTTGGAATTCCGAAAAACTTTTTTAAGATAATTTGTCTCAAATTTAATTTTGAGTACATTTCAATTCTTTATAAATTTGTTTAAACTTAGTAATTGACGAAATATTGGCAAAATTCGATTTTTTCACTGAAGTAAACTGCTACTTCCGGTCTACCGATTTTACTGAAAAACGAATCAGATCTCAAGAGGGAGATTGTACACGTAAATACAAAATTTGGAATTGATATCTACAGCGGTTTGACCGCTATCGTGGTCACACACACACACACAGACAGACAGACAGACAGACAGACATTTTTTAAAAACCACTTTTTCGGTATCAGGGGACTTCAAAACGTGGACATCTGCAAAAATCTCGAGGTCGAAAATTTTCATCATCACAATACTTCCTTATACTACGTATAAGAAAGTAAAAGCAATTATAAAAAAAAAACTTTCTTGCCGCGTTGATTCGTGTCTATCGCATTCAGCTTTTCTACTGAAGCAGTTTGTGAAAATACATAGACACAGACTTATTCAATTTTCCCGGAATATGTAGAACCATATGTGGGAATAGTATCGTATACAATAAACAATCGACTGCTGATCAGAAGCTTCCGTTGGTTTCTAGCAATGTTTAAAGAAAATTCTCTCTGACGCAAATTCCCACTTTGCGCGGTAGCCAATAAGGCTTATTGTCGTAAACCTCTGTAGTTTACGATAATACTTTTGTGTCATATACAAGGCTTGGCACGTTTTTTTCGGAGGGTTTATTGAATGTCTCTTTTGTTGTCCAAAAATACTTTCCCCAATGTTATCCAATGCCTCACAATGTATTAAGATATGCCTGACTGTTATTGGTTCCTTATTGTAGAGTTTGCAGTTAAGGCCTACGTCATACAAATCAATCTTATAAAGATGTAGTTTTTGTGACTGATTAGAAAACTAGTTATAGTTCGCAGCCCATCTCTGCTCATATGTAGGTAGCAGTTCCACTGTCTCCTGGCACCCAGATTACTTGTACCTTATTCTGGATCGCCAGTGTTTTTATTTCTTTGAGGCAATTTCATAACATTCTTGTCGACACTTATTTGTAGATTTGCCTATACGGCCGCTTGACTGACAGAAATTATTTAAATCCGCCGGGTGTTGATGGCCCTCCCACTATCTACATATGGCATACAGATCTGCCTGAAGCTCAGTGCGTAGTAGTCAACCTGATAAGCAAAGTAAATGCTTTCTCCAATACCAGCTGCGGTTACTAGCTGCAGCCTCTATGCGACTATTTTCGCTTTCTGCCATATCACAAAGTTAAAGGAGTGAGGTTCAAGAGGGTCTCCATGGTTGCAGTTCATGTGGTCTGCAACGACCTGTCGAGATGTCTCTAAAATCTTACACCGTATATTTTACATTGGTCGCATTCAGCAGACACAAGACTTGCGCAACTGTTCAGTGATCGAATTCAAATGATGTACGCTCACTCTGAACATGTTGTGGGAGGTCGCCATTTTTGCGAGCGGAAAAGTTCTACACTCACTTAGTGATCATACTCTGTCCGCATGCGCCATGAACGTATTTCAACACCAGCGTATCACACAATTTTGAAGAAAGTTACTGGAAAAGTAAGATAAGCAAATTAAAGGTATTGTGCATAGAAATAAATGTATTATAATATTGGAGATAACTGAGTATGTATTTTAATGGGGTTTGAAAAACCGGTCCTTACACTAAAAACGACGTTGAAACTGAATGCAGAAAAACAATTTATTATTATTGTTTATTCGGTTTAATCTGTAATATTCTAACATATGGCAGCAGTGAAAAGTACCAAATGACAGATGATTACTCCTGCCCAGCGAACACTCGACTGTTGTCAAGTGAACAGTTGGAGCGGGAACGGTTCTCGATCAGTCTACTATATGCGATCATTAGTTTGGCAATCTTGTACAAAGTGTAATTATGACTCTAAAATACATTTCTTATATGCCACGACCGACGCTGCACTACAGTTATATTATGGGGTACGAGTTCAAGCTCCAATACGTTATTCGCTGATCGTTGATTCTTCATACTAGAAATAAGCTTTAGGTACTTTGGAAATTATTTGGACAAACGTTCTTTCATCCCTCCCTCTCTCTCCCTCCCTTTCTTTCTAACACTCTGGTATACTTTATAGATTTAGCAACATTTTTTATTTCCACTCTTGCCTAATTTTATTATTTAGAGAGATTTTGTAGATTTAGTAATTAATAGGTGTTGGTGAAGTTTGAATTTTACCTATAGTATACTACTATTCAATAGCGGTTGGTGAGTTCGTTTAGGGTGGACAATTACATAGACAAGACTGATTCGTTTATTATCGGTGATATGCTCGGCATCTGGGAATATGTCGCCGATAATAAACGAATCAGTTTTGTCTATGTAATTGCCCCACCTAACCGAACTCACCAGCCTCTACTGCTACTACATATTTGCAGTCTACCAATATGAATGCTTTTGTGGTCACACAGACACGCAGGCTTGAAAAAACTATTTCGTTATAAAGGATATCTGTAAAAACCCCGAAATCAAAAATGTTCATTATTTACAACTACATAATTATGTTTAGTTAATTTAAAAAATATATTCAAAGCAAAATAAATCCCTAGAAAGAATATTTTATGTAATAGAAACATTTAAGATGTGAAGATCAATGTCTTATCAAGGCTTTCACTTATTGTATGAAGGTATTAAGAACGTACCAGAAGAATTTGGTGCCATTAGGCTGCCATTAATTAAATTACTGAAATAGACAAGGAAAGCAATCCATCAGTAACAAATTGTAAAAAATATAACTACATCTGATTTCAGGCATGTTACTCCAAGTGTGTTTGCTGCATATAATTTACTTTTTGAAAACTCCAAAAATAAACATATTGCCGTCGTCTCTTGCATATTAAAAATAATAAGAATAGCATTAAGAATTAATTTAAGTATAAAAAAATAAAAGAAACAGTAAGAAATCAGATTGTATTGTATTTGAAGATTTCAACATTAAGTTCGTTTATGTTTGCAATACATATAACATAAGGGTATAATGAGTTGCATACATTTAGGTATAGAACATTCAAACATAAAATGAATTTATTGTTCCAATAAAAAAAAAGTTAGATAAGTATTTACAAATTAAGAATTAGATAGGTACAAAATAAAAGACGAGATAAATCTAAGCTATATATTTCTTTTATAGAAAAGATAAACAGGATGTATGGTTTGTATACAAAGAAAAACAACCTAACTTTTCAAGATGCGTGAAAATTGCACTAAACATTTTTAATAATGGACCGTTGTTTAAAAATAAAAGGTTAATGAAAGCAAACAACCGAGAAAGGGTTATGCTAAAGGACGGAACAGTGAAGAGAATTAGTCATTTAAACGCAGTAAAACTATACGAACAAGATCAAATACGTTATTCAAGAGCAGAAAATATAGTTGAATAAATTATATGAATTTGAAAACGTGCACAATGTAATAAAATTTTATAAGAGGGATTTATATAAATCATCCTTAAAGAATAAAATTTACCTACACTTATAACTATACATAAAAAAAGGATATTAGTATATCTTGACACGGAACGATTAGCAATAATGTTTTTATATAAAAGACAGCTGAACAAACAAAATAAACATTCCTGAATTTGTGTGTGTAGCACTATGTTTTATAGACTGTAGAAAGACTCGTATGGTTTGAAGACCTACAAAAAGAAAATATGGTATAAACTTTGTTTGTAGTTTTTACAGATAAATATATCACCATTGGAAAAGTCTTGGGTCGAAACCAGCGACGAAATAGCAGGCCAGACGGATGGTGATAGTACGAATAATGTTGGAAGAAGAATACCTGTTATTTATAATATATTTCCAATTTTACCGAATACTGAAATAAATAAAAGAAAAATAAGGATTGTGTTAGTTAATGGAAAAAGAAAATATGTGACGAATGATGAAAAAGGCAACAAGTTCATAAACAAATACAAGGAAGAATTGTATTAATAAAAAAAATACCTACTTCTGAAGATACCGAATAGTTTGGGGAATAAAACTTTTAAATAATCAAACAATTTTCAGTGTGTTGACGTTTACGTGAGTGAACTGTCAAAGACGATAAGTGCGTGTGTGTTGGTGTCAGGACGGCAACTTGGGGGCAGAGATTTTACGGACGACGCAGGGTGACAACCTAAATTTTAGTTCGGTGGTGGCGTAACAGGCGTTACATTTTTTTTTCCCGGGTATAAATTCAAAAACAGGAATGAGCAAGATTAGATACTGACTGCGACTTCGAAAGATAAAGACTTTAAAAAAGAATTAATCGTAGGGTCAGATACACCACGATTAGATGTACATTCATTTTCTATTAGCATATTAATTTTATTTTGTCTAATTTTCATTCATTATAGTAAATTTTCTTTGTTAATATTTTGTGTATTTAAAAAAAAATGGAGATGCCTATGGCACAATTTGAAGAGATGTTTAATGATACAAAGTAAGTGGTTAATACAGAGATTTATCAATGTTGCTATGCGTATATGGAATACAATGTGCAAATGTTTATTCAGTGTAACTCTGGGCAGCAGGGATAATAGATATTGTCCTGTAAAAATATTGATTCATTAGTTTTTTTTTTATATGCAATACAAATAGGATTATTAATGGTGTTGGGTGTTAAGAGGATATAACGTGCGAATGTATATTTTCTAACACTTCATTAAACGTCATTAATTCTCGCAATTCATTTTCGATTTCAAATTTAAAAATTAAAATAGACATTTAGAAAAGGGAAATGTTTCTGTGTGGCGGATTTTCAGACGCTGGTTGCAATGCGTGCGAATGGTTGTTACCAGTGATCAAATTCAAGCTTTTCCTCCGAACATTGACCATTGCGAAGTTCTAGGATTATCAGAGCATCACGTGCGAATATAATGTTTCTGATAGAATAGAATTACCACAATATTAACAGAATACTGATATTCAATTGAATTTTCTTTGTTTTAAAACAGGATAATATTTTATTTATGATTAAGCATTATCGATATATTTATTCTAGAAAACATTACAACCGAGAATACGGTATAAATGTTTTCTTTCAATTATATTTTGTTTTATAATTCTTTGGTGGATATAGTATAGCGATGCTATCTATTCTTAAAATGTTGAATAAAATATACAATTATGTTTTTATACATATAGAATCAGATTTTTTTTTAATACAAACTCTAACCTTATCACTATAAAAAAAAATAAGCAAGAGATTTACCAGGAGAAAAGAAGGTTGAAGGTAGAACTCACGCGTACTCAGAAAGTACGTGCTGTTAAGAAATAAGTATACATATTAAATATAATAAAAATTATCATTATTTTTATAAATTATGTTGCTGGTACAGCACACAGCAATATGTACAGGGATATCTCGACAATGACTGGGATTTATCGGTCGCTATACACTCGCGCTAAACAGTTGTAATGTAGCGATAGAGGTGAATATTGGTTTTATAAATAATATCTCTTTTGTAAAGAACTTTTAGTTTTGCAAAGTTGCATATAATTTAAGTAGTTTAGCAACAAAGTTTGAGAATATGTCTGTAATACACTCTCAATTGATTAACTTCATTTATATTTTCAATTATATTATTGGTAACCCCAAAGGATACAATTCAAAAATGTTAAATTAGAAAGCCACAGAATACGTTCCTTTACCAATAACTCAATGATTGTGGTTCCTTTATTCAATTATAAACTCGCTCGTAATGCAAACAACGCACCGATTCAAATGAAACCTGACTGTTTGTACATGTCTGTCTATTGCGAGTGTGTGAAAATAATAAAATTAAATTAGTGTCCCCCTCCTGTGTGGAAACGGCGAAAACAAACAATATTCTCGACGGTTAGATTCAAGTGTGTGTGAAATGTTATCTATCGCCGGGATCTATCGATTTACGGCCGATTTGTCGACGACATACGCTATTTATGTAATGCTCGAAGCCGGTCCGTCGGATTCGTACATCCCCTGTGCATAAGGGCGTCGATCGAAGAACACCGTCACCACTAAATATCCCAATATTAAGACCAGATGTGCAGTGCCGCGCTGGTTGGCAAACACTCATTGTGAATTCTAACAATGAAAGTTAAATGTGCGATCGAACGATTAGGTTACAATTGTATTGACACACCGAAGTAATTTGTAAGGGCTATTCTGGGTTTTGTGTACTGTACGTACTATGTCCTATGTATGTGGACGGAAACTCTCTCACTCTTCAGTTTTTGTGATAAGCATGACCCTGATAAGATCTACATTTTGTGGTACTCTTTGTTTAATAAATCCTTCACAAGGTTCGTATCGTGTAAGCTGATTTACCGTTCGACGAAGTTGTTGTTTCGTTTGTATTTGTACATGTTTGTATGTAATACACAGAAAGGATTTCATGTTACTTATTATGGCAGGCACGCCAAACAATCCGTACAGAGATGTTTCTTGCCGGACCTATCAGATGAAATATATTTAAATGTGTTTCGTGTTTTCTAAACAAAGAAATGCGATGGCATGAGTTCAAGCACTGCCAAAAATATTAATTGGTAGATGTGCTACAATTGCTACGTTCATTGAGTTATTTATTCTTTTGAAATTGAAGCAGGTTGTAAAGATATGTGTGTAATATTTAGTTTGTGTTTTTATCGATAATAATAATGTTCAAATTTGCGAAATCGTGACCGACATCTCATAACTTATACTATGCAAAAATTAGTCAAAATGGAAATTTTAGAACGACTTGCTTAATGGTAGATAAAGAGTCTTCTTTTGCGAGTGGAAATATCTTTTAGAATTTTAAAGAATAATAATAATCCACAAGTTAACGTCCCTCTACAGCTTTCTTGGACTGCTATCTACCAGTTACTTTTATTTCCAAAACTCATTAAATTTGTGTTTTCAGTATTGATGACAAGTTTATTTATTAAAGACAATCTTGATAAAATATACCCTTGTTAGAAAATAGAAAATCCTCAAAAACATAGGTATAATAATACATACTTGATTACATGGATTGCATGATCTAGTGACAATTTCGGAATTTACCAATCAAGTGTTATCACTTGACCACAAAATGAACATTGGGCAGATAGCTATACTTATAGGTATATATGCTGATCTTGTACAATGTGGGCAAAAGTGGTTAAATTGATTGTTACAGGTAAAAATCTACCTCAGTCTGTAATATCCGATAAGTAAATATTTTGGCATTTATATATCAGTTTGCACAATGAATAGCACCTGTTAACGCTATCAACGAGATAAGTACTAAACCTATTTTAATGGTGATTAAAATGTAAAAAATATGATTAGTTATCATGGACGAAAGCTATTTCACAAGATCCAAATTAAATTATTGTGTCGGTTTTTTAATGTTAACAAAGCTTCGTCCAGATTAGTAATTCAAAATGCGAAAGCACCGCAAAAATCCTTCAGCGAAAATTCTATTCTGGAGAATTATTGTCATCATCATCGGCCAGGGTGACATTAGGAACGATTTGCCAGAATCCCAGAATCGTTGGGTTTACTACTCTCAGTATATCTTAGTAAATATTATATCACCTGGGTATGATATGCTGCTATTTTCATTATTGGTTGGTAGTAATTACAGGTAAAATATCTTCGATCCGTATTAGATATTAGAATCAGTTGTTTATATTTCACATTGAGCCTTTTTAAACACTTTTCTCCAACGAGGAAATTATCATAAGGTATCAGGCGACCACAACATTATGTTCACTTATTATGTCGCTATAGGATTTTCATTCTCAAAATAGATCCTGTTTTTAATTTTTCTCTCTATCAAATATTTTTATTATCGGAAAAAGAGGATTATAATTGATAAATACATTGTGGGCATCAGACACCTTTTTTATATGTCCTGCAACTGATACGAATATTATCAAACAGGTACCTTTGACTAATTCTCATTTACAGTCAAAAACTTTATTTATATGGTTGTTCTCGAAGTCGGTTTTGGTCACTTTCGTATATACTACATATATAGAAATTTGTCATCTAAGTTTAGAGCTTGACGAGGTATTCGTAAAATTTGAAGTATTACTAACATAAACTATGTACTATTTGCAATGTATTGATATGAATGCTTCCGTGGTCACACACGGACGTGATTGCAAAAACACCTTTTCTTTATCGAGGGAATTCAAAGCCTGGATATTATTGTGTTTAGCAGCTAATTTAAAAGCATTTTTCGAAGCGAAAGCAACTCCAAAAAAGAATATCTAATGTAATAGAATTATTATTTATCTAAGAAATAATTGCGGATATGTTGTTTTGAATTTTATTAGAAGATTATGCGAAGTCTAGTATATACAAAATGAAAGTACACTAAAAATATCATAAGGGATCCTAATATCTACAAGAAGCTTGGCCGATTCATCGCAGATATAATGCAATAATATATCCAATGAAAACAATGATCATACTGAAAAATTAGAAAAACATTGCTAATTAAACAGAATAAAGAAGTGTTTTAATAATTTTCCAAATATTTCTTCAAATACGCAAGTTTTCTTTATTTGTCTATACTTTTTCAGTTGATCTTTTTTTGTAACTTCTTCGACGTTTATTATTGTTTTATATATTTTATTTATTTATTATTATATTAAGAAAGTGTAAGAAATTACAGGTACTACGTAAATAAACAGACTAATTTGTAATATCAAGTATAACACTTTATATAACATTTTACTCAAAGTTATTAAATTAGTTGTAATTTTATTACAAGATGTTAATAAAATACATTTCTTGGATAATACTTGCTGATGAATTCATTTGTTCTAAAACGTCAATAGCTGTCTTATGCTAAACCATGGAAACAACTGCCTAAATTATATTCAATCGTGAATAAAAATGTTTCGTTGTTAAGGAGAAATATCTTATTAAATAGTTTAAATAAAATCATGGGAAAAAGCAAACTATCCACCGATAATGTAAAAAGTATGTTTAAGTTGGCTATTGTCTTCTCGTTGTTGTCCTGAATCAAATTTTGTACTTATTTAAAATATGTTTTATGTGGGTAACGGAATAATTTTAGGATAATAAGACAGACAACAGGATTTGGTATTTCAAAATTAAATATTACTGAAAACTACAATAGAGTAAAAGAGTAACTTATACTCCTTTTATAAACAGAACCATAGATCAGCCAATAGTCAAATACAAAAAATCAATATTTACTATTACCTCGGGATACATTGCACTTTTTAGATCCATTATGTTTCTTTTCATAATTTTCATGCCCTAAGTAAATAATCGACAATATTTACACAATATCGGTAGCAGGATGTTGGCTTCATTGCTTACAATATCTGTTAGCAAACCGGGGGTACCTACATATTATATTATACAGAATACTATATTTGAACGTTGGGGTTCAATAATCGGAAGTATTATGTCACAAACGTGTGTGAAAAATGATTTTTTCTCTATAGAAATACAAATTATTAATAGCTGTAGGTTCCATTTGTGTTATTCAATACTGAAGTACTCCTAGAATTTACATCTATTGTTGTCCAGCAGTAAATTGGAATTAGGATAATGGTGTTCGTATGCGCATGGATGAAGATGTACCAGCAATGAGATAATGTTTATGGAGAGGGATGTTTGGTTATTTAAGATTTATGAATTGTTGTGCATCAGAAACTATTATGTATTATTAATTTTCTTTGAATTCGGTGAAAATAGAGAAATATATATAGGTATTTCCTTTCTAAGTTAATAATAAAAAAAGATAAAGAAACCATCATATTTAAGGAATTTACGTGACTATTAATAGTTACCTTTTTAGATTAAGTTTAGTAATGATAGAAATCAATGTGTGTCACTAACCAAGGAAAACTTGAAATAATGTTATTTCAAAAAAGTGAAGATATAACATTTTTTCAACATATTTTAACAAAAAACTAACCTATATCATTACTCTTGTTTCAGCTCTTACATTTATTTTCTGTAAATGGAGACTATAACACCATACGACAAAAATTTAGTATTTATAGAACAATATAATTCATTCCTTAGACAGACTACAATAATTATTTTATTGTGTATAAGAACTGTGTTTTTAATAACTGTATTTTTAAATAGTAGATTACCAAGTAATAAATTTTTCAGTAATTGTTTACACATTTAGTAAATTATCTTACCGAATTACATTCGAGCTTTCTTTTTATTTCCGAATAAATTTTCCACTTTTAAACTCAAATTTAGTTGCTAAATGGTAACTGAACTCAACAAATTGCCTCTTCGATAAAACGACTAGTACTTCGGACTCGTCGTTTTATCAGGCAATTTATTTCGTACAGTTACCTAGCAACAAAAATTTTCGTTAAAAAGTGAAAATTTATCCGGAAAAAAGAAACCTCTCGTGTAATTATAAGTGACAATAAAATACTTTAGTGGTGAATAGTGTGCTTTTTGTGTAAAATTATTCCAGGAAAGTGCTGATTCTTACGTGCAAATCCACATTGTTAGATAAGAAATCATGCGTTTGCTTTACATTTAAATCGGTGTAATGTTCAAAGAATTTTGAAAAAGGATTTACATTACGATCCCTATAAGATCCAGTTGGTTCAAGATTTAAAAATTGATGATAACCGTAGCCCTCTTATTTTTACTACTTTGATGCAGTCGGTTAATGATTTTGATAACATTCTTTTTTGTGACGAAGCACATTTTTATTTAAACGGTTACGTGATCAAACAGAATTGTCGGCACTGCGGCAAACCCAAGAGAAAAACTTTGCACACTTCAAAAGTAACTATAAGGACAGCAGTGTCTTCAAGGGGCATTATTAGTCCGCATTTTTTGAGAATAATCAAGGACAATCCAATCACAGAAAATGTACAAAGATATTTTTCGATGATCTCCAATTTTGTAAAAACAGCATTACAGGCATTTGGAGGGTATGATAATCGCACTTAGTTTCTCAGGATGGCATCGCAAAGTTTTAGAGGTAGTAAGAATGTTTTTTCATAAAAAATAATTTTGCGTAGAGGTAACATGGGCCTGAAAGAAGCTGTGATTTGACACCACTAGATTTCTTCTTGTGGGGCTATCTTAAAAGCAAGGTGTATGAAAATCCTCTTGCGAATATAAATGAACAACTTAAAGACCGAATACGGAAGCAAATACCACGACATCGTTTAGACGAGTGCATAAGACGTCAAGGGAAACATTTAGATGACATTGTTTTTAAGGTTTAATTTCCAGGTGATAGTAATTATATTTCTAAGTACAATTTATTAAAACGTTCAAAAACCAATGAGCTATTTTCTTTTTAAAATCGAATTTCATTCTGAGTCAGCCTTTATAATACGTCTCAAAAACTTTGGATATTATAGATACAGGCTGGGATCATATTATGTACACATCAACCACATAGTTTTTGGACGTTCAATTCAAACTGAGAATATACAGCTAGATTAAAAATTATATTGATAAAGGTTTGCCATGGAATGTAAAACGTCGGTCTTCAGTTATATCATTAAACCTTTATCATTATAATTTTTGATCTCGTGGTATATCAACACAGAGCAAAAAGTAAGCTAATTGCCAAAATAATAGGTCAAATGAATTAATTTACTCTATTACTTCCAATATTGTATATAATTATTGTAATTCTTTTCTACACACAACATATCTAAAATATAGACACATTTTAAAATGTTGCTAGTAGTACCAAAGCTGTAATGATGTTTCATACAAGTATGAACAAGACACTTTCAGCCCTGAAATTGAAATATATATGTATTATTTAACAATATAACTTAATACTTTGCTTTACGCAATTGTGCTTATAGGATATAACACATATACATTTATTTGTGCTGCAAAGAGGAACAAGAAAACAAAGTCCTTTTACTCGTTATAATAGTTAACTAAAGGAAAGAATAGGGTTGATGAACGTCAGTATTTTTCCATAATACAAAATACAACCACAGAGAATCCTATCGACGAGTAATATCAAATGCCTCACTGTAAAAACACAACTGTCATCATGTTAATTGAAAATATAATATGCGGCAATTAGTGAGCATGATGATATCGGTTCAGAGTATGTCGAGACAATAGCGACCCCATGCGGAGGTTGTGATTGCTACCGTGTGCTTCGCTCCGCCGCCGACCGAGGCGCTGCTGTCGAACACGTGCAAAATATCGGCATGATACAGCGCTATTAATTGTAAGCAATAGAAAAAGAAAGAAAAGGAAAAGAAGTTCACCGTGTGCTTCCATTTTTTAATTTTCCATTTAATCTATTCTTTTAATTATAGATAAATGTATCGACTTTAATAACAGGCGTTATTGTAACTCATGTTCTTGATACGATAATAAAAGCGGACGTTCAAAGAAGTTTTACATATCATACTACTGTTCTACACCACTTATATAGAATGGAATCATTGACATAGTTTTAGTTGTGGTTCGTATTTCGCCCAAAATTTTGTTTAGGTACGTAAAGCAATACGAAACATGTAAACCTATTTATCTGTAAGTCTTCACAATCACTTTTGTAAGTGTCGGTGAATGAAAATAGGGTCTGATTATTGTGTAATTAGCAGTTTTACTTTCGACAGTTTCCTGTCAGTGTGCAAGTTAGATCAAGAAAATCAAAAGTACGTAGTAATAATTAAAACAATATTGTGTTTTTTATTATTTTGAGTACGTAGATGTATGTATGTATGAAATGTTGAATGTAGACTCTCTGAAAAGATAGTAATATATAAAATACAAATTGTTTTACATTGTTTTGCCACACAAACATATTTGGTTAAGTACCGTATGTACATTTTTATCTTTTTCAGCAGCTACCTAAGTTCTATTTCGAAAGTTGATTGAAGAAGCAACTCTCAGAATAAATATAGATATTTTACGAACATCGAAAGATTTAGATTTATTTGGACATAATATGCATTTTAAAGAGCAGAAATAAATGTAACATTTGCTATTATTAATAGCTCATAAACTTTAAACCTTTACAATGTGTGATAAAAAATATGTAATTCTTGCTTTAGTACAAAATTATGGAGTTATCATAATAAAAGTGATTACACAATAAATGCAGGGATTCTGTTGTATTAGTTCGAAATTGTTCTGATACAAATTAAAAGTATAACTAACCATTTTGAATGAAGAAGCTATTAATACGACAAACTCGACGAGAAGTATCATAATATTTATGAGCTGTGAAAACTATTAGGACATCCTAAAGATAAAGAGTGATAAATAAAGCAGCTACTGAAGACTACAGTCCTTCCCTCTTCACTGAGGACTGGTTTGGATTCAAAATATATATAAATACATAAATCAATATCTTTCGGCAATCTTGAAAATTAAAGACAATGATTCCGTATTTATTCGGTAACAGAAAAGGTTGTCTTGGTTCTAAAAAAAATTGTAAAATGTGTGGTGGAATTTTGAAAACTGGATGGAATTTTCCTCGATAATAATTTGTCGGAAATTTCTCCGACAGATACTCTATCTAAGTTTAATTTAGCAGCATAGTATGATTATTAAATTAAATTATTTCATTTTAATCATTTTCAGGACTACCAATAAGAGTAAAGAAAATAAGGAAAAAGTAAAAAACTAAACCAAAAAACATGTAAAGAAAACAGATATAATGCTGCTTGCCGACATAAAGTGGGATTGGAAGTTTGTCAATCAGTTACTTGAATTGTTGCCGCCGAATTTTTCAGTTTCCTCAATCAACACATACGTTGCACTTTGAAAATATTCTAGATTTGAAGGGAGTTGCACTATCGTCTTCTCTAACGTAGAACACATGGAATCACACTACTGAGTTATGACTTTCCGCTCATACATAGAAAATTATTTGAGTGGACACCAATATCACAGTGCTAAAGAAGTTAAGTAGCGTGCAGATCATTCTTGTCGGTTCAGCAAAAAGTATTATGTATTAAGTATTATGACGCAGTCCAAAATTTCTCTGAAAATAACGTAGGATCATATCAATTAACTTTCATTGCGAATAATATTTTCTTAGTTGTAATGTTTTGCAGTATTTGCAATGAATCTTGAACAAATAATAGATACAATATATAATACAGTATATCGTCCGAAAACATTACTAGAATAAAAAGAATATGTATATTTTAAGGTGTTCTATTTTTGTTATCTTCAAGACAACATTTGCCTCGGTAGTGTGGTAGCCTAAGACACAACAAAGAAAGGCAATAGGCAAGGTGTAGAGCTTTCCTGTTTGAGCATAATACGGACCACTACAAATGCGGCCATGGTGACCCCCTTTAGCCTTCCGACTCCGCACTTTGTGATAGAGGAGGAGGCCGGGATGGGGGCATTTAGGCTAAGTTAACTACCGCCAATATTAAAAGAAAGGCGATACACATGGCAATTGCAAATCTTGCGGGTGGAGATGTTATAGATATGGTAGAGTGATATATCCTGAGCAAACCAAATGAAGTAAGCTTTCCAGAAAGAATTGAAAGGAAAATTATGCAATCAAAAGGTGGGCCAGAATTGGTATGCAGAATAGAGTAAAACTAATGTAGGTGCCAGGACAAAGAAGGATCGAGGGTAACGAAAAAGCTGATGAAATCGCTGGGAGTGGATCAGAAACAAAAGTCATAGGCCTAAAACCGGTTCTATGGTACCAAAAAGTAACAAGAGAAAGCCACATCAAGGCTGGGTATATGAAAAACAAGTACCGAGCAAAATCATGGAAAGGAGTTTGCATGTGTCTACCATGTAACAAAAGAGATGTAGAACTACTACATATGAGAAGGGATAAGCTGTCGATCGCAACTGGTTTTTTGATCGGTCATAAAACCGTCAAAGTGCACCTGAATAAGAGAGGATTGTATGGGAGAGGCCTTAACTGCAGACTCAGCAATAAGGAACCATAAATAGTTAGGCATATCTTAGTAAACTGTAAGGCACTGGATTATAGTAGGCACCGCATTGTTGGGCAACCGAACATAGACCCAGAAATGCTGAAGAAACACCCAGTAAATGATCTGTACAGCCTTATATAGGGCACAAAGGTACTGGAATGGATATTATAAAGTATACAGGTTGAGCACAGTAAGCCTTATTGCCTGCGATACAAAGTCGGACAGGCCTGGTGAAAAGAAAAGAAAAAAAATTAAATAGCCCTAAACTTATGAACGCAGCATTTAAAGGCATGTGACTGTTATCTCAGAGCAGTGATAGAGATTTATTTTTAGTGTAAGCAATTAGTTTCCTCTAATTCCGGAAAAGCGCCGAATAGTGTCAAATAAACTCAAAAATATAGTAATATATAACAAAGCAAGAGCATCTACAAATTCTTATATTTTTATTGAAATTGAAAAATAATTATACCTAATGACTATCTAAATGCAATATTGAAGCCTATTTGTTATATTATGCTTTTTTCAAATGCCAATCAATATCATAGTATCAATCAAAAAATATGCATTACATTTTAATTATTTTTTCAGCTTGACACACTGAATGATATTATTTTAATAAAAATCACTCATCACTCACAGCTAATTAATTTTAATTGTTTGAGAGTGATAATTTATACTTATACTTTTCTAAATGAGGATAATTACTAGTTTGTTAATTAACCTTCATCAACATTTAGGTGTGCAATATTACGTTACCAGTTGCCTTCTTTTTCATTAATTAATATATATTTTCTTAGACGTAATGCATTGTACCTAATATTTACATATTAGTATTAACCTTCCTATATTTTAACAGACACCGTACAATAGTTGTATTCTCTATTATAATACCGAACACTATTTTGACTGTAACTTAACAAGTAGATTCATAACTTTCCAGTACTCAATACAGAATGATATTATTTACTATTATAGTTAAGGATTGTCCGTCATTGAACTAATAAATAAAAAATATTTATTCAAGGGTTTGTATTGAGTTGTCAATTTTAAATTACTTGAATAAACGATTACCTTTTATTAGCGCTAATAATTGTGTCTCCACAAAAATCATTCTGCGGTCCACAATATGGCTTTGTAGAATGGATGTCCACAGATAAATGTGTAAATGGTTACACAACGTGGTCGCTAACGAAAGGTGTCAATTCAAACTTTTTGTGAATTAGATTTAGTAATATCTTGAATATCAACGCAAATATGATTAGATGACGTATCAGGCAGAAAATATTGAAATTTATAATTAGAACGAAAATTTCAGAATATATCTATCGGAGACTAATTGATGTTGGAAAAACAGCAAATAAAAGAATAAAGGTTACAGAGAACTAGGACAACAAACAACTATTTGTGGCAAGTGTAGATATAATATAGGAAAAATACATAAATATGAGTACATGCGTTTCAGATAAAATTCATAATTAAATTTAAATTTCTATGTTACTTTCAGAGAGAGTAAATCAAATTGTACTAGGTAATTGAGTTATAGGCGGCGCTAGAATTGAGATTACCGTTTCACAATCTCAAATAATGGAATATTTGCATATTCTTTAGTTAATTGCATCAATTTAGAGAAAACTTTTTTTTATTCATGCTCTGCTCATGAGATATTTTTATGTAATCTGCTGGTATAGCAATTCGAATCTATTTTTCTGGATATAACAATACTAATCCAACCTCCAACATCCATAAACTACCACTTTCATATTTTTCTAATTTTTGGGAGTTAATATTATAGCTGAAAAAGTGTTTGAACTTTAGAAAACACATGAGAAATATTGCAAAAACACCAAAGAGATCATGGAAAATTATTTTTTCAATCATTAATACCTACGAGGAGAAATAGAACAGCAGAGATAATAAAGTGGTGTGGGAATAGGTATTATTTGACGAAAGTTACCACTGCGCACATTCGACACGACGTTCACGTAACAGAGCAGATAGAAGTCGCGGTACCCATCTAGCACTAATATTATTCATACCCAAACGGTCATGGAGAATTCGGCGAACGCTTGTTTCGGAAATGTTTGTTATCACTGCTAATTCCTTCACTTTCAAACGGCTATCTTCTAGTGCTAAATGTTCAATAAATGAAATTTTTTGAGGCGTTATCACTTCAATTGGTCGACCTGACCGATCAGCATTTTCCAGAGATTCTTGTCCCAAACGGAAACACTTTGCCCACTTTTTTACATTTGAAATGTTGTTTAATGTGATAAGGTGTATGCCCTTCTTTTGTTAAAAATGTAATGACCGCGCGGCACTCTATTTTCGCTACTTCAGACATTTTCGTGCGCTAGTCGGGTTGGTTGTGTGGCTACTAAAAACTACTAGGCTTCGAACCGTCATATTTATAGTGTATACCTCGCGTATGTGCATGCATGACTTGACGGAGTTTGAACACGTTTGAACCCGTATAAGCTTGTCAGGCCGAGAATTTATGGCGCCTACTGTACATAAAGAAACTCACATAGCTTTTACACGGTGGCCAGTACCTCGTCCCGCGTCAAAATTTCTCACCGATCTTGTTGAGCACAAAGCCATCATAAGTCTAAAACTAAATGGATTCGCCGAGCCGACGCTGAGGACCTTGCACTTCTTGCAATACTTATGTTCAAAAGATTTCTTGTGTGTGGATATTGATATGCTGGATTATCTATATGCCTAAACTGGCCGGGCCAAACCCCTTCCCAATTTATGTATCTCTTGAGGTTTATTTATTCAGGTATTTCTGATCAATATCAAGGAATTTTTACAAACCAACTTGACAGCAGGCGGTCCAACGAATCAAACCTAGTAACTTTTACCAATGTACTTTAACCCGGTTGTTGTGGAGCTTCTTATTTGGTAGACACCCTGCAACTTTAAGAATGATAGCAAAAAAGTCCACCAATGCCTGGCCTTTCCTCTTAATACCAATGTTACAAAGACTGCTGAATGACAGTGACGGTTACCCAATAAACCATTAAGAGAAACATGTTTGTTAGGTCACGGGCATGGCTTTTTAATATACAAGTACTACTCATTACCCTCTGTAGACGTCGTTACCCAGAAATCTCGGTTAGGAGGGTATTGGGAAGCCAACCATACCATCATAACCTATACAAGCCTCCCCCTTTTTCCCGCACGTGGAGATACGCAACAACGAGGTTTTAAATTTTGCCCGTTTGTAACTATAACTAAGATTTAAGTAGATTTAGATAGGATCTATAAACAAAACCAATGTGACTGTTAAGGTTTGTCCAAAGACAGTCGTAGAAAATGCAAATGCACAAAGAAGTTATGCATGAGCCTACTTGGAAATGTTTCTAGCATATGACATCATAATTCTCATAGATACATCAAAACTGGTTCTAGAAAGTACGACATAGGCAATTAAACGTAAAAATTTTGAAAACTTGCGACAACAAATTCTGAACGCAGTTTGAAAAATATCTACAATAAAAATATTTATAATCCTATAGGATATTGCCAAAATGTTCAAGAACAACATTTTCGACATTTATTTAAAAACTTTAGCTGCCTTCTAAAATTAAATTTTAAGAAACAATTTCTTATTTATAAGATTTGTTTGACAGTTAATTGGGAAATTAAAAGATCAATTAAAAATAGTATTAATAAAGCAAAGTTGTCATGTAAGAACATGTTTGATAACATCATAAGTTTTGAACAACAAGACTCTTTTTGAAAATATTAATGAACCTGTTTTCATTTTTTTAAACATACGTTATGTTTGTATTTGGATATTTTCAGATATTTTGGACAGAGTCTATAATTGCACAAATATTTTTTTTTCAATAAAATGATAAAATACGAAATAAATAACATATTACGTACCAAACTTCATGTATACCTGTGAACTAATAAATTTACGAAATGAAGGAAACTATTAAAAGAAAACTAGTAAAGAAAGAAACTAGTAAAACTTAACTGTCAGTTGATTGCATGCTTTGTGAAGTTTTGTTTTTCGTATATATCAATAATATTAAGAAAATTATGTGCATAATATAGACTCAGTAAAATATTCGGGAATGCCGTGGGATTTGTAGCTGATCTGAATTAAGCATGTGACCTTGATAAAATTACATTAAAATTAACTGTCATAACAAATTCTTTCCTGCTTTATAGGCGCATTGCTTTTAATAGATTAGTTTACAAATTCTTTCTAAATATGAAAGTTCGTATTCTAAATTCAATGTGTAGTTGCTGTAGTATACTTGTAGGAAAACAAGCCGACATATTTGGTAACAATAAATGGTTAAGTAGCATGACGATATTAATTATCATATGCGACATAACTCCTCTTTTTTTGTGTTAAATATGTAATTTAAATTAATTCATATTTTAATTAAAACCAAATTAAGTTTCGTTACGAACTTTTAAGGCTTGAGTGACGCACGAGAAAAAAAGGAACTCGTTTGAAACCGCTTTCCATTTAGTTAACGGGTCAAAATCAAAGACCGCGGAGTTAATTGGTATAGTGTAAAGGTGCTGGGTACAGGCACTCATTAATTAACGAACAAGAAAAGCTTAAACTTCACACGAAAACATTGACGTGTTATATTTCTAATTTGTAAACGATACGACTGCGGGCCCGTTGAAGGTTTCCTTTTGGCTTTCAAGTAAATACGTGCATAAGCAATTTTCTTTTAAGGGGTACACTGGTTAGTCATTAAAAACGACTAGGTAAATATTATAGAGACATAACATAAACATAAATCTAATACTATTACAAAGCGTTTTTGTGGGAATAATTACGTTCACGTTTACTTACAACTACATTTAATTAAATAATTTTCTCCAATTAAAATCAAAAGTAATTATTGTTTTGTCTTAAAATGCTTTGAAATTTTAAAAGCGGTGTTGATATAGAGAAAAATATTTGATTTGAAAAGAATAGTTCCATGTTATAAAAATTAGTAATACTTTCCTTGTACCTACTTTTCTGTTTTAGAAATAAGGATGTTATAGTTTTCAATTTTAGTTTTAAAATTTATTCTCGTCTATATTGTCAAAGGTAATAAATAAATAAAAAGAGATTTTTTACATCATTGTCTTTCGTCTATTTAATCTACATTTTATTTTTATATACATTCTTCTAATAACCGTCTTTGTTCTGATGATACGATGAACTTTTGTGAAGCAATGTTATCTATTGTTGATTAAAAAAAGTCTGACTATTGTTTATGTTTTCTGGCAGTGTTGTACAGACATATAGATAACTAAGTAATAAAAATATTATCATTATTTATGTAAAGCATGGAAACGTCAAGAAGGAAGTCAAGAGCGTTTTTCGTATTGACATACTGAATATATTTAAATTTTCAAAATTGTCTGTCTTTCTCAAATATGGTTAGTAAAGTCTGCAATTTCATCATGGGCGATATGCGATTGAGCAACCATTGAAAATTATCAATTTTTTTTTATTAAAATAATTCTTCTTTCAATAACTTATGGTACTTATTTCAATTTATGGCCATCAAAGCCAACCTAACCATTCGTCAAACTGTTAAACATTTCTATCGTAGTTTTTCCTTGCATTCCAAAGCCTGTTGAAATAATGCTAGGTTTTATCCAGTCTTTACATCTAGAAGCTATACTTATTCCTACCGAATCGAATGAGGTTGCAGTTTCTAAATAATGGATTATTTTATCTACACCAACTATTACTGTAATGTAACACATCATAAATATTTGCCGGTTATTTTTTTCTTATTCAGGATTATTATAAGGCTAGAATACTGCGGCTGAACTAGTTTTATAGAGTTATAGAAGTAACTGACCTTTCAAAAAATATTTATACAAAGTGATCCACCTCAAATGAAGTTTGTGAGTCTAAATTTTTGAATGGCAGCATTGACTAGTTGGTAGTAGTGAAAAGTACTTGTGTATAGCTACAAATATGCTCGTATGGTCGTGACAATTTTTTTATGTTATATGCATATAAATAATGAAAATAAAACAAATAAGATTTTGTAATGTTTATAACAAAATAATGTGTTATATCTCAATGTTAGAGAAGGTGAGTGTTTGAAATAAATAAATGAAAATCTGTTTAGCCAACATAAATATATTAAATCACTACATAAAGCAAATGTGAGGATATGGGCAAAACTTATAGTATATGTTGTATTTATATTAATAAAGAAAATAAGATAAATAAGCCTTTAATGTTTATGTATGTACAGTACCAAAAAATATTTACATGACTATGTTAGAAAGCTTTGAAATAAATAGCAAAATATGTGTATAGAAAAAATAAATATAACAAATCACCAAAACAAATGTCGTAGTAAAATAAACAAACCTATAGCAAATGTTTAAAATAGTCAATTTCAAATTCAAAACACAAATTAACAAGTCTCTTATGATATTAAAAATATATTGCAGTTTTAATACAATACAGTATTAATAACTATATGTGCAATAGCATTTTGTAATTCTTATAAATTATGTAATCTTTTTAAAAAAAACTCTGTTTATAAGTACCCACAGAGCAATAAATCTAATCATGTAAGCTCTAGAGTGCGAACTGGTCAACATTATTACGTATAAACCTGTCGTCGATCATCAATTTGAATCAGATTATTTACATTAATTTAGACTGTATGTGGTGTAACACACTTCTTCATCCTGTTGAAAATAACTTTTGTGTAAGGTTAAGTTGGTTAACTGGAACCTATTTTTACAATAATTCTTAATTTGACATTTTTATAGTTTGGACAATCATTGAATTAATTAGTTTGAATTCGAACATTAAATAATTTAGGGATTTCTTAGTTAACCTCAGAAATATTATAGTATCTTCTTCATCTGACATTAGTTTCATATCATTTTGAGAATTAGAAGAACTACCGGATTCTGTATCAGTTGTGGCACATAATTTTTTATTTGGCTTTAATTTTGTTGTATATTTGTTCTTTGTTTTAAGTTCCTCGGGAATGGGATTATTTTCAAGTGCATTCAGTTTACTTTTGGTTTTATTCACTTCTTTATATTTTTTCTGCAGTTTTGCTTCAACTTTTTCTATTTTTCTTTTCTCTTGTTGTATTTTATTCTCTTCTTCCTTTTTTTTTGTTATTCAGGAACTCGTTAGTTGTAATAATTTCTGCCCCATTGCAGATTTTTCTCCTTTTTTAGGATGTTGGAGATTCAGTATCTCTTTTACTGTTATTTAGAGTTCTGATAAGTAAATCTTCGAAAGGATTTAATGTGGCAATGTTTTCATCGCGAGACAGTCTATGCTTAATATGCGTAGGTACAGGCTCAACGTGTAAAGAAGGTTCATGACGTGCAGGTCCTGGTTGAATATGAGAAGGTCCAGGCTCAATGGATAAAGGCTCGGGCTCAGGTCCAGACTCAATGGGTAACGGCTCGGGTTCAGATCAAGGCTGGCAGACTAAATCAGGCTGATTACTTCCATTGCTAACAGTTTCGTCTTCGTTAGTTAAGTATTTATCACCTTCTTGTTCATTATTTGCAACGTTTTCTTTATTGTTTAAATTATTTTTTGATGTATTATATTTCCTAATGTCTGTTGTTGAAAAAATTGCTTGAGAAATTTTCTGTCGCTCTGGTTTACCAGTTTCCGGATTATAAATACTTGTTTTCGCAAAACTATTTATAATATTTTCCTTTGCCATCTGAGTAGTAGAGTGAACTCTCTTTTAGGAATTATTCTTCTCGGGTTTTCCCTTTGCCATTTACAAAGAGCTTTAGCCCAAGCCGTTTTCATAGTTTTAAAAACTTCAACATCGTGGGGTTGAAGCAAATGAGTCGTGGTTGGAGGTAATTTTAAAATACTTATGTTATTATCAATAGCTTTTTGTATTACATCGCAGAAAATATGACTTACATGACCATCTACGATTAAGAGAACAGGACGTTCTGGCGGTATGTTTGGAATAAAGCATTTTTTAAACATGTTCGAGAAGATCACTGTTTTCATCCACCCCTTTTCTGATGTTGCGATAGCAAATTTATTTAGTGGTTCTGGCTTTTCCGGAATCATTGACTCCATAATGGTTTAACATTTGAAAATAGTTAATAATGGCAGCTTATTTCCGGAAGCTGAGCAACATATTAAGGCTGTAGTATTTTCTCTACCACAGGTTGATATAGTCCTTATAGCCTTCGTACCTACTCCTCCAACAATTTTCGTTTTTGAGGGATCGCTCGAGAAGGAGGTCTCATCGCAATTGAAGATGCGTTCTGGTTTGTTTTGTAACTCTAGTTCTAATAGGTTTTTTTTCTAGAAGATCAAAAAGGACATATATTGCCCACGGATTTTCTTGTCTCTTACGAGCTACTTCAACTCCCTGCGGTTTTCGAAGAGACAGCTTGTTTCTTTTGCAAAAGTTAAAAATCACTGTTCGCCTGGTCGACCATTTTTAAATCTCGTTTTTAAACTTTTGGTGGTTATGTACCTATAATTGTCTAGCGTTTTTCTCGTGACAGTCCATATCCCCATTTTTGCATTACGTTTAATGCAGATGCTAGTTGTTTTTCGGAATTTAGATCTAAAGCGGCTTTCCCTCCACCTCCGCGTCTTGAATTAGCCAAAATTCCATTGCCTCTTGTCCCTTTAACGTAATGTCTTAACGTTGACTGGGGAATGTTATAAAAATACATGCAGCATACATAGATTTATTAGCATTGCGAACATCTTCTACTGCACGATCCAGTGCATCTCGGTTATACCGACTACCGTCTGACCCGTTTTCGGTTCGACGTTGTATTGCGCACCATGACTTCTGAAATAAAAATAAATATAAATAACTATTAAGAACACTGTTTGTATATCCCTTGCAGTAAAGCAAGGCCTTAAAAGGCGATTATGTATTTTTGTTTTCACGTAAACTCAAGATATTATTAAAATAGAGTTCAGTAGTAATCATTATCCTGTTTACTAACAGTTAAGATCTAGAACCCAGTTCCCCAACAAAGTGAGTTCTCTGGAACAGATACCCCATACTATCAATTTTACCGGGAACTGGAACTTGTATCATAAAACCTTTAGTTAAAGTTCGATCCTCCAAATTTGTACCGTTAGCCACTTTCTTATAATTTTACTACAATTCAGTATAACTAGAGAGAGAAAAATGTATTATTAAATACTTACTACTAATTACTGACACCAACACTGTACCACGTTGTGTATGTATTTTTAATAGTCAGTATTTCAAATGAGATTTGCAAATTATAAAACACAATCAGGACATCAATAGCACATCCAGTGGAAGCTCTGGGATTAAGAAAGTATTCTTTAAAAGGGTGGGAAATTTAAAAACACACCTTTTCAAATAACAACTATAGGGCCCAGTTACCTCTAAGTTCCAGTTAACCAACTTGACCATAATTCGTCTTCATTTAAATCAACAAAGGGCTGTAAAGTCAATCCTTTATATGTGTATTATTTGACTAGAAAAAGTTTTCCAACTACACGCATTCTTGACATGGCAACACAAACCCTATTCTAGTTTCTTGGAAACAGTGTGGATTTTCAGTAGAGTAAGTTTAGTTAAGAAACAATGCTTTTAATCAGATAAAAATGTGAGATCTAGCCTTTCATCAAAGTTAATTGCATTGCTACTGCCACTAACTGCTAACTGCGTACACACACACTTGTAGACTAGCATCACGACAGTATATTTTATCTTCACCAACAGCACGAGTATCATTCAGTGAACTAATTACAAATAGGATGTTCTCCTAAAGAAAAAGGAGCAAATGTATTTCCATTTACAGGAAAATCATTTATATAAAAAATTTTGTGTTTTGTCCATAAACTGTGTTAATATTAGTTGAATGCTTGACGTTGGTGGAGGATGTCTCCATCCTGGACCTAAGTGTCTCTTGCCCTGCTGGACAGTGAACAGCATCGCAGTCGAGTTCTGGAAATATCATTTGATAATTAAATTTGCCTTGAAAATCATACAACAGATAGCAAACAGATAAACATCTAATTGGCAATATTGTTTTTCTAAAGGCAGATTTTAAAAAACGCTAGCAACAGAAAAAACGCAATTAAAATGTAATAACAAAAACACACCAACTCATCCAAAGTGGCAGCGATTGTATGTATTCAGAACAAGTTTCTGTCTAAAATGAAAATACTTTAGTCTAGTAAATTTTAGGAATCTACCACAGTTCACTTGAGTGAAGCCAGAAAGTGTGATGCTTTTTTAAACCTAAACAGAAGACACCAAAAGAATCAACAAATGCGAATGTATTCACAAGAGAGGCTTCATAGAAAATAGATTATATATTTAATTATTTTATAGTAGTTTTTTACTATACCGTAAGGGTCAAATTTTAATTTCGGTTTGCACTTCTATCATATGCAAAAGATGATCTTATCCTATGCAGCGATGCCTGCTTGCTAACAGTGGAGGGAGAGCAACGGAGTGGCGGGGGACCCCCACGCCTTACAAATGTCCAGTGTGGCAGCCTCGCTTATGTCTATCTTTAGTTTAATTCGTCGCGCTCTTTTCCACTTACTAATTTCCTATCAGAAATTAAAATATGACGACCTCGGTATATTTTAGTAACAAATAGTTGTGGAAGTTATCATAATGTTGAAACTGACAAAACATAACACTTCCATGGAATAAGACAAATTGGCAAAATAGCATAATATAGAATACGAATCTAACTTAGCAAAGTCAAAGTTCATTTCTTTCACTAGTTATAGCAAAAATAAAGATGGTTCATCTTCAGTTATGAAAATCGGTACCGTAACTAGACTAAGCAACTTTTTTAGCAGTTTTGTAGTAGTTTGGTTTTCGTAATTATCAGAGCCATTGCAATGCTCGTGAACTGAATTGCCTCATCTACAATGCGTCCGAGAATCGTTTTTTTTTTGGAAGTACATTGTGGGAAATTAATAATAAATCAAATTTGATCTCGTATGTATTCCTCCGTTATGTTTTAGTGTAGAGACGGTTAATACATATGTATCAGTCATAGGTAGCACTCGGAATAAGGTATGATATTTGTTTCCGAGGTGGTTTATCTTTATGGGAGATAGTTACTATTAATTGTGGATGTTCCCACAGTAATACACATGAATATAATATTAACATGAATATTAACAACTGTAATATTCCGTATAAAAGCTTATAAATACAATTTGAGTAGAAATAATGTCATAAATTTTAAGAAGACTACACAAATGTTTATTTTCAAAATCGATGATTTTTGAGCACTTGATTTTGTATATTGTATTATATATTTTTGTATGTATTATGTGTAGTTGGAAGTGCCAATTAAGTTGATTCCAACATGCTTTAAAAAGATGTCTCTTATAGAAAATATATATGAACGTAGTATGTAGGCAACAGAAAAATAGTTGTTTAAATGCAATGTACAATTGTTGCCAAACAGTTCCTTATTGATAGTTTTAAAACTCCAACAATAATAACTTCAGCCATAATATTTATATACATTACATTGTCTTCTAAGAGTATTGCTGTAATAAATTTAAAACGTTTACAACAAAATGCTTTTAAAACTACAAACTCTTTGATAGTGTGCCAGACTTTCGTCCGAAACTGTACAGTGAACCCTGGGCGCATAACAATAACAGTTATAAAAAGTTTATGACCCACACTATTGACTTTCAAACAATATTTCATATTTTCGGCCCATAATTAAGTGCATCTCCAATATAATGTGCCGCTTTGCTAAGTCCCAGTTGCCGTAACCTCCACTAATTCCGACGCGTAATACGGATTCCCGGTATTTCTTATATTGATTGCCCTTGTCTAAAACCTTTACGACCCTTCCTTTCTCCATAAGAAAGCTAAATTGTTTTATTCCGTCCTTTCCGTTCTTGACTTTAACACGACTTGAAAGTATTTATAAGAAAACTGATTGTGAATAGAGAGTCAGTAGTAAACGAAATCTTTTAACAAAGAAAATTTAATAACTCTATAAATGCATGCGTCCATAAATTAATAATACAATAATAAATGAAATAACATTCAGCCATTCACTTAATTATTATTTAATAACTAAATTCAATATCTATTTAATAATAAATATAGTTTCCAGCTTTATTTAAAAAAGAAATTAGATAACTTGGTTGCTTTCCTACTTTAACAATGATTTATACTGACCATTTGTGGTGACGTTGACCTGTTATTTTTGGGTACGGCACAAATTTGTTATTAGAAAAAGGTGCAATTCAAATTATGAATATATAGCCTTTGATATAGCAATATATTTCCTAATTGTTTTTAACTACGTGCTATATCCATAGTAATCAAATTAAGTACACCAGTAAGGCTGATGCTCATCAGTATAATCCTAATTTTACTGAATACAATTCTATGAGATATAACAAAAACTAAAAGTAATTTATTCAAAATATGATTGAAATATGATATTCCACTTGGGAATAAAATCTAACTCGTCAAAGAATTAAAATTCAGTATGTGAAAATGTATAATATAATATATTCCAATACAAACCATATTTTTGATTATTATCCCGTTCTCAGAAATCTAACTGCTCTTAATCATACAATCACACAATCATTATTTTTTTGCATTAAAATTATGTTACTTGGCAAGTATGTACTTCTATACTGACCAAGTAAATACATCTTCTTCAGAAGCAATGTTGCAAAGCAATGAAATGTACTACTGCATACTGCCAATCAAATGTACCCCTGATTGACGATGTCTAGTTATTTTATACTTATATTTTTACGCACAAGTTGTGGTGCAGTGTATAAATACTACAAGTGCTTTATAATCTCATATATCCTCTATAATATGTTGGTTCTGTATAAGCTTGCTTAACTCGTAGGCCATGTGGAAATTGAAAAACTTAATATAATAATTAATACCTTTTTGAGTTGTTGTTTAAATTCAAAGTATTGAATTCAAGTGATAAGTGTATAAGCTATACACCTTCATCCTCAGCCATTTTGCCCTGGTGGCGTTCCGCCCCCGGCCGTTTGGCCTCGGTACATGAAATTGGTATACAGCTTGCTTATGTACTAATAAGTGATTTGCGTTAATAGACGTAACATTCGTATTCTTAGTTTTACAAATATATAAAAGAAGATATAGATAGAAGCAGTTGCGGACCAGGTTGACGCGTTAATGGAAGACCAACAATTTCCGGTGGTCGCTTTGCCCATTGCAGATTATTATAAAGACACCTACATAAGACGTCAAAACAGAAGTCCACGATGAGCTTCTGAATTTCCTTTAGAAATTTGAAACGTCTGCAATAAACATTAAATGATCAGTAACAATAAGAAATTTGCAAAGCACTGTTGGAAATTTGTTTTCGAACATATTCCAATTCATAAATTGCGTAAAAACAATTATTATACATAGACATAAAATATCACACTTGTTACTAGCAGTACGGCCAAGCAAAAATAAAAAATACGAAATACTAGGCAATCGTGTCAAAAGCATTGTGGAGTCATACAGTGTACTAGACAATACAGATTATTTGCTAGGAATTGCACATAATTTCGTAATATAAATTTTTAAAATGTTGTGTATATTAAATAGTATAATAAAGTATAGAATTTCATGGGGTAACTCCGCTCAAAATGCAACTGCGGACACGTGTTTCGAACTACTTGGTTCTCGTCAGCGCAGTGTAGTATACAATACAGATTATTATAATTATATTTATAATAATTTATTAAAACAACAACAAACACGATTGCCTAGTATTTCGTATTTCGTATTTTTTATTTTTGCTTGGCCGTACTGCTAATAACAAGTGTGATATTTTATGTCTATGTATAATAATTGTTTTTAAGCAATTTATGAATTGGAATATGTTCGAAACCAAATTTCCAAATACAGATTATTATTTATTGATAATTATATTTATTATTTATTTTTAATATTTATAATAATTATATTATAATTATTATTATAATTCTTTCAGGCTCTGATTTCCAATTTTGTACAGTCCAGTCTTTTTCATACAATAAGTAGTATATATTTTTTAAATGTGTAGTAAACATTTCAGCAATGTGTTTTATTAAGTAACCCAATTTTTGCAAAATATAAAAAAATTGTGCAATTATATAACATATACAGCAAGAGCGCGCGAGGTATGATCACCCGATGGTATACGTAAACTCGCATCTAAACGTCGTCCGATAATACATATTAGAGTTACGGCACAACATACTAGCATTGCCTGCTCATATTCGAACTCATAGTGATCTAATTATTTTTTCGCAGATTGACAAAAAGAACAAATTAAATTTTCTCTTTAAGTGATGACGATTGCTTAGATAACTAAGTCGATAATAACGCGAAGATTGTAATACTTATAACGTAATTATGATTATCCTTATGAAATTAAATAATAATGTAGTTGTGTAAAAAGTTATAGCAGTACAACTGGGTTTTAGAATGAAATAAAAACAACCCGCCTGAAACATCTGCAGAATAAACTAAGATGTCTAGAGAAAAATAAATAAATAGAAATTTCATGGTAAAAAAAAACTATAAATAAGTATAACAGAAATACCATAAAATAACACAAAAACCTACGTACATTCCTCTTTGCAGCCAGTACGCAACTGATCTAAATATCTATATCTGGCGAACACAGCTGGCGGAGATCAATTTTCCGAATATACGTCCGAAGAATATCGACTGGTATCGGGTGATCATACCCCGCGCGCTCATGTATATGAGGGAACTCGTTATCTTTGGGCGAAACGGCCGGGAGCCGGGAGGGATAGTTATGCCTAGCCTTATAACCCTGTGAAATATTAGACGTATCCTGGTTCTACTCTGAAATGCTAAAAAAGTAAGAGATTGAATGTCAAAGTGAATATAACTCAGTGATTTTCCAAATGCAAATACTACGTTACAAAATACAATTAGAAATTAAGTAATCACCAGTAATAGCTTTCTGTGGAAACCAAGTCATAATTTTAATTGTGTTGTTTTCAGAAACAGACACCAATGTGAAATGTACATTGCCAGAATATTCATTTTCAAAGAAAGTTCTTTTATAATTAATTATGAAGGAAATTTCTGATAATTTAATAAATTTATTACTGAATAGACGTCTATATATGAAGCGTGTAGAAGCAAAACTGGATATGTCACTCCAAAGATCTTTTGAGAGAAATGTAAAAAACTACCCAAGACAGTCTAAAAGAAGGTATCTCTTTATAAAGGCCACCTGTAAATACACAAACGAAGCATTTAACTCGGTGCTTTAATACAATAATGAAATATTAAAATTGCCACTGGACGCATATACAGCCAAAACCTGGACTTGTCCGGTTTTGAAAGTCAAGTCAGTGGACTTGTATGGTTTTGCATCTGAAATAAACGGGATCAGATAATGAAAAAGACAACCATAAACTGAACAATACTTTAAATCTTTCATTAAATGGTACACTATCTAATGTTATTATACAACACTTCCTCCAGAAATTCGCAGGTTGGGCCACTTTCATGCTCATCTTTCCCATCCAGTACAATATCCTCGGCGCTATCGTGCTACAGAATGTTTCTCTAAAAGGCAAGATTTGGTCCGATCACTTCTGCCCAAATGAATGGTGAGTTAGGTTGTGACATCTCCTTTTTTTCTTTTCAAAAACTCCTCCTTGTAGTTCAGGGAGAGCTATGCCAGATATTCTTTTTCCTTTTTTGGTCGTAGACAACGCATTTGCCGCTTCGTTTCGATAGTTAGTTTCTCCTAACACAAGCATATCGTTTTTCCCTTAACGTTTTACGATAAGCCGCTTTATGAGAGAAATTTTAAAATGTATAGAACTTGGCCCTTTTATAATTCTTTCAGGCTCTGATTTCCAATTTTGTACAGTCCAGTCTTTTTCATACAATAATAATATCACCCCTTTTTCAAAAATCTTATGGTATTCTTCTGGCAGAATAATGGTGTCTATCTCTTTAATTTATTTTCTGTATCACCGAAAATTATATCTGTTGGCATATATGAAAGCTCTGTTACAGGAAATACATGTCTTAATATTTTTAGGAGCTCCGTGTAGCTATTTAAGACACATTGTTAAAAGAGTGCAATTTTTATTTTGGCTTGGGTATCCATCTAAGACCAAACGTTGTCTGTCATTGTAGATTCACTTTTCTTAAGACAATTATAAACTCAAGAAGGAATTTCAGTAGAGACCTTCAATCTCTCATGTTCCAACCATGAATATGCAAATACACTATTTCTTTCCAAATAACACTTTGATAAGCCTTTAACAAGTGTGAAATTATAGCAGTATAGCTGACGACTATAAGATGCCAGTTTAATCGGACACTTTGAGCATTACCAGATTTTTTTCCAAAATCGTATGAAAATGTCAGTAATATATCAGTCTTCTCTTGTAACAGTTCAAAGAAAGTCTTAGCACGTATGCTGTGCATTGCTTTCTCAGTTTTTAGCGTTTTCTTATTATCAGGGTCTTTTTCAATGCAGGTTCAACATGCATCTGTTTTAGGTTTTAACATTGGCTTGGGTTAAAACCAGTTCTTAATACATTATGAAAATAACTAAATTTCACTTGTTTATTGACCTCGGTCTTTTCCGTATACATTTTGTAGTTTTCTGATATTCAATTTAGTAGATACTGTCTTAACGATTTGTCTCAACAGTAGTGAGATTCATCAGCTTTTAAAGGTTTTATAAAAAAATTTACAGTTATCAATTTATATTCGAAATTTTCTGTCGCCTCCTCTTTTTTCTGATAAGTCTCCATCAAATAGAAGGCGGCTTAAAGCGCCATTTACACGGTTTTTGCTTATACCTAATATTTTAAGAAAAGCAGTTCTGCAAACCCTAACAAAGTAACCAGTCGTTTTCATATATACAGCTCGAAAGAAAATTACCTACTTTTATGCTGAAGAGTATGCCGATTATACAGTCACTACGATTTCTGAACGGGGTACTACTTGAGATGTCGGAAGGGTGATGCCATAAAGAAAAGCATCTAAGAATGTAGAAAAATAAAGCTACCCAAAGAAATCAACACTCTTTTGCAAAAAACTGCATAACGTTCAGTTCGGCGTTTAGTCCTGGATGTAGAATTAACTTGAAATCAGAATATAATGGCGTTAATGGTGACCAAAAGAACTCTGCTTAGTAAAATGGATGACGGGAATTACAACAAAAATATTTTTAAGTTTCCAAAATGATCGCAAGTGGGCGCAATTCTCAAGATGAATTAAAAATTCGATAATTTTTCGTTAAACTCTAGATTAAAAAATTTACTAGCAAAATTTTTAGTCGTTTTTATACAACTTTCATTTGAAACTTTTTGATCTAACTCCCATACGAAGGGGAGAGTGGAGGGGGGTGTGTCTGCGCACAAAAGTAGGTACAACTTTGGTTTGCCCCAACGGATTTTAATGTTTCTGGGCTCATTAGATAGAGAATTTTACAAAGAATTGAAGGATATCTAGCACGAAATTACGTGGTTGTCAAATAAAATAACAGGGGGCGCTGTTCTTAATGTATGTATATTTCTTGTTTTTTCTTTAAATTTTCTAATGGAACGGTATATTTTTAGTATCGCAATATTGAAGCACATAAAAAACTGAAGAGAATGATGAAAACCGGAAGTTGCTACCATTTTTGTTGACAAAGAAAGAGTCATACGAAGACAATCCAGAAAAATAAAACTCTTTAAATATAAATTTATTTATTTATTGGGAGTAATAATTTTATTTTAATTTTAATAGGGTCTCTAGACAGTGTATAAGCACGTTTTCACTTGAAATTTCATCATACTCTTCGCTAAATGTATTTATTTCAATCTTTTTATCGATTTTTTAATTCATTGCATATGTTACGTTAGATTCTCCTTTTAAATGTTTTTAAATACTCTAGCTATTATTTTTTAAATATCATTTCTTATCCTTTCCAACATTGAAATAAAATAATAATAGTAAACAGTGTAGTTTGCTTTTTTTTTTTTAATTTTCATCGTACAACATGTAATGCACAGTGATACTAAATTACATTATGATGAGATTTCCAAGGTAGGCCATGAAAATCGAAATGCAAAGATATTAGTGTCACTTGTAGTTAAACTGTTTGTTCGTATTTAGCAAATCAAGCCTTTTTGGACACCTGCATATAATTATTAAGTTTGTAAAATGTCGTATTCTAACGTTGAAGCTTATGACATGACCAGAATGTATTTTGAATGCTTTGAAAATGCATTCTTGCTTCGGGGAAATATTCCCTAAATTATTCCGAAAGAAGACGTTATTGAGTTTTTATTCACCTTGCCAGATGTTCTGGATGTTTATTTATGGGGCAGAATAAAAGACATAGTTTATCACAAAAAGCCGACTACAGCAATTGATGCCTCCGAAATGGAAACAACTCTGCTCTTTACTAATCGACAAGTAAACGGGTATTGAAAATAAAGGTGAACACTTTGAAGATTTGTTAAGTTGAAGTTTTTTCTTGTTTTTTTTTGCACTTCCTGTTTTAAATATATTTTCTTTTCCTTTATATTACTTGGTTAATATATTTTCTTATCTATGTTTAGGTATATAATAGGTTCTTTTACTTACTTTCATTTCAGGCGGGGATGATTTAGATATCAATTTGTGTACCCTTTCGTTACTAATGAGTAAATGATTTAATTATATCTAATGCATTATATTATATTGTTTTTTTTTCTCGTTATTGTCTACTTAGTTCATGAGTTATGGAAATTATTTCTGCTGTTTTCCTATAATTAGATCTACCTATATCAGTTGGATGATAAAGATATTATTGTTATTATTATTATTATTATTATTATTATTATTATTATTATCATTATTATTATTATTATTTTATTTCAATGTCTAAAAATGCAAGACGTGAAATTTAAAAATAGCTAGAGAATTTGAAAGCATTTAAGAAGACAATCTAATGTAACATATGCAAAAATTAAAAAATCGGTGAGAAGATTGAAATAAATACATTTATGGAAGAATATGATGAAAATTCAAGTGAAAGCGAACTATACACTGTCTAGTGACACTTAAAATTAAAATAAAGTTATTACATAAATTTATATTAAAAATTGTTTATTTTTTTTTAAATTGTTTTCGTATGACTATATCTTCATCACGAAAAGAGGTAGCAACTTCCGGTTTTCATCATTCTCTTCAGTTTTTTATGTGCTTCAATATCACTATATTAAAAATATGCCGTTCCATTTAAAATTTTAAAGAAAAAACAAGTAATAACATACATTGAGAACAGCGCCCCCTGTTATTTTCGTTGACAACCACGTAATTTCGTGCTACATGTCCTTCAATTCTTTGTAAGATTCCCTATCTAATGAGCTCAGAAACATTAAAATCCGTTTGTGCAAACCAAAATTATAGCGACTTTTGCACGCAGACATACCCCCCTAACCTCTCCCCTTCGTATGGGAGTTAGATCAAAAAGTTTCAAATAAAAGTTGTATAAAAACGTCTAAAAATTTTGCTAGAAAAATTTTCAAAATATCTTAATCTACAATTTAATGAAAAATTATCGAATTTTTAATTTATCTTGAGAATTGCGCCCCTTGCGATCATTTTGGAAACTTAAAAATATTTTAGTTGTAATATCCGTCATCCATTTTACTATCAAGATTTTTTCCGCGAGGATATACGATAAACGGTTGCCGAGATATGGCCGGTGGCCGAGCTTAAACAGACACCCGGTATATATACTACTACTACTATGGCGAGACCAGTGTTTTGTTATTTGTTTTTGATTTGATGCCATAAGTATGCCAGCTGCATATCTGTGCAGCAGTTAAATATCCATATCTCTGTATATAACTAGAGCTAGCCTAGCAGTCCAACTGCAACAATGAAAAGTCTTCTAAGCCTACTTTCACTGGGTATTTTCAGGTAGAAGCACGTGAACTTATGTATAATAGATACTGGTTTAGGGAGTGGATATGGGAGAGTAGCAAGGGTTGGGTCACGTTCCCATTATTTGAAATAAGAAACGATGACATAGCAATTTAGACATCTTTCGGTAAAACATATGACATCATTTTAAGGGGCAATGAACGTATTCTGATACAATATGATAGTTGAGCAATGCTGTTTTCACTATTTATTCTAATAAAGTAATAAGACCTAAATCAACATTGGAAATAACAAGAAGCCACGTGCATGCCGCAGAGCACGAGTGAATGCAAATTCAACACAAAAACTACTGAAACAGATTTCAGAAATAAAATTGCAAAATCATGATTTCTGAAATACTGTACCTAAGCAAATGTCAGATCGGGATCTAACACGACTTATCATAAGACATAGCCATCTTCAAAGAAGAACGAATATGCAGTTTATACAATAAGGAACCATATTATCTTTGAGTGTGGAGTATAAACTTGGTAGAGATACATTCCATTAGGATAGTAAACCCGAACATAAATCCCGAAAAGGAGACCTAGTGGGAAGGTTGCTAAGTCTTTCACCAAGGGTTAACCGACTAAACCATGAAAATAAGTAGGTCAAGCAGAATAAGCCTCAGGCTACAGTATTTACTATTTCGTTAACTATCTAATAATAATAATAATAGTGATGGAAGAGTTAACCGTAACGACAATTGAATCAGAATATTTAAGACAGCTCGCCTTTCGTATTGTAAATTTGGACAAGTACGTTCTTTACATACTCACATTGAGCAATTTGAGGTGTTCCTATTCATTTTGTCAGTCATTTGAACAATATATAATAAGAACATGTGCATGTTGTAGCTTGTTGCACTAGGTTAGTTGAAGCATCGACGTAATATATTTTTGCTATTGTAGAAAATTTATAAAATTTATAATAAAAAAATTAACCAACACTTTAGTTATATTGAAAATTCCATATTTAATACTATATCATGTCTACAAATGATGATTAAAATAGGTTTATTTGGTTTTGATTTAAAGGCTTATTTTTCCAAATGTTCAACAAGGTCAATATATAAATACATGTCTTGTTAAAATCTGATATTCACAAAAGAAAGGAAAAAAAACATCCTAATAAAATTAAGTACGCACTTTCCTCTCTATGGGTATCAATAAAAATCAAAGCCTCAGCAATAAAATGAGAATGGTACAAAACAAACAAATGTGAAGACAATTGACGTCCTTAAATGCAGGAATTAACGTTAAGGGTAATAAAATTCTTTCAGGGAAGATATTTCAGTTCATCCCGAGTTGTAAAACTGACAAAGGTTTACAGCCAAAATAGTATAAACTCATAAAGAAAGTTTTTGAGGAACATTTAGTTGTATTGTGAACGAATGGACGTTCCGCACAAATTTCGGACTATAATTAAGTTATAGAAAACTCATCGGTCATGGACGGGACCGAGCTGTAAACCGCAGATGGAAACCAATTGTCAAAACACTATTTTTCCACACAAATGCGAAATGATTTTCTGTTATTTGATGGTCAGTCAGAAATTGCTTTATCTTTCAAAGAATCCCGTAAACACAAAGAAAGTGTATTAGAAATTTGAAAAATACTACATTGTTCTTTATTATTATTATTATAGTTTGTTGTGTCTAATTAATGTATACAGTTTATTTTTAAATTAGCACCACTTTATTATTTCCAAGAAAAAATGTATAGAAATGGAAATCATCATGATTCACTACTGTCATGATGATATATATACCTATATAGAAATATGGATGTTTGCTGTTTATAAAACAGAATTTGGGTTTTAAGAATTTGTTTTAAAAATTTCTCATTGTGACGTTTCACTTATTTAAAATCCTATTCTAAATACTTTCATTCTCTTAATAAATCGCTATAGAATGCATACTTTGCAAGATATTCGAAAAAAAGTGCTACTCGCTAAGAGTAAAAGTGCTACTTGCGGTCCGAATTTTGAAATTTCATGTATACAAAAAATATTGCAAATCCAACTCTAAATACTTTTGTACTCTTAATAAATATATATAGAATGCATAGTTTACGACATATTTGCAAAAAAATCGCTATACGGTAAGAGTAAAAGTGGTACTTCCGGTTCGAATATTGAAATTTTTTTTATACAAAAGATACTCGTAATGTATCTGCCTAGAAAGCATGACTTGCGAGATATTCGCAAAAAACTGATTTTCGATAAGAGTAAAAGGCCTACTTTCGGCTGGAATTTCGAAAAACTTTTTTAGGACAATTTGTCTCAAAACTAATTTTGAGTAGATTTGAATTCTTTTTAAATTAGTTTAAACTTAGCAATTGACGAAATATTTGCAAAATTAGATTTTTTCACTGAAGTAAACTACTACTTCTGGTCTACCGATTTTACCGAAAAACTAACCAGATCTCAAGAGGGAGATTATACACGTAAACACAAAATTTGGAATAGATATCCATAGTGGTTTGACCGCTATGGTGGTCACAGACAGACAGACACACAGACATTTTTTAAAAACTACTTTTTTCGTATCAGGGAACTTCAAAACTTGGACATCTGCAAAAATCTCGAGGTCGAAAATTTTCGTCATCACAATACTTCCTTATACTACGTATAAGAAAGTAAAATAGAAACATTCATTGTGTTTACATACAATTAAAAATAATAATGAACAGTTTATTCAAGCAAAAGGAAAAAAAATCATATAGAAAAATTTAAAACTTACATCTAGAATCAGTGTTTCTTACTGTTGAAGACAAACGAAGGTAAATACTATAAAACACTAATCTACGAAACGGCGAAACAAATACATTTTAAAACGAAAACAATTTTAAAATTTTTCTTTAAAGGAACATTAAATTCGTCTGTGCCGTGATATAGGCATCTTTTAGTATGTATATAAACAATTCAGGAACATTATAATATTTCTATGAATGAAAACACCGAAGGACTAGATACGAACAAATATGCTCTTTATAAAAAGAAAAAGAAAACCTTATATTGTGAGGCCAAGTATCACGACGGTTGATATATAGGTCCGTTCAACCAAATCTTAAGAATAAAAATAAATTATTTTATAATTGTATATTGTCAATCTAGTGTGGGGGATTAATTTTAATGTACCAATCAACCCTCTGTACACGTAACTGGAAATGCGGGACTGCTCCTTGGTATTTAGATTATCGGAAAATAGTTTGATGGTTACGGCTTCCAAAAATGTTCGTTAGGGTAAAGTACGGATAGATGCCCTACTTTTGAAAAAAATCTATTCAAATTGTTGTTGCTTAAAATAGTGAGGTCCTTTCGAATGCATACGCTTAAGATGCCTTTTATGTTCATTCTACCAACAATTTACGTTCATACGGCTGATGGGTAAACAACTAGAACCAAGATTTTCTGATGTTACAATTGGGCATCTATCCTATTGGGGTGGGATAGATGCCTTACGAAGTACGGATAGATGCCAATACTATAAAACCTGACTAATAGCACATTGTTGTCGTGCTGGCTATCACCTCGTCGTGGCAATCATTTGGAGTAACCCTTAACAACAAATAAGCAGAGCAGGGCAACAGCCAACTCGGATGAAGAGAAAACTTACATTCTTTTACTAAACATGATTTATTGAGAAAAATGAACATATTCTTCCGAACAACAAAAAAAATTTCTTTGGATCTTTTTGGTCATACAAAAAATATTTTATGAACAAACTAATCATCGTCCGAGCTATCGCTGCGACCACATTTGTTGCAAAAATCTTCGCAATCGGTGCAGTCTTCATGAAGCCATGCCTTGCAAGAGACGCACTGAATCCAATCAACAGCTCTTCTGGTCGTAGCGTATGTCTCTTTGCACTCACAACACGCACAATCCTCATCGTTTCTTATCTTCCGTTTTACACTAATTTTTCCTTGTTCTTTCTCTTTTTTATTGTCTGCCATTTTCCTCTTCCTATTTTCTTTTTCTTGCTTCAATTTCAGAGCTTCCAGTGTTTTGTTTCGCTTTTTTTGTATTTCTTTTGGCGAATTCAAAAGCTTAGCAGATTGTTTTAAACGCTTAAGTGCTGCCTTGGATACAACTGGTACAGGTGGTATGTCTGATAAGAATTTTGAGGGAGTTATATTATCTTCAGTGCAAGTAGGTGAATCATGTAGGTCACTGGTTGCGGGTGTCGGGGCAAGTTGTTCAACGGTCGTGAATGGTGGGCTAGGTCGCCGACTGCTTGAGAGTGTTGGGTCACGTTGTCGGCTAGCTGAGGGTGTTGTCTTTTGTTGTTAATTAGTGGAAGGAGTTACCACACGTTGCTCACCAATAGAAGAATTTATCTCTAGGTGTAGACTAGTAGAGAGAGTGGATGGTGTATTGGAAGTTGTAGGTGCATCAGCCGCCGTGTCAGAAATACGAAAATAGTGTTCGGGAATAATGTTGGGGTTAAAAAGGTATATCCCACAGGCTTCAAAACCGGATGTAGCATTCGAAGCGGTTGCTGCACAACCCCAAGCAGCTCCAATTAACTTACCAGCTTGGTACCTGGTAACCTTTCTTTCTTTGTTGGTTAATATCCAATGACGAAGTTCACTAGAAAAATGAGTCTTCATGGGTTTAAAGAAAGACTAATCCAGTGGCTGAAGTCCATGTGTTGAATGACTCGGTAGACCGTGGGGAATCACGTCATTATCAGCTGCCGTTTGTAACATGTCCATGTCGTTAGTGTGAGACCCATGTCCATCCAAGAGTAATAAAACCTTTCCTCGGGGCTTTCGCGGAATGAAATGTTCAGTTAGCCATTTTAGGAACAATTCTGAATTTATGTACGCAGATTTCTTGTTCATGTAAACATTTGAGCCTGGAGGTAACCCATTCACAAATTCGGCCTTTTTATTAATACCTTTCATTACAAGAACTGGAGGTAAGAAAATGCCCTCAGCATTGTTACAGGCAATTATGGAAATGGTTTCCTCTTTCTCGCCAGATGTTACTTGTTGTACTAACTTGCTACCTTTGGTGGCAATAACTTTCCCTGGCTTATTATTCTTTTGTACTGTCATCCATATTAAAGATATGGCCCGGTTTTCCAAAAATGTTATTTTCTTCAAGAGTTGTTTGTAGAAGTTTAAAAAAAACAATTGACTATTCTAGGCTGATGATGACATAATGTCGAAACTAGTCCCCTAGAGTAAATTTAAAACTTTTGTAAAGAATAAAGAGGATCCATCATTGTTTTTTGTTTTGCTTCATTTAAAAAAAACGTCTATTTCTTCTCTATTAAATCCTAACGCTCGTGCACGTCACATTCCCTCCGCTTGCCTGCCGCTGAGATTCATATGTCGTTCAAAAAAGCTCTGCAGCCACTGCTTCCCTGCCATTTCTTTCATGGTATCGAAGTTATGCTTGACACTGAATTTTTCAGCGACTTGATAAGCCATTCTTCTGATATCCACACGTGTGCAAGGAAATCCAGATTTTTCTAATTTTTGTATGTGGCGAACCAGTTTTTCTTCATTTTCATAACCCAAGAGAGGAGTCTTTTCAAGACCACGTTTCGTAAATTCTTTTTTTGGATGCGTCTTCGAAGTGTACGGGGTGGAATACCATAAGTCCGAGCCGCTTCATTCAAACCCATTGTCCCTGCACCAACAGCGTCTGTAGCATTTTTGACGCCTGTTCTGTCTAGGTTGCTCTTTCAGGATTTCCCCGTTTTCGTATATAACGTCTCGGCATCTTGTAATAAAAAAAATCAATTATTAAGTACTAAAGAACATGACTGCACTTACAAAATACGAGCAAAGTCATCTATCCGTACCCATACAAAACCATTTGGGCATCTATCCTCTATGGGCATCTATCCGGGCGCTGAACTGGGGCAACTATACTTTTTGGTACGGATAGATGCCTCGCTTCGATTTTATAACGTTTTAGAGAATTAGGTTTACATAATGCTGTATTGCACAAATTTGAAAGATATTTTACCAAAAAAAAATATCGAAAAACATCATCTCACCTCACAACATAGTTTTATAAATCCTGATAAAACGGGCATGCACGTTTCACCAAGGTCGCTTTGATACTGAGACGTGAAGGTGTTCGGGGCACTACAGGTTGCCAGTTGTTGTTACCGCGGCAGATGATTTCGTCATGGAGTTGTGAGAAGAGAAGCAACTATCCCACTGGGGCAACTATTCGTACTTTACCCTATTTTAGTTTAATTGCAAGCATTTATTTGTTGGTGTTTCAATGGGAAATGATAGGGGCATTAATGGCAATGGAACATTCTCTACTGACGATATTAAATTCTTCCAATTTTTGACGGATAAGCAAAGGCTGCTTGATTTGCGTATTTTATTTTATTTTAATTACTTATAGACTTATTGACGTATTGCTGGGACACCTGCATACCGGTTGTTTCGGAATTGCACAGCACTATTGTATGTGCGTGTTCTATAACATAAAATAAACAAAAAAGTCCATATAAATATTTGTCTCAAATTAAGTATTATTACTAAGATATTGGAGCATTTGACAATACAACATTCACCTGAACTGCTCAAACCGTTTTGTTGAATGCACTATTCAGCAATAGAAATCCTTGGGCACTTCGTATAGCTTCAGGACGATTCTTGATAGTTACTGCGGCTTCCACGATCCAGAATAAACCATATATTTCATCCACTCTCACAAAAAAATCTAAGGGCGTTAGATTGGGAGATCACCACGACCTCCCAATCTAACACAACCTGTTTAATGGCCACCACGGCCATTAAACAGGTCCGTTTCAACCAGTTTGTTCGTTCGTTCAGTCTGACTAGAACCTCGGTTCGATACAGACACAACTGCTATCATGCTCACGGATGCAGATAGTGAAGATAAAGGTGCAGCCGCATTATTGCAGTTTAGCGATCCCGAAATTCAAGATATATACGATAGTTTTCAACGTTTTATTAAAACTAATCCCAGCCCCAAACAACGCAAACGCACAGCAGAGTCTATTGACTTTGCTCTGACAATTTCAAGGGAACGAAATAAACAACAAGAAGCAACAACTATACAATATTGACAACTTTATTACTCAACCGATTACTCAAATCAAACAACTGGCAGGCCTACTTACACAAGGCCTCCCCGAAAATGAAAAGATGAGGGAAGCCCCCTTCATCGATCCGGAGAAAGTTTCTAGAAAACCAAAAATAGAACATACATCAAAACCCATCCAACTGAAGAATAGTTACTCAACTATAGACAACATGGAAACAGAAATATCTGAAAATGAACCCGAACAAAAAACTTCTACAACTATACCCAGTGTAGAACCAAAACAAACAACTCCAAAATCTACACCTAGTGCAGATACAACAAAGAAGAACACAAATAACACACACACCAAACGCATCACTCCAATAATCATAACAGACAACAGTAAATGGTCGCAAGTCCGACAATTGCTTAAGGCATACAACATACAAATTTCATACAACAAACTCGTACGATCAGGCATTCACATTGAACCTGAAACAAAAACCGACTCTCTCAAACTTCACGAGGTCCTTCAGACAAACGTCATTCCTTTCTACACTTTCAAACTTGACACAGCAAAACCACTAAAAGCAGACCTTCGGGGCATATCAATTGAAACGACAGATGAAGACATCAAAACCGATCTCGACGAGCGCGGAATCACCACACTGAAAATTGCTAGGATGACGGGCAGACACGGCCGCCCCGAGCCTCTCGTTTTAGTGCGATTAGACCACAAATTCAAATCAATTATTTTTAGCATAAAAGAATGCTGCGGATTCCGTATATCCGTGGAAAACTTAATAAGCAGACCTGGCATCGTACAGTGCCATAAGTGCCAACGACACGGGCACAAAGATGCATTGTTATACAGCATTTACATGCATGAAATGCGGCGAGAGACATTCAACCCACGTCTGCACTAAACCAAAAACGACACCGGCAAAATGTGCCAATTGCGCCGGGAATCACACAACGGCCACGGTTGATTGTCCTAGAAACCCTAACAAATCCCGAAAAACACAGTCATACGTGGATGCCCTGATCCCAAAGCACAACCCCTGGAATACATCAACGCAAACACACACCGGAACCGAAACAAACACACACAAACACACATACCACCGTAAAAAACACACAAAACGACGAGCATGCACTAACATTAGGCAAAATGCTCATTACATTACATAATACAAACGCCACCGACATCCAGATCAAGAAATTCATACATCAAACTTCAAAAATCGTACAACTATTCAACGACAACATTAAACAAGAAGACAACGCCCTAGCGACCACATAAACCGCCACCTCTAGCCTCACATCCGATTAAACCAACGCAAAGCTAACCAACATGAAACAACATTCGCAGGGTATAAAACCCTTTAGAATATAAATATATCAAACCCAACAAACACACTCATAAAACACAGGATAAATATGATGATGAAGAGAACAATAATTTAACTTGGAACTCATCAAAAAGCAACAAGATCTCATACAGCATCGGTTACCATATGTCTTGTATAAGTAATCAACAACAATATGAGAATACTGGGCTGGAGCACCGTCATGCACAAACCAAAGCCCATGTAAATTGGCAAGTAGAATATCTCTTAGAATCGCAAGAAGAGTGTTTTACCAAAAATACATATAAGATATTCCTGAAAGCCTTGGTATCAAAAGGAAGAGGCCGATGAGATTGTCGCCAAGAAAACCACACTAGACATTTAATGAAAAGATATGTTAGTAGTGTGAAGTTACAGTCGTATGAGGGCTTTCTGCGGCTCAAGTATGGGTGTTTCGAAAATTGGTTATCCCATTTCCGGTAAAGCAAGATTCATCAATAATCAACAGGCAGTTCAGGAAGTTAGGATCTCGTATGTATTGTGTAATTAACCACTCTGAGAAATTTCTGCGTTTGTTATAATCTTGTGGTATCAAATCTTGCACAGGCGTAGCGTGAAACGGATACAATTGTTCGCGCAATGTTCGCCATACACTGGTCGACGAAAGATCAAAACGAAGTGACAATCTTCTGGTGCGCTAGTATTAGCAGATACCTGTACAACATCGAGTATTTATTCTTCAACGTTTACAGTACATCGAAATCTTTATCGATAGGCATTTACTTGTATAGGTTTCAGCGTTCCACTTTTTCTAAGACGTCTTTCACTGGCTTCGAACGTTTTACGATAAGGTATTCTTCGGTTGCCAAATTTTTCACAATATCTTCGAACGACAGCCACACCATTACCATTTACGTCGCCATATGTTAAAAGCATATCTGTTTGTTCTGAAAAAGTGAACAAAGCTGTGGTGTCTCCCATAATAATTTAAAATTGAACTGTCTTACAGTTTTCGCTTACACGAAAACACTCAGAACTAATAACACAGATGAGTAATTTACATAAACAGTGTCAAATACTAATTGACAGATTGCAACGAATAAAACGTCAAAAGGCCTGTGGCAATAATAATATCGCGCTATGAAAATTAAAATTACAAATACAGGATATTTGCATAAAATATTTCCAAATGAGTCGCAACCTCTATGACCACCTACCTGCTATTCTTGTCACTTAGGCTGCCGCTTAGTATGGGTCGAAACGACGTAAAGCTACATTTAAAAGGGCGCCACGGCAAAATTAAAGCCTATCGAAGTTAACAAACGCGGATCGTAGATGGTAGTGAAAATCGGGTGGAAATAGGTGAAAGCAACTCAACAATAAAACAAAACATATTCAAACTTCAAGTACTAAATTTAATTCCGTCAAAAGGATGTAAATATTTATATATAGAGAAAAAAAGTCAAATATGAAATGTATACGTAATAATGTAAACAACACGCAGTTGTTTACATTATTTCTTTTCACGGTTGTGGCTCCGTGGTAGTTTAGCTCGCTCGATTCCGCTCCCTAGTAATAATGAAGTGAAATTGTTAAGGAAAAATCAAACCAAATTTAAGTCAAGCCTCTAATGCATACATTTGTGCGCGATAGTACACCCTGTATACCAATAATAACGAAAAACATCAATCCATAAGGATTTATAAAAGAAACAACAAGGATGCACCTATCAAATCACACTGTATGTTAAGCAAGACTAAATATTCTAAAATTTGAAATGCAATAGAAAAATTAATACTTAATAATAAACAGAAATGAATAAGTTAAAAGTTATGATAATCAAAGCACTCTTAAGTTTAAAATAAACACAATAGATGAAATATTACTGAAATTAATAAAATAAAGCCTGTAGGATGGGCTTTTATTTAAGAAATTATAAAAGTTAAAAATTACTATTTAAGAGTCTCCGATCTGAAGGATCGACAGCTCCTACACCTACATACACTAATTAATATTACAACATTAACTAAATTCACCTAATATATTCACTTATCTTGATAATATGGGACTCCACTAACTGGTGTCAACAGCGATGCAAAAGGGAACACAGCTGACTGCCAAGAAACAAATGATTTAAGAACATAAATATCAGGCATCCAAAATCCAGAGCGTTTAATAGACAATTCCAACATACATTACGTCTCACAATTTCACGCCTCAAGATTTTACGTCTCATAATTTCCCTGAATAGAGAGAATAATTAGTTCTAAAGAAATATGTCAAGAGAAAGAGCAAAAAAAAAAACATACGAGGCAAGAAAGGTTATGAAAATGAGATAATAGAAAGTTTAGATTAATTCATAGATAAATACCTGACTTATATTCTTCCAAAGTGCATACGAATAATCGTATATTCTGTCATATAAACCATGTTCCTTTAAATCCCATCCAATCCGACAAAATGTCGTTAAATAGAAAAAAATTGCATTAACAATAAATACCAATCCGATAGCAATTCTTCTCCATAAAGAAACCAATCAAACAAATAGTCCGTAATCAACGATGCTTATTGATATATTAATCTACCCAAATTATTGAAAGATGGTTCAGAGATTTTACACACACGATGTTACTTGATTAAGATCAAAAATAGAAATAATGACATGACTTGTACACGAGGTGTCAAAATAAAAATCAGCGGGATGAAAAGCCGATAAAGAAGAACAATATTAACTTAAAGACAGAGCCTAAATTAATTAAATTAGAATACAATTTAGATTGTAAAAATTAAAAATTGCTTGATTTAAATTACAGATACCTGCAACAACTCTAGTAGTTTGTTGACAAAAGACTGAACGTACTTAAGCGATTCAATAGATGACGCTAGCATGCCAAATATACAAAAGATAAAATTACTAATTTTTTGAACGAGACAAAATGGTACTATTTTAATTAAGAATAATAATAATAGTTAATTAAAAATAAAAGTAGTTAAGCCTGTGATTTTTGAACCGTTACAAGATTTTTAATCATCTGTCACATAAATAAACGATATTCAGTTGTTTCAAAACATCTAGTAAGACGGTTACTTGATTAACATCTACAACCTACAATATCTTGGTGATACTCGTATATTCATTTGAGACTTATTTCTATGGACAATTTCGCTTATTTTGTGCTGCCGAATATATTTAAGTATTTTAAGTTGACGGCCGCACTAATACAAACTATATTAAATTCATATGATCTTTACAATGCTGTTCATAATATTAAAATGGATAAACAATATTATTGTATTCAGGTCACAAAAATGAAACATTAATTAATTCAGATTTTAATACTAAATTCATGCAGATCTAATTGCGATTTTCTCAATCAATTACTTAAAATTGAAATTCATTTTATTTAGAAAAAAATAACTTACTGCTGAAAAATATTTTATAGGTAGACAGATTCGAATTAATAGAAATGACTACAACTACAAAAACACAACAGTGAAATTAGAGAACATGTATAAAAGAAACATGTAACTTTACAGTAATTAATGTTCGTATGTATTTATCAGTTTCTTTTCTAACGTATTTTAAAAGTACTATAGTGCGATTGAAATCCTTAAATTGTTCAAAAGTTGTTCTTCGATCACAACAATCTTACAGTAGCCAACTTCAATTAAATCGAAGTCGAGATGTTGGAATGGAATGCTTGACTTTTGTGTTGGTACAGGAGCCAAATGAAGTCTTTTCATCTCTCGGACAAAGCAATCACAATGGGCGAGGAATGGGCCGAATCTCTCCAGTCATCAAGTATTCAGCTGCACTAATCTACGCTATAAACAACGCCGAGAAGCCTCTTGTATTTTTCAAGAATGTTATTGTGAGCCATTGAAATAATTTACTTTCCAAATTGATAGGTACGGCTCAATCCATGTCAAAATGTTTCTGCCTTTGTTCGACGAGAAATTGTTTCAGGGCTTTTATAATAACTCATGTACGGTAGGGCTCTCTGTGCGTCAACTGAATTTCTACTTGCGGAACGACTGCCCCGTGTTTATTTTATTCTTTTCTCCAAAACATTTTAAATGAAATTTGCAGAGTACTATAATGTACTTTTACGACGGGCTTATTGTTCTTATAAACTATTGTTTGGAGAATAATTAAATTAACGTTTCCGTTGTATAAACATGAACGAAATCACCATAAGAAATAGGTGTGCTTAACGAACGTTATAATAACATTACAAATGTGTCAACAAATAACTTGTAATTAAAACAGTTTCCTGTCGTTTTTTAATATGTATTTAGCTATTTATTAAAATAAAAGTAGAAAATATTGTTTAAATTTTATTTTTGATATTTCTGGCTACAGATTATTGTAAGTTATATTTATATGAACATATTCTTGCATGCTTCTCTACACCAGTAATAAAATTTTATAAATCGTCTATAATTATATTGACATAGTCAAAAACGTCGCGTGGAAATAAACTTCAGGATTACTTATTTATTCTTACTAGAGCACTTAAAATCGGTATAGAAATAAGTTTTGAGCAAATAGTGTAACATTTATTATTGGTTACTAATCATTTTTCCCCATATTTCGAATTTCTTTATTTAAAGCATAACTGTTTTCGGAAAATTAATGTCATTTTTACTTTCTTATACGTAGTATAAGGAAGTATTGTGATGATGAAAATTTTCGACCTCGAGATTTTTGCAGATGTCCACGTTTTGAAGTCCCCTAATACCGAAAAAGTGGTTTTTAAAAAATGTCTCTCTCTCTCTCTGTGTGTGTGTCTGTCTGTCTGTCTGTCTGTGACCACGATAGCGGTCAAACCGCTGTAGATATCAATTCCAAATTTTGTATTTACGTGTATAATCCCCCTCTTGAGAACTGATTAGTTTTTCAGTAAAATCGGTAGGCCGGAAGTAGCAGTTTACTTCAGTGAAAAAATCGAATTTTGCCAATATTTCGTCAATTACTAAGTTTAAACAAATTTATAAAGAATTAAAATGTACTCAGAATTAAGTTTGAGATAAATTATCTTAAAAAAGTTTTTCGAAATTCCAACCGGAAGTAGGTCTTTTACTCTTATCGAAAATCAGTTTTTTGCGAATATCTCGCAAGTCATGCTTTCTAGGCAGGTACATTACGAGTATAAAAGTATTTAGATTATAATTTTAAATATCTTTTGTATAAAAAAAATTTCAAAATTCGGACCGGAAGTACCACTTTTACTCTTACCAAATATCGATTTTTTGCAGATATGTCGTAAATTATGCATTCTATATATATTTATTAAGAGTACAACAGTATTTAGAGTTGAATTTGCAATATTTTTTGAGTACATGAAATTTCAAAATTCGGACCGGAAGTGGCACTTTTACTCTTAGCGAGTAGCACTTTTTTTCGAATATCTTGCAAAGTATGCATTCTATAGCGATTTATTAAGAGAATGAAAGTACTTAGAATAGGATTTTGAATAAGTTTTGTATAAAAAAATTCTTAAAATTGTATAGTTTGAAACGCTCATACGTATAAGAAAGTCGTGTGGTGGCCACACCTCATTTTTTTGTGTTTATGGTCATGTAAGGATGTCGTATAGTTGCACAATACAACAACGCTGAATCCATTATGCAGAAGTAATATTGCAAAATATTTTTTGGGAAATGGCAGACGAATATTTACTCTGTACAAATAGGTCATTTAATATTTTAATGCTTATTTATCTTGTCTTGTGGCTAGGAACTACCAGCTCTACATACGTAATAGAAAATACATACATACGTACATAACTTAATTTTTTGATATAAAGTCCGTAATTTTTGGCTGAACTGTACACTTAAAAAACTTTTGGTGTTCATGAAAACTTTCACATTTATCTAACAACTGGAAAATATTATCAGGTACGTGTTCACAAAATTACATTCCAGAAAATTTTACAAAGTTGTCGTTTTCATTCTCGTCAACTTCTTGGTCTTCTATAATCGCATTTCCTCTATAAGTCACGCCATCTAAAATATTTGCATCAGTAGGGTATTCTGGAATTGGTATTTCTTCATCTATTTCGAGGTTTCAAGTTCTGTATCTTCAGAAGTATGGTTGAAATCTCGAGGTCTTGCCCATTTCTTTTTCATTCGGACAGTTGCAATTCATCCTCCTCATCCCAGTCAATGGAAACTGAAAAGAATCCAGCATTTTGGAATTGCATTCACGCAAAATGATGGAATTTTTGTGCCCATACGATAATAACATTTCATATTTTTTATAATGCCTTGGTTAATAGGCTGCAGCCTCGACGTCATATTTGGCGTAAGAAATATTAGCTTTAGGTTTTTGAGCTTAGGTTGTAAATTGTGACGATGTGCAGGGTAATTACCTATAATTAGCGTTATTTTTGTATGTTGCTTTATTATTGATTTGCCTAGTTACCAACAATTCTTCAAAAATTTCACTCGTCATCTATGTCTTTTTTTTGAAGTTGTAGTCTACTACCAACATGTCACTCCTTTGAACCATCTTGGACTTTTACTCTTGGCAATTACCAAAAGATGTAGTTTTTCCGTTACTGTTATATTAGCGCCAACCATAACTGTGATTCGTTTTTGCTGCCCTCCCCCTCCGAAACGTTTGTCACCTTTTAATGACAACATTTTCTCTGGTAATCACTTGAAAAACAGCCCAGTTTCGTCTGCGTTGTTATGATGTCTTTAGGGTCATAAATATCCAAAGTTTTTAACCCTGCTTCTCTCTAGCGATTACAGTGTGTTTCTCTAACATCGGGACACTCTCCGGAAAGCACTTTTTCTATTATACCATGTCTCTTTTTAAATTTGTCTAGTCAGCTGGTACTTGCTTGAAATTCTGAAGGCCTCTAAAATTTTAACTTTTTCCATTCTGGGCACATAGCTGTGGCAGGAATGCTACTTTCTGATGTACAAATTACAAAGTACTAATTTATCTGCAGGGTCAGCGATTTCAATAAACAACACCCTATTTGTGAAATTAGGTTGAAAACATGCTTTTCCACCTTGTATTGAATAAATGACTGGTACCATTTAGTACTCATCAAACTGATGCACATAGATACGCAAACGCAAGAGCAATTCTTATACTATCCATATATACGAAAATAACAATATAGAGAAATCTTGAAAATGTCAATGCCATTGTCGTGCCAAATACTGATTGCTTTCGGTCAGATTGATGTTCTCGTCTGAGATTATAAAAAGATGTTGACTTGAGGAAAAATAATAACACGTAAGGACTACCGTCTTGTTTGGGATTTTGCTTGTACAGCAATTCATATCAAACGCCCATGAATGCTGCTGTGTAGGTACTCTGCCAGGATCTCGAATTAACCCCTTTCAATTGCCATGCATTTGCTTCTTACAACACATATTTCGAATTTATTCAATAAATTTAATAGATTTATTTACTATTTAAATTAGTGCATAAGTATTTTTTTATTGTTGTATCTAATAATTTACTAATATGAAAAATATAAATTTTCGTTTGAATGGGAAAAAATGATATTATCCTACATTCGGAAGGAGATCATTTCAGCCACACGTTGATAAATTGCAAACTGTCTACTATTTTTAGTGCATAGAAAATTAAATTTGGAAACCTACATTCTCGTCTATTTTTAGGAGATAGTGCGGTTAAAAAAAGCTGGACGGTTTTACGGAATACTACGCAACTACGGACCAAACATAACGTTTATAATTTCGACAATACAGTTTAATCGTCAAAACGAGACATGGTTTGCGGAGCTAATTTCCTGCCGACGGAGCGCTCCTCGCGGACAATCACATCATTAATCTTAGCGCGACATCAATGCACTGTTTTGTTGGGCCTCTCTCGTTTTAAACACACGTACTCCGAAAACAACCGGTGACAAGTGACAAGCGATAGATTGGTTTTTTAGATTCCGTTTAATGATTACCAGAGGTTTTTGTCGGAGCTGCCCTTCCTCCTCCTTGTTCACCCCCTTTCGAGCAGTGATATTCTCGCCCCGTTCGAAGCTCGATCGTCCTCGTCGTTCGCTCTAAATATCATCGTTCAAAACGGCTCTCAATGGCAATCTGTGAGCATAATGGAGGCCGCTACAACATATTATTATTTATTGAAAGACGCGTTTGTACTATCGAACAGTAGAAGAACTTTTAATGATATAATTTAATTTATTAACGGTAATGAACAACATTTTTATGCGTAAAGATGAAAAGCACAACTATAATATCTGTAATTTATTGCTATAACGCACATGTTATTATCAAAATCAATTAGAGAATCAGCATAATCTTCAATCGGTTGCAGTTAAATTTCTAATTACAGAAGAGGATACAGATACGGAGCATCAGTACAAGTCGCAAAATGAGGATCTATAAGAAGAAATAGATGATGTCTTTCAGAAGTAAAAGTATGATGAGAAAACCTGGAGATGGCAAAATATGAGGTCTAATACAGAACACATTACTAGATGAATTGAACTCCAAGATAATTACACCAATACAGAAAAATGTCACAATCCATGCTTTAAGACATTACACCCCAATAGCTTTAAGACATTATAAAGACCAATAATAGTATGACTAAAGTTGGTACCTCTTCGAATTTTCATGGAAGTGTGAAATTTAAAGAGAAGCTAACATCCAGAGAGGAGCATGAAAGACACAAATATCAGTAATATTCCAATCGGAAGATAGTCTTAAACGTAAAAATTTTCTGATATATGCTTTTGACACAATAAGTAGAAGAGGGGAATTGTAAACAAAATATTGAATTAATTACAATGAGTCTAAAGAGTACTAAGGCAAAAGGTAATTCATAGAAATTTTATACAAATAACCGGGTTAATAGGAGGACACCACTTACTCACCTACTACTCTAATTTAGTTCTAAAAGATATAAGAACAAAACAAATTATAGGGAACATCTAATAGACAACAATAGAATACACAGATAAGCAATAATAATAATAAGAAGTTCAGATGTCACCAACATTTTATCTTATTTTATTAGGTATGGAGATCCGATGCCGACCATGTAGCTCCGATAGTGAAGTATACGGAAATTCGTGTAATTTTGACATCCAAACCTAATATCTACTATCAACATCCATCCTTTGATGTTTGGAATCCAGATCTTCTATCTCAGAAAATGGCTACTCTTTTATTTTTGGCTGTAATAAGCAAAATGAGCTTGTTTTGTACATGAAATATTTTTTGTGCAATGTAGCAACCCTGTGTCTTGCACATATGACGCAGGCGTTAATTTGATAGTTCTGTTTGTAACAAGTGTTCGTCTTGAGCGTAGTGACTTCAGGTAAGTTTATTATGATTTTCTTAAGGATTCAATACCTAAAACGACTTAATAACTTTAGTTTTACTTGGAGGTCGTTGCTGTTATTTGTTGTTTTGGAGTATTAACTTAGCTTGGTATAATTCTGTTGAAACAAGTGCTATAATTTCCAAGTTTTCTCATTTTCTTATAGTGTCAATTATTGGTCCGCGAAATTGTGTTTCACGAATGATTGGCATGGGTGCCATTGAATGGTATATTGCATTTATGCTAGGATCTAATCATTGGAACCAATAGTACGCGCAGATCCAAATACTTGCACCAATCAGCATTACTTATTCAACAAAATATGCCGGAAAATTTGTAATTAAATGTATCTATTTTACCTACCTAGTAGTGTACCTAGGACCTACTTAATCTCTAATGTGGTTATTCAATAAAATATAGGGTCACAAAATCTTACTCTCTCGTTTCGGCTGCATCATTGCTGATGCAGCCGAAACTTTAATTCAACCTCTCCTTGTTTGGGGTTTTCACACATTTTTATAAGTCGGTACTTATTAAGTAATTAATTGCCTCATTCCGTTTTTTCAACAGATGCCGAAGGTAAAAACTAAACACATCTATACCAAAAACTACACGAAAGAGTAGGTTATATCGGCTTCGAATAAAATTAAAAATGGAGCATCCAATAAAGGCACGTTAAGAAATATAATGTACTGAGGGCAACATAATAATAAGTTATTCTAACCCAAACATCATAATAAATTTAAATGAATCGTTAACTTTTAAGTACGCCAGCGTGCAATACAAACATTGTCCAGAAATGATTACTCCAGCTAAGACGTCAAGTAGTGCCGGAAGACCAAAAACTGACGTGTCTATAAGGATTATATGTAAGTAGACCGTCAACGTATTTGAATGTGTCTCTACTGAACAAACAGCAAACTGTGGAAATATGAACCTATCGGCTTTATTATTCTGGCCAAAAACTCCCTAGAGAAAAGGAAAGAGAGACAATAACTATTATGTCTCTATAAAACGGAAATAACTCCTCACGAGTACGAGATTTATTCAAATCAGATCATGAAGATTCTTTTAATGAAGCGAGTATATTATAGATGAAGTACAAAATAATACTACATGCCTAAAAAAAGGAAAAAAAAAGTGTGTTTGAAAGCAATTTTAAATGTATTTCATGGCAAAAGCTACTGACAACAATGCCAATAAAGCAGACACCCCATGCCAGTAATGCCAATCAATGGCTCACTTGCACATGCCAATCATTGGCTAAAGTGCCACTAACTGGCACAGATGCCTTGCTTTGGTTTTAATACATTTTAGCACAATTAGATACTTTATTTTCATTAAGTTACTATCAAATCTTGTTGATAAGACATTAACATTTTTTTTAAGAAATGATATTTGGTATAGCTAATATTAAAAAATTAATGAATTTTTTAATCAAAAAACTTTCCTAAGGTGACAATCAATGAAGTTTTTACCCTATATATTGGACTTTACATAGAACATGAAGAAAATGCTTGATAAATATTAGACCCTGTGTAGTGCCGCTGCCGGAGTACTGAGCTCAGAATGTAGGTAATAATTAAAAATAAAATAGAGATGGCACAAATGAAGGAAAACGTTTCCAAGTTGCTCATTTAACATGAAAATATCTAAATCTCACCTATTATGTCACAAAAGGTAATATGCGATATACACATATAAATATATTACATAATATTGTTGTGTGAATTCAGGAAATATTGATAATTATTTTTACGCTTACACCTGGAAATCGATTCTAGCAGTTCATACAATAGCCTCATTTTGCGCAATAATACGCATACAATAGAGGCGGCCACTTGTTATTGTTGCAAACCAAAAAATGTGGCTCGTACAGTTACGGCGAATAATCTTCGACTGATAAAATGAATAGATGTCTATATACACAATATGTATAAAAGAAGAAGAGATATGCGGAACATAAAATTTAAACAGAAAGAAGAATAGAACATTTCTAATTAGATAGCGATGACTTGGCGTTTCTATTGTGAAAGTTATATCATTCGAAGGACTTTCCTTTGTATTTGTAGGTATTTCAGTAGTTCGTTTTGTTAAGTCACACGCAAACTGTTATATCTGATTTAATTAATATAGAATCATATGTACAGTAGCTACATACATATGGATAGAATTCGAAATCTAAAATATCATTGACCTGTGGATAGTATATAGTTTTGCTATTACAAGACCTTAAATTTATTTAGAATTTTATATAATGTATTTTAATAAAAAAAAATAGAATTTATTATTGTCAGATTATCTAGTTAGAAATTAGTTTTATAACGCATAACTAGATGGTTCTACGTGCAATTTCAAAACACAACCATTTCCAAAGTCACTTTATCCAAAGATATCGTTTATGTATCCCATGACTGTTGGAAAGTCACGTGCAACATATCAATATAATTATTGAAAAAGGCGAAGCCGAATTCATAGTATTGTTGCGTTTTCGGGGTCGAAATGAACAACTCGTGCAATTGTTTTGAAACAGTCTGTATATTTACACACTTAAACCTAATCACAATATAAAAATATAAAATAAATGTAACGCACTTAAAACTACTACGAATAAATTAACACACGTATTTATATCTATCACTACTATTTATGTCTGTAATATTTATTTACTTCTTGAACTATAATAACACTGCACCATTCCCTTATTTATGTTTACTTGTACTGTACGAATACTACTGAATGAATGAATTCCTTATCCCACCGGCGGCATTTATATGTGCAGACAAAAGGTCTAGCAAATTCTGGCTCTCTTATACCATATTCCAGACTTTCTGTCGCTGACGTAGTATATGAGTGCAGTTGATTTACGACTTGTTTACCGGTACGTTTTTGTCGTCGCCTAGATGTCTGCTTCTTTTTTTTTGTGGGCTTATTTCATTACAGTATTGTGCTTCGAGGTGTTGTTTTTAGTAGTTGGTACGTTAATATTAACCTCTTTCCATGCCTTAATTTTTCACCCCATACGAGAGGTCTCATTACCGCACCTAGTTTCCAGAATTGGCTCATGCGGACTTCGTTCTCTTTTTGACAGTAAAAACCTAGTTCAAAAGTTGTTGTTTTAGAATTATCGCGGAGATTCACAATGGACTGCAGAAGTTTCTTGGCGATTTTCAACAGTAACCAATGAAAACTTCTCGGATACATTTGATGTATGGTAACAATGCTGAGAGGACTGTATTGCTTGAGAATTAGAAAAGGCAAAATGGCAGAGAGAAAGGCGTCAGGGATGATAGGGAGGAGTACATGAGCCTCATATTGAAAGCTGTACAATTAATAAGTTGGTATGGCTACCTAAAAGATTGCTATAACCGTTTCAATCTAAGAGAAGGCGACGGTATATGTTAAGAGAGCAGAACGCACGAAAAGTTCTTGTCTAAGGCTGGAGAAATGATGAAAGAATAAAAAAGAGTGGCAGAGTTAGGTGGCCAAAAAAATTAGCAAGATTTCCAGTAGAGCTGTAATGAGAGATGGGGAACCGAAAGAAGGAAGAATGCTAGAAATTCAAAAAAAATGGAATACGTTGCATCATTTGGAAATGGCAGAAGGTTGATGGTAGATGGAGGAATCAATAGAGTTATTGCATTACGTTTCGGACGGATCGACGGTTGTTCCTATTTGAGGGATAGCAAATCATTGTCGGACGAAAATTAATGCAATGTACGTAATATAAGCTCTGTTTAAGCAACTAGTTACTAATACTCCCCATTACTTTAGATTATTTTACGTATAATCGGAAGGAAAATTAAATGAAAATAAAATACGAGATCCGTCCTTTCTTTAGGTTTATGTGAACAAGAATGTTGTGATATAATAATTTGTTTGACGTTTGGAATAGTACATTATAATAAACAACTTTGTTTATACTTTCATGATACAAAGAAAATGTGTTTGTTCATTCATCAATAGATGAATTTACATATGAAAAATAAAGTATAAGAAAGCAGTGATTCACAAAAAGAGCATATTAAATAAAACAGCAACAAATCAGTCTCCCTATTAATTAGACTTCACCTGTTATAATTAATGGGTCATCTTGACAATAAATTATCAAGTTCCCACATTCTGTTTTCCACATTAACCACATGTTTAATTGCGTTTTTCCACTATTCACATGAAATATTGGACATACCTTGTTGAAATAAGTTTGAATGATACATTGTGCTTAGCAACACACTCCTTTACTTGTGCCCATATCAACTCTATCGGATTTAATTAACAATGGTATGGAGGTAGCCGCAATACCTTTCTATTTGGTGCTTCAATTATGTCATCTACAGCATATTTCGCAAAGCTGGTCACATTTTCCTTAACTAACACTAATAATTCTGCCTTCACCATGCCATCTCCATATGGTATGTTTTGATATACATGTTTTGATATACATTGAATTTCAGCTTTGCGGTTGTTTGCTGTAGGTGGTTTATTTATTTTGCGACTGTGATATGGTGCGTTATCCAAAACAATCACTGCGTTTTCTCTCAAATTGGGCAGTTTGTTAAAGCGCCATTCATAAAATCTCTCCGCATTCATGTCATCGTGGTATCGCCTGTCTTTTTAGATTCAAAAAGTAGCAAGAAATCTTCTACAAATCCCTTATCAGAACCTATGTGTATTATAATTACCTTTTTCCTTTTCCAGAAGGATTTTTAAGGCCTGTGGACATACCATCTATAAATGCTTGTCTCGCAGTAAGCACTGATGTGTCTGTCCACATTTTCTTTACTGTGTTCCCCGCGTTCACTCATGTTTCGTCTAAGTAATATATCGGTGCTTCATCTTCACGATATTTTCTTATTTTACGTAACTATTGTCTCCTCCAAGTAATATCATTTTTTTCTTTTAGAATACTATTACGATTCCTCTTTTGATAACTACAAATGCAAACCTGTTTATAAAAAGAAACAAACATTTTCATTATACTTTACCGAAAGTTCAGTTCACTTATTAATTTTCTGAGAGTTGAAATCTAAAAGTTTGGTAAATCGTCTCTTTCATTTATCACCATAAGAATTTTCTGTACACTTGGAGGTTCGTTTAAAAAAAAATGAATAATTCCTCGAATGCTATTCCGCATTACATCATCAACGTTGTCCAGTATTGCCTTTTTCCTATGGTATTTCTTTGGTGATTGAAATTTGTGCTTAGCGCTATATTCTTGCAAAACCTTGTAAACACTACGTTCTGATATTCCTGAATATAATTTATCAAAATGAGACTTTATTATTCAAAAAATAAAATTAATATTTACCCGCTGCTGTTGCTGTAACATCGTTATCTACTTTCGAAGTACCTGGCTGTTCTTGTAAGGTTTCGAATATATTCAAAAACCTCTCCTTGTCTTCTACTGTAAAATGAGGGCTTCTTCTGAGGAGGTGAATTCTCCATAATGTTACGCAAGGGGGCAGACTGATACCACAGGCGATTAAAGGTAGGATTGAGTTTATAGCCTATTAAGTAGATATTTCAAAATCATCTTCTGATGTTATATTACATGCGCTTACTTACGTTTGTCACAAAAACAATGTACAATAGTATTCAAAAATACTTTTTGTTAGATATTAAGCGAAGAAACTGAGACAGAATAAAATAGTAATAGTGCAAAATTGAAACTGTCAAAACACAATACTAAATTTATTTTATCGTGGCCGTCCTTGCAAACTAACCAATAGTAAGCGTTATTTTACGTATGACGTTTAAGTGACGCATTTCTCGTGCGCTGTTGCTACTGCATCTGTTTGGTAATTCAACTATAAATTTACCCTATTTCTTTTACTATTTACTATTGTAACAGTTTGCTACCCTCTTGTATTTAAATTATAAATGGCCAAGGCCCTAAACAGATTCTGTACCCAAATTCCAAGAAGGTAGTAAGTCAGACACCACCACGGTAATTAACCTTCTATTTAAATTTAGGAAGACGCTTGTCTATTAAATAATCACCAACTTATAACACTCAAGTCTTACCTCTTACTTCCCAGGGGTCGATGTTAAATATGGGAGTCAGCACCGCCTCCAGCTACAGTCGTAATGTGGGCGAGTTCGAATACAGTACTCGTCGAAGGTTAAGTTGTCAGGGCGCCTATCCGTAAAAATATGCTGAGCCCAACAGATATTCAGACCCCGGACCAGATCCAATGTAAAACTCCCCAGGTGATAAGAAAATAATACCAACACACACTCATTCAAACTTAACATACGGTTTATTGAAACTATAAATTAGGACCCAACAGTTCGTTTCAATTATTGTACACAAACCGGCTATACTAACTAATCTCTGATTTTTCACAAGATATTCAAAAGACAAAAAAAAAACAATGAAATGTAAATCACAAAGCGCAACTCAGTTGCCAGTGTTAAATTTCTGAAGGAATGAATAAAACCTTAAATGGTCACCCAAGGTGATCCACAACTTCAAATTATCAATGACGTACAATTACAAAATTTAAGAAATTCAAAATGGAGAACACATGAAACAACCTTAAAGTTAAAATAATTAACCGACAATATTCTTACAAAAGCATACAGTTATAAGGCAACTTGCCGAAAGTCCCTCCAAAGTCGAACAGTTTGATCGTAATTTGCAACACGTCAACACCAAAATAAACCACTCTGTATACCAGAGGCAACCGACAATCTATTCGACATTAAAGTGCAGACTCTAAGTTATATGGTATCTAATACTATAAATATTAGCGCTAGTTAACTATGCTTTACCTAAGGAAATGTGATTAAAATTAAATTCAATAATTTCTTACGAGATTGTACAATAATAAATTACAATGGTTGACTAATTACACTAAATAACAAGCTAAGAATTTACCCAAGACAGATGTGAGACTACATTGCCAATACACATCCAAAATTTGTTCAAGTTCTAAGTCCAAAAATTAAAAGGCTACGTAACGTCTCCAAAAATGACAAAGTAACCTCCAAACTGGGGTCACTGTTATTAATAATACTACGTTAATTTAATAAATTCAAATTATAAAGGCTCACATGCCAGAAGAAGTTAATTTAAGAAATTACGATGACTTATTTGATTAGCTAGGCCGGAAAATTGAAATTTGCTGTACGAAGTACTCGAAATTGACATAAATTCTACCAAAACTGTTTGGCCAATAACTTCTACGTTATAGATAATATCAGGAAAATTTACACAGTCACAGTACCTTAAAGAAAATCACATCCACAGCTACCATACACGATACCTTCTACGAATCCACACGTTACAAGAAAACTGCTCACATATCTTCGGCTAACGACATCTCAGGAAAAATTAGCGTAGGAAGGCTACAGTATTCCATTAATCTGCACCTTAATTATGTCTTCACCGCAGGATACAGCAATTAATTCCCTTGGAACCGTAAAATTACCATGGGCACGTGGTTCTTAACTTAACCCAACAAAAGTGCTCAAATGAAGGTCTATGCCATGCACTAACAGCTATATTTGAATATAGATACAACACAAATTAAGATCGATCAGACACGTGGAAAATATACTTACAGCAGTTTAAACAATTCCCAAGCCAAGACAAACAATATCCTCAACAAGTTTATAATAATAATGCCAAAATCACATTAATGCTTGAGAAACATCGTAAAATCCGCCTTGTACTAGCGATTGCACACGATATAATTCAAAAATCTATCATTTCTCAAGTAGTGTCTAAGGAACTTGCATCTGCTCTGTGATGTTTAATGCTTCTTCTACGGCAGTTAACGTTCAAAGAGAAAGGTTCTAACATGTCAAACACCGACCTTATGCGTAACACGAACATTTGAACTAATGACAGAGCGACCTAACCTGATATTTTAAACATACGACATAAACGCAGATTCAAATGACAATAGAAAAATGGAAAATAATTATAATTAATTTGTCACATAACTCTAAGCCCAAAAAGAAACTCCAAAACTAAATTAGAAATAATTAAAACTGCCGAAACCACTAAATAAAACAAGTGCGCCATCTACCCGCCAGGAAAGGTATACATTACGCACATGAGTAATGCAAAACGCACACTGTAGGAGTCTTATGAAATCCTTCACTAGGTGGCAGAAGGAGTTGATAACATTAATTTAATCCAAAAAGCCAAGATAATTTAAGTATACAACGATAAAACTAAAATTCTCAATTCAGAGATAAAATACAACAATATAATTGTAACAAGTTTCAAAAATATCTAATATAATAAATACACTAATTATTGAAGTAAGATTGTATGCAACTTGCTTGAGCTTAGTAATGTTTTCGATCAGCCATATTAGCTTCTTAAAAGTGGTATTATATTACCTGTATAAATGGTTAATAATTTATACTTTTTGGATAATTTACGTGTGTGAAAAACGAAGGTCTGTTTCGTTTCACACCTCATAAATAGAAACATTTCAGCTAATTAATAGTAACCTTTAGATGTTTTTTACTATGTATTAACTATTAAGTTTAATTCCAAGTTGTCACCTATAGTTTTGTTATAGAAAATGCTTCTTTTAGCAAAAATGTTATGATATGGTATAAACACGCGACAAGCATTATTAATATTTAACTGAAATATGACGTAACAAAGAAGATAAAATACGTACACATGACTTATTAGAAAGTTCCACGTAGCAAAGATATCAAATAATGTAACCTAAAGCACGAAATTCGCCTGTCTGGGAATATTAATATTCAGGAATAGTAATATTGCCGCCGAACATTTTATATTGACAAAATGCAGGCCATTGTCTGAGGTAGCAGATATGTTATTGTCATCCTCCGCTCGAGGCAATAATGGCGCGTACGACCTCACAGACAGCTAATATTGTGCACAAGATTAATTTAATACAAAGAACATCATATAAGCCTGAAAGCGCGCATAGAAAATGCCATTTGTATTCGCGTGAGTGTTCTTCTAAAGATATTTTCTTTCATTCCGTTTGCGTCTGTTCTATACCAGCGCCATTGGCCCAGTCAGTTTTTATGTGTGCGTGTAGGATATTATTCATTGTTCAGGTTGAACAGAATGATATATTCATTTAGTACTTTATTACATTGTCATATAATAAAAATGTGGTATTTGGTGCTTTTTGTTCATAGTTCTCAAGACTTAACTCGACATATTCTTTAAAGTTATCTTTTATATGCCTAAAATCTTTTATGTGATTAATTATAAAACTGTTTTTTTAAAATGTATAACTTTGAATAAGTAAAATGAATATCTGCCAAGAAACAATTCGTTTATTTGATAACATACTTCTTACACGCTGTACAAAAAATATTTTCCGCAACACATAGTCGAATTGTGCAAAATTTAATTGCAATTTGAGATTCCAATAAATTGGTTTGTCGCCACACGATTCTTTTGTATAGTTGCAGCAACAAGTTTTGTCAGCGATATGGCCTGGTCAACTATAATAAATATAAACAACAAATAAAACAAAATTGTGTTCGACTTTTTAATTCATAAGTTTAAGTAGGTACCTATTAAATTAATTGGTTCATATATGGAAATACATGTGGCATATACAAGAAAATATATTTCAAATATTTTTATTAATTTATGACTTATTGCAAGATAGTATTACTGCGGCTAGTTTTAGAAGAAAAGCGTTTTTCTGTTTCTTGTTCTCGCTTCCAGATGTATCTTATTTTTCAACAGAGAGAAGGAATGTTTTATTAAGATCTTCACAAACGACACTGATATTGAAAAATTAATTGCCATTGCTAATTAGCAAGACGTAGACGCGTTTCGATTGAAAATAAAAAAATTCGAATTTACAGAATCATTCTCATTCTCACTCACATAAATATACCACCACTTCGTATATACAGTGCGTTCATGATGAAAGGAACAAATTCGTTTAAAATTCAAGTAATTATTTTGCAGAAAAACGCTCGGACAGGTCGATTAGTATTTTTAGTTGTGAATTTTTTGACATAAGAAAATTATATACAGGCTGTCTAAAGAAGAACATATGCAGCAATCATTGTTTTTTTTAAACGGAACATACTGTATATTATGCCATATTTGAATTGCTTGGTAAATTCTCAACACTTTTTGTGTAACATACCATATCCCCAAAATCAGCGGTTTTCGGAATAATGACGTTTGAAATGTGATAAATTAAATTTTTGTTGAAGATAAAATTTGCAATACCAGGTTGTTTTTGCTGTCTTTTAAAAAAAATTTCATGGTGTCCTTGTTCAATTTAAACATTTTATTTCATTACCTATGTGTATTTTAATTTATCACAAAACTCATTATTCCGAAAACCGCTGCTTTTGGGGATATGGTATGTTACACAAAAATGTCTTTAATCAGTGGCGGCTGCTGCAGGGAGGGCAACGGGGCACTGCCCCCCCCTGTGACAAATTGCCCCGTAACAAATTTCTTTTAACAGATAAATTAATTATAAATACCTAATTTTTATGTAATTTTTCTGATTTGTTTGATAACAAATAATATGTTTTCGGAAGTAACAGTCCGTCTTTTCAGCGCGTTTAAAAATCGCAGTCTGACGTAGGCTCCGGGGCATCTCGCGCGACTGCCCCGTCTGCATTAGAAATCGAGCGATGAAACTGGCGCGAGTAGCGCGCGTATATATGTAGGCGGCGGGGCACTACTCTATGGTGCCGGGTCCGAGTGGCGGTCCAGTATGTAATATTGGTGGGTGTATGTTGTAATTTCTATCGGTGCAAATGCAACTATGAATTGCGTTAGTAACATTAAGACAGAATTAAAAAATCTAGGTCTCCGTAGTCCAGATTTATTGATTAAACTAGAAGATCACAATTAGAAAACTAATAAAACAGTGACGAGAAAATTCAACAGAAGCTCTTACAGTTTATTATCAGACTGGTTGTGTGGGTGTAATGTGCAAAATGCTTTTTTCTATTTCGGTGCTATGTTCACTTTACGACATTCGTTTTGGTTGCAAAAGTATTTTTTTATCGCACGCTAATTTTGTTGTTTTGACGTTGGTAACAAAAAAAAAAGTGGAACCAAATTATATTTAAATGTCAAAATGTAAGCCTTTAATGTAACAAACATGTGCAATAGAAGTTGTACAAAGAATAAAAAGCACACATGCTAACATTTTATTTACTAATTAGCAATATAAATTGTTAAGCAGAGTTGGATGATAAGTTTTCTGATGCTACAATTGTAATTTACTTCCAAGGTTGAATAGTACAACTGTTATAAAAGTTTGTTTTTAATAATATGTCGAGACTATGTTGGCGAAAGATTTTGTAAATTGTCTTCTGCTCTTTTGCGAATCTCTGGGGGCGTGCAAAATAGAAAAAAATCAAGTGAACGCTGTTTTTGTACTTTGAAGAGAATAAAACCATTTTCTATAAATACCATGCAGGAAAGCAGACTATGTGCCTTAGCAATGTGTTTCATTGAAAAACAATTACTGACATCAACACCAAACTTCAATGAATGAGTTATTAATCATTTTGCTGATCGTAAGGAACGGCTGATGGATTTTATTTTCAAACAAGTTAATTAAATAGCATATTGAGTTTGTTTTTTGTCTGTATGTCATTGTACTTAATTTTTGATATTAAACACTCAGACTTCCGGTGCCCTCCCGTCCCAAAAAATCACGGGCCGCCACTGTCAGTTTAATGTGTTTAGAATTTACCCTACAATTCAAAAATGGCATAATATACAGGCTGTTCCATTTAAAAAAACCAATGATTGCTGCATATGTTCTTCTTTAGACACCTGTATATAATTTTCTTATGTCAAAATATTCACAACTAAAAATACTAATCGCCTGTCCGAGCGTTTTTCTGCAAAATAATTACCTGAATTTTAAACGAATTTGGTCCTTTCATCATGCACGCACTGTATATATGATAAGATATGAATTTGACATTGTGAAAAACTGATAAGATTCAAGAAAATAGAAACAATGGCAATTAATTTTTCAAATTAATTTAACCGCAGTAGCCGAAAAATCACTTTATCTGGAGATAAATTAATACTTGTGATTTGCACGTCCCTGTAGAAGAGAAGTGAAAATAAAGTCGAAATGTGTGTAAATAAGGCTTTTTCGAATTTACGGAACATCTCATACACTCATACGAACACTGATATTGTTATTTACTGAAATTAAATTAAAAAATTCCATCGCCTACGCCTATAAGATTCGAAGTTACGAGGTTTGCCGGATCCTTCCAACTAACCGTCTGCTCCACAACGGACACTAATTAACAATATCAGTGTCGATTGGGATGAATATAAATTCAATTTTTCAAAACATTCGCTTATTAGAGAATTCAAATATTTTTACATTTTATAAAAAAGATGAGCAGGGATTTTGATTAACATCAAAGGAATTGTGTCTAATAAAGTAGGCGCTTCAATTTTATCATGCAACAATGGTGTTAAAATTTATTACAGTTGAACAGGAATACCTTCCATAATGCCGTAAGTATTATACATTTGTTTGGCCCGAACTTTTTCATACAAAAGAAGTCCTAAATTAAGTTTTAAGTGTGTACTTTTATCCTCTTAATAAATCTGTGCGAAGTGCATCAGATGATAGATATTTTCAAAAAACCTCTTTCCTACAAAGAACAAAAAAAAGTGTTTAGTTTAAATATTGAAATTTGTTTATAGAAAAATTATCTCATATCAAACTTTTACTCTCCTAAGAATTTCTCTGGAATGCATAACTTACCAGATAAAATAAAAATCGTTGGAATTTTTTTAAACTTAGTAGTTCAACATATTTTGTTGATTTTTCAGCCGAAGTAAGCTACTAGTTTCGGCCTACTGATTTCATTTAATATGTAACCAGATCAGAAGATTATACTACTAAATATAATGTTTGGTATTGATAGCTATAAATGCGCGGGTGCTATCGTGGTCAGACACACATACATAGTTAAAGAGACATGTTTACAAAAACTATTTCTTTTGTTATTTTCAAAACGTGGAAATTTTTCATCATTACAATACTATATGTTAAGTTTCTTATGTGTTCTATGTATAAGAAACTTAACTTGGACTCAAACTTAGAAAATACTTTAGTAATTTTTAGTAGTTTATTTGGTTAAAAGGTAGTAGTAGTTAGTAATTCGAAAATGGAGGCAATATTAAACTAGGGCCGTAGTATAATATGTCGTCTAGTTATCAAGGCTATATTAACGTAAATGTTGTAAATACAAGTGTTTTATATTTGACATTTAATTCTCCTTTCTTTGTTAAATAGAAAGAATTTGTTTAAATTTATAATTAACATTAACATTATTAAGAATATATTAAATAACTTTACTTAATGTTCAACAGTATTGGCATATAAAATGTATAAATTAGTCAAAACTAATCAGTTTACGTATGGGTAATAAATTAGTAAGAGCTACTAAATCATACTCTTTTCTATATATTTTATTATATATATCGAACTATAGAAGGAGTTAGGAAAATGCAACGGCCCTGATAGTACCTATTAAAAAAAATTTTGAAGCTTGTTCACCTTTCTCAATATAAAGTGCTTAGTAATATCATCAAAATTTTTAAACTTGTATCGATTTTAGTCATTTCTAAAAGTTCCCAACGCTTATGATTGACGCTGTCGGTAGTCAACACAAGTGCACTTACATCTCCAACTAAGTGTTAAGTTACGTCCCAGATAATATAAATTACCTGTACAAGAACCACAAGCGACTAAATATTACTACTTTGAGACATTTTTTGCATATGTTGGCTCCACTGATAAAGATGTCTTACGTAACATAACTAAAGAAAGGTAAAGTGATCATCAAATAATTACAATGGCTACATTAGAGTAAGAATCTAATCAAAAATAAATGCATAAAAAATATGTTTGCATTTTTAGTAGGGCGCTATAGGTACCAATTCTGGAAACGAAATCGAGACTGCATGATCTAAAATGGAAAAAGTATAAACGTTTTTGAAAAATCAAACAATTCCAGATGTTTAGTTTCCAAGCGTTTGGATTTAATTAACGTTTAACAAACACAGTTTACATTGTATGGCGCTTCAAAATAATGACTCAACTAGAAGGCTATATGAATGAGGAACCTATGAGTTAACAAAAACTAGGATAAAATTACTAGGCTTGTAAAGCACGATGGAGATTAACTTGCGAAAAGGGCTACGGTTTTAAGATATTCGTTTACATAAAAAATAATTATTTAGGATCCACTGACAGAAGTTAGAATGAATGGTTTTCATTTATAAAGTCCAGTTAAATAAATTAATTTGTAAATCTAAATCCGAATTTATGTAGCAATATAATAAATCTCGTCTATCGAAATAAGGCTTAACAACGACAATATCTTAACAGCAAATGTACACGCGAATACAAAAATATTCATCAAGTATTAAACGTAGGTATAGAATTCGTTGATTTCCTGAAACTTCATTTCGTGCACGTCCACTGGCTTCTTTATTTACTGTGTCGTAAAATCTAATGTTTTATAGAATACAACCTGTCAAAGTGAAACAGAAAGAGACGTTTTGAATGTTATCGCTTAATTATTTTCTCTGCAAATCTCATATGCATGGTGTCGTAATGCGGGAACATAAATCTTGAACTTTACGCAGTTTCTATGGGTTATAAATTATGCACTTTAACATCGCTAACCGCCGACATGTCTGTTGAATAACTCTTGTGTATTTATAATAGCCATCAATTAGTTGTAAGCAATATTTATTATTTAAGATCAATTTAATTTTACCAGTAACACAATGGGAATTGTATGCTGTTACTTAAGCGTTGTATAAATATTTGTATGATTTTCATATGATGTTAATTCATTATTACAGTCAGTCTCATCTCATTGAATAATTGAATAAAAAAAATAAATGATCATGCTTTTGTAAGAATTTAATTATTTGCTTTTAATTCCAAGCTTTATAAGTAGTAATATTAATCGTTTCTATTGTTGTTTTAGTGTATTTACTAATAAACTGATAACGTACTAGACATCTATATTTATAAATATAAGCAATATATATTGCTGAGCGTAGTCTTATACCAGCACTAAGAAAAAATATCAACTACCGTTCTTTCATAGTTATTTTATGTTTAAGAAAGTTGAAGAAGATAACATTGTCGTTATTCAAATCCATGTATTTACATTAACGCTCCTGTATTGCTCTAATACAAGAGGGTTAAGGAAAAAAAAAACTCCACAAAATAAATCGCAAATATTAGTATCTACCACAATAAATAATGTCAATTCCTCTTGATTATCCTGGCTGAAATAATATTCTTTAGTAAGTAATATGTTTTTAATCTATTAATATTTTAACTAAACAATTCTTAGCAATTTATCCAAGACTACTTTCAGTGTATATTGGTAATTATTGATTCTATGGACATCAAACCAGGTTGGCAGTATGAATAGGTGGGATTGAACTTGTTTCATTATGTTGGTATATAACAGGGATATCCGAAGTATGTCCCACAAGCGCCACCAATCCGGCGCGCCATAGTTTATTTTGATTACATTATTTTAAAATTTTCAATGTAAGCAAATCATACAAAATAATATTCAGTTGTATTAATTGAACTACCAATTGAGAAATACATACCAATTATGAAATTAAACATTTTAACTGTGATTAATAACATGAGACATCTTTTTTTATAAATTTCATTTTGAAGAACTTGTTTTCATACAGATAAGTAGTTGTTACGTTCATTTTTGATCAGATCTGTATACTGGGGAATTTGGTTCCTTTATTTATATTCATAGGATTATTGTTGTTTCCTGACGCTTCACTTTATCAATTTGCAGTTGATTTATTTTTATCCATCGCGTTATTATATTTAGTAGTATGCATTCCTGTATTTTAAAATAAATTCGAATTAATTTTATTATTTATTAAACTGTCCCGCCATCTGTTGACGAAGAATGGTCGGTATTCTTTAGTAGCTATCTATCTTCGCGATTTCTCTAGCGTAGTGTAGACGACCGAAGTTGCGTCTATGCAACCTTAGTTACGTCTGTTTGGTTTTTCCAATTATCCCTTAATTAGGCACTTCTTATTGTTAATTTGTGTTAAAGAATTTTAATTTTTATTTATCCTACCTCGAATTGATTCCGGCCCATTATCTTCATTGCAAATTTTGGGCATGTTGCTACTTTGTTCCGAAGAATTTACACTATTTAAGTGGATGAAGTTGTAGTGAAGATTAGTATTTATTCTGTTTGAAATTTGATTGACGTACCGATTCATTATAATGGACGCGGTCGTTTGAATCATTTTTGGTAAGTTTTTCTGTTGGATTTCGTTTTAATAGGATTATTCCTAATGTATGTCGATCTTCCTTTGTCTTGTAGCTTTTAGTTCCATGCAGAATTTCCCGTATACATATCGACACGAAGGATTTGAAACGCTAATGCACGTGGCCCGCCATTTGTAATTTTACTCTTACTGTGCGAGAATTCCTTGAAAATTTCAGAAGAGAATATTTTCTTCATCGATCCAGAGGGCTGAAATTTCCATCTTACCGCACACGAAGTATCTTTTCTTCCTGGAGATCGTATAGAAGCAAAATTCCAAAATTTTTCCATTTGTGTTGGCCACGCCCACCTGCTCAACAAGATAAGTCCATTTGTATTACGTTATTTCTGTTATTATGTGTGTGTTACTCTGTAATTTACGATGGCTGCATTTTTGCCAGATTAAAATTAATTTCTTGATTTCATTAAGGGCTTAGCTCCAATTTGTGAGATTTATTCCCGAGGCATTCTTGTATTCGGAAGCCTGGGTTATGTTAGAGCCTTTTTGTCATGTTTTATGTCTTCAGAGCTAAAGAACGTTGTTTTAAATTCTTATTTTATGTTGATGTTTAAGTATTTTTAGAATTGTGCCAGTTATTAGCGATTTGGAAATAGTTTACATTTTCAGTCATGAGGGTTATGTGTAGATTTCAATTTAATTGATACTTTATATGTCGAGTTGAAGGCCATATGCCGGATTTACTGTATTTGTATTTTTAAAAACTTCTTTTGCTAAGGTTAAATAATTCTTTTAGTGATTTATACTTACTCTATATATACAAGGTGAACCTGATCTAACTAATTGTGAATTCGATGTAAAGAGGTGATCTCAGCTATCATAGCTTAAGTTTATGTTAAACGATTAAACTGTTTGCGATATTTGAATGTATACAGGCTGTTCAAGTAACTCTGTTATTTTAATTGTACATTGTACATAATTTAACTTTTTTTAAAAAAAATTCAGCAACCACTTGTAACCTAGTATAAGTTTTAATTAGTTTATAATTTATTTTGTTTTACTTTCCCAAATCGAAATTTGAAACAACTGTTTCTTAATAAAATTGTTTGTTAGTTGAATTCATGATTCTGTCTTATCTTTTGCTATCTTGTGTATTTTAACTGAATTTTCTCCTGGATCAAGGATCATTTTGAGGTGTGGATTATTACATTAAGGGATTGGCGTCCGTAAATTCATCCATCTGAGATTCTATGTAAATCCATGCCCACCAAGACGACTGAGCAAAAGGCAGTTCCTTCGTCCATCTTTATCTTCGATATGCAAGATAGTGACAGGTAAGGCATTCCTGAAGGAGTAAGCACAAAACTTTCCGAAACTTTAGTGAATTATTTTGCGGCCGGATGAATCATTTTAGTTTCTCGACGATGCCATCTTTCTGTGCCCTTGTTTGAATTTGTCAATTTAAATTCTTGGAGGGGTGTAACAAAGCAGAAAAAAGGCACGAGTAAATTTATGCTACTGATCAAACTATATCAGTGACTGAATTTCAATAGTTTTCTTTACGAATATCGCCACACTGCAAATTCATTTCCATTCGAAATTCTGGGTAATAGTTTCTATTATTGAATATTTTTGATTTCGTCTGCAGTTCCATCAAAATCTGAAAGACGAAATTTAAAATGTATTTTAAAGCTCTCAAATCTTTAATTGCAAAATCTACGCCATAGCATAGCTTAGTATGCATTAAAATGCCTGAAAATTTTTTTCGTTAAATTAGGATTGAAACAAAACAATCTTTGTGCGAAATGAGTTATGAGTGTATAAGCTAGGCAGAAGCTGGTCTTCGCCTTGTAGTTTTAAATTAAGGTCGTTTTCATATGTTTAGTTGAACCTATATTAAATAATAACTACCATAACCACTCACTCTCTTGAAACTCATTCAGAGGATTATTCCCTTTATTCAACAAAGTTTTAATTATTGCTAGAGCTCAAAAAATTGCTTTAAAACTTTTCCACATCTTAACCAGCGTGCGGCAGTGTAATATGGTAAGTGATCTGATATAATTAATAGCCGACATAAAAAACTTTAAAGCATTTTACATAGACCATTATTTTCCGCAAAAAAAAACGGTTGATAAATGATGTTTATAGTTTTTAACCATCGTCATTTTCTGCGGCCTTTTATACGGGCGCAACGATACCTGCTTTGCTTTCACACACGTTTTTGCCACCATCATTAGTGATACACTTTCAGTTTTTTCATTGAGGACTTGTAATGTGAACAGCACTTTCAACATATTTAAAATTGACTGTTCCAGTGGTCGTGCCTTGAAAACTATTAAAGTAAAAGTGTCTTTATAACTTCATAACTTTGTCTGTCCCTCGAATAAAAGCACCTGAGTAGTATCTGAACCGCCTGTTGACTCATCCATGGCCAAAGAGAACCAACCACTCGAGTGTCGATTTTGTCATCTAAGTTTCAAGGCACAGTATTTTCTGGAAAATGTACGTTTTTATTTAAAGGAAATGGGTATTAAAATAAAACACAGTATAGGTATTTGAATATGTGTGTATTCAATATTAACGTGTCTGTAGAACTAACTCAAAAGGAAAATAACATCGCACATATATCGCATTTCTCCAGCCAGCTGCATATTATAAACAAATATATTCTACATAATAGAGTGCTGGCATTTTAATGAATATAACAAATACACACAATTCTCGAGCGGCAAACACCACACATATAATTGTGATTTATATTTTTGTATAGGAAACGCCTATGATGATTTTCTAACATTGTTAAATTAGCCTTTTGTCTGATGACATTTCTTTTCTGCTGTAATCATGCAATCGTTGACTAATACGCCTTCAGTAAATGGTTTCCTATGTTTCACTACTGAATTAACCACACGAACAATAGCAAGAGTGCATCTACTTTTTCAGCATTTACTCTCTTAACCCTTAAATTGGCAAACGATTGTTTTTCTTTCAAAAATTCTATTACTCAGTGTAGATGTCAATTACATATGCGACAAACAACATGTGTTTGGCCAGAAATACAATTCTTACATCTTGCCTTTTCTGGTAATATTGGAAAATGATCCAGCTTGTCGAATCTGTTATCATCTTGGGGTCTTGGCTGCAGTGGTCTTTTTATTTTCTTTTATGGTTGTGGTGCTTCTGAGCTAGAAAGACCTCTTTTTACTTTGTTTGTATGAAATGGGCTTTTTGCGACACTTATTCTAAATTTTTTTAGTCCTATTGCCTGTTTTTGGTCTTCTAATAATTTACATTCCCGTCTATAAAGAAGCCATGCGTTATTAAGACATATATCAAAACCTGCGAAAATAAGCCCATATACCATCTATGGGTTTTCATGCCAGTTCTATACAGACTAATCAACATATCGACAAGATCGACTCCACCCATGTGGCTGTTACATTGTTTACTACTTTTGGACAGACTATGTGAAGTTACTCCTGCTTTTGAATACCTTTGAATTGTTTGAGTTGGATTAGCTGCCATTAATTTTTATTGTAACTTTCCCTTTAGTACCGCACAAACAAATGTCCGTAAACGGAGTTCACACTATCAGGTCTGAACAATAATTACTGTTTGAACAGAATTGAATGTTTCCAGAACAGCACAACACTGTGAGCGAGCTTGTTATGGCAGACTACTGCTGCGGTGACAGTGCTGTCAAAGAGGCGCGCGCAAGTCAACTAAACATGGTGGGGGAGGGGTACATCACATCAACTAGTGATGGGCATAACCGGATATTCTCAATAACCGAATACTTGGTATTCGAGTGATGACAAAAACCGAATGATTATCTCGATACTTTTTCACTCGAATATTAATTATTCGTTACTCGTTATACTTACAATAACCAAGTTATGAAGGTTATTTTTCACTCGAGTGATCCCATCACTAAAATCAACTGATGCACTCTGTCCGCCCGGCCTGTTGCGTCGCGTCGTCGCGCCACTACTAGCGCTGTTGGCCGGTCGCGTACCCTCTAAAAATTTTCGCGTACCCCCAAGGGGTACGCGTACCACAGTTTGGGAACCACTGGTCTACAGTCTCCCCCTCTCTCTCCGTCTCTCTCTCTCTCCCTCTCTCTCTCTCCCTGTCTCTCCCTCTCTCTCGCCCCTCTCACTTTCCTCTCTCTCACCCCTCTGTACACATACATCCATAAAATTTTACTACCGCCGTTTAATATTAAATTAAGCTTTATAAAATAATTTCTAAAGGCTTTACACCAAAATATCCAGCTTTTAATAAATACCTATGTGAGCAGTTCCAGGATATATTCGATGCAAAGCGTATTGGTTGGTTGACATCATAAAACTGATGAAATATGCACATTTTGAAAGATAATTGAAGCAAACGCAAGAAAATCCCGAAAACCTTTCCAACTATTCAGCTTTTTTTGAAAATAGAAGAAACGCATGTTACAAGCAATTGGTAGAAGAGATATTGAAAAACGTCAAAGATTTGAGGATGTAATATTAGTTCAAAGATACATTTTCTCCATTCACACCTGGACTATATTTCCGAAAATTTTAAATTTTAGTATGCATTCAACCAGAAACAATATGAGGGAAACGAGAAGGCTGTATCAAGCAAGATCAGTATTACACTTGAGTACTGCTGGATATAAAAAAAAGTACGATCTTACGAAGTGAAAAAAGAAATTTTGAAAATAAGAACAAATCGTAGCCCTTTTGCCCTCAACCTTATTTTTCTGCTTTTCATCTTGTGAAGCTACAACCTTTTTTTGTTAAAACATGACTTGGTAATGAACGTATGTAAGGTAACTGCCCCTAATATGAGACACCATTTTGTTCGGGAAACATAAGTTTGAATCAGTAAGAGAAAATTAAATTCTAATTAAGGGAAGTTGTATAGAATATATTTACCTTTCATATTTAACAATCAGATTTTGCAAAAAAAAGAAGTAAAATTGCAAAAAAAAATTGAAGTTACGAGCCAAAAAATTGTACATGATCCTATTATGAGACCCTTATTATTTTATTTTCTTATGCCTAATATTTTAATTCAAAATAATACTCAACCTATTTAAATGCATTAACGCATTTTCCCATCTAAATTTTGACAAATACGTCACTTAACTAACAATAGAAAACAACAGATTGACATCAAAATTTTATTATAAATAGCTTTTATAATATATTTTACATTAGAATTCTACTGCAAATATCTTCATTTTCTTAATGTTTTTGTGCATGAAGGGCACACAAAGTTACCGTCAGTTGCACCACAGTACTCATGGGCCCTTCTATAGTACTTGGTACATTGAACCCATTGCTCTCCATTCTGATCAGCAGAATAAAGACAGGAACAAAACAGGCATTCAGCATCATCATCATCATTGGATTGTAATCCTTATTTTTTACGTATCTTTCCAATGTTCCTTTGGGTACGTGGTACCGTTTTGAAGCCTTCTTATCCCATTTCACCCTTCCTCACAGCATACAGGGCTAGAATCATTTGCTCCTTATTCCAACTTTTCCGATTAGGAGGCGTTGGGAGGTGGTATCACTAACAAAGATAATATAAAAGCAATAAATATTTGCGATATTTATGATATTCTATGCTAGAGAAACAAAAATAATGCACAGAAAAGTAGTTAATAATATGTGTTCTTCATCCTTCTTCGAAAATGTTCCTAATATGAGATATATCTCATATTAGGCACATTGACAGGTCTCATTTTAGGAACACAATTACATACAAAAAGAAAGTGAGGATAACAAAGAATCGGTGAATTAGTATTGATTATAATACCATAAAGTAGTACAGAGATATCAACAATTCCTGTAGACCACGTGACTACCAAATTAGGCAACCCAATTAACAGCAGTTGGTAGTATTGAATGTTTTATGTAAAATATGGTTAAAAGTGTCAACAATGACAGCAGTATTTGTGAATAAAATGTACGCTACTGTCAAATACTAGCGATACGCGAATCTCATAAACGTATGAACACGAAAATCACCAGATTTTAGAAAATTACTGATCACGTGGTCTACAATCTTTCTCGATAGCACTGTAGGTAATTATAATGCAGATTGAAGGATATAAGATTATTATTGGTAACCTACCTTGAAAGGAACTCCAATGATATTTTCCAATATTCGTACAAAAACTTCAAACTTTGAAATATATTTAATCCTGCACACGCTAGTAGAGTAGCAATAGCAAGGGCGGTTATTCTGTTACACTTTAACAACGTGGTCCGCTATCTTGCGCCAGATTTCATCACATACCAATCGATATAACATAGGGTCTCTTTTTAGGAAAATGTCTCATATTAGGAGCCTTTACCTTATTTCTAACGTAATAAACTAAATATGAAAAAATCAAAACGTCAAAATCTTGTGTGAGAAAATAAATAGCGTTTTTGAAATCAACATTTAACTTATAATAAAAATCATTTATCAAGAATTAAACATGGTTGATGAAGTATGTTTTTGTAGACCTGTGATAATCAATCTGAAGATGTACTAAAAATGGTATACATTTTGTTTGTGACCAGTATGTTAATGAGACATGTGGTTTTTCATAAATAAACGTTCTTAATTATGCAATTTTCCGTACATATAATTTAAAACTATGCGTGATATTTAGATGGATGCAAGTGCAGTCTTATTTCATTTCGTGTGTTTGTAGAAGAAAATATTCATATTACTCACGTTACTAATGCATATAGATATATAAATATTGAGATGCATTAGTAACGAATCCCTAATGAAGAACAGTTATAAGCATATGCATGTATACATGAATTTGTACCTATTATATTTGCTCAACTAAAATGTAATAATTATCTACTATGCGACACTTAATACCTTTCACAGGCCTGTGTTAGAAACAGGAACTTGTTTGGAGGCACTAATTTACCAGGAGCCAAGTGTCAAACCAGAAGTTTGTATTAGATATTCATTTCGTCCAACAATGTCCCTTATGTTAAACATTGTTTATACGTCTGTGTCTAGTTTAGGCGCTAACTGAACATATTGATAGGGCACATAAACAGAACAAAAGTACACACATGTGCGTGTGTAAACACCATATATACACCCTTATACTTAACGTGTGTCAATTTTTAAGGCAAAGAGCGTAGAACAGTTCGAGCCATAAATAAGGATCTTCCCACCCAAAATATCAACTTCACCGAGCCATATATTACAGGACAAAATAATAGAAAATCGGACACGTTTTATATTAAAATATTGTACAATTCACGTATACTTTATTGTTATAAAAGGTGCATGGTCTTCTTCTTGTACGTATACGCTTTACAATATGGGTAGGTTATGTATGTAGGTATGCATGGCAGTCTCGACGATTCTTGTGTTAAGGACGTGGGCGAAGCCACTATATGGTAGCTGGAAATCAGAAGCTGTTTATTGTAAGTTTTGTGTGCACGTATATTTGTGTGTCTTGTTTACTTTACCGACTTTTCTTCTTCTCAAGTCTCAGCTAAGTGACACGCAAACCTTTAGGTTATTAGTGATGTTCTAACGTTTACACTATGTTGGATACATGTCGACTGATGTCGGGTCTATTACGGATTTTGACGAAATTTATTTTTTTAATGTTAGATCAGTTGACACTTGGACGCGGACTAATTGATACTAAATAGGTGTCTAATTCCTTCCAAAAAATCGTTCATGTATGTATAGTACTGCGTAATATAAACCGGTAAGAGATGTGTAACTCGAAAGCAAACATATATTATATATGATGTTTATATGTTTTGAAAAATACACAAGAGTGTGGTGTATTTGCGATTGTCACTAGTTTTTTTTTCACAAAGAAATATCGGTTGGTACTAATTAGTGAGTGGGCAGGTAATTCTTATAAATGTGTTGTGTGCGCAATGGCATGAATTACATTTGTCACTAAGGATGCTTATCGTTATTAATATTAGAAAAGGAGTGCTAATAATAAATAACGAATTCATTTTTCTTCATTTCTTCCTACACTATACTTTTTCATGAACTAGTTTCAACACACCTGCTGATTTACTTAAAAAATATAGTGAAACAAATGTATACATTCCTTCAAGATTACATGATAGGTACTAAAATGTTAAATATTTGTCCTAGATAGTATACTCAGCACGGGAATCTCTCTTGTAACACATGTAGCTTCAGTTCAATTAGATGAATTAGTATCATCGTAAGTACAATATGTTCTGTCATTTTTAACGTTTACAAAAAATGCTTGTGCTACCGAGGTTAAAGGAAAAAAGGAAGAGAGTTAAGTTACCTTTTATCACTTTTTTTCAGATACTTTTGATACACTCTCTATTTTTCAATTTTAATTCCCAATTTCTATTTTATTTATTTCCTTTAGATGATATGTTCGTTATGTGATTAAGTATTTAATCCACTTATTCTTCTAATTTACCAAGTCAATCATGTTTGAAATACTCAGTACTGTACCAATTAAATATTATTATAAAAAGTTAAGTTATGTAATATCGTTATAATCGTTCTGCTTAGTGTTACTTAATTACATATAGTGCATTCCTGTATTAATACACACGGAAAAGTCTAATAACTTCTTATATTTACAAATAATTTGAAGCCAAACCTGTTTTCCATGATAAGTAAATTTCTCGTGGTGCTGATTTTATCGGGAGTAGACTTTAATAGCACTTACGTATACTATATATTAAATGAGAAAAAATCATAGCAAAATATGGAATAATAATAACAAACTAGTAGAAACATTGATATCATATATACAAGCTCTTCTCAACTCGTGTTTTTCGCAAAGTACCTAACATATTGAAAAATGAGACACCAAACGACTGTCTTATAAGTATGTGCGTTCCGAATTTTTTATTAAATATTTCTTCCGAAATAAGTTTTAAATACTTTTGCTCTTGTAATAAATCTTTATAGAATGCATAATACGCGAGCTATTTGAAAGAACTGCTATTAGATAAATGTAAAAGTAGGTACTACTTGTTTTGAATTTTTTACAGAAAAGATATTCAATATCAAGTTTTAAATACTTTTATACCTACTCTCAAGTTATTGGTAAAACTTCATTTTCATTGAAGTAAATTATTACCTCCGACCTATCGATTTACTGAAAATCTAACCATATCTCAAGAAATTATACTCGTATGTAAAGTTTGATATTAGTGGCTTAAGTTGTTAAGCCGCTATCGTGGCAAGAAAAGAGAGACAAAGACAGATGTTTCTAAAAACACTTTTTCGTTATTAGGGCTTCAAAACGTGGAAATTTGCAAACATCTCGATAGAAAAAATCATTACAGTACCAGTATAAGGTGACCATTTTTATTGTATAGCTCGGTTAAGACCTGATGGAATTTGCGTGGATGACAATTTTAAGACAAAAAAGGAGAACGCAGCATGAAACGTGAGAAGTAGACATAAAGTTTGCTACATATGAAGGGTTAAAGACCGACTTGAAAACATTAGCCGGTAGTTAATTTAATTGCACTTTGTCTATCGTAGTGTATTGCTTTCGATACCGATGTTTTTAACGCACATGATACATATTTTAGCCACGCCTCGCACATCCTGAGTGCTATCAGATATTAACTGAGCTATAACATAATGCGGGACAAAGATCGTTCATTGCGTACGAAGCACACGTAAATACGTGCGCGTGGAAAATTGTTTGAAAAAAATTGCACTTCGTTATTATCATTGTTTTTACTCTATCTACATGCAATTGTGATTTTTTCGATGTCGAAAATGTTACTGTAAACATAGGCATGCACGCAGAAAGAGCAAAGACGCACGAATAAAATATAATCGAATATATAATATTCACATATGATACATTCTGTAATTCGGGACATTTTCCGGGACATATATTAATACGGGACACGGGGCTTTAATCCGGGACTGTCACCTTATTATAGTACATATAAGACAATATAATAATAAACAATGGTTAAATTGATAATTGTAATCTTGAAAATTACCACAAAATTGCTCTTATGTCAAATCCATGCAAAATATTCTGAAGAATAATTTGACCATATCGATAACTGGATTTCCACCAACCAAACTAGCAACCGAAATGCAATACTGACTGACTTTTAACACTTTCAAATCTGAAAAGATCATTTAATTTCACACATGTTATAAAATAAGCTTTATCTTCTTAAAAATAGAAATACTTTAAAAATAAAAAAGAAGATTTTTAATATTGTAGTAGACTACAAATGTTGAAACTATATATTTGCTTTATTCTGAACGAAAGCAACAGTGGACTGCTTCGGTCTTCCAAATTAAGCCTAACCTTACAACAGTTCTATGAAAAAATAACAAGCAGTTGGTTACAAAATTATTTTGTATCACTGATTGAAGGATCTTCCAAAGTTCTATAATTACCGACTAAAACGAAGTGTCACTTTGCTACTTGCCATATTTCATCATAACGCTCTGCCGTGTTATGGTGGGCGAGTCACTTAATTCTTCTAACCTGATGTCTTGCGATCAAAGAGGTTGATAACGTCTATATACGTATTCACAATCTTGATTGATATTTTAACGAAATAATAATATACCGTGCCGTTTCAAAAGCAATTTTCGTAGCTCATAGCTATAATACCATCCTAAAATTGCATTCTTTTTTTAAAAAATTTTTGAAGAATTCAAATGCGATTTATCTAATTTATAGATTCACTTATCTCAACCATAAGTTACGAAAAGTGCATTCTAATTTAAAAAATTAATTGCATTTTAATACATTTTTTATATTCTTCGGGAAGTATGTTATTGAGTTATAACGTAGGTACTTCCCGAAGAATATAAAAAATGTATTAAAATGCAATTAATTTTTGAAATTCAAAAACGTATTGTCTGTGATTTTTAGAAAAATATATTGTGTTTCACTGTATTGTACTCAAGACTAAGAACAGTTTAGCAGATTTTGCAAAAATGATTTAGCAAATTGCATACACAAAATTCGTGCGCATTTTCCTTTCAAAAAGATTACTTTCTCTTACTGGAGAGGCAAACCTAAGCCGGAACAGCTTATAAAACATTATCAGGGAACTTTTTCGGACAAAAGAAGCAAACAGAAGGTGGAATAACAGGGCCGAACGTTATCAGGGTCCTTTCCTGACTGAATAGGCATTATTATTATTTAAACTATCAAGCATTTTTAATAACCGTCTTGAGCATTGCCCAACCTTTGGAAGATATTTTGGGGAATTTATTGCAAAATTTATGGAGGCAAGACGTTTGGTAAATAGTAATAGATCTGGTCTACCTGTATGTACATCGACAGTAACCTAGCTTTATCGAATCAAGTATATCTAAAGTAGCGACGATATGCAATACATCTTCCGTTAGTTTTAAAAAACATCTGAATAATTCGAGTTTAAACTAACGGAAATGCCCAAGCTTAAGAAATTGAAATTATTTGCATAGTGTGAACATATTTTGCAAAAGATCTCAACCTGAAAGCCAAACTGGCAGCAACATATTTTTCGAGAAGATCACGCCCCGTACCAACAAAAACCGAATGTGTTTATATAAATACTGAAATAATATATTTTATTGATTCAATATTTATAGAAGAAAACATTACTAGCAAGATTACACTTTCACAAATAATTAATATTGTTGAAATGAATGCAAAAAACTTTATATAGGCATTATATAGAGTTTTATCGATGGGGATATATCATATCAAAAGTCTGTGAGAAGGAGAGAGAAAACTCTACAGCCGTATATATCTATTGATACCAGTTCAAATAAATTTCGTTGTGATAACTGTAGATTTCGCTAGGGATTATTAAATATTCTTTCCGATTTTTAGGAAAGTAAAGAATATCAGTTGAAAAAATACTAACTTGTCATAATTAACATTATCCTAACTAATTTTAACACCATTTTAGAAAATATTCGCTAAAAAGGAACAAAAATAGCAATGTGTGGAGCTTATTTAAAGCATCTGCTGCGTTAAGTCAGCCTCTTTTATTAGCGGCCTATTCACACTAAATGGCGGTTCTATTTAAAAACTGACTCAGAGAAACTACTCATCGTCAAAATGGGCTAAAATTAGTAATTCAAACTGTGTTCAACTTTTTAAGTCTCAAAGTGGTGGTGCAGAAAAAGAATCAAAGACGAAACATTATGAGAAGAACAAATTATCGAAACGAAAAACAAAAATACAGAAATTTACACCCGAGCTGAAATCGTAAATCATACTAAGCTATTCTAATATGCCAATGAGATAATAGAGACATTTTCTATTTTATGTGTTATATTTGTGCACGTCATTACGACAATGTATTGAAAAATTCACAAACTAGTACATACATAATGTCCTATGTATGCAAATTAAAGAAAATTGAATAGAATAACAACGAAATGTGTTGTGTGGCATTTGCGTTTTGAACGTGCAAAAATGGTCATCAACACTATTAGTTTAGAAGTGAAAATATTTGTTCCGTGCATGAAGTTGTTGAAACTTACAGCCGTCCAGACAAAGATTTTTGCATATACAAACAACGCTAAATACCAGAATGTTTCTATGCCGTGAATTAACACATCAGCTTTTAATACTTGTGATAATTTGACTTAAATGTGTAGTGTATAATATGTATCTTTGTTGAGTAAGCTGTATTAGTTGAAGTTTTTTTATAGTTAATCGTATAACAATATCTGTAGAACATAATAATACATAAATATAAACTTTAATAAGTATGTCTAAGTTACGTTAAATTTCCCGTTTATTGGATTTCAATAAATGCATTTATAATCAACCATTAGGAACAAACTAACCTGAACAAGAATTCAAGTTTATATGTATATAATTCAGTTACAGCATCCTACAAGTAGAAAATATAACAATTTCCAGATCGAAAACACATTAGATTAACATGTTCAAATGTGTCCTGACATGTGAGGTGTCTTGAAAAAAATTGTGTGTTTTTACTATAGATCTACCAATTTTCTACAAAATATACCTTTACATCACATCCACAATCCATCCGCAATGAAAAAAAAAACGATGTATGTATATATACATGAAGGTGGGATGTCCTTCGAGATAGAAGCAACAAATGGAAGACCATCAGGATGACACACCGCTTTTTACAGCTTTTGTCAGCGGAATTTATATAATCTGCCCCTCTCCTAATGTTGTGGTGGTGTGCCTGTTGCATATTTTCTTTCGGCTTCCTTTCACAGTTTTTCTACATTTTTTGCTCTATCTTGCTTGCATCTTTTGCTTTATCATTCCAAGTAATGCGAGGTCTGCCTTTCTTTCTTCTTCCAGTTTTCTTTTTTACCCACACTATCATGTCTTTCTGAATTTTCATGTTCTACCTCCAACATAACTTTTCAGCCAATGCCCATGATTACTTTATAGTTATAGGCACTGCTATTTTTTATTGTTACTTAACTCTTTTCATGCTATAAAAAAATTCTACTTGCTCGATCACCTTGTCGATTAATTTTAATGCTATTTTTCTCTCTTTATGATTTCTTGCTTTTGTCTTCCTTTATTTTTAAGTTTTAAGCCACAAGTTGATATTGAATGGCATATTCTCTTCTGTACTTGCCACTATCAAAACGTAATCCACACAAGCTTACGCTTATCTCCAAAGGTTTTATTTTATTATATTTTTCATTTATGTTCTTACTTTGGCTCCTGATGCTTCTAATTACTTCGTTCACGGATATAATAAAAAGCAGCAGATTGATGTTTTCCTAATCTTATCTGAGTAATATTCTATATTCACCTTATAGCCTATCCACTTATTTAGAAATATTGGCTTCAAAAAATATCGAACATTTTGAACGTAGTGAGTAGTTGGTCGGCATTGTTGGAAGCAAGTTTATCAGATAGTTTCCCATTTCATTTCATTTTTATCGTATTCCCAAAATTCGATGCTACGATCATAATCACCGTCCGATAGTTCTTACACTAAAGTAGTTTACACAGGAGATATTTCTGTCTAATGAACATATGTTTATTATAATTCTTATTTTCTGGCTCTGAATCAGTGGCCGCTGGTGAGTGCGTTTTGGTGGAGCAATCGCATGGACAAGACTGACTCCTTTATTATCGGTGATATGCTCGGCATCTGGGAGTATATCACCGATAGTAAACGAACCAGTCTTGTCTATGTAATTGCTTCACCTAAGAGTACTCACGAGCCGCCACTGGATCTGAAATCAAAACGGCTTTAAGTCTCTTAAGGATCACAGCTACACTTACGAAAACCTTCTAGAAAATGTTTACGGGAGAGTTACAGTAATATATCTGTACAGTAAATTTTTCTGGTTTAAATCTGCTGAGGATATCTCGAATATATTAATATTTGTTTATGTTTCCTTCTTAGGTTGACCAGTACATTAAGCCAATTAAATAACCCTCTTCATAAATATATCTCTGAATTAGTAATAATGTAATAAAAAGCGCCAGGAACGTAATATGTAGAAAAAGTACTAGGATCATAATTGCTATATGTAATACCAATTAAGGTATAAAAATGTTGAAACAGTTGGAGCATATATAAAGACCAGGAGTAGAAAGCAAGTAATATTACATTGATAAGCTAAGAGCGAATACTTAGATAAAGTTCTATACATGGGCAAATAGAAGAGATCGGAACATGTCACCCGAATCCATGAAGAGATAAATACGTCGCAATTCACCGCAGATAAGGAAGAAATAGGATCAATCCTGGTATTAATAAATCATTAAATGTACCAGGAATTTCCTCTAGATTGCCTGAGTATGACTCAAAACAGACATTTCTGTGCTCTTGACGTATAAGAAAACGTAGTGATTTGCAAGGTATAATATAATACTTTAGTAAATGCGAAATGATCTTTTCAACATTTCGAGGAAATATGATATTAGTGATTTGCTTGCTTTTATATACCGAAATATTTTTTAAGCAATTTACATGTTCAAGAAATGTGCATAAGTCAGTGAAATACGAGAGAATGTTGATATTTTCTACCTATCCATGACGAAAATATGTGATGTCGCAAATTTGTGCTATATATAGAATGTTGATATTTTCTACCTATCCATGACGAAAATATGTGATGTCGCAAATTTGTGCTATATAGTTGCTGTGAAGTAATGATGGCTACTGACCTAATTTGATTCCCCTACTAAGAGAATTGTTGTTTTGTGTGGCTTTAACTAACAAAAAAATATGTAAAATTTTGCTAGGACACGGAAATCAAGATACAAATGGCTTGTTGAAGAACCAACCAAAACTTCAACAAAATTAAAATTTCGATCATTTAATTCGGGAATTAAGTTTCTGTATTACATATTTGATACAAATATTTTGGAATGAATAATGTTTCAACACGTTGCATTTTGAAATAGTTTACTTCTGAATAAAAACTGTAAGTTTGGTTGACGACGGAGACCTCTTCTTTCAGTGAGATCTATGAACAAAATAAGAACTTTGTCCGCAAGATATTTCCATCGCCGAAAAAGGCAAGAACGTAGATTTCATCCGGAAAACTGATGGCGGTGGTATTTTGGGATATAGAAGGAATCTTACAGATAGAAAACATAAAATGTGCTCTACAATAATAGGAGAAGTCTATAAACAAACAATCAGAACGTGGAAAATTGGCAAAAAATACAACTGTGATCAGTTGTTTATGGTGCTTCATAACAATTTTGTGAAGCAACGCCAAATGTGGTTTTGTAAAGACAGAACATCCAGAACAGCCAGATTTGACACCATGCTACTATCTTTCCTTCCTAAACTGATAACGCACATGCTTGAATGGAATTGTTAAAGGACTTTTGAAGATATAATCTTATTGGAAAAACATTGGAATACATATGTTACGGTTAATGGATCTTATGTTGAAAATGAAATATTACTTTCCCCTAAACTCTTTTCTTTCATAACTGGATAGGTAATATAAAAATCTCCTTAAGTATAAGCAATTACTACTAACAAATAAAACACCTTTTAAAGAGAAATGTATACTATTATTACTCAAAGGAAGTTTACTCTAATGACTTAGATCAAAAATTATAAGAAACTTCTTTTTATGAGGGATCCTTCTATGATCACTCATTTCGGTTTGTATATCTACATACAACAATGAAAGAAATTTGTTTATTAATCTAGTACCAAATTATAAGTTACAATTATTAATGAAACTTTAACTGCATCTTATTTATTCGAAATTTTGAAACGTTGACAAGTGTCCGGACTTGAGTAATAAATAATCTAGTCATTATATTTTAGTATTCCCTTACAAATTTGGCAAACTATAACAGTGGAATTAACGCAATAAGTTACATAGTCGGTCTCTCACAGACAGACAAACACACATAGTGAAAATCACAACGGTTTGTTTTCTCAGTCTGGCTGACAAGTTGGCTTTATTCTGTACAAGCTAACGTCTTATTATTTCACCGAAGACTTCAACATTGTGAGTCGACGTGTTTTGTCAACGAATTTATCTCTCGGTAACACACAATTATCTGCACAAAGATGACAGAAATGTTATTATAATGAAATTGAAAGCATACATAGCACACTCACTCGTATATAGCGGCGTGTACTACTGTCACCGCGAATACGTCTCATAAATTTGGATGAGAAAGACTCACAAGTGGAGTGTGTCTGAATTTAATATTAATAATAATAACAACAAATGCCGACGGTATTGTGTGTGTATCATGTGATTCATTTCAGACACAAAATTACAATGGCCACAATCATATCTTGAGGAAATTCTGGATCATTATAACGTTTCTGTACGGAGAACATGTATACAATGGAAAATTTAAAAGAGCATACTATTATGGTATTTAAGTATTTAAAAAAGAATATTGTATTATGGAAGGTGTATAGAAAGATATATAATAGATATTTAATATATTTTCTATTCAATCAGATTTAACAGATTTAAGCAGATCCTCTGTATAAAATAGTATCAAGGAAAAATATAATACGTATCATATTCTAAAAAAAATTTTTTTCAGTGAAAAAACAACTTTTATTTAAAGAAAAATAGATAAATAAACGCTATATCAAAGAAAGTAAGACTAATTGAAACTAAAGACGTTAAAATATTCTATATTTATTGTATGAAGAGTTGAAATATACAAAATGACAACAAAAAAGTAAAACATTTTTTTTTTAACAAACTATGCGGCGAATAATGTTTATCAAGAAAAAACGCTTCCTAATATAATTAAGGAGGAAAATCACTCTAACGAAATTAAAAGTCAGAAATTAAATGCAAAATTTAAGCATATATGGACAAAATTGGAATAGAGAAATGAAATATTCACGACTGATTAAGTTGAGTGTCATCTACTAAACAAACAAACAAATAAAAAAATTATGTTTATATAAATTACATATGATACACTCTGTCTATTCAAATCACAGGTGTGTGGAAAATTAATGATAGAATAAAAAAATATTGTATTGTGTAATTATGCTAAATGACTTGAAGTGTGGGAAAGACTTTACGACAGCGAGATATAATTCCTTGGAATGTAAAAGCTTCGAAGCCCTTATCCAAGCTTTCGATTTACATCATTCATAACAAAATTGAAGAATAAATTGGACTACTTTCGTAAATTTTAAAGCTAAGGTTTACATAATAACCAGTCAAGTATATATATAAGGTTAGTTTTAAATAGCGTCTTTAAAAAAAGGGGACGAAAGAAAAATATGAGTAATGCCCGTCCAAAAAAAAAAATCGCTTTCCAATGTGCACGCAGTGACGAGAAATTGATTTTTCTTTCCTCGAGTCCCAGCCTGTTGCAGTTAATATACAAACATTATAATTACCCACTATGCAAGAATACTTCCCATAAACGTTGTGTTAACGTTACATTGTTACCTTGTGACTTTACGTTTACACCTTCTGTGACGTTACAGGCACGTAGCCTGAAGTTCTTATGTCTGTCCCAACGACTTTATCACACCAACGTCGCACCAAAAAGTTATTATAATGTTTGAAATGCGACGTTCTTGGCACCAAATTTTTGGGAAGTTAATTTAACGAAATTTTTAACACGTTTTAACAACTTGCTATTTTAAATGTGTTCTGCACGTTGACATCGATAAGTTGGGACAACTTCCTTTTTTAAAGTGCTTTAAACTTACTAGTTAAAAGTTAATAAAAGATAAACTACAGCGGTCACGGGCACGTTTACACATGACGTTACGTTAACTTCAAAGTAAAAACTTTCTGCAACGTCGTATTTGAAAGTTTAATAAATTTTCCTAGCGTCAGTTTCTTAACAATTCAATTAATTTTTAATTAGTTAATGATAATTAATAATTGGCTTTTATTTGTTAATGATTTTTAGGGGAAATAAAAAATTGTGTTATTGAAATATAAAATATTTTAATAAAATAGTTAAACAGCAAATAAAACTCAATTTGTTTTCTCCCGCTGGTATCGTTGGTTGGCATGTTTGAGCCATTCCATCGTTGCTTGCTGGAAACTTCTCTCGGTCATTTTTGGAAAATTTTCTTTTACGGCCTCTAAGAAATAAATATAAGCTTGGATTTTAAAATTCAATTATAACTACTTTAAAAAATTTAGGAGTACCTTTTATGATATATATAGATTTTAGGCTCGAAAGCTTAAAATTATTTTTTTGGCCCGTCCAGCTACAAAAAGTTGCCACGTGATTGGTGAAGAAATTTTGTAGGCATCTGTTGACACAATTCTTGTCGTTGTATCCGCCTATGTATGTCATGCGTTGCAACTAAAAATCAAAATTATCTTATTATAAATCATAATTCAAAGGTTACCTATATTTCTTACGAAAGTTTTGGCCATTGCGGGATCTTTCTGAATATGGTCGTCAAAATCCAGGAGTTCACGCACACTGGTCAATGGCATTTCAGGAAGCTTAGCTCGTGTGTCATTGGGGCCAAGGTTAAATTTTGACTCTATTCTGGATAACCGTTCGGAAATTACCATTAATTCATGTTTTATATCTAGAAAACATTCTTCAATGGTTTTTCTTCCAAATGCATATTTAGTATTATCTGAAAAACAATAATTATTGCTACATGTTTATGATACTTTTCTTATACCTATAAAATACTTAGGGTCAGTTTACAGAAAGTCAAATAAATATTTTAATCATTTAATGGCGACAAACCTTATTTTGAAAATTTGATGGGCTGAATATTTGATCATTGATCACGATTAAAATGTAATCTCATTTATATATTCAATTTGTATTCTACAAACTGACCCTTTTAATATTATTATCTAACTGAACATGCACTAATAGTTGTAAACAATATATATGTTAGCTTACCCTCTCTGTTATCAATTTGTTTGTTGTTTTCTTCAGTACCTGACGCAGTCGGTTGGATAGCATGAATTGCCGTAGGGCCTTCTGTTACTTCTTCTAGGGATATTAACCTATTAGTGGCTAAAATAAATCGTAAATAAAATTGTATTTGAATGGTTAGTAAAATATAAGTATTAACTACCATCAATTTCCTTTCGCAAATTGTCAAACGGTTCTTCAATATTAAATATTTGGTTATCGGTGTTTTGTGGTTCACTATCACCTGTAAGTTGATATTATTATAAACATAGTTTACAAAGTGAATATAAAAAGTTATTTTTTTATTTACCAGAAATTTCTTCTTGAAGTTCAGGTAAGTCGTGGTCAATTGAATTTTTAATTTTTATTTTTCTTTTAAATTGTTTTCTATTCCAAGAATTGATTTCATCGGAAGAAGAAGAGGAGGAGGAACTTGTAAACTGTTTTTCTTTATGAAATGCTTCTTCGTAGGAATCTGAAATATTAAAAATATGTTGTATTGAATATGAAAATGTTAAACGTCAGCTTACCAAAACTTTGCAGGACATTAACTTCGTATAGTTTCCAAGTAGATTCTGGATCTACTGCACGAACTATTAAGTTTCTCGGTCTTTTACTGTTCGGCCAATAACAGGATTTGCCATTTTCCAAAAGCCAAGATGATGGTATGACAGAATACGAGTTATCGCTAAATTTTACTATAGCATAAGAAAACTGAAAAACCGGAAATATGAAAAAACATAATAATGACTTTTACACAGTTTACCTGATTATAAAATGTGTATAATTACGTATAGTTGCGGGATCATAAAGCGGGACATCTCTTATATTCAAATGCTGTTATTTTAGTAATGTAAGTTGGACGTACTTTTTGGCAATTATTAATTGTCATGTCAATACATATTTTTTACACGGCTTTTTGACGTTTATTAGTAATGGATATTCTTGGATAGGAAGATCCCTTTATATCAAAACGCTACTTTACACTAATAAAGCTTAACTGTCCCGCTTTATGATCTCGCAACTGTACATACCCGTAGGTGCTATTAAACTTAAAATATGACTGTAATTTGAATAAAAACTTAGGAAATATAATCATTAAGTATTATTAGGTATTTTATTTAATTATGTTTGTGTGACATTGCAATAACATACTTTCTGAATTTAATACATTTTCCAATTATTTGTGCAATATTAACTTTTTCTATCGATTTATCATAATTTTTAGCTATACCAGAGTTAAATAGAGTTGATTTACACGGTCGATGAAAAAAAGAGTCAACATCAAGAATTTTGTTGCAATGCAATATTATGTCCTCGTTTATTTTTGAGATTTGTTTGATCATAAAATATGAATTTTTTGTGTACACAACAGAATCGCGTTCTGATTTACAATTAATGTAGAAATTCTCAAGTATAATTTTGCTATAAAATGTTTCATTAGCAACAGAATTAAAGTTTGGAATCTCTTTTGCAAGTTGGGGATATTTTACGGAAGTTTCTGTTTCGCTATATTTTCTGATCTGATCTATTTTATTAATAAGTTGTTTAAGAGGTCTGTTTGATGTTTTCATATATAATTTTATTTCATGCATTGCGTTTTCAAACTTGAATGCGCTAAAGTTATCCAGAGGTCCAAATTTTTGTACATGTTCTGGTAAGTGAATTAAATTATGTACATTATGATTGACATATTCCTTACCATAAAGATCACCAAAATTTTCTATAAAGTAAATTAACAATGTTTTGGAAAACTCGTTATATTTATGACATAAAGTTTCATCTACTAAAATTCTAATGGCGCAATGAAAGCTTAAGAAATGATTAAATTGAACTGGACTTAAATTTCTCTTTAACACAATTGGGCCAGTATACAACAAAAATTGTCTTAATTCTGTTGCCTTCCAACGATCGATTTCTAAAATTGATCGTGGAAGGCGATTAAACTCTTTTGGCATACAATTTCTAAATTCATTTAACTGTTCACATACGTTTGATATTTGCTGTTCAGTCATTCTAATTTCTCTGTTTCCCTTTACCCAAAAAATAATCAAACGTTTCATAACACCTAAGCATACTAAATGCATGTAATCCAAACAAGTATGTGAGACTAAACCAATTCCCAGCTGCGTCAATATGGTATTACTTTTATGAAAATTTTCATCAATATAGTTGAAAAATTCTGTGTCCGTTCTTAATGATGAAGTGGTTTCTCCAAATGTCATTCGATTATTTATAAAATCCCCTTCTACCTTACACTTTGTACAACTATTGTAAGCATTATGATTTTTTATGTTCAAAATAAATGCTTTTGCAGGAGCATCACAAATAATTTTATTTATTTGAATAATATATTTATTGAAATTAATAACAATTCCTGAGTTTTCCTTTATATATTGAAATTCGTCAACAAGTTTTTTTAAAAATACGTTACTTTCACTAGGTTTTGTAAAACCGTGATATACACCGATTAAAAAGGGATTTGACAAATGCTTGTCTTCTATGGAACCAAGAATGGGCCAGAATTGACTACCTGAACTCTTTGTTAACGGCAAGCCATCTACATTTATAGCAATATTAATAAACGGTTTATCGTAAGTTATTAAATTTTTTAATTTAAATATGTAACGTATGCCAGATTCCAATCCGAAATGAAAATATTTTCCCGGGGACACTATGTCAACTGGCCCCACATTCAAATCATTTGTTTTTAACAAGCTGCGGCAGTCGCGTGGTAAAATATCATGATTGCAATTTTCGCAGTGGGCACGTAAAATTATCAATAAATCATTAAACTGATTGTGTGAAGTTTTGTACTTGATAGCCCACTGAGTTAGTTTACTACTAAAATCGTTACTGTTAGAACTCAATTGTATAAGTTTATTATTTGGCATAACTATAGGAGAGCTAACAGCTACTATCTGCTGTGTATATATTTTACTTATCATAGGTTTTGGATTATCAGTAATAATAGATGATGTCGTTGTTGAAGCTAAAGTAGTTTCCTCCATTCTAAAATTTTCACTATGTTCAGTTTGTGGGTCACTAGTATTGTTTGTAGGTCTCATTTTGTTTGCTAACATTTCCTGAAGTAATATTCTTCTACGCTGCCTTTTTGATAATGTGGAAATTAATTTTCGCCTAGTGGAATGTCTCTAAAAGTGAAATATTATCGCAGTTAATTATTTTTCAAATGCAAAAGTGAGTTAAATTAAATTGTATATTATCAGTTATTTCACAAATACATGTCTCGTAGAGCACTGAAAATATTGAATTGTTTGAAATTTTATAAAATCCAATTCCACTAATCGATGTTGGCATTCGAGTTTCATGTTTGATTAACTCAAATCAAAGCTCAAACGATGATTTGTCTTTTTAAAAGTTGATGCATACCGTACCTAATTATATGTAATTATCTCGGATAATCGTAAAGTTGAGTATATTTCATTCCAGAAACACTCGAAAATGCAAACCCGGATATCGTAAAGTGGGCTTTTTTATATAACTAATTTAAAAAAAATCAAATACCTATACTACTATTTACATAAATCGATTTACCTAGTGATATTTATTACAAAATAACGGATGGAACAGTTTATTCAAATCTGTACCTTTTTCGCAAAACAAAGTGTAAACACGATTTTGAATTAATTGCTGATCAAATAAATACCTAACAGTTTATGATTATTATTTAAATTATTTATAATTTACAATTACAATGAGGTAAAATTCACAATAAATAGTAATTTAAAATAATAATCAGTTTTCAACAATTAAAATAGGTAATATAACTACGAGTAGATATGTATGAATTTTGAAATTTTTAATAAATCTCAAATTTTTATTTTGATAATTTGTATGACATGATGCAATAAATTAATTAGGTGTACCTACAAAGTTACTTTACTTACATTTTTACTGGAAGAATTCATTTTTATAATAGATCAATAAGCTGTGATTGTGATGTGTGATTTGGCACGACTGAATATTCACTGATGTTAAAAAGGAATTGAATCCTGTTAAATTTGCCTTTATTTGCTGTCTTTTAAATTAATAATTTAATATCTGCTTCGTCCAGGGTAACATAATGTTTTTATGCCTATAAAAAGTCACATGTGTTAGCGATTTGAGCGTCTGGTATGTGTTTGTATGTATATATGGGGCGAGTGAGAACGAAGATATGGAATTTAGGTATTGAAATGAAATGAGACTCACTATGTTCGCGTTCGAACCCTGCTTCAAGAACTACTGCAATCATGGCTATGATATTGATTTATAGACGGTGTACTTGTTTTAATTTTAATTGCATTATTCGATCACTATAAACATTATAAAATATTATACATCTCGATACATGTACTTACCTGTTGTTATCACTCTCTTGATCGTTCTCTTCCACTCATGTGTCAATTCCATACCCCCTACACTACACAGACATAGCACCCGTCCGTACAAACATTTTTAAATTTCATTGGGTCCCATGATTTTTCTTTAATTAATATTTAGAGACGTTTGTTAATTTTTTGTCTTTGTCTGATAGATGCTTTTATCGTATTTTCTCACTCATTCTAACCAAATTTTTAGATAATAATGAATGACTTAAGAAAGGGAGATCATGCGGCCCATTGTTGTCGAAATGCGATGTTTAACTATTTTATTTGGATGTTTATTATTATTTAGACACACAGTCTAAAAATTTGCCACTAAACAGGATGATAATTTAAATAATAAAGTATAAATATCAAAAGTCTACAATATATAACGGTAAGGCGAGTTTATAAAAAGCAAATCAAAAACTACGTTAATTATTTATGTTCTTCACAAATAAATAGATGCATCTCTCATAGTTACCCTTAATCGTATTGGTCAAAGCAATATAAATTACCTATTTGATTACTACGTCTTTGTTAATATTTTTATTAGAAGTTATTTGGAAGTACGATTCATATTTATGTAAACGTTATGTTTTAGATTAAAGAGGAAGTCTTATACACTGACTGTGACGCTTCGTCACTGTAGCTTTTAGCAACAACGTTAAATTCACTTCCATTCATAAAAGTGCACATTCAAAGTAATATTGAAGTTAAAATTCCTACGTACAGAAACGTTCTTTCTTGGTATAAAAAGGAAGTCGTACAAACTGACAATTAGGTCTCGTTCCTGACACTTTCAGGAATAACGTTGTATAAACTTCCAATATTAGAAGTGAAAATCAAACGTTGATTGGAAGTTAACAGTATTACATATTAGAACGTTAGTTTTTAACTTAAAATGGAAGTTGTTTAAACGAACTGTGACGTTTCTTGCACAGTGGGTACCTATCAGATATTCAAAATAATATACTTCTATTTAGTGGGAAAAAAAACATGGTGATGCACTGAGGTTGTCGACCTTTTCTACATAAAGACATTTACACAAAAAAGAAAACATCGCCATAAATCTTTTCAATTGCTATTCATTCTCGAAGGTTGTAACTATTTGCATGTTATCGTTTGTTTTTTTTTTTGAAGAACTGGACTTACTCATGGTATTTACGTAAATACGTATAGGATCAACAAAGTTATGGATCGATCGACTTTAACTACATTTTGGCCCTAAAAATGTCGAAATTTTTGACGAGTTACAAATAAATTTCTTTTTTGATTATCAGTTAAACATTTATACGTATTATTCAGATTCGTATAGCCTGCTACCTATTTAGAGGTAACCCTGTATACACTTTCAAACTTTCAACTTTTAAACTGTCAAGGCAGACGTTAACGTCTGCCTTGACACTTTAAAACCAAAAGTACGAGACTTAACTCGTAAACTGTTCAGTAACTATGGTTAAAAATAATATGAAAAAACTACATTATTAGCTTTCTGAAGAAAAAAATGAGGTGTGGCCACCACACGACTTTCTTATACGTATGAGCGTTTCAAACTATACAATCTTAAGAATTTTTATATACAAAACTTATTCAAAATCCTATTCTAAGTACTTTTATTCTCTTAATAAATCGCTATAGAATGCATACTTTGCAAGATATTCGAAAAAAAGTGCTACTCGCTTAGAGTAAAAGTGCTACTTCCGGTCCGAATTTTGAAATTTCATGTATACAAAAAATATTGCAAATATAACTCTAAATACTTTTGTACTCTTAATAAATATATATAGAATGCATAATTTACGACATATTTGCCAAAAATCGTGATTCGGTAAGAGTAAAAGTATTACTTCCGGTCCGAATTTTGAAATCTTTTTTATACAAAAGATATTGAAAACTGTGTTTTAAATACTTTTATACACGTAACGTATCTGTCTAAAAAGCTTGACTTGCGAAATATTCCCAAAAAACCGATTTTCGATAAGACCTACTTCCGGTAGGAATTTCGAAAAACTTTTTAAATAAAATTGTTCTCAATTTTAATTTTAAGTACATATGAATTCTTTATAAATTTGTATAAACTTAGTATTTGACGAAATATTGGCAAAATTCGATTTTTTCACTGAAGTAAACTGCTACTTCCGGTCTACCGATTTTACTGAAAAACTAATCAGACCTCAAGAGGGAGATTATACACGTAAATACAAAATTTGGAATTGATAGCTACAGCGGTTTGACCACTATCGTGGTCACACACAGACACACAGACAGACAGACAGACAGACAGACAGGCACACACACAGACATTTTTTAAAAACCACTTTTTTGGTATCAGGGGACCTCAAAACGTGGACATCTGCAAAAATCTCGAGGTCAAAAATGTTCATCATCACAATACTTCCTTATACTACGTATAAGAAAGTAAAAAAGGAAATCTCTGGAATAGGATGGTGTGACAAATAGCTTCAGGTATAAAATTTTGTATCAATTATTGTTTCCAAAAGAAAAGCAAACGAGCACAGAATGTTATAGGTAGTTTAAACTTCAAACTAACATAGATCATTTCTGTTCCTAATTGACATTATTTCCCTTATAATAAAAGAAAATAGGAGAATATTACCAAAAGAAATTAATGCATCAGGAGGACACGTGGCATAGGCATATTAAATAATTAAAATGCAAGAAAGTTATCAGAGATGCGGAAATTAACACCAACTGGGACCTCGAATATTAGCAACTTCTACATCTGAAACCTATTCGAAAAGAGTCAACACCAATAATATCCTTCATTAATAAAATTTTCACAGATAATTATCCGACATACAGTCGTTATAATAAACGATAAAGTAATTAATACCTAAATCTCTCCTGAACTTTTACAACGCTAGTCGACTTTACTTTTACGAAAAGTCAAACTTTTCAATTTATATGACTGAGTTAAAAGTGACCAGATGCTTAGGCGAATGCTCGTGAAAATGGCCAGAAGAAAGACAGCTAGTTGAATTAAATTTTGCGAAAAGAAAATTACACTACAATGAATGCCGAAATGTATAAAGAATTTATCTTCAATTCTAACTAAAATTTGTAGAAACAAAAGATGAAATAAAATGATCAAAAAAATTAAAATTATAATTTACTGTAAAACTATAAAGCCAGAATAACTACTCAGTATGGTTCTTAGATGACACTAAGTATGGTAAAAGCAAGTAATAACAAGTAATTCAAAACTCATCTGAATTAAACAATACGTACATAAGTATTGCAAAGTACTAAAAAAAACAATTAAATACTGTTCTATCATTATTATGCGGAAAAACAAACTCAATATCTACTAATAAAAATGTATATTAGGCATCAAGTAAGTACCACAACCAATTATACACATACTATATAGAGTGCACCTGACCAGATAGTAGAATTTGCGATATAAATGAAATGGAAACAGTTTAAAGACAAGACAGAAGCAACAAAAGAGTATGAACAGTAATATATATATATATATATATATATACAAGCCAAACTCTTAGACTGTAACATAAGTATGATTATAGTGTCGATGGAAAGGCGTTGGTGTCCAAACACAGTATCTAAAATTTCGACATTTTCTCTCGTAATAAATTAAACTTTATACTCCACATAAATAGAAATTGCAAATCTGCTTCTGTTATATTTGGGTTTATACTACAAAATTCTAAGAACTTACGTCACTACAAACTCGTATATTGCTCCCTGATGCGAAGCAAGTTTGAATATGCATTACTGGCATTCACCGAATATTTGCCACAATCTTAAATTTGAAAATGCTCAACAACTTTTCTTGAACTTCTTGAGCTCCAAGTTGAACGCAGTTCATTTTGCGAGGAATTATGATTGTTGTTTATTACTGCACGAACATGGTTTGAAAGGCACACACAAAACGTTGAAGATATTTTTACGTTATGCCCTGCATGCAGAAGTAATAGCTAGGGCCAAGGCCATTGCGGACGATCAGGTTCATAAATAATAATTATCTAGGAAAATTTGAGAAAATTTTAACTAAAGATATAAACTAAAGAAAATAAGCATATTTACACTGTATCTACAATCTAAAATGTAACAAATTGGTCAGATATTAAAAAACAACTATTGTTCGTTTTTAAATTTATAATGTATGTATATGATACTTATATAATACTTAATTAGTTCTTTTTTCCCACCTATCAAGAATTCATTTATATATATAGAAAAAACGTATTTAAAATTGATAATGTGGAAATGTAGCTTTTATTGACTTGGCTCCTGTTATTTGCGGCGTTAATGTTATTTTATTTTTATTAATTTTAGTATTGCACGTGATTTAGAGTTTCGCCCAACTTGTAGAATTTCAGTCTGATCTTAATTAGAAGTGTCGGATAAACTATTAGCATATGTTTTCGATAGAGCAGTGATTGTTCGTGTATTCATGGCCTTAATTCGTTTTCCCAACTAAATGTTGAATGGTTTGATTCATATACACCTTGATGTACACCCCACATGGAATTCAGAAAACAGGGTGTTTTTTCTTTAGGATACTGGCTTTCAGTTGTTGTTAATGAATTGCAAGTTGTTATAGCTTTTATGATTTGCTTTAATATTATGTTTATAAAACTTTTTGTTTTGTAATTTTTCAGATAAGTTTGGTACATCTGCCAATAATATTTTTTTTCGGTTATATGTTTGAGCGTGCGTGATATATGTATGTGTATATAACTATCAGTTATAATAACATATAACAAGCATATTCAGCATATTAAATTTGTTTGAATATTGACAACAATTAACTGAAACAGTCGGTTGACCTAACTGAAAATGGTGACCATTTGCAGTTAGGTCACTTTTCAAATACAAGAAATCGATAATTACACTGGTCAACAGTGAAATTGCTTCTTTGGTGAAAGTACCCAATCCTGAATGAATTCAACGTGCTGAACACGAATATCACATTGAAAAAAGTTGATTGGCTCACGTTCAAGAGATATTGACGTTTTGTCCATTGTATAGATGCTATTGCATAATGTAATGCAATTTAGTGAGAAATTACGAAATTTTGCGTCATATTGCATCACCCCTTCATGCAAAGAAGTTAATGCAGCATCTACTGTAAGTTTCCATTGAGAGTGTTGCGAAATTGATTGCGCAATATCAAGCAATAGCTAATTATAGTTTATTTATAAATTGCCGACGTGACAGTTAACTCGTGCAATGTCCGTTCATTCGCGCATATTTTTCGAAGCTCTAGCATACATAAGTGATTGCTATAGTGTAAAGTAACTAAACAGTAGCAATGCCTCGTAACTGTGCTAATAGTGCAAATAACTTCTGTTATATTTGCGGAGAAGTGACATCTGCTGCACAGAAAAAGAACATCAGTGCAACAGTTAAGAAAGCGTATCATTTGTATTTTGGTTGCAAGATAGGCGACCAGGACAAAGACTGGGCCCCACACGTATGCTGCCGCACTTGTGCCGTAAATCTTTCACAGTGGCTTAATGGCAAAAGAAAGGCAATGCCATTTGCTGTGCCCATGATTTGGAGGGAGCCCACCAATCACGTTGACGACTGTTATTTCTGTATGGTACGACCAGCTTCTGGAGGCATCACCAAGAAGAAGAAGTGGACAGTTGAATACCCTAACATACCATCTGCTCTGCGACCTGTCTCTCATGGCGAAGGACTCCCAATTCCAGAACCTCCTACAGATTTTTCTATCAATTCAGACGATGAGGATGGCCATGCGTCGGCGAGTTCTCCTCAACGTGGCAGTAAGGATGATGACTTTTCGTGCTTTGACGAAACATCTGCACCACATAAAATTACCCAGGATGAAATGAACGATCTTGTTCGCGATTTGGATCTGTAGAAAAGCAAAGCGGAGATACTGGCCTCAAGACTTCGACAGTGGAATCTTCTGGAACAGAATGTCCGAGTGACTTCATTTCGCACTCGCCATCAGCTCTTCGAATCTTTCTTTAAGAAAGAAGAAAGCCTTGTGTTCTGCTGCGATATTGATGGTCTACTACAAGCTCTCGGTATTGCACATGATCCCCACGAATGGCGGCTGTTTATAGACGCTTCAAAACTGAGCCTAAAGGCGGTTTTGTTGAATAATGGGAACCAGCTTCCATCCATACCTATTGCACATGCGGTCTACATGAAGGAGACTTACGGCAATCTAAAGCAGCTACTGGAGACGATTAACTACAGCAAGTATGGCTGGCAGATATGTTCTGACCTGAAGATAGTATCTCTGTTGATGGGTTTGCAGCAGGGATATACAAAGTACTGCTATTTTCTTTGTCTGTGGGACAGCAGAGCAATCGATTTGCACTACATCAAGAAAGACTGGCCTCCGAGAGCATTTTTTAAGCCTGGAGAAACGAATGTACAGCACCCACCATTGGCACAGCCACACAAAATCATCATTCCTCCTTTACACATCAAACTCGGTCTTGTCAAAAACTTGGTAAAAGCCATGGATAAGAATGGACCAGCATTCAAGTACGTGCATGACAAATTCCCTCGACTCAGTGAAGCCAAAATTAAAGAGGGCATCTTTGTGGGGCCTCAAATTAGACAGCTCTTCCGAGACCCCAAGTTTGAGGAACTTCTTCAAGGTAAAGAAAAACAGGTTTGGGATGCATTCTATCAAGTGGCAGCAAACTTCCTGGGGAATGACAAGGCAGAAAATTACAAGTGTCTGGTTGAGGATATGTTGGCTTTGTTTCATGAATTCGGCTGCAATATGTCCTTAAAGATCCACTTTCTTGATTCTCACTTAGATTTCTTTCCTGATAACTGCGGGCAGGTCAGCGATGAGCACGGCGAACGCTTTCATCAGGACATTGCCACCATGGAGCAACGGTACCAAGGCAAATGGTCTACGTCAATGCTAGCTGACTATTGTTGGACAATCAGTAGAGATGCTCCACAAGTCCACTACAAACGGCAGGCCAAAAGAAGTCGAAAGCCGGAAGCAGACTAATGTTTTCTTACCATGTATTATAATATTGACATAAGTACACTTTTTCTGAAATATGCGTACATATTACAGAAAACCCGTAGCCAATTCAGCTTTTTCTTAGTCATTTTTGTGTTCAGCACATTGAATTCATTAAGAAATGACAATTTTCAGCTTGGAAGCATGAACTTTTCGAAAATTTGTTGCCCAGTGTTATGAATGCAAATCTAAATAGATTCTTTAGTTACTCTCTTCCGCTGGGGTGTGTTCAGAAAAGGTAAGAATATTATCCAAGTGTCATTCCAATTTCACACTTGCCGTTCAGAAATAAAAAGATTTCCCAAAATTATGACGTCATTGCCGTTCAGAAATGATTAGTGCGACGCTCGAAGTGGTCCTTCCATCACCCACCTATTTCTGATGGTTAATAGCGGGCGATTCATGGACATTCGTGTCGGGGTATTTAAAGCGCGGTTCTGAGTGTTTTTTAAGGTTATAATTATAATTTCATGTTATTTCACATTATATGGTCATATGTGTGTTTCTTGGAGTTTGAAGAGTATGTTTTTGAAAATTTTAATTTCATCCAAAAAAATGTTTCGATTATGATCCATTATTCTAATTAGTTTACTTCTTATTTCTTTGATGACTTTATTCTTTCATACATAACCTCTAACTCTGCAATGCTTAGCTTTGACCTTTGACTTTTGCCACAAACTAACTCGACTCACTCTAGGGCGTTCAGAATTGTAAAGCGCTCCAAGTTTACCAAGTGGATGACGTCATAAAATATGACCTGACCATGCCAGTATCCTATCCAACATTTCTGAACGCACCCCTGTTGTAGTTATTTCTAACTATAGTAGAATTACCGAATAGATGCAGTAGCAACATTGCATTTTTGTAATAGCTTAAACGGGCAAATGCGCTGTTGCTACTGCATCTGTTCGGTAATTCTACTATAGCCTTGTACATTATAAGTGAATTTTGCGTAACTATATTAATTAAAGTCTTGTTTATATTTATAATGTTAAAAAAATTGTCTATTTGAAACACTATTTATTTGTATATTTATGTCTTGGCCTTATTTGTAAATATTATTTTGTATTGTATATTGTATACTTTAGATTTATATATGTACAATGTACATACATATATGTATTGGAATAGAAAATACCTATTGGAGACATTTTTAAGGTAGTTATAATATTATATGTATACCAGCTATAAGACGCTTCGAATGGTGTTTTCAGGAAACAAGCACACTAATGATTAATGTATGTAAAATATTAATGCAAACAACGAACGTGGGGATTGTAACAAGTGATAATATGACAAACAGATTCTTTATGGCTTGTGCAAACAACGTGTACGCGTACTTGGATTATTCTTAGTGTACCTTTGAAAATTGATGTACAAAAAACCAGAGAAAGACAGAGACTTGTTAACAATGAGTGACAGATCGAAGATGGCGTTTTGTAATTTTGTTAAAAACACTATAAATAGTCGTTAGCGGGATTTTGTTAATTTTTCTTGTGTGCCTGTGCAACACACACTATGTACGCTATGATTAAATAAACACACCGAGCATGTTAACAGATATCGGTCGTAATTTGAATGGAATGTTGAGAAACTATTATTGTGCAAACAACAGCTACTAACATAAGTTATTTTTTTAAAAATTTAGCGCTAGGTGAAACTTAACTTCTATTGTTATTCGAAAATATAAATTATATAAGAAATATCGTAGAGAAATTGGATTTGAAATCGCAAATATACATCATGTCGTATGTGTGTCTTCGCTTATACTCACATAAATGAATTAGTAAACAATTAATGTTGCATCTAATATAAAGTAGAAATTGTAGATTCGATATATTTTACTAAAATAAAATGTATGTATGTCAATAAATTTATCTATTGTAACCTGGGTAATCACATCACAATCAACTAAAGCAACTAGAAGAATCTAGCATACGCAATAACAATAAATTATCTCTAATATATTTAGCAATTGTAAGTTGTAATTATATTGCAAACATGATCATTATTACCTTCTTTTTTAACGTAATCGTGTCACCATCGTCACAGTTTTAAATAACACTTCGATTAAATATTTGCTTGACTAATATAGTTGAGTGACAAGCCTTTCTGATTTTACAATAAATTATTTCATTGTATGGCAATTTAGAAACTACATGTTACATTATGAGAATCCCATCAAATAAGACTTTGAGACTATTTATGTAAATAAAAAATATGTATATATCTATGCATATGTCAGCGCAAAAAAAGGTTTTATCTATCATAACTAGATATTGTTTACATCACTTTCTATTTAGGTTAAATCATATACAAGCGTGGATTATAAAGTTAAGTTGTCTCTACTGCCCAAAATAATAATTTTACCTCAAGTTTTCATATTTATTAGATACACGGCTCTAATCTTATAAAAATCATAATAATTTAGTAGTTTTTAGAACTGTTTCGTTTTACAACAGATGTTAAGCACTGTTGTAAATATTATAATAATGAAATTATATATGTGACCATAGTAATTGAGTTAAATGATGCAAATTCGTCATTGTAAAAACTCAACAAATGATGGAAACTAATAATAAATATATTATTAGTTTCCAGTTTAGCTTTACTTGACTACAATAGTTCATATTTTTTCTCTATAATTTTGTCTTTCAAATGGCAAGAAATAGTTCGTTTAATGGAATTATAATTTCAAGTGATATTTGTAATGTCAATGGATGCGTAATTCTTCAGTGGGCCACCGAATAATTTCCAGTGTCAAAGGTAAGTGAAAGTGAATGTAAACATACTTTTAGTTTAAGAATGAGATATTACTTTTTCTTAGGAACCTCATAAAGTTTGGCTATTGTTGTTAATGCTAGCAAGAAATTAACGTGATTTGCAGATGATACAACAATAAATTAAAGATTCACATTGTAGAATCTTGCTATATATCCCTAATCTAGTGCCATTCTGTAATACAAGAAGGGAATCAGTTATAAATTCGGCAAATCTATCTATTGTGTCAACTTTTTGACCTCTCGATTTCCAGTTTCAGAATGTACCCGTAAATGTATATGCCTGTATATTTTGTAAGTTCCATTAGAGTCCGGTGCTTCCCAAACATGTTTAAAGCGCGAGCCTCTTTTGGGCAGCATTTTGTTAGCGCCCCCCTCCCCCCTCTTATCACACCCAATTCTATTTGTAGAAAATAAAACAACAAGTAAGTATAAAAGTGTATCAAAACCAACTGTATCTGCTATCGCTGCGCGATACAAGGTCGTCACATAACGAGATTTTTCTGATTCTAATAACCTCAAAAAACCGATCCTTAAATAGCGCTATCTATCCAAAGCATGATAAACTCCTTGGTAATCGCTGAGCATTTTCAAAATCACGTGTTAAAAATAAGCAATATGATTGGATTATATCAAATATCAAACTTACTGGTATTGATATTTGACTGATTTGACATTTATTTTGTTTTAGTTAAACTATTCTCATACTAGACACATTCAGTAGTTTCATTTAATGTGTGCTACATATTTACTATAATGTATTTAGGAAGTCAAGCACCAATAGAAAACTATATCTAGTTTTCTCACGAAAAAAACCTGGTTGTTCTGGGTCATTTAGTTCTTACCAAAATAGTCTGCGCTAAAAGACAAGTAATTCGCAAGGTACATCTGAAAATGAGATTTGATTATTCGAAATGTAGTATAAGCAAAGTTCTTGGTAAATAGCTATATTTGTTGTATTTTTATGTTCAATTTATGTCTTAATATTTTTAGATGTATGAAATTCTGATGGAAAAATTGCCGGGCTGAAGAGTAGCAGCAACAATAAGTCTGAATATGTGAACTCTAGGGTGTTTGAGAACTGATTTAATACACATTAAAAAGGATAATGGGTTTATTATGAATAATTCAACATTGTCAATTTTAGTTCAGTACTTAGTCTTGTACCTGTTGGATAAATAAAGAAGCTACAGTAATTTTTAAAATGCTCTAATTATTAACAAAAATGCACCTTGTTATCATCGTATCGTATCACTTGAGAAGTTCCAACAAGAAATTGATTAGTGCTATAAAGCAAATTTTGGTCTGTCTTGAAATGTGTGCATAAAAATACTAACAGATTTGGTATAGGCATCACTAAACACTGTAATGTTGTAGCTACCTAATTAGCAAATTCTAATAGTGCCGAAATGGAAAAAAGCACATCAAGTACGTACCCAAAGACACAGAAAAAGAGAGTATAGTGAATATCACCTTTTTAACCAGTGTTTTTTGGAAATATTCTACATTTCTTTTAGTAAGTGTACATGCATGTAAGAGGTAGGTGCCCTAAATTCTCGGCCTGACAGGCTCATACAGGTTCAAAGGTGTTCAAACTCCGTCACGTCATGCATGCACGTACCCAAAGTGTACACTGTAAATATGATGGTTCGAAGCCTAGTAGTTTTTAGTAACCAGCCAACCAACGTGACTAGCGCACGGAAATGCCTGAAATAACGAAAATTGAGTACCGCGCGGTTATTAAATTTTTAACAAAAGAAGGGCATACACCTTATCACATTAAACAACGTTTAGACGGACTTTACGGTGATTCATCTCCTTGGTATTCAACTGTAAAAAAGTCAGCAAAATATTTCCGTTTTGGACAAGAATCTTTGGAAGATGCTGGTCGGTCGGGTCTGAATTCTCCATGGCTATTTGGGGTATGAATAAAATTAGTGCTAGATGGGTCCGTGACGTCTTTCTGCTCTCCAACGTGAACGTCGAGTCGAATGTGCGCAGTCGTTTTTAAACATGTATGAAGACAACCCAAAACCGATTTTGGAGTCCACTGTCACAGGGGATGAAACAATGGTTCTGTTTTACGATCCTCTATCGAAAAAGGGGCCCATGGAATGGCGGCGGCCTGATGAACCTCGTCCCAGAAAGGCGAAAGTCGTTTAATCAACGATGGCCACAATATTCTGGGATTATGAGGGCAGTTTGGTAATTGACTTTAAAGAGCGCAATACAAGTGTGAACGGCACATATTATGCATCTTAATTGCATAAATTAATGGATAGTATTCGTGCAAAACGTTGTGGAAAATTGACAAATGGTGTGTGATTATTACACGACTATGCTTCCGCCCATACTGCCGCCACTTCCAAAGCTGCCATCCGCGAATGCAGCATTCAAGAATTGGAACATCCACCCTATAGTCCGCATATGGCTCCTTGTGATTTTTGTTTGTTTCTAATTTAAAAAAATGACCTTAGGGGACGTAGTTTTAAGGACGACAGTGAGTTGCAAGCAGCTGTTATAGAATATTTTCACGGAAAAACTTCAGATTACTTTTACAAAGGTATCGATTTATTAATTAATCGTTGTAATAAATGTATAGAAGTTAGGGGAGATTACATTGAAAAATAAAAATTCTTACATTGTTCTAAGTTTCTTTTTGTATATGAGGACGAGAATTTATGGCGCCTTCTTCGTATGTTAGTTTGTAATATTTGAGTATACTATACTAAAAAGTTATTTTGTCTTAACCAGATCATTTAGTTACTAATGTGTAGAAGAAATGATTCCACATGTTAGGCTTAAAGGAAATGCAAATGATACTACCGATGCCAGAGTGGCTAAATATTTTATGAGGCAAATAATGCGATGTGGAATAATAAATTTCAAAATTTTCCAATACAATCAAAAGCATCGATTACGTTAGTTCCGCTACATTTTTTAAAGCCAAAGAAGACATACCGCGTGTGTCAAGCAACATTAGCCTTAGGGGATCTGTGTGTACGTATGTATGTATGTAGGATGTATAGACACTTTACAACGTCATTGAACCCTAATAAGTACTTCCTTTCGAATTGTTATAAAAAATTATAAATGTAAGTATAAAACTGTTATTCTTGAAATACCCAACAACTTTATATTTAGCAACAATCTTTTAATTTTATTTCGTTCTGTTTCATTATTTTAAAATTATTAATATTAATTATTGTAAAGTTAATGTTTAAAGTGGTATTTTAGGTTTATTTCAATAAAAATTCAGAAACTATTTTTTTGAGTACTACTAGATGCCGTTACATAAGGGTCAATATTTTGAGGTTACCAGAATCAAATCATTGTATATCCAAGTTATGTGCCGACCTTGTATCACGCAGCGATTGTTGATACAATTGGCCTCGAATGTATATGTTACTTGCAACAAGCAGTAGATAGAGAAGATTTAAACACTGGAAATATAACACCAGGACTCTGGAGGGAACGTTCTGCGGCCTATTAATAATCTAGGCAGCAATAATTACAAACGTGCTGCTGAGGAAATCAGGCGAGCATATGCTACATACTTTACAGTAGAACATCCTCTACCTTGGCAATTATAAAAAAGTTGGAATAATGGTCTGATTAATAATGAATATATTGTAACGTTTTCGGGTTCGCAATAAACAACTCGTGCAATTTATTTATTTAAAACAGTCTGTATATTCATACACGTAAAATTATATAACAATATAAAAATATAAAACTAATGTATCACACTTAAACTACTACGATTTAAATTAGCACTTGTATTTATTTCTATTACTAATATTTATGTCCGTATATTTAAATCACTTCTATTTATATAACACGGTAATATTTATGTCTTTATTATACTATAATAAAAACTGCACCGTATTTAGAACACTCTAATATTTATGTCTTTTCTTCGGCTACCAATCAAAGAATTATTTATTTATATCTTATATTTATCTTACTGTTCGGCACGAGACTACTTAAGGACTTTCTTATTACGGAATTACTCATCCATCGGTGACCCAGCCGCCTCATATAATAATAATAATAATAATAATAATAGTGTTTATTTCCATCAAAATCAAAATTACAACCTAAAAGGTAACAACAAAAAAAAAGAAACTTACAATAAGATGAATAAGTGAAAGATGATGGAAAAGGGAGGCAATTCAAGATATGCTTGTTCTACCATTGCCCCCCTCATCAGATAAACAAAGCACACACCATACATGTATCTTTACTAATAATAATAATATAACTCACACATATATATAATCTATGAACTAGATGACAAAAGTGCACCCAGGTATCAAGGTATCGGCAAGACTCAGAAGATTGTGTAATACAATAAATCGAAAAGAAAAAAAAACGAAAAAAACGTGGTAGCTAAAATAAAAGTAAAACCGTGCATATGCGTCCGAATGCAGTTACACCAATAAGCAAGGTCAACTGACTGCCTGCCCTGAATATAAATATTTAAACATACTTCGCCTAAAGACAGTCACTGGCAGAGACTTCAATCCACCAGGAACGGAATTATACAGCTTAGATATCGTGTAGAAGAAACTTCTTTCGAAATAAGCGGTTCTATGCAATGGAACAGAAATGATGTTTTTAAATCTGACATTAATATTGCGCACATCAGTCCTATATTTAATTTTAAAAGTTAAATATGCTGGTTTATTCAAGGTAATAACCTTATGGTAGAAAACACTGCCAATAAATCTATATCTATTTTCCATATTTAACCACCCAACGTCAGACAACTTATGCGATATTGGAGAAAATTTGCGAATTCCGAATATGAAACGCAGACAGGAATTCTGCACCCCCTGGACTCGCCTCTTAGTGAGAGCATCCAAGCACGGCCAGATCATAGGTAACCAGAATGAGAACTGAGACAAGACCAAAGACTGACAGAGCGAGGTCTTTGTACTGTAGCTCAAGTATGATCTATGCGAATACATCATTCGCAATGCAGCATACGCTTTTTGTATGCAATTAGCAACATGAGTCCTGAACCGTAGCGAGGTGTCTATAAAAACCCCTAGACTGCGACATCCATCAACAAGTTTAAGAGTCTCTCCATCAACCAACAGTCGAATTGATTGTCTAAGTTCAACAGAAATGTTGCCGAAAACCAACACAAGTGTTTTTGAAGAATTCAGATGCACTGAATGTCTACGGGAATGATTAAGCAGTGAATCCAAATCGGTATTAAGAGCAGCAACCGCCTCAAGAAGGTCATACCGCCTAAACCTGTGATATATCTGAGAGTCGTCGGCATACATGTGATACTTGCAGGTACGTAAACAGCTCATTATATTGCAAGTGTAAATACTAAACAGTAACGGACCGAGAATAGAGCCCTGCGGCACACCAGCCTCCAAACACCTAAAGTTCGAAAGCTGATCCCTCACCTTAACACACTGGCACCGACCACCCAAATAACCCCTAAAGAATCTCAAGGCCACCTCCCCCAACCCTATATACTGAAGGACCGACAGCAACACCTCATGATCTATAGTGTAAAATGCTCTGCTGTAGTCTAGCAAAACCAAAATCACACAGTCACCCTGATCAACGGCCGATATAATATCATCGGTCACCATAGTCAAACCAGTGGCACAACTGTGATTAGGTCTGAAACCTGACTGGTACTGGGGCAAAATATCATTAATTTCCAAGTGGTGACGAAGTTGCATCTCAACTGCCCGCTCCAGGACCTTCGACAGCACCGCCAAAAGACTGACCGGTCTAAGGTCAGAAAATTTTTCAACAGATTTCTTTTTTGGTATAGGTACCACCGATGCCATTTTCCAACATCGAGGAAAGACACCCTCGAATATACAAAAATTAACTAAGTGCGTGATAAACTGAATAATGTACGGGCAGCAGAGCCTAATAAAGGCAATAGAAATATTATCAACTCCAGTCGCCTTAGTATATATTCCATTTATAATCTTTACGACCTCACTCTCGCTTATAACTCTAAAAGAAAAAGTTCTTGTTAAATTAGGGTGTTTCTTATCGTTATAGAAGTGTTTTAGTTCATCGTTATCACCATGCACTGTAGAGGGGATACTATCCAAGAAGAAATTATTAAGTTCCTCCACATCAGCCAAATGTTCAGGCAATGAGGGTTGACTCTTATTGTAAATATATATATACACATACGAAACATCTCGAAGCATTCGCGTAAACTCCATCTCCCTCTCGATGTTTGTAGAACATTCCCCAGACATTCTGTCTCTTTGCAGTACAACGCAAATGGATGATTTACTGCTTTATAATGTTTACCAGTTGCGTTGACATGATTTACAACCTCTTTTTATTGTCGCTCGGATGTCTGCTGGTTTCGTTACAATATAATGATCTGTAATATTGATCTGCAAATGAATGAATATATGTTACTCATCCAATTGGATTTGCTGTTTCTTGCAGCCAAAACCTCTCCCAAAAAATTCGCTTCATTAAACCAGGCCAGCTTTGGCGAATATACTTCATCACTACCACAGCCACTTTTGTTTTCTCGATTTTATGTTGTTCTTGTCGGTAGACATCTTTCATTGATTTTATTTTAACTTTTAACTGCTCCGCATCCATTCCCCCAATTAATTTTTTTTATTTAAATCGTTATAAAAACGTTGAAAAAGTTCATCTTTTAATTTTGCATTACAATAATCTTAGTCTTCTATATTACATAATAATGGATATTGGCGGTAGACGTTAAGAATTTTATTCACATTCCACTTCACTGCAAGAACTGCACAAAATTTCAACAAATGAAAGAAAAACACAAGAACGTATTAGATTTAACGTAGAGACATTCTGTTTAGATAGATTTATCTGAGTACAAAAGTATTTAAAGCTTGATTTGAATCAATTTTTGTGTAAAAATAATTTCAAAATATGAACCGGAAGTAAAACTTTTACTCGCAACTTTATTTTATTCAGAAAATAATATTTAAAATTTAATTACATTTTGTCTCGGAATAAAATGAAGTGATACAAATATCGCACCAAAATTATACATATTTTCAAGTGATTTCGTGGTTCTTGCACAGATAAATTTAATTCGCTAACTTGCGTGATTTTAATTCGCTAACTTGCTGACTAGTGATCGTGAGAAATTTTTTTGTGTGTCAACAGCACTATCTCACTTTCTGACTCGCCCGCTTTTAAACTCGCCAACTAGTAGCTAGTAAACTCGCTCAATGCCTTTAGCCATATTCACTAAAGATTTAATTTTACTAGCAGCTGCGGATATGGTTGAAGTATTTACTACTAAAAAGAAACTCCAATATTAAAAAAAAATACTTTATAATATTATCCAAAAGAGAATAATTGACATGGCTGATGATATTCGAGCAGTAACTGCTAAAAATATCGAGTAATGAACGTACTTCTCACAGATGAACGAATCTACAGAAAACTGTGTCCAGCGTGTTGTATCTCATGAATACTATAAATTCATGAGATAAAACACAAGCAGTCATATCACAGATGGTATTTTATTTTGTACGCCATTAGATGCCAATACCACTGGAAAAAAATATTTGATATTTCCGTGCAATGAAAACCTAACTACGATATTGCTAGTGCAAAATGCGATGATGTCAAGACAGGTCATCGATCTAATATTATTGTCAAATTAGAGGAAGTAACGCCAAAAACTGTGGTAGTGGGGACTGACAATATTTCTTAGCAATTTCTTGTAGGGAGTCAACAAATTTACAGAGAGCAAATGGTCCTTAACATTAACATTATCAATAATTACTTGTTGTGTGACAGCAATACTGTCCTAAAAACATGCAGCATTACATTTTTCTGAATAGTAAACATTTTTTGATGTTTTGGAAATATTTTGAAAATGAGAGCTCCTAATTCATAAAACAGATAAAACGGTAAATAACTCAAATTGGTTTTATACTTAAACAAAGATGCTCTTTTTATTGACTGCGAGACTTCTGGATATTAGCATACAAATTAGTATTAAAAATATGAATTGAGACGCGGTGTCAATTTGGATTTTTAGTTCTTATTCGCCTGTTAACAAATTTGGTAATACAATTACATTCACACTGTGCTTTATAATGGAATAACATTTTTTACGATCAGAAGGAAACACATTGCTGATACGTTATGGATTAACCCATGCCGTTTCATCAGCTTTTATTGACAATTGTCAATCATCGCTGAAATATGACAAGCCGAGAAACTCGTAAAATCGTGCGTATTCTTTTCGCGTGCAATCATAAAATCTTTGGAAGAATTGCTAATACGTGAGCACCGTTGGGGATCTATCGGCTATTTCGGCTTTTTATTATCGCTGCTGTTGTATAACTATTGTTTATGATGCTACAGTTTTAAAATAAAACCATTAACATACGCAACTACTTATGATTCACAAATATATAAACAAATGTTAATTTTTCTTTTCCTTTTCGGAGATCTTTAAAACTAAAACAAAATTTTAAATTTATGTTTTACATTATAAATACATCCACTGCTATTAATTCCATGCTACATGCATCAGTTCCTTATGACTCCTCTAGGTTTTCTCTGGGGCGCAAACGCATTAATTGGGAACTGTACTGCTCCGTGTTCCATATAGGGGGCCTCGTCATTCAGAATATTTTTCTTTCTTTTATAAGGAAGTACTCTGTGATGACGACAATTTACGATCTATAGATATCTGCAGATGTCCACGTTTAATCCTTTAATACCGAAAAAGTGGTATTAAAAAAAAATTTCTCTCTCTCTGTGTGTAACTACTATAGCGATCAAACGGCTACAGATATCAAAACATTATCTATGCGGTTACAATACTCCACTCGAGATCTGACTAGATCTTCAGTGACATTGGTAGATGAAAGTAGCAGTTTATTTTTGGGAAAAAATCAAATTTACCAATATTTCGTCGACTACTAAATTTAAACAGGTTTAAATATAAGAATATAAATGCATTCCAAAGCAAATATGAGAAAAATTAATAAAAAATAAATACTTTTACAAAATTCCTACCTGAAATTGGTCTTTTACGTTTATCGAAAAATATTTTTTGCGAATATCTTGTAAGACATTCTGTTTAGATAGATTTATCTGAGTACAAAAGTATTTAAAGCTTGATTTGAATCAATTTTTGTGTAAAAATAATTTCAAAATATGAACCGGAAGTAAAACTTTTACTCGCAACTTTATTTTATTCAGAAAATAATATTTAAAATTTAATTACATTTTGTCTCGGAATAAAATGAAGTGATACAAATATCGCACCAAAATTATACATATTTTCAAGTGATTTCGTGGTTCTTGCACAGATAAATTTAATATGGAAAAGTAATTACTCGATATTCGCCATATTTTATAACATAACCAAGTCTTAACCTGATAACATATTGGCTGTCCTTTATTATATTTTGCTGTGTTATTAAATACAATGTGCACTTTTAAGTACATCACGAACAGCATCAACGACGAAAAACATTTTTAAATATGTTTACAATGTTAACTTTACAAACTCCAAAAAGGGGAACAACAGTAATTGTAATGAACATCTTCAAGACGCTAAGTAAAATCTAAATATTCCAATTACAATATACTTGGAAAAATCAAGTGCATATCATACAATTAAAGAATAGGTAACAGCGGACTAAAATCTTCTGAAGAAACAATTGGCAGGCATTTGAACAACTAGCATTTAATAAATATGTCAAAAATTTTATAATGTGGATGATGTGCTGTGTGTTGACAGAAAAACCTCTTCAAAGGTATAAAACGCCAAATAAGTACCATGATAAATAAATATTATTTGATTAATTATTTTTGACGCTAGATAATTTTGTAATACTTATGGACGATGCATCATATTCTTCACGTAGAATGGAACGGCTACCTACTTAGAAAGAAGAATGTGGGATGTATAGTAATGGATGATGTAGAACCATATGTTATTTATGTTGAAAATAATGATAGGGAAAGTGATAGTGAATCATCCTAATTTCTGCTGCTAAATTATAATTTTGAAATTGTATGTTGAGATACTTTCATAATAAGTTTTTAAAGTAGTACGGTGTATACACATAACACTTTCATATTTAAAAGAAAATGTCGTGAAATATTTATATACTCGAGTTTAGAGTATACCTGAGTAGGTTATATCAAACATCACATTCAATCGTAATTTAAAGTAGCTTTTACTTATTAATACAAATGTTCACACACACTAGAAAAAATAATAAAATTTACCACATTATCAAATGTTTAGATGTCATCGAAGTGTTTATTATATTCAAAACTATATGTTCATCGTTTTGACTGGATATTTGCATCACTCTTTCTTATTCTGAGACAGGGTATAGTACATCAAAAGTATTAAACTAACTTTGTTTGTATATAACAGTCAAAATTGCTAAGAATAGACGAAACTCCTACGGTAATGCAGAGATCGAATTAATTCAACAAAATATACGATATATTAATGTAAATTAGATAAAAAAAAGCAAAAAATTAATCCTTTTGGTGTTATTTTCCCCTGATTATGTGTTCTCTTGAGCAAATGCGGAGATGCTTCAACTTATGTTGTTTCATAAGTATATAGCATAATAACATTTATGACAACAAAAAACATCTGCAGTTGAAGTAAAGTTGTTGGGTGATGCTAAGCTGTGTATTATTATTATTGTATGTTCGTGTAGAGATAAAACTTTATTATCATAAAGTTTCTATTTTTATTTAGTCCAGGAACTTCTTAAACTATAGAGGGCTGCTTCCAGCAATATTTTTTTCTAGTTCTACTTTAAAACGTTATTTGCTAGAACTTGAAATTTTCTCGTATTGCCATGTATTGTGGGCCCCGCTTAAAGAAAGCCAAAGAGTGAGCTGTGATAGAGAAATCATTGCATTGTGAAGTCCTCATTTTATCGTAAATTTTGCTGTTGCGGGTAAAGAAGATGTCATTTTCAATGTGAAATATAACGCGCTCATATTTGTACAAGTAAAATTTTTAACTCTTGAAAAATGGGTCTGCACGGCGTATTATATGGCCGTACAATCACCGAATTATCCGTTTCAGGAGCCTAAAGATATTCCTAATAGAGTCAGATCATAACGTAGTCTCCATTCCATATCCGCGTAATAGAATGATTTTGATGAAAATATTGTTGCGCTTCCTTTCGAAATGCTGATGCTTTCCATTTCATTTATAATTGACGTTTTTGACTTTAAAACAAATTAAGTGAGTTTCGAATTTTTCTGAATAATTTTTTGACTATATCGATTTATACCTTTTGCTCAGCAGCATCTGAATCAGCTCTCTAAGCTTTTCAACTTTGCTCACACAAACAAATCTCTATGTTTAATACTACAAACTCAATGTGAATGACACAGGAATTATTAAGAAAACTAAGCTAAATTACTTCTAGAATATAAACGTTGTAAATAAATAATCTTAGTAAGAGTACCCGCATACGGTTTGCTAAATCTTCGCGTAAGGAACAGATTTGATTAGCTGGAAATTTTTGACAGTAAATTTTAAGTATATCTAGGTACCTACTTTAGGAATTCTAGCTCTCGAAATTTATCTTTTATATGTACCTATATGCTCAAGTTATTATGTGCACAACCTGTAATAGGTTCATATGGTGTTAAAAGGAATATTCAAGCTATATGTATTTTGGAACGCGAATTTATATCATATATATACATAAACAAAAAAAACGGTTCCTCTTTTATATATATATATGTATATATATATATATATACTTAATATTGGTACACACGTTGCAATTAACTACTTGTACCGTTAGGTTAATTCCTTGCTACTTTCTGTGTCTGAATTCTATACTATAGTTCACGCAGTATAATAATATGCAGGTGAGAGACAAGCTCTTTCTTCTTGCTGATAAAAGATTCTAATTATCACAGGTCATTTAAATTGATCGACAACGTATATTTATTCAGGTAAATATAAATTATTAATCAGATAAGGAAATGTTTAAAGTAGAAGCTACTTTTTAACTTATTGTATGTGTTAAGAATAATTATTATGCTGCTTTTTGCAGCGCCATCTATGTATATCATACTTTCACTCATACAATGATAAAATGTAGATTTTTCTATGTATATTTCACTATACTTATTTAACTTAATAACAGAGTGTTCCAATTCAGAAATGTTAAATTGAGCTTATACAGATATTCTAAAAAAAAATATTATATTTATTTAACTCACTATCACAACTAAAACAAAATTAAAAATAAATGAGCGCATGGGGGATCGATCGCACACAAAATCGTCACACAACCACTGAGCTACAGGGCAATTTGCGCGACCAATACTTAATATATATTTACAACAATATTTATATTTATATAAGTACTTAATAAATTTATATGCAGCTCGTCAAGGTTAGGTACAGCATTTTTACCATCCCCGCTCCCCACCAGGCTTCGATTTTTTTGTCAACAAACTCACATACCTACCTACTAATATGCTCTCTCTACGTATATGCTTTTTTTAAGGTAGCAAATTCTATAAAATATTTATTAAAATTTTAAACCATAAAGTTAGTAAGTTGTAAAGTTATATTATTTTTTTTATAATACAAAAAAATATTACTGTTTGGGTATATTAAGTCAAAAAGTATTGTTATTCTAATATTCATTTTAAGTTATTATTCTAAATCTTTCGTTCGCAGCTCATGTGGCCCATTAGCTCAGTTGGTTAGAGCGTCGTGCTAATAACGCGAAGGTCGTGGGTTCGATCCCCCCATGGGCCAAACCTTTTTACTCAGAATTCCTTTTTTTAATAAACATTATAGTTTAAGCATTATGATGATATTAATACATTTTTTTTTCTGAGAAATATCAATATTTTTGTTAAAGTTAAATACATTCATGATTTCCGAAAATACTCCTTATATAAATAACTACTATGCAACCCAGACATATTTTAATTCCACGATCTAAAGGTTGGCGTTAATATACAACGGGTGTCTGTAATTGACTTACAACTATGATGTAGAAATTTTTATGTTATTAAATCGGCAACTAGGAAACGTTTTCCCTCATTCATTTGTTCTGTCACCAGCATCATGCCTGAATATTTAATTTACAAAATATACATCGTCCTATTATGCTTATTAGTCCAGTCGAATTAAATTAAGTTCTATTCTGGAATATGGTTTTGTCGCCGATTTTTTTATAGGTACATTTGACCCCCACGAACATACCCTGAAAAATGCCAAAAGTTTAAGGTCCGGGTTTGGCCGTGAGAAATTGTTAAACAATTGAAAAGTGACATTTTCCGGTTAAACTTTTTTCCTGTCGGTTAAATGTGAAAACTATCCGTACAAAAGTTGTTCGCCCCATCATTCTCTAAAAAACAAGCCATTGCACAATCGATTATCATTATTTGTTTAGCTGCAAAATGCATAAAACCATGGCAATTTTGATTTTTTATTTTTTGCATTCAATCGATGAATAATCAACGTATGGCTTTGAACCTCATGGTGCAGGCAATATAAAATGTCCGCCAGAGAACAGTGCAAAGTTCACTCACCTGTGTTGTATAGTTGAGCTACAATAAGCGACAAGCCAAAGTTCCTAAATTAGCTGTCCATTCCTTGCATATTGTCGCACATGGTTCAAAAAAATCATGGTTTTAATTCATTGAGAGTACTTTTCGAAAATGGAAAAAAATATTTTTTTTTCTCAAAAATTGCCATTTTTTTGGAGGTTCGAAATTATTTGCTTATAAACAAATGAAATATCTCCGACAATTGACATATTATCGTAAATATTATGGTAGATTCTGCTTCCTTTCTCTTCAACGAGTAATTTGAGACTAACTTTATACGAATATCTTGATTAGAACTGGAGATAACAACGTTCTAGTTTTATTACGTTTATTATCGTTCTGGTGGATATTTAAGGGAAAAAAATATATCAAATTTCTCTCAATACCCCAAGGAATCGCCGTGAATTTTTTCAGATCTGTAGGAGCACTCTATGTAAGTCAAAGAAATTAATGAAGTTCGGCGCGTGCTGGCGGTGGGAAAAATTGCGACCGGGGGGCGTGGTGGGGTAAGCCAGAAGCTCCGCGCCACGGCCGCGTCGAGCCCGAATCGCCGGTTATTTAACAAATATATAACTCCAGGCGGCGCGGTGCGCGGATCCTTTGGCTTACCCCACCACGCCCCCCGGTCACAATTTTTCCCACCGCCAGCGCGCGCCGAAATTCATTACTTTTTTTAACTTACATAGAATGCTCCTACAGATCTGAAAAAATTCACGGCGATTCCTTGGGGTATTGAGAGAAATTTGATATTTTTTTTCCCCTTAAATATCCACCAGAACGATAATAAACGTAATAAAACTAGAACGTTGTTATCTCCAGTTCTAATCAAGATATTCGTATAAAGTTAGTCTCAAAGTACTCGTTGAAGAGAAAGGAAGCAGAATCTACCATAATATTTACGATAATGTGTCAATTGTCGGAGATATTTCATTTGTTTATAAGCAAATAATGTCGAACCTCCAAAAAAATGGCAATTTTTGAGAAAAAAAAATATTTTTTTTCCATTTTCGGAAAGACCTTTCAATGAATTAAAACCATGATTTTTTTGAACCATGTGCGACAATATGCAAGGAAGGGACAGCTAATTTAGGAATTTTGGCTTGTCGCTTATTTTAGCTCAACTATACAACACAGGTGAGTGAACTTTGCACTGTTCTCTGGGGGACATTTTATATTGCCTGCACCATGAGGTTCAAAGCCATACGTTGATTATTCATCGATTGAATGCAAAAAATAAAAAATCAAAATTGCCATGGTTTTATGCATTTTGCAGCTAAACAAATAATGATAATCGATTGTGCAATGGCTTGTTTTATAGAGAATGATGGGGCGAACAACTTTTGTACGGACAATTTTCACATTTAACCTACGGGAAAAAAGTTTAACCGGAAAATGTCACTTTTCAAATGTTTAACAATTTCTCACGGCCAAACCCGGACCTTAAACTTTTGGCATTTTTCAGGGTATGTTCGTGGGGGTCAAATGTACCTATAAAAAAATCGGCGACAAAACCATATTCCAGAATAGAACTTACTTGATTTCATGTCTAATTCGACTGGACGTAAAAATCACTAAAATGCAAATGATGGCGGCGTAATAAATTGGCTTATAAATAAAAGTGACAGTAAACAGGATTCATTTAGTCTTTTCTGTAAAGTAGATGTTATCTTCGTACAGTGGTTCCTCTTCACTTTTTTGTTGTGCTTTCTGACGTTCGGTATTACCATGAATAAGGATTGGCAGTCACAGGTACATTACATTACTGAACTTAAATGAAGAATGTAATTCGAAATAGGGCACACACAGTAATAGTGATATCATCACTATTACTGTGCATAATTTCGAATTTCATTATTAATTTAAGTTAAACAATATACCAAAACTGACTACCAATACCATACATAATGAGTGATAGTTATTTATCACTCGTAAAATTGGGCAGAGTAATAGTGATATCAGCACACATTCTGAACCGTTTTAAGTTGTGTTCCGAGTCTTAGCGGGATATTTGAAACAACAAAAAGTTTTTTCAAAGCAATGTAATTTGGCAACACTGTTATAGCATCACAGTGATGTGGTTTTTTACAAACTTTATATGATTTCATTGAAAAAGCAAGATAAGGTGTCCCACCACCACCAACATTGTTCTTGTACAATAACGTAAATAAATTATCTTTTGCAAAATGGAGCCAATGCATAATGCGGATTCCAACTGCAGACTTTTTGAAAAAGAATTGTCACGAAACGACTTCTTGACAATGCCTCGGGCTTAGACGATTCCGCTTCACCCTAAACAAGCTTTTGAGCATTTTTGGTTTGAGCCCTAGTAGCACACAATATCGGGCCAACGTTGGCTGTTGGTCGTTTATTTGTTGGCCTGACCTTGGCGGCTGATATCAATCCGATGTTAAAGTGTTTACATTTTACAACGTTGGATAAATATCATTGCATGATATTGGCCCAATATTTTGCACAGACGTTTTTCCGATTTGAACATAAATCGGCTCAGGGTCGACAGCTGGCACTGAGCCGATTGAAAGCAAAATCGGCTGATGATCGTAAGGGAATATTGGCTATTGATCTGCGTACAAAATCGTATTGCTGTCACGATGCGATATGTATATGATATTATTTACCTACATATATATGATGTTACGAAGTGATATAAATGCAATAATATATAACGCCATTTTGCCAACATTAAATTTTTAGTAAATTTTTATTATACCGAGTGTTCCTCTTTACTTGAAGACACCTAAATAAATAGTTTACTAATAACGCAATAAGTAAAAATACTTTTACCATTGATAGAGGCCATTACGATTAATATTTTTGTACGAACGAGTTTTTAGAGTCTAAATCCAGCCTACTATGATAAAAACTCTAGTGCAAGTAGTCATATAGCAACGATGAAAATAATGTAAAAGAATTTTAAAAAAGTTGTTGCTAATCAATAGACCCTCCAAATACAAAGTTTCCCTGAAAATTTTTCGTACATTTTTGTCTATAAACTCAATAAAAAAATTCTTATTACAAGAATTGAAACAATTGAAAATAGATTGAACATTGAATTACAATTTTGAAACATGAATTAAATTGGGTATTTTTCAACTAAGAAACTTCAAACACTAGTTTTTATTTTAATCATAGTTGGTCAGAATTAGACTCCCATAAAATCATTTTCCTATAAGAATATTTATTGTAATGGCCTCTATCACTGGTAAGAGTTTAACACATATGGCGTTATTAATAAACAATTTATTGTTTGTATTTATGTAAAGTAAAATACATTGTATATTCACATTCAAGGAAGTCAATTATGACGTCGTTTTATGAACACCTATTCTATGCTAGCATATTATGACATGCTACCCTGGAATGGCTACACCATAGTTAACTTCCAATTTAATATGAAAACATAAATGAATGTCACTATTAAATTTAAGTTGACGCAATACAGTAAAGAAATACATGCAATAAGCAAGCGTAATATTACAAAATAATAATGTATGTTTTGAATGAACTGACGTCGTAGACAGATAGATAATGAATGTGAATTAAATGAAGACAAAATAAATATTTTCAAAAATTTAATTTCTTTATGAAATAACGCCAGGATTATACATATATTTATAAAAAGAAAATAAGCTTAAATTTGAAATCAGTAAGTTATATATGTATGTAATTGGAAATATAAATCGTAATTTATTATTAAAAAAATGCCAAAATTCAAAAAAATAATAAAAGTACATATTGTGGAGAAAATTAAAAAGATGTTGGAAGATATAGGATCTGTTAAATTAGTATAGTTCTTAAGAAATTTGATGAGATTTGACATTGTCAACTTTTGAAGATATTTAAAAGAAGAATCTACATTGCCGAAATTTTCAGTTATCCATATCTTCGTAATCATTAAAGGTACAACAAAACTAAAAATGCCATATGGTAATAATTTTTCGTAGAATTTAATAATCTTAGTTAAAAATGTATGGCACACTTAATTAACAAGATATAACAAACTAAAATGTTTAAAAGAAAACTATAGCGAACCCTATATCTATAAAATCAGAAAAAAGAAAGTATTTTTATGAAGTCATGGCTAACTGTGACTGTCATTTAAAAAAAACTTAAATTTATTTTTTATTGAATTAGTCTTCAAAGAATAAGTAATTGCTAGAAAAACAACCCATAAAGTAAGTCTTCTTGGTATCATAAATGGCGCAAATAGGTATATTACTTATAACACATTTCTCAAAATTGTATGTTTTAAAGGAGGCACATACTACATGTCACATATATTTGAAATTGAATACACAATCTTTTTGACAGACTCTCTATATATCAGATTTACTTCCACCCTGACAATTAAGGTGAAAATATGATATTATTACACTTATAATAAAATTTATGCAGACACTTTCAAATAAAATTATTATATATCTGTGTTGTTTCCAGTCTGTAAAAGTTGGGATATTCCATTAGCAGTGCAGTTAAATTGTGTTGTATCCAGCTTTTTCGGTATCCGGTCAATCCTACCGTCTTCTCTATCACTTGCTGTAGCAAGCCATCAGCCAATACATTTATCGTTATCCATGTCAGTAGCATTTTCAAAACGACGGCGTACTGTATCTACGAGCAAACGAAATATATTTATTGATATGATGGTAGATGTAAAATAGATATACAGGGTGAGTCAATAGCCGCTTCTTCGATTGCTCTATTGTGTTTTTAATAAAATAAAAACAATTAGTGGAGGATTCATAGTTGCTTGGGGTTCATATTCTAAAAATACTTTAAGCTCTGACGCACTTCCGGTTTCTACGGAAATACATGACATTTCTTTTTTTATATGACTCCCTCTATATATTTTTAGATTTTCTGGTACTGCTTTATATTGCCTATTCAACTGTTTTTTTCTTTTTCAAAACTGAGCAATAGTTTTTGAGTTATTAATTTTTTTTGAAATATTTGACCAAAACAAGTGCTCAGAAAAAAATCATATTCACATTGTTCTGAAAAGTATAACATTAACATTGGTGATGCTTGTAGCCAAGAAAATTCTGCATAATTTAGTAGAAGTTGCACTCGACAATACCTCAAAAAACTTTGTTTTTTCAAAGCCTACTTCCCGAAATTTACATATACCAAAAACATATTTTTTTTTAAATACAACACCCGGTATTTTATTGTGGCATTTTGCTTTTTATTCTCTTTCGTTTTTCTTAAACATGTCTAAAATATTCGTCCAATAAAGGCTGGAGTGCGGCCGACTGCCTGAGTCAACTGTTAATGAAAGTCGGCAAACATTTATGTCAAATTTATAAAAGCATTGCTATTAGTTATCATCAAAATAATTATTCTTATGAGGAGTTAATAGATATGATTGACCTTTTTGGTGAATCTAAAATAAACTCTTTGCTAGCATCCATACCTTATGCACAGTGATCTCTGGTAGAAGTCAACAGAAGCCAGAAACCTTCGAAAGTATAAAGGAACTGTTCGAGTGAACTGAAAGTATTGAATATGACATAGAGAGCGGACCAAATCAATAACTGGTGACGATAAGAAGTTTATGGTACTTCCACTGCAAACTTTCGAAATCGTTGGTCATTAAATGTGGGGAGAAATAGTGGGTAGTTACATAATTGGACCTTATTTCTTTGATGAAAATGTTAATGGAGAAAGAGTATCTTCGTTTTCTACGGACGGATTTTCAAAACCTTTTGAAGACGTGAACATTAAAATCAGAATAGCATTTAGAAGAGTAGGTCGAAACGTTTTACGCAACGTGAATAACTATTTGGAAAACAAAATCCGTCACGTGCATTGCACAACGTTGTGGTTATGATGAACATATGTTTTAATGAAATTTGTTTTTCTTACTTTTGATTGTTTTTACGGTGCTCAATAGTTTTATGTTATTTAAATTGCGTTATTTTTGCTAATTTTTTTTCTATCAAAGTTTTAGGATATCAATTTATAATTTTGAAGAACTACAACCATCTCTTATGAAGAGCTTCAACAATGAAAGAATACTAGCAATTAGGCAAATTAAATTGAAGATTGCATTGTTTGGTGCACCTTTTAGTGGGGCGGTATCTTCAAATATGTCAGTAAAGATACTCTTTATCTCATTTCATTGTTAACCAACAGTGTAAAAAATGAAATACTGTAACTGGACATTGTCTGAATTAAAAAACTGAAATGCGATGCCCTTTATTTTGTAAAATTATTACTTTTAGGATAGTTGGATTTAACCATTACTTTTTTGACAGGTGGGCCCTATTCCAGCCTTCCATTTGGTTGAACAAATATTTGGGTGCATAGAACATCACTCGAAGTTTTTTATTTGACCGCTAATAAGATAGGCATACGACATTGTTAATAAATATGAAAGAGAATGAAAAGGAACAAAATTTCACAATAAAATACCGAGTGTTGCATTTAAAAAAAATAAGTTTTTGGCATGTGAAAATTTCGGGAAGTAAGCTTTGAAAATTTTTTCGAGGTATTGTCGAGTGCAACTTTTACCAAATGATGCAGAATTTTCTTGGCTACAAGCACCACCAAAGTTAATGTTTTTACTTTTCAGAACAATGTGAAAATGAACATGTGTTTTGGTCAAATATTTTCAAAAAAAAATTAGTAACTCAAAAACTATTGGCTTAATTTTGAAAAAGAAAAAACTTGACTAGGCAATTTACGGCAGTACCTACTAGAAAATTCTAAAGTATATAGGAAGTCATTTAAAAAAAATAAGTTCCGTAAGTTTCCCGTGAAACCAAAACTGAGTCATAGCTTAATGTGTTTTTAGAATATGCGCCACAAGCAACTATTACTCTTCCATTAATTGTTCTTTCCTTTATTTAAAACACAAAAGAGCAATCGAAGAAGCGGCTACTAATGACTCACCATGTATAATACAAATAATTTTATGCTATATTTTATCTAGTATTATGTTGAAATAAGCAGTAATGTGTTCAGCAATAAAAAATATTATTCAATTTTAATTGGTAATTAAATAATCAGTTAATGCAATGTAGGTTTTAAAAAAGCAAATGTTTGGAACATGCTCAATGAAAACACCAAGCAAATTAATATGTCTCTCATTTAAATTATATACAGCCTGTAAATGTTAGTGTATAGAAATTCAGTATCTTCAACTGGCAATTAAAAAAGGCAGTGCCATTTGGAAAACAACACATTACCTACAATCACCTGGTATATAGTTGTTTGACAGAAAGGTATTTTCTTCTTCTTCCCTTAGTGAAAATTGCATGGATAACGTCGTCGTCATATATTTCTTCATGATGAGATGTACTGCTTCCTTAACTGATTCTCCAGAGATATAAAACTTGTATCTAAAAAGTAAGTTAAAGGGTTAAAAATGTCAGATACATTACTAGTAACAAATTGCCGCGTTATTGTGAATTTGCGTAAATTGGGCCGGCGCAAACCGAGTGTTATTAATTATAAGAAATGCAAAGTTATTTTCCTTTGGTCTAAGGCTGCACACCAAGTATACAAAATAAATATTCTTTGAAAGTATAATACACATGATTTCCACAAATTATTAGGTTGGTGTACACAAATTAGACGAATTACGTATTTGTCAAGTTAATTAAATATTAATCTGACATTTATAAATGAAAATAAAATTATTAACGCAATATTCAGTAAGAATTTGAAGTTTAAAACGTTTGTCAAACATTTTGTCTTATTGTTATTGTATAATTGGTGTGTCCTTGAAAATCGGTCTATTAATGGCGTCTGCCGGCTGTCGTTATAACACAGTTTTAATATATTAAGGGGGTTTATGCTTAAAACACAAATAAACAAAGGCTCAATGCATGTTCGACTCGAATTAGTTTTTAAAATAAAGTTTCTGAAACTTTGTTATAATGTCGTAAATTTGGCCAACTTCGAGGGTGAAATGTAGGAGTAAATATTTTGAATTATAAGAAAATACTCCCAACGAAACCTTAATTACCCCTTTGTATTCAACTTAATGCAAAAAGATAATAAAAAAAAATTCTGCTGTTTGTTCCACGAGAACGAATACCTTACAACGACTGAATTTGCATTAGCGCATATGGCGCCACCCCCTTACGTCCTACATCACGGCACTTAGTCGGAACTTCTGCGTAAGCCCCCCTTAATGTAGGTATTTTGTGATCACTTGTGATTTATAATTTAAATTTAAATTAATATTACGAGTATGACAATTACAAGACCAATGCTACATTTATACATATATATACACATTTGCATAAGTTCAATAAAAATAGTACCTATACATGTATATTAGGTTAATATAAAATGTACTTACATGTTCATTTTCGCTTATGGCGGCGTGATGACTTTACACAACACACAAGTATCCATAATTTAACATATATCGCAAAAATAATTAATACTAACAATGCATTAACAAACAACGAGGCATAAGAAAATTAAGAAAAACGTGTTAACAACAACGCAATAAGAATATACCTAATACATGTTGGCTGCCGAACATAGGTAGGCTGTGGTAGGGGATATTTAGATATACGGCGCCAGACTATGGCGCCAGAGAAATTGTGACGTCATTCCTTTTAATCTACTTTATATTCAACTCTGACCTACAACCAACGGCACAGTGACTTTGGAAACTTGATATTGTGTAGACATTTCTCTTTAATGTTAATAGTATGTAGAATTTTGTTGTCAATACAATATCAGTATCAGATATTTAACCAATATATTACCAATGTAGACAACGTTGGTCTGATGTAAACCCAACGACATAAATTGACATTCACTTGATATAGGAATTTTATGTTCGTGTAACATTTGGTGGGGGTCACTTAGAATATTGGAGTGACGTTGACATGCTTTGACGCCAACAAACTTGGCTACTAGGGAGGCTATAAAGATTCAAATTGTTCGTCCAGAATTACTGGAAATAATACTTTTGAAATTAGTTAAACTGGCATGTTTTTTTGAAAATCAAATTATCAACCCAGTTTTGCTCTGATCTTCATTTCTCTGTCCACTATTATTAGCTTTTCTTGCAGCTTCTGCAGGAGTAGGACTTTAATAAAGAGGACATTTTATTGAAATGTTCGTTTGTAATTTCTATTCGGGCTTGTTATTTTATTGGATGATTTTTCCTACTTTGGTTATTTCTAGTAGAAAGCCCAGATCTTAAGTCCCACTTATTAATCAGTACGTTTTGAATTGGTATTATCCAAATATTCCATAAGAGATTTTTTACACACTTAACATTTGTTTTAGCCACAGGAAACACCTTTTTGCGGACACTAATTCGATAGCAACATTTAGTAAAGAAATTTGAAGCGTCTATGATTCTATATTCCAGTAACCGCTAAAAAAATTCTGTAAATTGTCGGATACCTTTTCATTGCATTTTATCTACATTTGTAATACAAAATTCTTGCTCTTGCTCTTTTCGTTCTGTATCCTGTTTCCCAGAATTACTTAGTTTCTTATTTGTTCTCTTTTACATCTGAATGTTCGACCACCATTTTTTGTTCCGTACTGAATTGTTTTTTTCGTCGTGTTAGTTTGGTGGAACACGGTGTAGAACTGAGATTATTAATATTTCGAACTCTATGTTCAACATCAGAATCATTTTTGAGTCCGATCTACTCTTAATATTAATACTGGAAGTCAAAGGTTACCGCAAAACCCTTCGTGATAGATATATACAAGTGTGGTTATATCTCTTACGTAGTAAGAAGTTCTGCTGGATAGTAAGGGTTTAACCCAATGAACAATAAATGTCATTGTAAGATCAAAATTATTTCCCTTTGCAGCTAAATACAATGACGTTTTAAGGATCAACTGGTACTAAGTATTTAAAGCAGATACTAATAAAATATGACTTATTCCTCTTGGCTTCTAGACTTTTCAAATATATCTTGTATGAAGTTCTTTAACTGCCAAATTACTAAATATATCATATTTATTACGAAAATAATGTTTATGATGTAGAATCAGAGAGTATTGCTCGTAGACATACGAGACCTATGGTTATATCGAATAAGAAGTATCAAATATGACACATTTTTGGAAAGGAAATGAATAAGGCAACATACTTAAAATATTAGACTAAACATGTGAAGTGCTTGAAGTTCTTGTAAATGTAAGATATAACTAAATGGTTTATGGGATTGTAAGTAGAACTAACGATTCGATTACATTTATGCCGCGCATTGATCTAGATTTTTGAATAAGTTATTTTGAAATTTAAATGGAGTCAATTCCGTTAATATTTAATATAAGATCATCAAAATGTTGTTGTTACAGAAATAGCTGATACATTGCTAAGTTTTCTCTAAATACGCTTGTTTTAACATAGGTCCTAGATTTTTTAACTTTAATGCATAAAAGCGTTTAGGTATATATTGTAGAAAGTTAGAAAGTTTTCTTAACATACATTTATATAACCGATATTATAATAAGCAACATGGGTGCTAAACTACAAAATACAACTTATTTTTTAAGGTTGTTTGCATACAATAACTTAATTTTATATATAATGTTATACATCATTTCATCCTGCCAAAACATATTTTCCTCATATTATGTCATCTCGACAAATTTCCGTGTTATATAAAATATTAAATTAATTGAAGTTTCACACAATATTGAAGAGTCTAAAATAAAAGCAGAAAAACGAATTACCAATAATAATACAAAATAATTTTATAAATTTTAATTTGACGCATTTGGTGGGTATAGGTGTTTTAATTAAGTTTTGATTTAACAAGGAAAATGTTAATAAATGTATTGTGTATAGAAAATTGAGCCGTTGCATACCTTTTGTTCTCTACAGCAATAATTAAAGAGCGAAGAGGTCTTATCAACGCAACTCGCAATTAATTTTTGCCGACTCAGTGGTTACTAAGGGGTCCTCGAATGACTTTATGCCCTGAATAAACGCATAAGCGTTTAGTATAATGTAAATGTATTTAAATACTGCCTCATCAAATTTAAAGAAAAAGCATATTCATATTCATATTTTCTTAATCATGTGAAGTTTTAAAATTTGAATTTAAAAATGTATTCATTATTATTTAAAAATTTTATTGAATATGAATTTCTACGCCATTGCCTATATAATAATTTGATGATTTTGTATCTACAAGATGGTCCATACAATCTGATAATTTAAGAAAAAGTACGGTCTTTTATTTGTATAGAGAAACTATATCTTGATGCCGATTCTCATCAATACTCATCATATTTGAGGCAATTCTCGATTATGTTAACTTACTCGTATTTACGCAACATTAGCTGCTGCTCAAGTAGGTTCTTGTCTAGACTGAAATTTAAACTGTTATTTACCCGCCTGACAAGACACTGATTTTAGTACTAATTTCAGTACTTAAATTGCGCGCGCAATTTTAGTTTGTTTGGCTACAAGAAAATATGTAGAACATGTTGAAAGCTTACTGAATTGACGCAGTAGATATGCGCGGCGGATATACTATCACGCATATTGCAATATACTCAGCAGTGATGTAGTATTTTTTCAACTACATATATTTAAATTTATATACAAAAAGAATGAGCTGGTTTACCTTTCAGAATTACTACTGTTTTGAAAAAAAAAGACAATAGTTGAAAAATTTATGGTTTATTAATCAAACGTATTGAAATAAAAAAAGTATAAAAAAAATATATAATTTACTAAAAATAAAAAATAGATCTATTCACAATTAACAAATATTTGTGATTGGCATTTAAAAATAAAATCATTTTGGTTTTTGCATCACTTAATATATTTCTACGTTCAGTCAAGACCTGAACAGCTTTAGAAAAAATGAGGTGTGGCCACCACACGACTTTCTTATACGTGTATGCGTTACAAATTATACAAAAGTTGTTCTAAACTAAGATTTAAATACTTTTATCTTCTGAAAAAATAAACAAAATCCTACTGTACTACTTCTATTCTCTTAATAAATCTCTATAGGATGCATACTTGGCGAGATATTCGAAAGAAAGTGCTACTCGTTAAGAGTAAAAGTGTTACTTCCTGTCCGAATTTTTAAATTTCTTTTGTACAGAAATTATTCCAAATGTAGCTCTAAGAACATTTGTTCTCTTGATAAAAATATATAGAATGCATAATTTACGAGATACTTGTAAAAATCGCTGTTCGATAAGAGTAACAGTGTTACTTCCGGTCCGAATTTTGAAAATCTTTTTATACAGAAGGTATTGCAAATTAAGTTCTAAATACTTTTATACTCGTAACGTACCTGTCTAAAAAGCATGGCTTGCGAAATATTCGCAAAAGAATGATTTTAAATTTTACAAAATTTGGAATTGATAGCTCAGCGGTTTGACCGCTATCGTGGCCACACACACAGAAAGAGACACACAGAAATTTTTAAAAAAACATTTTTTTTGGTGTCAGGGGACTTCAAAACGTGGACATCTGCAAAAATCTCGAGGTCGAAAATTTTCGTCATCACAATACTTCCTTACACTACGTATAAGAAAGTAAAACGCCTTTCACATGGCAAGATTTGGGTAATTGTATTTGTATTGTTGCCACCACTCTATACAATTTCTACTTCTTGGGATAATTTCATCTTCAAGATATCTTTGAACTTTTATGATTGCCCGAAAAGTAGAAGTTCCCTTAGGCTGTTGGGTAGACAATGTAGACACACTTTTATTAAAAGAACCAGTGAAGTGATAAATGTAGCTTCTTGCATTCTAAATAGTTATTCGCATTTCGTATTGTAAGCTGACCGGTCACCGTGAATCGGAATATTAGGTCACTGTAGTGACCAGTGATTTTTAATCACGGTGATTAAATCACCGGTAGTGAAATATTGCTCATCACTACACACTTTTACATTGATCTTGCGGGAATACTTTCCCGCTAACAGTGTCATTCTTAGTTAATGGTCCTTAACTTTGTTGAACAATTTTTCAAAAAACTTGTCCATACGTAAGAAATTTTTATATGACGATGGGTCTTCAATCAGTAATTCTTCGTTCAACATGGTCAATAATCCTTTGCCTTCTAATCGCCGGTTTATCCAATTTCTCACCCAAATTCGCTTTTTTCTTTGACCATTTCTTCCCCCTTTTTTTTAATAATTTCCATCGTCAATATTACAATTGTATTGGGGGTTCCTGTAAGCAACAGTTGTTTGTTTTGCTCCATGTTCAAACTTCGCTCTACTAGTAGTAGATATTTTTAATTACACAGCTACCCACAATGGGCGAGTAGCAGTAAATACGATTTTTAAGGTTAGAATTTACAATATTTGACGTTAAATAAGTTTATAAATCACCTCAATGCGCATGCTCGTATACTCATTTTGATGCTTGCGTGTCACACAGAAAGTCTGTAATATCTACTTATTTTGAAACTAAAATTGCGCGCGCAATTTAAGTACTGAAATTAGTACTAAAATCAGTGTCGTGTCAGATGGCTCTGAGACATTGCATGAAGCCACGCCTGATAATTCGAGACTATTAATCTACGCAACCCTAAACAAGCTGAGAGAATTGCCTTAAACAGAACTAACTAGTCAACAATTTTAAATTAACTAATTTAAAATTACAAAAAAGAATTAATTAAGTATAATTAATAATTAATAATTAATTAATTGTTAATTTAAAATTGTTGACTCGTGTTAAAATTGTATTGTGAGTAAGACCTTCTTCACGTCGCCAATATCAAAATATCGTTGAAAAAACCTTGTATTTCCGAAACGAACTCCGCAAATTTACTGGTATGTTTAACTTGTCACATCTTCGTTGAAATGGAAGACCGTCGGAAGTACGCCATTGCCCCCGAATTCACTCACAGTAGGTACTGTTTCAGAAAATTTGGTATATTAATTATATAAACTTTCACAGATCGGGTGCTTCTACTACATTCAAAATATCAGCAACATTTTAGTCAACATCATAAGATCGGCCCCTAGCGATGATAAGAAACCCGATTTGTTAGAATTGAATTAGTCGGCGATCTTCGTCGAAGACCTTCTACGGTCACTGACGTGGTTTTGACGACCCACCTGCCCCAACCCGTCTTTGCTACGCAAAATCGTGGTATTAAGAGATAAAAGGTTAATTATATTAGAACACTGTAAAAAATCGACTGAAAAATACATTTATTATAACTGTAATTTTTCCAATAATTTAAATGTAATTATCCATGTAATGTAAGATCCCATGAAGTTTAATGTAAAATTGCAATTTATCTGTAAAATCACAGTTAGCATGTAATTTTAGTTTTAAAAGGAATGTAAGATTGCTTTATCTCATAGAACTTTTACAACATTTAGTGTGTTTTCATCACCTGCAATGTAAATTCGCTATTAATCTCTGTGATTTCAAATTCAAAATGCTGTGAGATTACAATATTTAATAGGGCTTCTTAATAAGTACTCTTAATAAGTATTCTCATTAAAAGTTTATAACATGTTTACCAATTAACCCACTTGTGATTTTTATAAGTGCAAATACGTTCATGAATAATATTTTAAAAATCAAAATCAATATAAATACTATTTATTATTGTATAGGTACCTAAACAGCATGATAAAGTAAGAGTAAATAATTGTGTATTAATTATATTATTGCCCACTACATTTGTTATAAATCTGGCCAAAGTATAGGTTCATCCAGGACACTGTAATATTCAATCCCGCCATAAATCAGTTGACGCCCGAGTTTGTTCTAGACCCATTCCATTTAGGTGACTTGTATTAATTTTTAGGGGAAAACATACAACTTCTCTTTATATTGTATGATAGATAGTAAAATTATATTCAGCAAGCCGATACGTGCACTATCTTTAAGAAAGGAATTAAAATTTACTGTAGTTTTCATATGTTTGCGAGCCGTTGATGTTTTGTTTCTATAATCCGTGAACGCATGCGCAGTAATTCCAGTTTGCTAGTGGTTTTTATGACAATTACGTGCAATTGTTTATATTTTGGTTATACAATTAATAGTTGTAACTTGTAATTTATAAGTTATTATAAGGCAAGTTAATCATTGTGGTTCATTATTAGCATCTGGCGGTAACAATTATTTAAAGCTTTGGCATCAGTTTGTATGTGGCTTAAGGTTAAGTTTGCAAACTGCAGTGGGGACCAACCTACAGTGAGTTATTTGGTAAGTTAACTCTGTTTGTTTTATATGTAATTGAAATCATGATGCTGTTGGGCAAGTAAACAATACATATATGATGTATGTATCATTTTATAGTGTTCAGGAATGTGTAATGTATACAATAAGTAGTTTTCACTTTCTTTTAGTGGATGTATAAAAAGAAATGTCATCGAAAAATATAACGCCGATCAGATCCTATATAGACATTCCATAAACTGACTCGCCCGAAGATTTACTATTAGATAGAGCTCCCATTAAGCTGCTTAATGACACGTATACAATGCAAAGAGCATTTATAAAGCGTTCGCAGCCTACTATCAACACAGATCATAGAAGAATGGCCAATTTTTTCAAAAAAGGAAGTAATATTTTGGCATTTTGACAAGTTGAGAAGAAAGTTTGTGCAAAAACACGGGAAATTATTCCAATTTGCAATTGAAAAAACATTATAACCGACATTCTACCTCCAGATGATGAAGAAAAATATATTAAATGCTTGACTACTTTAAAGAAGATATAAATTTTCTAATAATTAAGATGGAGGCGATTATTAAAATAAGTGAAACATATTCTCATTAGCTGGAGTCCTAATTGTTTCAAGATTTGAATGTTTTTAAAAAAATCCAATTTAGTGTTCTGTGCATCGTATTAACGAATGAAGGTAATGTTAACAAGTTAAAATATTCTTTTTTTTAATTTTTTCTTTTTAGTTACTGAAAATGTTGCAGGATACCACATGTATATATACATAAAGAAAACAGAAGGTGTTAAGTTGTGAAGACTTAGTTGCCTCCTTTAAAGCTCTCTTCGTATTTTATTACAATTGCAATATGAAGTACCCTTGTCACGTACTTGAGTTCATTCAAATGTATTTTTTGAAAATTAACCCTGATCAGGAGACGAAAGGCAACAAAAGAAAGAAAAGCTTATTGGTTCGGTTTTTGTTTTAGTTTATTTTTGTTTTTGTTTTTCATGTACACCTTGCAATATCTATTGTTATTATAATCTTTCTAATAATAAAATTAACTGCAATAAATAAAATTTCTAGCTTAAACTATTTTTTTTATTTTTTGATTACAGTAGTGGAGCGGCAATCAAGGAAACATATCTTCTGCAAATTATATGGCAATATCTAAATGAAAAGCATTTTTAAAAAGTGATATGCCGGTAAAAATCTACTTTGCCCCTAATGTATATTACTTTTTGACGAATGGAGGTGTTTACTTTATTTTACGTAAAAAAATGACAGAGGAAAAGGCTCCTTAATAATAAAACACGGAAAACATTACAAGAGCTGTATGTACAATTAAGTAATCCGGTTGTAGATCCACACCTAATGTATGTATCTTAACATGGATTGAATGTACATTCACAGTTAGCGTACGTCGATTTACATCGAGTCGTTGCTTACTTATATAGCGGTGATGTGATTTTACATTACACGATCGTAAATTTTATTGTTAAAAATTGAAATTTACAGTCATGCCTTGTAACACTACATTACCTTGCTGTATATTTTCCAGCTCAACTAGTAATATTAATTGATGTACTTGTAGAACTATATTCACATGTTTTCTTACAATGATTATAATTGGTCATGGAGTTGCCAATGATTTTCATTGTAATTTTACACAAACACTTTTTAGAGTGAATCTACATAATTGCCTACGTTAATAAAGAAGCATATTTCCAATTCTAATTCATATTTATTAATGACGTACAGTGCATTTGGAATATAACACATTTAATCAAGCACCATATAAATAAAATTTTGAATGTTATTGTCAAAACCTGTCAATATTATTGATCAAGGTTCAGTTATTACACCAAATCTATATATTAATACGTGAAGAAAAAACTTTATACTCCTTTTTAAACATATTGCGCGCACGGAGGATTGTGAAATTTGGCATAGTCAAAGTTCATATGGAGAAGGACTGCAGAAAGATAAAATATATGTATATATATAAAATAAAATAAAATTCGTTGTTTACTTAACGTTCAAACTTAAAAATTTAATGAATTAAGGTCGAAATTCTACCACTGGGCGACAACTAGTATTAGATAAATTTCGCATCAACAGAGCTTTTTTGGCATTTCATAATATTCCCAATGGATTAAGTATTAAGGATTATACCACGGCAATACGTGACTAGAGCACGAAAATGTCTGAAGTAACGAGAATTAAGTACCGCGCGGTCATTAAATTTTTAACAAAAGAACGGCATATACTTTATCACATTAAACAACGTTCAGACGGCGTTTACGATGATTCATCTCCTTCGTATTCAACTGTGGGCAAAATGTTTCCGTTTAGGACAAGAATCCCTGTAAGTTGCTGGTAGATCGGGTCGACCAATTGATGTGATAACGTCTCAATAAATTTTAATTATTGAACATTTAGTGCTAGAAGATCGCCGTTTGAAAGTGAAGAAATTAGCAGTGATAACAAGCATTTCCGAAACAAGTGTTCGCCGAATTCTCCATGACCATTTGGGTATGAATAAAATTAGTGCTAAATGGGTATCGCGACTTCTTTCTGCTCTCCAACGTGAGCGTCGAGTCGAATGTGCGCAGTCGTTTTTAAACATGTGTGGAGACGACCCAAAACCGATTTTGGAGTCCATTGTCACAGGGGATGAAACAATGGTTCTGTTTTACGATCCTCTATCGAAAAGGGAGTCCATGGAATGGCGGCGACCTGATGAATCTCGTCCCAGAAATCAATCAACGAAAAAGTTGATGGCCACAATATTCTGGGATTGTGAGGGCATTTTGCTAATTGACTTTAAAGAGCGCAATACAAGTGTGAACGGCATATGCGTCTCTATTGCATAAATTAAAGGACTGTATTCGTGCGAAATATCGTGGAAAATTGACAAAAGGTGTGAGATTATTGCAAGACAATGCTCCCGTCCATACTGCCGCCATTTCACAAGCTGCTTTGAAGAATTGGGACATCTACCGTATAGTCCAGATATGGCTCCTTGTGATTTTTTGTTTGTTTTCTAATTTAAAAAAACACCTTAGGTGACGTAGTTTTAAGGACGACAGTGAGTTGCAAGCAGCTATTATAGAACATTTTGACGGAACAATTTCAGATAATTTTTACAAGGGTATCGAATTATTAATTAATCGTTGTAGTAAATGTTATGGGAGATTATATTGAAAAATAAATAAAAATATGGAGATATGACCAATTATGCGTAACTGAAGGAAGATATCCTCGATGCCAAATAAAATATATGGGTGTTTCAATTAAGCTGACAGTTCAAGGAAGGTAACTTCGTCTGCACTCAAACTACTTCCTTTTTATATATTATTTCACTGGTTGTTTGAAATAGGTAAAAAGCACAATCCCTTTTTTCTCTATATATTTATTTCTAAGCTGTTTGTTTTAAACCAGATTTAGTCTTACGAAGGCAACTTTTTATATTTATATTATACCTCTAATTTTATTACAGATATGTCATCTGAATATTGTACAGTGCGATGCTATATTAATTTTTTTATTTCGTTGGTATAGAGCGAGAACATGAATGGTCCCTTGGAATGGACCTTCAATTCCAAGTACGATTTCTTGCCAGTCTAAATAAATAGTTTTATCACTACTATCCAGCTAAGATAATCTTTCCTTACGACCTGTCAGCTGATTTAGTTTTAACTCTTTTTGATGTATTCCCATAAGGTGGAGTTGTTTATAAAGTATTGCATAGTTTACACTGTCAAAGGCTTTAGACAGACTCATGAAAAAAATACTTTCTATCTACCTTAAACAGGATTCACTAAATCAAGCTAACAAATCCAGTTGCTTGAATTGAAACAGTAAACGAATCTGGCTGCTCAAGTTATATATCGTGACAGATATGGATAGTATGCTATTTTAAAATTGCTAAAATGAATAATAATAGTATAAAAGCTCACTACTATTCTGAGCATATTTATACTGACTGGTATGTTAACAAATACTAAATCTCCTATCAAAATAGGATTCAATGTACTGTAGATAAAATTAATCTATAGGTTTAAACAATTATCCTTGCAAGTTTGGTAAATATAATAAAAGATTTAATTAAACACCAATTCACTTTATCTTAATCTCAATTATTATTCATTGGCTTTCACGGATAAAATTTATATTGCAGTTATCGTTTATTGTAGTGATTATAAAATGTTTCATATTCTCCACAAACACCGTCAATTTTTACTCTGTGTCTGTGGCAATGTATAATAATGGACCCGGTATGTTCATCTACATATAATTTTATGTATTTTTCAAATATTAAATTTGAAATATAAAAAGGGATTGTTAATAGCCGTACTCATATCTTAAGATACAATAATCAATATAAAAGATTTTTATTAAAAATATTTCTTTCTAAGTCATAATTAGTAGTAATAGAGGTAGGTATATACACCTTTCTATACATATTCTCTCTTATTTAAAGGTCTATTCTTATTTAGTTTAGGTACTCAACAATACAAGTAATGTAAAATTATATAGTATACCAATAGTGGCAATAAAGTTAAGTTACAAGTCACATCGACAAAATGAAATTCCCGAGAAGGACGATAATATTCTACCACAAAGGCAATTGAATAGGCGGAGAAACACAGCAAGATATAGTTAAGAAAGGCTTTTGTCCTTGCAAGAGATTCTAAAATCCACAAAGTCTCTCACCTGGTCGTATTATTTCATAAATTACCATTTCTAAGGAAAACGTGTCTATTGTTGCACGAAAATTTCCAAATTACAACCGAGGATTATATAAACACATGTAAATACCTGTCATAAACCTTTTAACTAGGTTATGGTGCTGTACAAATGGACTTAACGTTTGTTGGGATAGTTTCTTCTTTGACTCCATTATTATTTCAATTGAAAGTTAAATCGTCTTCGGTACCCGCCATGGATATTACAATGAAATCCGCCCGTTGCAACCGATACAACTCTGCCGACAATATTATTATCTTCTAAAGTAGAGATAATAAGATATTAATATACCTTAAGTCATGTGCTACCTACAAATTGATTAATAATCTTAAGTTATCTTTACACCTATTGTTATAATGATTAGCTTTATTAAAGTATTATTTGATTAAGTAGATTTGTTTGGATAGTCTTGAGCATTCTTTAATAATAAGAAGTTATACACTAAAAATAGACTGAATGAATTTTGTATTATAGTATTTTTGCTATTAGACTGGTGCAGCGAATGTATCTGAGATGAAAATAAACCACTGCATTGTGTTCTGAAATAACACAGCAAAAATTTTATTGCAGACAATTTTTTGCACGTTAGCTGTGAACAGTAAATTGTCCAAACAAAAAAATAACGAAATTTAACATGATTAGTTTTCTTACATTCCCTTAGAAAATCTAATCCGAAAACATATATGCCCAGTAAGCTTATTCTCTAAGTATTTTATTTTCAGGAGTTACGTATACAAAAGTTAGAAGTTTTTATAGTTAGAGAAATAAGGTATTTGGAACACACACTGAAATTTGTGATTTTCCTGGCGCTTTACTGACAATCATCCACATCATCTTAGTCTAACATTTAGTAGTACTTTTCTCCATAAACAACATACATACCAACCACTTCTTCGGCTAAAGAGGCTTTTGCTGTAAAAAATAAATGCGGTAAACGAAAGAGTTATGCATGCTGCTCATTTTTTCATTAGAAAGAAAGCAGCTAAAGCAAAAAAAAATCGTTTAATTCCAGAAATAAGTGATTTCCATTAAGCAGTGAATGCAAACATTAGATTAACATAACATTTTTTATAGATTTATTACTGTACAAGTAAAACAATGCCATTTTAAATCAGTGATTTTTATATATATTGGCTCACTTAATTGGTTGCCATTACAGTAATTTTTGTCAGGTAGGTGCACATATTTTACAAGTGCACATACAAACACAAACAGAAAATCATTTAAGAGAGGTATGCAGCGTAAACAATTACAGTATTTAAATCACAACAAAAATTTAATAAAACAAGCATGGTAAATTTTATGTAAAAATAATTAAATATTAACATACTGTCAAATAAAGCAAGGAAGATTTTCAAATGCTCTTCCATTTCTTTTAATACACAAATTACTAGTCTAAAGCAATGTTGAATATTTGGTGTTGTTTAATAGAATTTGTTAAAGATTGTGGTGAACAAGTGACTAACCTAATAAAAAACCTTTGATTTGCTTTAAATATACTGAGTAATTTTGAATTTCTCTCTATATATAAAGCAAATCAAAGATTATATATATATTATATATATATAAAAACTACATTATATTGCACATATTAGACATGTGCATTATTTTCCTTATACTAATTTGAGAAATGTCGATAAATAGTGGAGCAAAATCGACTAAAATATTTGTCGTTTTTTTGGCGTACAACCAGGTGAGACCGTAATAGTTATTTACGAACCAAGTGCGGGAAAACATATTTCGCGAATTCACGAACATGCATTCTGATGAAGAAATACAATGTACACCTCCTGACATTTGTGAAGCTGCCAATACTGCAATGGATACTTTATAACCTACAAAATAAAAACACAGATCTAAAAATATAAAAACTTACTCAGAAAATTATTTAATAGTTTATTTTCAAAGTTTACAATCAAATAAATCATTATGGTCTACTTATTTCATGCTAAAATCATGTTTAATAATAAATGATAATACGGATATATCTAAATATGCAAAACTCATATAGCATATTTAAAACAAGCAACGAAACACCTTCAGCCTAAAAACTCGGCAGTATTAAGCGAAGAACAAATTACTAAATTTATTGTTGAAGCACCAGATTCCTTGTTCCTACTAATGAAGGTAGTCATTTTTGTATATTTTATATTCATACATTACTATGTGTATATTTATAGGCTGTATTAATAATGGGTATTTCTGGAGCATGTCGACGTGTAGAACTTTGCAAAATGTCACTGCGAGACATAGAATTTAAAAATAATTTAATTGTTGTAACAATTCCACGAACCTCCATACATTTGCAATCATGAAGCCAGAATCGATTGCATTAATTCGGCAATCTGCAAATTAAAACCAGACAACAACCAACGATTCTTTTTAACATATCGCAATGGCAGGTGTTTCTTCACCTGTTGGTCTTAATACAATTGGTGAAATTCCAGTGCGAATAGCTGAGTACCTTCAGCTTGATAGTGTAAGTAACTTCACAGGTCACTGTTTCCCAAGGAGTTCAGCGATATTGTTGGCAAACCAAGGAGCTGACTTGCTTTCAATTAAAAGACATGGCGGATGGAAATCATTTATGGTTGCAGAAAATTCTCTGCATAGCAGAATTCAATTGGCTAAAAAACTGACCCAGTCAGAGATATTGATTTATCCTGCAACTTTTTCGACGTCTGAAATACAACAAGGATTATCTAATAATACTACTAATGTTACCTTACCCTCACAATCGAGATCAATTAAAACGAATCAGCTAATCCCTGGAGTATCAATATCTGGTTGTGAAAATTGTGCTATCAAAGTTTTTAATAATTGTTTTTTCAATTTCTGAAAAGAGTTAATAATGGTAATTTATACAATATTTGTTGCTGTTCTGACATTTAATTACATACCTTTGAAATATAACAATTTCTATTACATTATCTTTTATTACTGTTATAACAAAACAACGAACTGACCAGCGTAATAGTAGGATTAGGGGTTTATGGTTTTAAAATGTTATCAAGTTACAGTTACAACTTTGGTAATGCACATTTGGCATATAAATCTAAACTTTTTTTTAACTAAACAAAAGCTCATTAAACAAAGTAACAAAAGTGGAAAATATTCAAAATATATTATCTTAAGAACATAGGAACAAGTTAGGAATCACATTTTTAATCGTCATAGAAACACGAGGCACATTCGTAGCTCGCTTTCTCGGAACCTTCGTAGCAATGTTCACAAACCCACTTTTTACAAGTCACACATTGGATCCCAAATTTTTGGTTTGTGTATTCGTAGAACTGTATGAGACAAATGGATCAACAATTGCATAAAGGACATTCGTATTGAAGGTTCTTGGAGCTAAGGTTGCAAATGCGGCACACTCACTTTAAACACGAACGCTACAAATCCAGTTTTTGTTGTCAAGAATCAGAGTCAATGCCGGCCACTTTTGTTTTTTCTTGCCCAGCTCTCTATGGTCCGGGTTCATCAAGATCAACGGTTTTCGTTTTCTGGGGCTTAGGGTAACCTGTCTTCAAATTTTTCTTTGGGTTTCGCGTAGTGGGAGTTATTTCGGTAAATTTATTTCTTCTATTCTGCTTCCGAGGTGGGATGGAGTACTTGTTGCAACTGGCATTTGCAATTGATGGCATGGTCTTGTTGCTATTTTCTTTCCTCTTCTGCGACACGTTGTCTGTTCATTAGAATATCCTCTAGACTCTTTCAAAGAATCTAGTATCTTCGCTAGGAAGTCGATTCATTGCCAAGGTTTTTTACCAAAACTCTTTCTGGATCAAAGGAGCGAGCTTTGCCCTGTTGCCGTAATGCCAGATTGAAGATTTGTGATAGCATTGTCTGCTTTATGGGATCACAGTCGAAGTTACCACCGCTGTCGAAGTAACCCCGTTTTACGGTATATATTTGCACAGCACAAATTTTGCCTTCACCGATGTCATCAGGTTCCAATTCATTTACACTAAAATTTCTTAAGTTGTATTTATAAATAGCAATGCCTCCATATACACTGTTTTTAAACAGAAACTTGTATGCGACTAAAACACTAACACTTGATATATATTATTATTAGTGTTGTGTATGAGCTTTAATATTTTAAAAGGTCCCTAATAAGATATAACATTATAACAACATTGGCTAGCTCTACTGTTGCTAATATTCATGAAACGACAAAGAAATGTTCTGTACTTTCTGACTAATGTGCCGAAGAATCTGGGTAAATTAGGATGTTTTGAGCTTGAGAAAGAAGTTAATCAATTAAAATCAGTTTTCATTGAATAAAAGTTTGCTGTTTGAAGTACCACGGGATTTGATTAATGCTCAGGTTATTTAATCGTATTTGGATATTATTATGGCATTCATTAGTGAGAAATATTCGTTGTTATCAGGTGTCTGTGCTTTTTGCCTTTTTGCAGATGACGGTTTATATATACTAGAGTTATTTGGAACAAGTTGATACGTTATAAATGGGAGAAGTTAATATACAATATCAGCTTTCTTAAGTAATTTTTCTTAAATATTTTCTCATTTTGTCTAAGAAAATGGTTCGAAAATATAAAATAAAAAGTAATAGAGGTAAAATATCACCAGAAAGATTTAAAAGAGCATATGCCAACTGGAGAAAAGGTTTCTGTCTGAACCCACGAAATCGACACTGTGTATAAATACAAAAACAAAAAAATTCAAATCCAGAGGTATAAATGATTTATGCTAAACATCGACAAATATCTAGTAATTTGAAACTTCGGCTAAAAGAGTATGTCATTCATAGTTAAAGAAATGCTATGCCTTAACTCATAAGAATACACGAGGTTTAGCATATGAACTAGCAGTTGCTAACAACGTAAACCAGATACTTGAATTAAGGCATATATGAAAAGTCACCCTTAGAGAAGCCTCAATTAGATCACCGGAAGCTACTAGCTTTAGTTGAGCAACCAGTTTCATTCAGTAAGCGCAATGTCGGATTTTTTTTTATTAATTTAATAAATGTTTAGTAAAGTAAAGACATTCGAAAAACTAATAAAACAGGTTTTCAAAAATTTTTTTAGAAAAAAGGATGCGCCAACAGGAAAAGGCAATATCAGCAAAAAGAGGAACCATTGTAGCCTTGGTCACTACAATAAATTCTATTGGAAACTCAGTCCCACCCATGTTCATTTTTCCTAAGGTTTATTTTAAGTATCATTTCATTAAATATGGGCCTCAACGGTGCATCGTTATCGCATATTGCTGCGATTGGATGACTGGATCTTCCTTCTTAGTGTTCATTAAGCACGCATTTACATAACCATGTTAATTTTCCAAAATGTGTTTGGCTTACTTTAGGATAACTGCGAATCCCATTTATCTGTAACTGCATTGAATTTTTGCAAAGACAATGAAATTTTATTATTGTCAAGAAATGGTTAGAACAGAAAACTCGGAAAAAAAGTGCTAAAGGCGCAAGAAATCAGAGAGAATAAAAGAAAATTGGATAAATCATTAGGCCTAGAGAAGCAGGAAGGTAGAAAAATAAAATGTCAAAGAAAAATCTACAGATCCATTTCACAAACAATAGCTAAAGAAGAAAAGGAAGAAGATTGTTAATCTTTCTTTAGCATTGAAACTTGAGGCAAAATAGATTGAATGACTATCCTATCATAAGTAGGCAAGTAGAGTGTTGATATAACAGTTGTACATACATATATATCAACCGAAAATCGGTTGAGAAGGTTTCAGAAGACTCTTACTTTTGTAGAAAAAATAAATTTCTTTACGTTCTATCCCATAGTATAAATGGATCTCATTCCAGTATTGATATTGTAGCAAATTGAGACGGTGTTCTACTCAACTAGGTAACTAAGCCCTCGGTAAGCTTTGTTTTCATTTTCACAATTTCCATAGGGTCTTGGGTAGTAAAGAATATGTAGACATTATTGCATACATATATTTAAAAAATGCATCATTAAGCTGCAAAACAAATCTAGGTATATCAGAAAATATATCAACTTATCCCGGCCTCCCCTAATCGGAACCGCAATGCGAGCGTCGATAACTGTGTGTTAGCAGGCTTTAGCGTAATACCTACTATACATTTATAACTCACAAAGCAAAACTGAAATAGAAATAAAACATTTTGTCTAGATATAAATACACAAACATACTTATCCATTGTTAAATATATGAATTCAATATTACGTCTAACTGGAAAACTATTCACGTTGTATTACTTTTCCCAATATTCATTTCTATTTCGTCGCTACCTATACTTATTTGAGTGAATAATAGCCCATAGATATTTATATTGATAGTGAGGAAGAAAAAGGAGGCTATTTTCATTTTCTATACATATATCCCCACACAATCGCATAATGTCGATCAATGTATTGGGGGCGATTCTTACAATGGACAACAATTGATCGTTGTTCTGATAAACTGAGTTCATTATTCGATAAGCTTACGCAGTATAGTGTACAGCTATTATTGAAATGCAGGATCCTTACACAAGTATATCTATTTGTGTATGGCCCTCTATATTGTAAATCCAAATGTGATAGGTAAATTAAATTTTAGAATTTGTATATGTATACATACATATCGCAGACCAAATTAAGGAAATGTAAAGTACCAAGAGAGATTTCTATACTATCTATCTAGCTATTACCAAAAATATTGTATTCAGCATCATACGACAGTCACACATTTATCCTACGGACTCTAAATGAAGCTATGCCTTCAAAAAAAAATTGATGCTATCCCTCAAGCGCTTTAATAATTTGTGAAGAAGATAACAGTCACTCGGAATCTATTATGAGATGTAGGGTGCATGCTTGATCTTTACAACGCCGCACTCATCGATAGCTTCACGAATTTGACGAGATTGTGGACTTTGCAATTGTCATTAAGCAGCATAACTTGATCACAGCTATGGGACCGTATTTTGTTGTACTGCATGCATTTTTAAATATTCTGATCGTTATGGTATATATATAAGCGCGACGTTATAAACAAGAAAATGGGTGTGCTTAAAACCACACGGCAGAAGTGAAAACTTCATCAAGGCGAGGTTAATAATACGAAATCCAACTTTTTTTTCCTTCTATATTACATTAGGGTCATCCTGCATCGCCGAATTCAGTTGCTGAGAAAGAAACTTGGAACAATGTAAGACTTTTTATTTTTCAATGTAATCTCCCTTAACTTCTATACATTTATTACAACGATTGATTAATAATTCGTTACCCTTGTAATAATAATCTGAAGTTTTTCCTTCAAAATGTTCGATAACAGCGGCTTGCAACTCACTGTCGTCCTTAAAACAACGTCTTCTAATTTCTTTTTTTAAATTACAAAACAAAAAAAATCACAAGAGGCCGTATCCGGACTACACGGTGGTTGCTCCAATTTTTGAAAGCCGCATTCGCGGATAGCAGCTTGTGAAATGGCGGCAATATGGACGGGAGCATTGTCGTGCAATAATCGCACACCTTTTGTCAATTTTCCATGACGTTTGCACGAATACTGTCCCTTAATTTATGCTATAAAGACACATAATATGTGCCGTTCACACTTACTGCGCTCTTTACACTCAATTAGCAAAATGCTCTCACAATCCCAGAATATTGTGGCCATCACCTTTTTCATTGATTGAACGACTTTCGCCTTTCTGGGACGAGGTTCATTAGATCGCCGCCATTCCATGGACTCCCTTTTCGGTAGAGGATCGTAAAACAGAACCATTGTTTCATCCTCTGTAACAATGGACTCCAAAATCGATTTTGGGTCATCTCCAGACATGTTTAAAAACAACATCACACATTCGACTTGACGTTCACGTTGGAGAGCAGAAAGAAGTCGCGGTACGCATCTAGCACTAATTTTATTCATACCCAAATGGTTATGAAGAATTTGGCGTACACTTGTTTCGGAAATGTTTGTTATCACTCTAATTTCTTCACTTTCAAACGGCGATCTTCTAGCACTAAATGTTCAATAATTGAAATTTGTTGAAGCGTTATCACTTCAATTGGTCGACCCGATCGATCAGCATCTTCCAGGGATTCTTGTCCCAAACTGAAACATTTGGCCACTTTTTTTTACAGTTGAATACGAAGGAGATGAATCACCGTAAACGTCGTCTAAATGTTGTTTAACATGATAAGGTGTATGCCCTTCATTTGTTAAAAATTTAATGACCGCGCGGTACTCAATTCTCGTTACTTCAGACATTTGCGTGCGCTAGTCACGTTGGTTGGCTGGTTACTAAAAACTACTAGGCCTCGAACCGTCATATTTATAGTGTACACCTGGAGTATGGGCAAGCATGACGTGATGGAGTTTGAACACGTTTGAACCTGTATAAGCCCGTCAGGCCGAGAATTTATGGTGCCTACCTCGTATATATGTTATTAAACTTCAGATAAATACATTTTAAACTGTTAAAAAAGGATTTATAATTATTTGAAAGAAGATTGGATAACATTCTGGATATTTTGATATCAATTAAAAGTCTCAAGTAACTAAACTGAAAATAGAAAAGATACATTACATAAAGAATATTAAGAAATTACTTATATCTATAATATGGTTCATGTGAATTAACGAAAAAGGAATCATTTTCAACGTAGACAAAATATTTTAAAATAAAATGATTATACAGTGATATTCAATTTAATTTGGTACATATTAAAGTTAAATTGAATTAAAGGTTTATGAATGACTTGAAGGAAATTGAAAAGAACTTTTAAGTCCAATTAAAAGCAATCACGTTCTACGTTTTTGCAATTTTAGTGGTTCAGATCTTTTGTGGTCGACCTGCATGGATTCTTGTTTTATCAGTATGTCCTAGTGAGGCATCCATCTTATTACTTATTACAATTTTCGATAAGAGCTCTTCGTGGTCAAATTAAGCCACCAAGTTTTGTTGGCAAATGTAGTTTTTGTCCGGTGGTAAGCAATTTCGGAGTCCAACGTTCTGAAGTCTTATTCATTCCCAAATCTTCATAACATTGTTTTGATATTGTAGCCTCTGATATCCCTACTCCATCGGCAATCAATGAAACTCGTATTCTTCGATCTCCTCAAAACTCAAAACCTCAAAAATGTATTATATTTTTGTTCGTTCTTCTTTCGACAAACCTTTGGCATTTGAAGGCAACTGGAATTCATTATCGAAAATATTTGGGCCAATGTATTATCGTAAAATCTTCCCCATATACATTAATCTTACTCTGGTGAATAATTATAGATACATTTCCTTCCCTGGTAAAGAATTAGATTGCGTTTTGCTCTTCTAGCAGAATTATGCTCATCTTTTATTAGTTAGAACTATACGAAACTAATAACACTCTTTGGATGTGAACCAAATTTGGTCATAAAACATCCAAATGTCGGAGTAACTTGACAGTAAAAATTTACGATCGTAACTTGTGTAATATAAAGATCTTTTCTTGAAAATCTAGTATTTAAAGTTTCCATTTAAAAATACTGTATTAGACAGTTTTGATGTAATTATTAGCTATCTATTCGAAAATTTATTATATATTATAGTACATTATTTTCCTTTTATGAAATGTCTTTACTTGCAAGGTATACCTATGATAATATTACGCATACTATATATTAGAGACAATAGATTCGGACTGAACAGCGAATATAGGTAAGATAAATTGCTCTTTTTAATATTTGCAATTTTGTTGGCCTTATTTACGTACACACTGTAAGAAAATATTACATAACATAACGTTGGCAATTTTGTGACCAACGTTATGTTATGGAATTTTTAGATTTACTTGATATATTATGGAATTGCCTTCAATGATTGCTTACTGAAATTTACATTGTAAATTGAAATCGCTTTCAATGCCTGCTTATTGAAAATTACATTGTAAATTTGTATAATTAGTGAGGGTAAAATGAATTACTATTCAAAAACACATCAATTTCGTAATTATTTCGACTTAATATAGGTATATTATATTTGATGCACCAGAATAATCAAAAAACAATAGTATCAATTATACAGGCTGTCCAGAAACTCTCCTGACAAACGAAGACCGGAGATTGCCCAGATAATTTTAAGACAATTTAATCCAATTCACCCTAGTCCGAAAATGCTTCCTAAGGGAGCTAGAGCTCTTTGAAGATGGCGCCTTGTAATTAGTTTTTTTTAATATCTCCCGAACGCTTCTATTTAGAAAAACAAAAACTGGTATGCTTATTTATCCTCCAGAGATGAATCGATTCCATCAATTGCGAATTTCTAGTACCGGTCATAGGCGTCCGTTTTGGGTAGGTAAACGATTATTTTAACGCATAACTTTTTTGTCTTTAACTTTTAAACATTTGTGACACTAGATTATTAAATTTTCAGGTATTCTAGTACTAAAAGGTACTCTTACTTTAAGTCGGTAGGATACACCATTTTCTAGAAAAATCGATTTGAAAATTTTTCGTTTTTTCGTTATTTTATCTTTCGTCATTTCAACATTTTGGACTAAAAAAATTTTTTTTATAAAGTATAACTATATTTTAGTTTTAATTTTGGTAAATATTGAACGAGAAGAATAAATAAGTTATTCTAAACAAAATCTAAAGTAAGTTCCAATAAGTACAAAACATATACTGAAACGTAAAATAATTTTAAAGTTAAAAATATATATTCAAGTAAAATTAAAAATCTATGTATTTATTCATAACATTAAAAACCTTCTCTCTAATGGGATTAACTTTTTTTTATTATTTCGATCCGCTCTCTGAATGTATTTTGAGTACCAGTCTTTGAATTAGTTCTAGGGTTGCACCACATGATTGTAATTGTATATAGGTATATAAAATATAACGAAAAAGAGACCATGAACGCATCTTCAAAATTTTCGTAACATTCAAGTTTATTAGTTGGTCCATATAAATATAGTATATATATAGGCAGGTTATCTTCTTGTCCTACATAAAATATAATACTATATTTAGAAAAATGTACACCGTGAAGAAGGTTATAGTAAAACTATTCTTCTATAGTAATAGCTTTGCAGTAGCGAATTGAAGACATTTTAAGTACAAAACTATATTTACAAATTTACCTTTTTTTATTATACATGTTGCAGCTGGCAGGTTAGCCTCACTGACATCATCTAACGGATTCTACAAATAAATTAATTTTATAAAATCATGTAAACCTAATAAGTATTTTACTTCTGTAAATCTGTAAATAGCACCAAAGTCCTCCTAAAAATATTTTGTAATTACTTCTAAAATTTCTTTAGTAGAAGTGCTTCATTTTCATCCAATGTTAATTTTGATTTATCATTCACAAACTTTTTAATTGTTTCAGATAATTTAAATGTTGCTTGAATCTGATATATGTTATAATATCATATTACAATTCTCACGTGTGCAATAGAAAGTAAAATTTTTCCAATTTCTGTCTAGCAGAGTTAAATTTGCATATTCTGCCATTGTTATAGTATACAAGTCTACCTATTTCAACTGCTACATCAATCAAAAAAAAACAGACACTATTTCTTTGTCACCACAGTTATGTAGAAATGAACAGGACTAATGGCGGCTAATTTTGATGCGCATGCTCTAACTTAAAAGATGCATAACATGTTATGTACTTTTACTCTATATTAAAGAACATTTTGTTGTAAAATTCATAATACACAATTAGTACTTGTTATTTACTATGTACTTGCATATCGCATAATATATTATGTACTTTTCTTTAATCCCATTACAAATTAGGTAAACATTAACGAATATATAATGAAATATTACAGGCATTTTTAACAGTGCAAGTGGAAAAGCATTCCTTATTTAGACTACAAGCAAATGGAGGGCATACTACACTTAGACTATTATTTTATCGAAGTTATAAGTATGAATGCGGAAAATCTAGTATCCAATGTAGTCCTTAACAACAGGTCTGCAACTTTGTTTTTTTTTGAGGTTCTATCTAAATAAAATTGAGCCTGAAGATTCTTTTTTGACAAAATAAAATAGATTAGGAATACAAAATGTAATATACTGTAGGGAAAGCAGAATTAGGTTCCTGTAAAGATTATAAAATATATAAAAGAAACGGTAAATTGGTAACGTTTTTTTAATAATAATATTGCATGTTTTTCTTGTAAAATGTAAAAATATTTATATTTTTTAATAAGTGGATATTATGAATATTTTTGAATGTGTTTCATCTTTAGCAGAATTAGAAAAAGAAATGAAAACTATAGTGCTTATTTTTTTCGAACATTGTTTTTTAATTATTACAAAGTAGTAGCAAAAAAAAATAATTACCAGAAATGTAAGTGGTTTTTATGATGATTTAATTGAAATTTCATAATTATATCTGCATCCGAAGATCGTTTGACCTGTGGTTACATTTTTCCTACAGACAAGGATTTGTTGGGGTTTTTTACCATTTAAATTTTGACATATTATTTAAATTAATAATTAATATTTCTAAATATCAACATTCATTTATAATTAAAATATATTTTCAAATATTTTGAACAATTTTTGTCATTAATTGAATATTAATAAGCTTTTATTTTGTTGTAAGTAGCATTGCATTCATATTTTTGCAGTAGTTCTAGCTGATATATATATAGTATGTCATGTTTATAGTTCTTAGCAAATATTTAAAAACGTATTCTAATATTCCAAATAATATTTTACTAAATTAGAATCAAATTGCCTATATTTTTATAATGACTTAACAAGAGCAGCTTATTTATTAAAAAAAAATATAAGGAAACACAAACTGACTACGGCTTTATAACCATACAACAAAGCTATGGACAATAATAAAATTGAAGCATAGGTATCAATGCAAAATAGCAACAACAAAAATAAAAAAAATCATTGACGCCAAACGACGGTCGTTGTAGAAAATCTCTATAGCACTATACACGTGTTTTAATACCTATTACATAAGAAAATTGAATAGAGTTTGTACCTATTGATTAAACTAATTACAAGGAATTACTACAGTTGATCAGTTATGCCTTCCCTAGCGAATATTCGATCGACAAAAAATTTTTGCCCCGACTCCACAAAGTCAGTTTCGCAATCTTCTTATCAATTAAAATTAATTTCTCGACCTTATATATAAATAAATTCATATATAATATAGAAAGAAGAATATTGTGTATATCGTAACATCCCGCAGACAATAGTAATTTTAGAATAAGGATTTATTTAACATTTTTCTAATAGATAATTATTTTGATAATATTAAAAAAATACATAAAAAAATTGTACGTTTAATAATATTTAATAACTATAAAAGTAATTACCTAATGAACGTCCATGAAACACAGGATTTAAGGTTGTCATTATTTACTTAATAGCATAGATAATATAATAAATAGATTGACTGCAAGTAATTATTATTTCCATACTGCCTATTATAGCCACTGAAATGTATTTAAAATAAACCCTTTTCTTTTCATAAGTCATCAACAAAATTCGCTCTTGTTAAAACTAAAAAAACTAACTTGGATTGAATTAATTTTCTCTTGGCTTATACTTTATACACAACTTCATTCTTTCCATGAGTCGGTAGGGAGAGACGCAGCAAGAAAAGAAAAGGGTTAAACTTGTCGATTTCAATTGAAATCTTTTCCTAACCCGTGAATCGAAACAATGCAATTCAAAGAGTTTCAGAAACGGACTTTTCACAAAAAGGTTCCTCGACTCTTAAATGGCAACAATAGCGGCACGGATTTCAGTATACTTTCTTTAAATAATGGGGTGGTTTACTATGGTTGTACTTCTACCTACTGGAATAATAGAAATAAATTCAAATGGAGATTGCAAGTAATTTATTACATTTTTTATATAATTGTTTTTATTTACAATATGAAATGAAAGTTGAGAACGGCATCAAAAAATAATAAAATAAATTAACAAATTGTGTTTTGATAATATAATAATAACATTTTTTTTATAAACTAGTATGATACAAATAATATACGCTTGTGTATATAACTACAATATATATATACCTACTAAGTCACTAATATAATATGTACATAAAAATCAGTCGCAATTGAAAGAATCACAGAAACACATAGTGTATAGATCTATAAGTATTTGTAATACAATAAATATGTATATGTATATACTTATACAATGTGACGTATAATATATTTATTGTATGTTAAATATGCAACCATTGCAAAAGAATATTAAATTAAAAAGTCACTTTGAAAACCACTTCTAATATTAAGTAATCACTAATACATTACTGGAACTGGTCTCCTGAGCTCTAGATCTGTTGAAGAGGCGGGACTTGATCCAGGACTTGATGATGCTGAGTAAAGCATAGGTGTCGTGGATAATGACGGGAACATGTGCGGCATCGGACCGGGAGCAAAACTCTTCGGCGGAGCTTGATGATATAACGAAGAATATAATGACGAATGTAAAGACGTTACCACAGCCGGATTTGTATTTTTTTCACTGGCCGCAATTCGAGAGATGTCAAATGCAGGATTGAAATATGGATACGGCGAACTCAGAGTATCCATCGTTGGAAAATATGGTAATTGTAAATTATGAAAACCTACGCCAGTTTTTAGAGCTGATGGTAAAGGACCTTTCGGTTTTCTTCTCGGCCTGTACTTGTAATCAGGATGTTCCTTCATGTGTAATGCTCTTAATCGCTTAGCTTCGTCGATGAATGGGCGTTTTTCAATTTCCGATAACAATTTCCATTCAGCGCCAAGACGTTTCGAAATCTCTGAATTGTGCATCTTCGGGTTATCCAGGGCTATTTTCCGCCTTTGAATTCTGGACCATACCATAAAAGCGTTCATTGGCCTCTTTATGTGACCGTCGGCGGACGCATTTGTCTGATGGACTTGATAATCTTCCATCATAGTATTCGGAAAACCGTACAAAGTGTTATTGGCGTTAGCAGACATCACAACAATCACTGTTTATAACTGAATAGTAGTTGAAGAACGACTGACCGTTTTTGTAGTTCGTAGAAGGTAGTAGGCATTGAATGGAGGCGTGGCGTCCCGTTAGAACAGTGGGGTGAGAGGTAACTCCGCCCGTTTTTTCACTATTGGTCGATTTGTTTCCCACCACCTGCGTATATGTAACCACATACTTTATTATCATTTTTTATTTTCCCTTTTCCCCCTTTTTCTTTTCTCTTTTGTACTGCCTGTACCTTTTGCATTGTATCCTGACAAAATACCTGTTAGGTTCTTATGTAGATACGCAAGTACAGTAGGTATCTCAAGTATGGTTAAGTATGTAAATGATTATTAAATTAGTTATTATATGTGTTTAGAGTCACAAAGGAATTCGTGCAGAACTATCTTATAACTTAATAAATTTATATAGCATGTCTGCTGTCTACATAATAATATGCGGATACAATATGTAAAGTAACTTAATAATCTCATCAATATAAGATGTAAATTAGCGTTTGTAAAATATTCTCATTCATTGTATTTATTTTGAATAAGAACAATATTAATAAGTGTCTTGTTTGAATATACCTACGTATATTTGGACCTGTTAAATATAAAATATGAGGAAATAAGAGAGTACCTACCTCCAAGTTTATTATATCTAAATTAACCCTTTTTGCTAACATTGCAAATTACTATAATGAGGTAGTAATTATGGTAGGGACCTACTGGCACCTTGAGAAACATATTCTTTTCAACTAGCACTCATTAGTGTGATATAGGTATATGTAATTATATACATATACATATATACCTATATACACATATATAATAACAAATAATTAGTACTTTAATAAAAGTAGTATTCTGGGCAGGATAGGTCAAATAAAACACAATTTTTGGTTAAATGAAGTTTCGGAATATAATTTATTTCTTCAACTGAATAAATAAAATACGTAAACTTAGTTTCAAAAATTATTTAATAATATCACTACAATATCGTTTCGCCAAACTTTGGCTTCATCAGGTGATGAGTAACTGTTACTCATCATCTGATGAAGCCAAAGTTGCTTTATTTATTCAGTTAAATATGGAGTTTCAACATGTATCAGCCTCGTCAATTAACTAATTTATTTCTTCATTAGATCTACAAAAAATGGTTAATTAGAGGCAACTGATAAACAAACTACTAATTAACTTATAATTTCCACACTAGGACACAAGATTAAAAGCGTTGGCGTGATAAACATTAAAATAAGACAATTATGTGACAGTGACTTATTTACATTTTAAAAAATGCAACTGGGATGACAAATGTTACTAAAATTATTTGACCTATCCTGCCCAGAATTCTTCTTTTATTAATAGTAATAGGTATACAAAAGCTGATTCTCAAAATTTTAGGAAATTTTTTGTTGCCTTTTGAACGCATTAAAAGAAAATACATAATATATACAAACAACATAAACGACCGGAAACAAAACTTATATTTTTACGAGTATTTTTATTTAAATTAAAATGTTTATGAAAACATTGAGCATTCTTTGAAATTTCGGATTAAGCCTGGATTTTTAATAGATCTTTTACACAGCGACAATGAAAATAATATGTCAAAAAGTTTAAAATATCAAAAACTGTTTTTGCCCAAAAAATACAATGTTTTCATTCAGGTTTCCGGGGGTAGTAGTATGTGTTGTCACTGGATTCCGGGTTTTCTTCCGCGTTTCCACTGCTTGACGGTGCTAGTTTCTTGACGACGTTTCGACAAAATCACACTTGTCATCTTCAGGTCTGTGATAACTGTATGCTTCTGTTACTCGTAAACTGACATTGTCGGGGTTCGGATGGTGGTTATGTACTCGTTTAGCGTTCTGGTTGGTTGCCCTTGGATGAGTGTGAGCATAGTTCTGTGTCGTTGGGCCCGAGGTTGGAGTGTATGGGCTGGTTTGCTATGTAAAAGAAAAACACCAAACTAATACACCTACATCGCAAACCATTCTTTTTAAAATCGACTCACCGGATTTGCTTGAAGAAGATTTTTCACAATCAATTCTTTGCTTCCAATTTATTATTATTAACTCTAAATATATTGGCATAAACATTGCAGTATACAATTATCTTAATGTATTAAATTATGTTTATTTCTAATAATAAGAAAAGAATTACAGATGTTTTAACTAAAAAACACACTCTGTATCAATGTGCCCTACACGGGGCCAGTTGTTACAGTATGTGGGGTAAGTTGTTACATACATAAAAAGATTTCATACTAGGACCAGAAACGCAGTCAATCCTTACCAAATCAAATTAGATAGGTATACAGTTTATACATACGTAAACGTCATCATCGATATACCACATGTTACAGTAGACAAAACGAGTCGTGGCCGGTGGGAGAAATTGTCGCTGCGCAAGCTATGGGCCAGTGTCATAGAAAGTATTCGGAAAAAAAGTTATAACATTTGTTCATCATCGCACACATTAGCAGCACAAAGGAATAAACGCAGATAAGAAATTGTAATATACTGAAAGAGATACATATATAGGAAACATACTGCACTTCGATGTGTAACGCTTGACAATTTATCCAGACTGCTCGTGCTTATCCTAATATTATAAGAATCAGTTGCGCACCTTGTGGAAGGGGTAGCTCGCCGGCCACGTCTTGCTCTATGAGCTGCACCTATGCAAATGTCTTGCATTATGTGCATTGGATCTAATTTTTGTTTTTACTTTGTGAGAAATTTCCATGAAGTTGTTTCGATATGATATATTCATGTACGGCATATCTACAAGAGCAAAGGAGGTATTTATGTGTGTGAAATTTGACCACAAAAGTAAATCAACATTCATTCCAAATGGTAACTTTCACGAATACAATTTATACAAGAATGTCAAAAATTTATTATTTAAAATTTGACGTTATATCTAACATTACAAGTAAATAGTCATACAATATGAAACATAATAAAAGTTATCAGAAAATATACAAAATATGTGTATTAAATAACAATGTGATGTTAACATAAAAATTACTTTTATTTATGGTTTCAATAAACCTTGAAAAAGGCAATAATAGTTGCCGAAACGTTGGAAAAAAGAAAAATGGTGTAATTATTTATTATACCCTTTTTGGCCGCTATATCCCAAAGAAAAGTTTCGAATTATTATCAATATATACATATATATATATATATATATATACATATATTATATATATATACAGTGTGGTGATAAAGTTTGGAACAAAATTCATAAAAGCATTCTATATTGTTTTTAAGAAAATCGCTCGAACAGGTCAATTTTTGTTTGTTTTATAATATCGTTTTTGACGACAATTTTCTTCAGTTTTTAATAGATCTTCTTACTGCTAAAAGGGTGATGTACAAAAATTTGTACTTTACATAACAATTTTCTTAAAGAAATGACACATTACTTCCAATTTTAATAGTTATAATTTAGTAAACATAATAATCAAAAAAAAACATATTTAACAAATTTATCAACAGAACCTAACGCAACAGTAAACACTTTTTATACTGCGCTCAATAATATCTGGCATAATTTGTTGCATTGCATCACGAATTCTCTGTTGTAAATCTTCCAAGTTGTTGGGTCTATTGAAATAAACTTTTGATTTTAGGTAACCCCATAGATAAAACTAGGCGTTAGGTCGGGGGAACGCGCTGGCCACTCAACTGATCCCCGCCGCCCAATCCATTTTTCTGTAAATATAGCATCAATGTATTCGCGAACCTCTACACCAAAATGAAACCAAATATTCTGATGAGGTACGTCGCCATTTTCATTAGTAGGAAAAAGAGCTGCCATGACTGCTGATACCAAATCAAATTGCAAAAAAATTAAAATCGGGCAGCAGTCAGGTTTCCTTCAAAAAGGTAAGGTCCTAAAAAACGAAGTCCTATCATTCCCATATACATATTTAATTTGTCTTGATGTTCTGTGTGATTCCCGAATCCAGTGAGATCTGACCCGTGGCCAATACCTACAGTTATGGCGATGTATTGATCCGTTGATGAAAAAAATGGCTTCATCAGAAGAAATAATGTTGTCTAAAAAATTGGGATTTTGATCACATCGTAACATTAATTCTTCACAAAATTGCAATCGGCGATCAGGATCATCTTCGTTTAACTCGTGAATTCAGCTTTTTTCCAATGCATCCTTTACAGGAGTGTCCGCTAAAAATTGCAGGTTTACTGTTTATGATGAGAAGCATTCGGTAGGGTTTTAACTATTGTGACGTAATACAAGTCGACATATCTGTGGAACATCCAGCGCTAGGAGTTGATGGTTGAGGTGATGGTGTTGAATGCCGAATTGTTAATAGGCGATCAGGTTGCTTAAAGACCTTATCTGGTTGATCAATCATATTTGAGTTACTTGTGCCACTATTCTATTTCCGGTTTATAACTTCCGAAGGTAAAACATCATCTGTAAACATCTCTTTGTATAAAGACAATTTCCGATACCTAAAAATCAATTCTGAATGTTAGTGTACAGCAGCAAGTAGCAGAGCTTCCCACAATGCTGTTGAAAGATATTAATGACAGTATGACACTTATGCCGGTATTTATAAATGGAACTCAGCTCATGTGATCCACAAACTCACGTAAGCACGGGATTTCGGTATCGTCGCCTCAAGCATGCGTTTGATTCTACAGAACATACTTCGGGAATTCTCGTGAACGGGGGACCTTGAGCACGCAATGTTAGGGAATTTTAGTAACTTTTGGTTGCAAACATCGATCAGCTGTTATAACCAACACTTTTAAAAAGAAAAATATGAGTAAAACCGAAAAATAATTAGTAGTAGTAATAGTATTTATGTTTTTAAAGTAAGTTGAAAATGAAACATCTTAAATGCAATATTGAATTATAGCTATTTTTATGAGTTGTTGCTTAACATTCAAATCTATACATCTGCATGTAAGTAATTAAATAATTTGTATTTTCAGATAAATGCAATGGAAATAATAACTCTGAAACTAAACTAATTAATAACAATATCCTAATAAGACGTTTTTTTTTTGAGAGAAAATGTCGAAAGTATTTCTAAATTAAGAAAAATGCAACATCTGGAGTATGTTATAGGAACTTGAATATGAAACAGTTGCTTTTGAAGATGAAATGAATGTATTGTCCATTTCTGTGTCTAACCAAAAGCAGTTAATTGGGTTTCACTTAAAATTTGGTGAAAAATCTATAGACATATGGAATTACGAGGGATTACTAAACACATATAGCATTCTACCTCCAAGTATACATGTTTGCATATTGAAGCACATGGTAAACGAATATTTAGGAATGTTAATATCTTCATATCCATTCTGTAGAGATGTATAATTTATAAATATTAATTTCATTACTTTTACTATAGAAAAATATGAAGAAGAACAGAACTTGATAATTATTTTCAGGACATAGTTGAATTAGAAATAGAGAAACCAAAGGGAAATATTAATTTATATTTAACAAAATGTTCATTTACTTTTTTAGTGAATGTATTCAAAGGAAATTGACACATCAGCAACAATGTGTGTAGATATTTTAGTTTTAAAAATACGTTCAATTGTCTTTTAAGCATATATGCAGGTTTTCTCCATTAAATTGCTTATATGGTTGAGTGAAAATATTATTCACGTACTTTAATTATTTACTAATATCTGAACTACTTTATTATAATTTGTAATTGTAAAAAAAAGAATAAAATTTTCTTTTAATGTGTGGATTATTGTACTAATAGATTTGTAAGCTTGCTGCTTTTAAGAGAAATATATATTTGCTAAGATTATGTCCAATGTGCTAATATTAATATCAACAAATTATTAAAATATTTTTCTTTAAAAAGTAACCGTCAAATAAAGTAGAATGCAGTCATGATTAGTAAAAACATTCTCTTTCTAAAGTTTTAAAGCCTCACTTATTGTTTAGATATAAATATAATGTAATTGTTGATATTACAAGAACATACTGAATAAGTATTACATACTCGTATGTAAAATATCATTTAAATGCTTTCCAGAATGTCCTTTCGGCATTACAGGTATAGGTTTTGGTGATGTTCATAAACATTATTGGATATTCTCCCTTCGAGGTTACAAATAATATTTTAATAACATTGCATGTTCTTGTCTGTCTCACTTTAAATCATATTTCTTGTTTATACTCTAACACATGTTGGCCAATTATAAGTTGCAATGAATAACAACTATACCTACTTTTAATACTGGACATATTTAATTTCAACATGCACATATCCGTCCTTTATTAGTAAGCATATTTCTACCATTATTTTTAAAAGTACTGCAATCAAATATCATGGAAACGATAAGAAATTGTGAATTCATATAGATGAAATATTTCGTTTTTAATATAATCACAATTTCATATTTCATCATTATTTAATACTACCTAAACTATCCAAATCTTCAAACATATATTTGAAGAAGGGTATGTTTTCAAATGAATCTGTCAATCGCGTGTTCAAGCTTGGTCGAACACAGCTTCCTGCTGAGATCGTGTTTTCGTCGCCTTGAGCACCGGCCGGTGCTTGAGGTTGTTTTATAAAACGCAGATATGTCGTATTTACGTACTTGAGCACCTGCAGCGCCTTGAGCACGATTTATAAATCTGGGCCTTAATGATATAACTTAAGACAGGCGTTTTACATTCCATGGCAAACCTTTATCAATATAATTTTTCATATCGCGGTATTTGTACGGATCTATTATGACAACTTTGTCGTTTACCGATACTAATATCCTGATGTAAAAAGTGGCAATAAGAAAAGCCTTTGTGGTAATAAATAACTAAAATAATAAAGTAAGTAGATGAAAACGAAAGTCAAAATAAAAACAATGGGATAGCAAGACGTTACTGATCATTGCCGGTATAACGTCTAGCAGCACCAACTTTCCGACATAAAAAAAAATAGGTGTGGCCACCACACGACTTTCTTATACGTATGAGCGTTTCAAACTATACAATTTTAAGAATTTTTTTATACAAAAATTATTCAAAATCCTATTCTAAGTACTTTCATTCTCTTAATAAATCTCTATAGAATGCATACTTTGCAAGATATTATCAAGAAAGTGCTACTCGCTAAGAGTAAAAGTACTACTTCCGGTCCAAAATTTTGAAATTTCATGTATACAAAAAATATTGCAAATCCAGTTCTAAATACTTTTGTACTCTTGATAAATATATATAGAATGCATAACTTACGACATATTTGAAAGAAATCGCTATTCGATAAGAGTAAATGTGGTACTTCCGGTCTGAATATTGAAATTTTTTTTATACAAAAGATATTGAAAATTATGTTTTAAATACTTTTATACTCGTAACGTACTTGTCTAAAAAGCATGACTTTGCGAGATATTCGCAAAAAACTGATTTTCGATAAGAGTAAAAGACCTACTTCGGGTTGGAATTTTGAAAAACTTTTTTAAGATAATTTGTCTTAAACTTAATTTTATGGGCATATGAATTCTTTATAAATTTAGTAGTTGACGAAATGTTGGCAAAATTCGATTTTTTCACTGAAGTAAACTGCTACTTCCGGTCTACCGATTTTACTGAAAAACTAATCAGATCTCAAGAGGGAGATTATACACGTAAATACGAAATTTGGAATTGATAGTTATAGCGGTTTGACAGCTATCGTGGTCACAGATACACAGACGGACAGACAGACACACAGACATTTTTTAAAAACCAATTTTTCGGTATCAGGGAACTTCAAAACGTGGACATCTGCAAAAATGTCGATGTCGAAAATTTTCATCATCACAATACTTCCTTATACTACGTATAAGAAAGTAAAAAGCGCGGGCGATCCAAACGCCTTTCAATCATTAATGAACACTGTAATAGTACGGATTTAAATAATATAAAATAATATAAACTTAAATTTAATAGTGAAATTAAATTTAATAAAACTGATTTATTAATGAAATGAATAAACTTAATAAAATGACTTATTGAATGCTCCGCGTAATCAGCTCAGGTAAATATTTCGGTTTAGCATAAGACTCTTAATTTCAAGACGGTTCAGGTATTTAGACACTAAGGTTATTGTCCTGCACGTACTATTACTTCTATTTTATATTCCAAATTTCTTATAGTAAGGTAGACAAATAATACGCAAAAGAATATTTACACATTATTAATATATTGATTAAAAACACCATCAACACAGATCAAGTTACAAACAAAGGTTATAGAAACAAGATATAATTCAACTGGTACAACACAATACAAATTACGCATTAATTACAACATGGGCAAATATAATTAATAACAATGCAATGACGCTTTACCTATCAGTATACCATGGATTTAATTAGATGCTAATTGAATTGTTTTATAAAAAAAAAACATGCATGATATAGGCCTTTAATTCAAACAACGTTGGGTACCTGATACGATGCTTTGACGCCGCTGGGCCGCTTTCCCAGGGTAGACTGAAATCGTCGTCTTCTTTGTCTGGAGATACGGCACACACTTAATTATTAATAGAACTTTTACTTCACTTGACCCACTATTTGTTTTATTAAAACTTATAACAGTTTTCTCACTAGGCTTTTTCTTTTACTTTTTTCTAGTGCGTAGAATTACTTGTATTCGCACTGTTAGCCTGTGAGAAGCGTTCCCTTTTGTTGGGTGCGGTCTAGTGTTATTCTACTTAACACGACCTGCGAACCTATTCATGCGCCGGCTAGGGAACGTCTGCCTGCCTACTCCTTGCTTAAGGCACGCCACGCCGTATTCTTCCAGGGAATTCCCCGAGCCAGCTATGTGCTTTACTTTTCTGCATCACATTCAAGGTTCCACGTGTCGGTTGCACACACACTGTTTCTTATTTATGTCGCATAACTTCCTGGCTGGCTGCGATAATATTGACGCCACTTGTGTTTTTCATTCTTTCACACCGATACACCTACGCACTATTTCTTTCTTACATATACAGAATTTATATAGAAACATTTTAAACAGGAATATAATAATTTAATACAAATAAATGAATAATACATGTTTCCTGATCTGTGTTGATTTATTCTCTACCATAATATAAATATTTTGGATGTTATATTATATTTATATTTTATTCATTATATACAGGGCCTACCGTTACAGATACCCCCCTTTGCCTTTTCTGATAGGCTGATAAGTCTAAATGAAAAGCAAATAATGGTAACGTGTACATAATAAAATATAAAAACTACAGAATAATTTTGAGATTATATATATACTTATGGTTTGCTAACTGAATAATAATAATTTGATAGTAATAAGTGAATAGATATGTATTTTATATTTACAGACTAATTCTCTATTCACCCTATATCTCTGTTGGGTCTTTTGGTGGTATCGCATAGACGTCAACAGATGTTGATAAAATATTATTAATCATTTTTGAGGAATGATTTGAAAACATTACTTCTTCGTAATGTGGATTATTGCAGAGGTAATGACGCTTCTTGGGCTTATCCCATCGGAACGTATTATTTTTATTATAATCCCTTTTTAGAATCCATTTTTCCTTCAATATGATCGGTTCTTTCCTTTTCTTCCTTTTTATCTTCTTTTGTTTCTTTTGGCGATTGTTTTTTATTTTCTTAGAAAATCCCATTACTTTACCGATTCCACTCTGTATATTATTTGACCAATATTTTTCCAGAAAGTCTCGTCGAAAGTCCTCCATCAATTTCCATTGGCTCTTGGTGATGCTGGCCCATCGTAGAACTCCACCCCCCAATTGACTTATCGCAAAATTCAACTTCCGGTTTTCGGGAGTTTTCATAACTTTAAAATATTTCTGCAATGAATCTAGAAATTTCTTGGGATGTGTTCTTTTACCATTTCCCTTGAATTTGGACACCTTTATATTTCTTCTAACCATGCCAATGGATGATGCCTCCTTTATTACGACAACTTGTTGTGGTACTTCCGGTCGGTTTTCTTCAATTTCCTCGTATACTGGTCCCATTTTGTCTATTTTTTCACACATCTGGTAATTTGCTTCTTGGATGTCTTTCTTTAATTCGTTCCATGATTCTTCATAACTTTTCTCTAATATTTTGAATTTCTTATCACTGTCTTTCTTTAATCTCTCGAATTTCTTATCGCTGCCTTCTTTTAAATCCTCATAACTTTTCTTTAAATCTTTCATTGATTGTCTCATAAAGTCAAAAAATGCCTGCATATCTCCCATGATTATTTCTTTTGGAGGCTACGTTTATTTTATTTAATTCCAATGACCCCCCAACCAGGTGTACCTATTCCTTTGGATCACCCTGTATAATACGTATTATTGTACCGTATACCTTATATGCTATGCGCCCTGAAAATGTTTACACAACTTTTGTAACACCCTGTATATCAAAAAAAAAATACTTAAATTGTCTACCTTTTAATTCAAATTTAAATTGCGCTTTTATTTAAAAATTAAAATTTTGTTCAAAAAAAAATTTAAAATTTACGTGAAAATCTTTCTTAAATATTTGATAAAGCTTTGTTTCTACCAAACTACTCCACACAAATTTGAAATAAATTGAAAATTTAGTGTCTTTTCGTGCCCACCGGCTGGTGCGCCATATGTAATAGTACGGATTTAAATAATATAAAATAATATAAACTTAAATTTAATAGTGAAATTAAATTTAATAAAACTGATTTATTAATGAAATGAATAAACTTAATAAAATGACTTATTGAATGCTCCGCGTAATCAGCTCAGGTAAATATTTCGGTTTAGCATAAGACTCTTAATTTCAAGACGGTTCAGGTATTTAGACACTAAGGTTATTGTCCTGCACGTACTATTACTTCTATTTTATATTCCAAATTTCTTATAGTAAGGTAGACAAATAATACGCAAAAGAATATTTACACATTATTAATATATTGATTAAAAACACCATCAACACAGATCAAGTTACAAACAAAGGTTATAGAAACAAGATATAATTCAACTGGTACAACACAATACAAATTACGCATTAATTACAACATGGGCAAATATAATTAATAACAATGCAATGACGCTTTACCTATCAGTATACCATGGATTTAATTAGATGCTAATTGAATTGTTTTATAAAAAAAACATGCATGATATAGGCCTTTAATTCAAACAACGTTGGGTACCTGATACGATGCTTTGACGCCGCTGGGCCGCTTTCCCAGGGTAGACTGAAATCGTCGTCTTCTTTGTCTGGAGATACGGCACACACTTAATTATTAATAGAACTTTTACTTCACTTGACCCACTATTTGTTTTATTAAAACTTATAACAGTTTTCTCACTAGGCTTTTTCTTTTACTTTTTTCTAGTGCGTAGAATTACTTGTATTCGCACTGTTAGCCTGTGAGAAGCGTTCCCTTTTGTTGGGTGCGGTCTAGTGTTATTCTACTTAACACGACCTGCGAACCTATTCATGCGCCGGCTAGGGAACGTCTGCCTGCCTACTCCTTGCTTAAGGCACGCCACGCCGTATTCTTCCAGGGAATTCCCCGAGCCACCTATGTGCTTTACTTTTCTGCATCACATTCAAGGTTCCACGTGTCGGTTGCACACACACTGTTTCTTATTTATGTCGCATAACTTCCTGGCTGGCTGCGATAATATTGACGCCACTTGTGTTTTTCATTCTTTCACACCGATACACCTACGCACTATTTCTTTCTTACATATACAGAATTTATATAGAAACATTTTAAACAGGAATATAATAATTTAATACAAATAAATGAATAATACATGTTTCCTGATCTGTGTTGATTTATTCTCTACCATAATATAAATATTTTGGATGTTATATTATATTTATATTTTATTCATTATATACAGGGCCTACCGTTACAACACATTGTACAACCACCGGCTAGAACAAATACTTTTCTGATTGAAGGGCCCTATAGTGCATTTTGAAAAGAATTTTAACTATTTTGCTCTGGAGTTATATCATTTATTGTCTTTGCTAGGCAAATGAAAACTATTCCTCTAGTATTACTATGAGCGTGAGTAGCAACGACAGTGTAGTATCCGCCTAACGAGATTCAGGACTTATGTGAGTCGGTCAGATAAACACCTTGTTTATTAAGATGAAGTGAGATACTTATTGTACTCAAAATCACTAATGGAATGTCTGCTCTCTGACGTACCTATCAATCGTTTTTCAATATCCTTTTCCATATGTTTAATACGTACATTCACTGCGTTTTTACTCACATATGGATAAAATCGATTTAGAAAATCCATTCATGGAAACTATATGTATATATTTAGAAATATGATGACTGTTAGCATTTTTCTGTCTTCGGCAATAACAGTCAAGTCTTTATACTTTATCATTTTATTAAATAGTTATTAGTATTTCTATCTATAGTACCCTTATTATATAGCTATAAATAGGTATGTAGAGACTACTTGAAATCAATGCCGTATTACTTAGGAGGGATTTCTGTTTAACTTTATTGTATTCCAATCCTCGTAATATGATCTTGTATGTTTCATGAATACCGCATTTAAAAGCTTTTGTGTTCACGGTAGCTTTATGTCAAGATAAAAATTTATTACAATTTCCTTTTTGTGAGCCTGATACACCGTTCATATACTTATATAAAAGGTATACGCACAAGATAAAACGTATCAAGACAACTCGAGTTCTTATCGCGGAGAAAAATCTAGAGAGGAACGAGTTGTCATGTTTCCATCTTTTCTCACTAAACAAACAGCTGTCTCACGACTTACCGATGGTCGAATCCGCTGCCTTGACATATTACCTACATCAATCTAAATTTTCGCAGCCCGTACAATAAACGGCAACTAGTCCAAGCTATGCGAACACAGAGAACAGCAGAATGTTGACCAGACGGTCTACGGCGGGTGCAAGGACACTGAACATATTGTAACCCTTATTGTGAGGATGTCATTGTTAACTGTAACGGTCACAATGGTCTATTGTTTTCGCATAGTTCGGGTTTATTGTAAACAGGGTTGTCAGAAACAATAGGTACAGTTATACACAGTAGCAATTCGCCATTATTCAGCCTTACGCAAACACACACGTACAGTGTTATATGTGTAGTTATTTCTAATGACACAGTGGCCAGAGACACGGCATAATTAGTATCGATGTTGGAAATAATGGCAAATTAACTTTGATTATTACATAAAATGGTTTGGTGAAGTCCATTATCATTACGAATAGGGAGTTTATGAGTAAATACGGGCATTTAGAACATTGTTTTTTTTTTGAAAAGTATATGCTTCATTAACAAAATTGTAACCACTATATTAGAGTTTATGATTCCGTTAATACAAGAATTTGTTTTCATACACTGCGCTTATTGGTAGAATACGTGAGTGAGTAATGATGAAAAAACATTTTCCCTTTTCACCCCATAGAGATCTAATGAAATCTGTTAAAAAATACCAAATGTTAGACAAAACTGATGGTACATCTATAAACATAATCTTTAGTTCGCTCTTTTATCAATTATGCTTAATTTCATATAAATATTAAAATAGTCAGAGTAGTGAATATAGATATACAATTATTAAAAAATCAAAAAATAGAAATTACGCGGATACATGAAATAACAAGAAAGAAAATAATAACGGGTAAATTCCGCTGTAGAGCAACCGTGTAGCTTACATCTCCAAGGTTATCCCACCTTATTCCTTGGCTACACCGTACTGACGACGACCAATGAGTGAGAAACACGTGTCTACGGTTGCTCTACAGCGGAATTTACCCGTTATTATTTTCTTTCTTGTTATTTCATGTATCCGCGTAATTTCCATTTTTTGATTTATCTTTCCTGGGTCTCGGATGGCACGCAGGTTGACATTAGTCTTCCTCGTGGCGACATTAGTTGTTGTCTTCAAATTTGAGGATCTTCTAGCTGAAGCTACAAATGGGAGTCTGTCACCTGATGGTCTTCCGTGTAGCTTACATCTCCAAGGTTACCCCACCTTATTCCTTGGCTACACCGTACTGACGACGACCAATGAGTCAGAAACACGTGTCTACGGTCGTTCTACAGCGGAATTTACCCGTTATTATTTTCTTTCTTGTTATTTCATGTATCCGCGTAATTTCCATTTTTTAATTTATCTTTCCTGGGTCTCGGATGGCACGCAGGTTGACATTAGTCTTCCTCGTGGCGACGTTAGTTGTTGTCTTCAAATTTGAGGATCTTCTAGCTGAAGCTACAAATGGGAGTCTGTCACCTGATGGTCTTCCGTGTAGCTTACATCTCCAAGGTTATCCCACCTTATTCCTTGGCTACACCGTACTGACGACGACCAATGAGTCAGAAACACGTGTCTACGGTTGCTCTACAGCGGAATTTACCCGTTATTGTTTTCTTTTTTATACAATTATTGTCACATAACATGCAAATCCTTGACATGACAATAGCGATGGCGTAGCTAATCACTCGAGCTGATCATAGAATCACGTGCTAATTTGTTTGTTTCCTCTATTGCCTTCTAGTCACTGTAATTCTTTAGTATTCGTGCACGCGTTTTTCTAACAACTGCCTGTACTGATCTTTAGCATGCATTAATTGGCCACTTTCTTCTTTCTTTTGCCAAGTACGCTGCAGCGTAACATCTGCGTTCTTATACATGTGTTCTTTCTATTCTATTTCCTTTCTTGGTGTTTTTCTAATTTCTTCATTCTTTATTTTTTCTCGCCCAAATATTTTCCATATAATTCGGAGACATCTATTTACTTTTACTGAGTGAGACTCATTAGAGTGGAAATTAATAAGTGCGTACTGACAATGTAAACAAGATCAAATTAAATTAGATTAAAACAAACCAATATAAATCAGGCAATAGTTTAGTTACCTGACACCAAACGTTAGATCTCATGACTGAAGTCGTTGTACCGCGCGATCATTTAAATTCTAAATTAGAGCAGGCTGTGAAATTTAAATTAAGTTGGTATATAAGTACTAATATACAATTTGAATTGTCAAAGTGACGTTTCAAAATGTTAATTAATCGATAATTGACATTCTGGACAACCGAATAAAAAAATCCCGCCTGCTATAATTTAGAATTTAAATGATCGCGTGGTAGTATTCAGTATTGACTGTTATTATGTACATTTAATTTGTTGGCATCATTAGAATGCATCGACACTCTTTAAGAGCATCAACAATGACGCGCAAAATCTTATTTTGGAACCTATGCAAAATAGCTATATTGTAATTGCTGGCGTTTTGTAGAGTAATGTCTTATTGTCTGGAGAAGTTTTGATAAACGGCCGATGATTGGCTAGATGATTTCTTGATAGAGCTGATTTATTTTAGTGAATATGTGCTTCTGTTACATCAAACGGCGATCTATGTAGATGGATACAGAGATATTTGTCATCCTCGACGGGGAAAACCTGACGACTGCTAATATTCACTGATGGACAGGCCTCTTTTCGCAGGCAAAATTTTATTATATATCGCCTGAGTTGCAAGAGCTTAACCGAGCCCTCGCCGAACTATCAAAATCGGCAGAAATCGACAAAACGTTAGGAAGTACTCGTCTCTGGATACGCGAAATTAATGGCTGCCTTTTGGCGTGGGTGTACGGCCGACTTTGCTTCCTAAGTGGAGCGTGTGCAGAGATATGGGCTTTTAAAGGGGAGCGTGGATTCCATGTTGTAACAGAAAAATGGCATACGTTATGACCATTCCCGTGACAATCAAAAAATCCCGAGAAACATCAATCTGACAGGCGAACTGAGTTGTATCCACTGATTCACTTTTAAGACTGAAATACCAAATTTTGAAGGTTACGAGGGCACAAGACTCGGGGTCTTAAAGAACCGGCCTTTTGGGACCTTTTATACGCTTCTTTCGAGTCGACAGTCGCATGCAATCGAAGGTATCAGCAAATTAAAGTTCGTTTGCAGACGGATTGGGTTAGAAAAATGGCCGTTTAAATGTGCACTGATGTCAATGCAATCCGGACCGGGCCAAAAATATATATCAAATTCATGTGCACAGCCGATCAATACATAACGGTCCCGCTTGATTTAATATTTTTATCTATCCACGGATTGATTAATATTTTAATAACGACTTGAATTAAAATACAGATAATACCAGAACGTGTATTTGCTTAAAGAGGAAAAGGAGGATTGCTTTCGACATTTATGTGCCCCTACTACGAAATAATTTTATTTAAACGATTACGCAAATGTGCACAATGTGCCGAGTTGGCTGAAATCAATTTCTCTCTCTTCTGATTAAAAGTAAAATTAGGCACTTGGGAGTTTTTACGGTCGCCTATCATTAATTCAAATGTCAAAATAAAACAAAATGGCAGAAGGATTTTTTGAAAATTGACGTCTGAATGTAAAATTTTGAATACGGGGGTGTCTTAGGTCACCGATTACTAATCCAACGTCAAAGTGTCAAAAGAAACAAAATGGCGGAAGAGTATTTTTTGAAAATTGACCTATAAATGTGAAATTTTAGATACGGGGGTGTCTTGGGTCACCGATCACGAACCCAAAGTCAAAATGTCAAGAAAAACAAAATGGCGAAAGAATTTTTAAAATTGACGTATGAATGTGAAATTTTAGATACGGGGGTGTCTTAGGTCACCGATTACGAATCCAACGTCAAAGTGTCAAAAGAAACAAAATGGCGGAAGAGTATTTTTTGAAAATTGACGTATAAATGTGAAATTTTAGATACGGTGGTGTCTTGGGTCACCGATCGCGAACCCAAAGTCAAAATGTCAAGAAAAACAAAATGGCGAAAGAATTTTTAAAATTGACGTATGAATGTGAAATTTTAGATACGGTGGTGTCTTAGGTCACCGATTACGAGTCCATAGTCAAAATGTCAAAAAAAAAATGGCGGAAGGATTTTTTGAAAAGTGACGTATGAATGTGAAATTTTAGATACGGGGGTGTTTGTGGTCGCTTATTACGTCTTGAATTTGGCGATTCTTCGAAACGTGATTGAACAGGGCTTAAATTTAATACTTTATTTTTTCTTAACGATAGTAGATTCGAAAACTTCAGAATTGTATTGTACACTGTCTCAATGAAAATGTTGCGCTCATTGAGCTCATTGTTTCTTTCGATACTTTAACATGACTTATGTTTAACATTAAATTACCTTTCTCGCTCTTGTGTGCGTACCGATTTATGTCAAAAACAGTTCGAGAAGAATTTTAAATAAAATATAAAATTGGCTTAACAAAATATATGTAGGGGTGCTTCAAAAGTTTATAAAAGTGGACATTCTAAAAAGCGTCATGCCAGTGATCGCTTTCTACAGGAAAGGCGCTTCAATAGGCCTTCAATTTAAAACTTGGGCTTTTTACTTTTATTATTATTTCGTGCTCCTTTATTAACGATAGTGGATTTTGAAAAGGTTGACAGGCTTTTACACTTTCACATGAAAATAGTATTGTAAACTGTCTTAATGAACATGTTGGGCTTTTTGATTTCATTGTGTCTTTGGATACCTTAACATGACTTATGTTTAACATTAAATTACCTTTCTCGCTCTTGAGTGTGTACCGGTTTGTGTTAAAAATAGTTCGGGAAGAATTTTAAATAAAACGTAGTATTGGCTTAACAAAATATACAGGGGTGCTTCAAAGGTGTATAAAAGTGGACATTCTAAAAAGCATCATGCCATTGATCACTTTTTACAGGAAAGGCTCTTCAATTTAGAACTTGGGCTTTTTGCTTTTGTTTTTACTTTGTGCTCCTTTATTAACGATAGTGGATTTCGAAAAGGTCACACTTTACATCAAAGTAGTATTGTACACTGTCTTAATAAAAATGTTGCACTTCTTGATCTCATTGTGTCTTTCCATACTTTAACACGACTTATGTTTAACATTAAATTACCATACTCGCTCTTGAGTGTGTACCGATTTATGTCAAAAACAGTTCGAGAAGAATTTTAAATAAGATATCCTATTGGCCTAACAAAATATATGTATATAAAGGGGTGCTTCAAAAGTTTATAAAAGTGGACATTCTAAAAAAGCGTTTTTTTATAGGAAAGGCGCTTCAATAGAGCTTAAATTTAAATCTTGGGCTTTTTAATTTTATTATTATTTTGTGCTTTTTTCTTAACGAGAGTAGACTTCGAAAAGGTTGACATGCTTTTCCACTATCACATCAAAATAGTATTGTAAACTGTGTCGATGAAAATGTTGTGCTCTTTCATTGAATACTTTAACATGAACTATGTTTAACATTAAATTACCTTTCTCGCTCTTGAGTGTGTACAGGTTTGTGTAAAAAACAGTTCGAGAAGCATTTTAAATAAAACATACTATTGGTTTCACAAGATATATGTATATACAGGAGTGCTTCAAAAGTTAATAAGATCGGATATTCTAAAAAGCCATATGACAGCGATTGCTTTTTACAGGAAACTGTGAAGAAACTGTAAGCGGACCCGAGAAAAGCGGTTCAAGCTAAGAGAGATTGACGGACAGCTATAAGCGGACGCAAAAAAGGCGCTTCAAGCTCGAAAGAGATTGATGGACAACTAGTATATATATATTTACGCTCATGTAGTATTTTTTAACCAGTTCTGGATTTGCTCAAGGTTTGATCTTAAGTTTCTCGAAGCGTGCTATGGTAAATATGTGATACTAGTACTGCTGTTTCCGTAGTAACAATGTATGTGTTGTTGATGGAGATCTGCGGAATAAAGAGAAAATCTCTGCCTTACTTGACAATGCAGTAGCAATCTGATAAGTGATAATTCAGTAACAGGAAGTGTTGATGTAAAAAAGGTTTGGAATACATCAAGAAAAGCAACTAAACAATACCTCTTTGTGTTTAGAGATTTCTATTGGTTTGGTTAACAAGTCTATGTACCTTTTCCGTTGTGCCGTGCTTATTTAGCAAACGCGGAATTGATAATTAAAAATTATTTTTCTTCTATTATTCAATTTAGTCTTGTGCTGTTTCTTGGAAAGCCTCGGAAACATTAGTAAGAATCTAACAGGGTTATATGATATGCTTCCTTGGTTTTCTCCATGCATATGGATTATAAAAATTTGCAATTTATTAGTCTGTTTATGAAAGTCTTTAATTTTAGAATGAATTTTTCTGTAGAGAATTTTGATAGTGCATTTTCTCCAATATTTTTCATTTAATGACAAATGAATTATGATATGGGAAATTCCATTTTCTGCTGAAGAAATGCGAAAGTATGGAATTCAATAAAGGGATTTTATTAAGCCAAAAATAAAAGATAATAGGTACTATAATTAAATTAAAATATTAAGCAAGGCAAATCTATGAAATGAAGAGCATGAAATAATTCAATTGCATAAGAACCTTAGAATTACTGATTTTCTTTGGGTTTATATTTAGAGACGAATCATAAACAAAAACATTCTAAATTAACTTTCCGTTTTCTGATCGACCGATATTTAAGCACCTTAGGGTTTCCAGTCCCGGTACTTGGTCTCGGGATGGTCCCGGGATTTCATAAAAGAATTTTGGTCCCAAGATAACAGCGAAGTCCCGGGACCTCAAAAGTCCCGAAACGGTATTTGTGGTATAGCATGCACTATATACGTACTTAGACCGTCAAATAATGTGAGTTATGTTAATGGTAATAAACTTGCGAATAAAAATGTTAAATATAATTTTAGTTTTTAGTAACTGTACATCAGCTGTCAGCATTTCAATTAGAATGAATCTGATTTGACACTTTACACGATACACTCAAAAATAAATATGGATCCAAAGTCAATATGGCAACATTTTTTAATATCAAAGGATAAACAATCGACGAAATGTAAATTATGTTCACATAAAATTATTATGACTAAAGGTGGTTCAACAAAAGGACTACACAAGCACTTTAATGCAGCGAACAAAGAAAAATGCGGTGCAGCTAAGTCAGCCACCAGTACCAGAAGTAGATGTCGCTCACGCCCACGCTGTCCAAGGTGAAATTGTTGGCGTCAACGAAGAGGGAAACTCCTCTTCCTTCCTATCTTATTCTTTCCAAATGGTACCAAAAAAAAAAAAGAAAACTAACGGATTATTTCCTAGTGAATCCAAACCAGGGAGACAACTCTTTAGATTCGGTCATCGCTTGAATGGCAACACTAGATGGACTCCCATGGAGAACTTCTATTACGTCTAGGAATCTAAGAAAAGAATTGGAGGCAAGAGGATTTCTAAATTTTCCATCTCCACCAACAATGAAATATAGAGTTTTAATGTATTGCGAAAAGGTCTTTGACAATTTCGCTAATGAAATAAAAGTTCTAAGACAAAACGGTCGTTGCTTCAGTTTAACATTCGATGAATGAACGCCCACAATCAAAAAACTATATATCAACATTAACATTCATGGATGTTTAGCTGAGCAGTGCAGGATTGGAGTATATGACTAGTACCTGCTAAAGGATATATGCCTGCATAAACATGTGTTAACCTTGTTGAAACAAAACTTAAACGATTTAGATTAACCTTGGAAGTCGACATTGTGTCTTTCACAACAGATGGTGTTAGTGTAATGGTGAAATCGTGCAAATTAATACAGCCTCTCCAGCAACTGTGCTTTGCTCATGGCATTCAACTTGCAGTTATAGCCATCATATTTTAAAAATATGCCAAAAATACCAGAACCAAATTTTGATGGTGATAGTAGTGATAGTGCTGATTGTAGCTGTCACGAGGATGATTACGATAATGACAATATTGAAGAAGAGGTTTTTGAGTTAGTTGAAGATTATGAACAAGTGTCTTTTCAATTAACAAATGAGTGGAACAGTCAAGCACTAGTAATCCAAGTAAGAAAAAATGTTAAATTATTCTGCCGCTTTCTATTAAGAAACACTGTTCTGCAGAACTATGAGAAAGAAAAACGCAGTAGGGAACTAAATCTTGTTGTAGTATCCAAAACCCAATGGAACAGCTTAGAAAATGCAATGGCTGTGTCCACAGGAGCAGTACCAATATAGTCAGCCAAAGCTAGTCCAAATTGAAATAATCAAATGCGTAATGGTACTTTTTTTAAAATGGTGGTTGTCGTGGTTAGAATCTCCAATTATGTCATAAATATTTGCTAACCATACCACCTACAAGCGTTCAATCTAAAAGGGCACGTTCAGTGGCAGGACCCTTTGCAACAAAACTTCGGTCAAAATTAGGAGATTCATCTTTAAATGCACTTGTAGCGCTCAAGTCATATTTTAAAATATAATATTTATTTTGTTATTTTATAAAATAATATCTACTTCTATAATTTAATGGAATAGTTTTCTCTTTTTTCTTTAAGATAGTGTTTAGTGTTCGTTGTTCATGTTATATTTTTATTATTTTTTGTTCTTGCTTTGTACTGTTGCTAAAGCCCAATATCTAATACGAGTATTATAATAAAAAATACTAAATCACTTTTTTGTTTTCTTAGCGCTTTGGCCAATTAATAAAATATATATCGTTTCGGGACTTTCAGGACTAGCACTGGCACTCAGAAGTAGGTCCCGAAGTCCCGAAGACCTTTTTGGTCCCGGGACATGGAAACCGTAAGCAAAACAAACAATTCCACAAGTCAATCAATGAGTTGATAAACTTGCTTTCTATATAATAAAATCTAGAGTGGTTTCGTTAAAATAAGTTTCAGTGCAATCATATGTACCAAACTACAATTACATCAGTAGCAAACTGTAGCAAACATATTTTGTGGGTTTTAATCTTGACTGTTAGGACCTGATGCGCATATTTGTCTTGATGTTGGAAGGATGCGCAAGTGTATCTTCGTCGTTGTTCATTTTGATAGAAATTTCGCTATTAATATTATCCAGTATTTATTGGAAAGATTATAATTTTGCCACAATCAATATGTTTACAAACTGGACATCTCACATACATTTTGTAATTTAATTGTAGCCTAATTCCCACTCAGCTTGAGTATGATTAGTCATTATTGTTATACTTTATTATAGCTGTACGTATAAATTTAATTTATCAAATTACACTAGGATTTGTACTTATGTTAAAATATCATTTTATTGTTTATGAAAGAGAGGGTGCACTTTAAGAATCTTTTCCTTAGTGGAATATGGTTACTGGAATTGTAGGTACATGTTTTTCTACTTTAACTTGACTTCGTGGGCAAGTCTGCTTTGTACCTATGAATACAAATTTGTCATATAATTTACAATACGTGCGAAATGAACAATTTATTTTAAACTGTTTAGGAACAGTAATTAAATTAAGAAATCCAAAAGTACATATATACCCCTGTTGTCGCTTAGTGGACAATAAATAAGAAAAACATTTTGTGTATATAAATACAGTGAGTTTCTGTATCTACATAGCAATGTAAAAAGTCATACATATATCTATTGGTTTGCCTTTTGAAAAAGCTTTTTGTACGTGACGATGAAAATAAATGCTTGCCGTGGGTTGACGTAGTGTCAAGATAACTTAGGTGTGTGCTTTGTCAATAACGATTTTAAATAGGATACATATGATTTCGAATATAAGTATTGCTAAAACAATGTCAGCATTTATGATGTTCTCGTGAATATATATTATACACTTTTATTATTCTACATGACAACATGTCATTTAAGAGGAATAGGAAGTTTACTGAAAGTAATACAGAAAAAGAAATAAAAAATATACAAAAGCAAAATGAGGACGACACTAAAGTGAATAGGCAGTTATTGTTCAAGAGTACAGGGGTAACACAATTAGCCTTATTGAATCGGATTTTTTTAACCGGCTTGTCATCATTTGAGTTGGCTGAAACCTCACCAGCTCTATCAACCAACCTGATAGCAATGTTTTTTTTAACTAGTGTGATAGGCACAGAAAATTTTAGTTGTTGAGCTCTAGCTAATCAGCTTTTCACTTGAAAGCCTACCAAGTCCGATGTCAGTTGTGTCTGTTGGGTGAAAATCGGCGCCGTCGCTGAATATGGATATGTCAGTGGGATATATTCCTGTAGCTTGGAAATCATTAACAGCTTTGGAACCTGATCCAAAAAGCGTTGAAATTTGAAGGAGAGTTACGACCTTCCCTAGGTTGTTTCGTAGCCATGTTGGAAGTTCACCGGTGTTATGAATACTTAAAGGCTTCATAAAAGAAAAGAAAATGTGATTGAAGTCTGTTAGAGTAATGTGGTGGTAGATATAGCAGCAATACGCTACTCTCCCTCGCGTAGTCTTTTGATGCCCTATAAAATTCCACAAATTTTCGAAACCATAGAAGAAATGACAGCAGTTATCCATTCAGTGCTATGCACTTGAACCTAACTTCTGGTGGCAATCCAAACTCAAATTTGTTCTATTTCTACTTTCGAGGAAAAATGAGCATCGGGGGCATGTAAGCTCCGCTTGCTGAAGTACAAATGTTTCAGGCAATAGTTTAGTCGTTTTCTGAAGATATTAACAATCCGACTTGCCATTTCCCCTTGCAAGCTGTAATCTTTGATTGGTTGTTAAGGTTGACTGAATCGCCCGTTTCAATCAGCTAAATATTTGTGATGCCGTTTGTTCTTGCCCAGTAAAGTTAGCAATAAAAAGAGCTATCTACAGCTGCTTTATTAAAACCTATGGCTCTTGCACCATATGTTGCTTCGGGTTTGCGATCAGATAAAGTAAGATGTCATTTAAGGATCCCATTGGCCCAATCTTGGTTTGCGAAATCTATGACCAAGACAATTTTTTACTGATAACTGACAAGCTAAGCTACGAGATCCTTCATTCGTAGACTGACTAACCTTGCCTCCATAGTCTTTAAGCAGTTAAAAAGTCTAAAGGTTTCAGCCGTTTTATTAATCTTGTAGGTACTCAGGCTTTTCTTTTCTTATTTAATCTATCTTTCCAGAGTAGATTGGAGAACATAAAATTCGTTTGAAGCCTTTAAATATCCAGATTGGCTAGAAATAACCGCCTCGGTAGCATTATCCATTACCTTAGTAGACAATGACTGCTTATTTGCTTTTTTCTTATAGTCTCACACCATATGAAAATCGAAAGAAAAAAAAAATAGGGACTTACTAAAAACAATCTTTTAGTTAAAAACATTGCTGGGTAGATTGGAATACTTCCGTATTCTGCTCCAAGGACGTGATTTAGGTCAGGGAAGTAAAACGTTTAACTACAAGAAATTAAAGACAATTAAACATACTTCAGGCATATACTAAAGGTAGTTGCAATGTAAACAAGTACGTATACCTTACCTTGATTACAAAATCATCAGAAGTTACAATAGAGAAGAAAAATTCACACACAAAAAACTTCAACCATCAACGCTCGAGAAAACTAGACAAACAACAACAATAACACCATAACTCGGAATTGTTTTGTCACTTTGACAGCAAAAAAGTTTACTTTAACTTCTAAATCGGCAAAAAAGTTGTTTACCTTTCGTTGACCTGATATCAATTTGTTTTCTTCTTATGTCATAAAATCAAAATAAAATGTCAAAGCCGACGCAACAGTAAACTGTAAACTGTGTTTTTAAACAGAATTTTTATTTCCGGATAAATTTTTCATTTTCCAACTCAAATTTAGTTGCACCATTGTAACGCCATAGACACTAAAACTGGTTTCAAATTTTGGAACTTTGATCAAATTGGTCTGTTTAATTCAGTTTAAATTTCTCACGGCCTTTTGTCGATAGGAAATACCAATTGTTTATGCCGAATTTTAAAACGGGTTACGTATGTTGAATTGCTATTGAAACAAAATTAATCTCGATGCCTTCTAAGTATGTTGTGAAAAAGGATTTAGATAAACAATTACTGCAATAACTCCATAGTAAGTGTATAATACACTCATCGTTTTTTTCTTCGCTTATTTATTAGTTAGATAAATCGTCTTCCATCCTCATATACTTGGCGTGTTTCATACAATAAAAAAATTCTAAAACGAGTTTTTCTTTTTAATTAATTTATAGTATGTAGTTGAACCATCCTGTATAATTCGGTTTTATATTTCTGTTCGTATATGCTAAAATAAATGTAACTTTATACTAGTTATTGTTAAAAATCAGACGGCAAATGTGTTAAAGTGTGAAGTGGAAATGACAAGGGCGGTGGTCTAATCAACCCACGGGGACGTTTTGTCTGACCACAGGGGGTGCAATTAGACCAGTGGGTGTGAGGGACGTGTGGTGACCCTTAGCGTGCTGTTGCCACACGAAGTGTGTGTATCACGCCCATTGTCAAATTCAATGATAATTGTCCATATTATTTTGCATTTTAATGACATAATAAACAATGAGAAAAAATTTATATGTACGGAGTTACATATTATTATATTTATTCTTTTTTACAATAATAAATTATATATGCACATATTTCTTGAATGTAATCTTGTAGAAATAATAAGGACCAAAAATTAAGTGACAAAAAATGTTTGACATTCAAATTTAATTATATGAAAAGAATTGAAAAGTTGTCAATATTTCTTTTTATCATGGAAGTTTTTTAAAATATGTTGTACAATCTAATAGTATGTATTATACGTATATGCAAAATCATAGAAGCATTTTTTGTGTATAGTTTTCTTTTTTTAGATTGTGTAAAGTATAAATATATATAAAAAGTGTCGTACTTCAATGAAATTTGTGTCTCTTTTGTAAATTTAAATTTCTTTTTTGCAGTGTAAAAGTTATACATGGCTTTTACAAATACATAGTTCAATACGTTAATTGTAGTTCAGATGTAGGATGCATATATTTACATTTCGAAAAATGTTAATAAAATTCAGGATTTTATTCGGAAAGAGCGTACAATGTTCGACACTCGTACAGTAAGTTCTCTGACAAAGCCCAAGGCACAGAGCGAATTAAATTCAATTGAGGACGTATAAAACTTCCCGACTTAACAAAACATTTCTGACACAACCACGTGACTTGGAGTGCACAAGTGTAAATTTTCATCATAATACTGAATCGCCCGGCTTTTCAATCGAATTCGGTACACAAATATCTGCAACATACAGCGCCCCGTGGTGGATATATTGAAATCTTTTCAATTGCTTTGTAAATTCAAACCGCACAATGGTGCATTTGTGTATTTTATTTGTAGCGGCCCACGTTCCTTATACGAAGGAAATGGGTTACATTTGTTGGATTAAGGATTTTCTGTGCGGAAAAATCGTACCACTATAATAAAATATCTTCGGTAGCGCTTACATTGAGGCTAATGTACTGAAATTGAAAATGCGGCTACTTCTTAGATTCAAAAATTAAATGTCTTTATCATCATAATGTGTTCTTGTTTACTTTATATGTATTTACATAAGTGCTAAAATATATAAAAACAACTGTTTAAGTATTTGTTTTTTTCATTATTTGCTAATAATTTATTTTGGTATTATAATATTAAGAAGAAAATGTTTCTAGCATTTTTGAAATTAAATGAATAACCAGATATGATAACTGGCTACTATTACTACAAAGTTTTTCACGTCATTTCCTTTGTGTTGGATGTTAAGAATCTTTCATCTAACTGTAATCTGTAAGAGTTTTGTCGCTTTAGCAGCTCTATTAAACATCAATCCACACAGGGATCTTCATGCTGAAGAAAAACCTAACACCATTTACTGCAAAAAAAAAATAATTTAAAGTTTTAGAATTGCTGATGAGAAATGAATTGTCTCTTTCATAAAACCAACAAAATCCTAACTGTAGATTCAGATTTATGGCATTCACATTATGCTCTCATCCTGATTTGTTAGACTTTTTTTAATTCATCTTTATAATACTATGGGGTCACTGAGCACCTATGGTACTGTGAAAGTATTTTTTCTTTTGAAGTCTTCTTATTTCAAATTTTATCCTAAAATTAATAAAAACTTAAACTACCTATCTGTACCTGTGAGATCATGTCCATAAATTAAGCATTTGTATCTTGAGCGTTTGTGTTTAAGAACTAATATAAATTTTCTTTAAATATTTGACTTTCTTATTGGTATGTCTTATATTTTGTTTCACGGTCTGAAGGTTAAAATAATTATCAATCTTTAGTTACAGTTTAGTTTGCGAGCCATGTCCAGTACTTTGTTTTAAGCTGTAAAGCCAGACGTTAGAGTATGACCGTGCATATTTTATTTATTTGTACAGCTTTGGTAATTGTTCCATCATTGTATATTTAGATTACATATATGTTATTGATTATTACATAAAATTCTGTCTTACATAATTGTGTAAGTGGATGGATAAGTCTCTAAAATTAATGAAATAGTGATTGTGAACCTTTACAATATTAACGAAGTTTAAATTTTTGAGGTATCACTTTTGTTTGTAAATTATGACTTTTAAGTCACTTATCTTTACATATAATAAATAAATATTGATTTTGTTCTTTTTTAATTTTTGTACATCTGTAGTTCGATATACAGGCTGCGTTACTAAAGCAGGTTTTCTTCCTGTTCGTAATTATTGGGCTTTTGCCGAATTAAAGTTTTCATTTTGAAGTCTTCATTTCATTTATTTGTTTTTTTCTTAAAATAAATAAATTAATAAATGTTTATTTTACACTATATACGGCGTTTAGTGTTTTAAATAAATCGTAGTTTTTATTAGAAATTCGTATGGTGTTCGATTTTTGTGTGTGTTTTAATTATTAAATATTTTTCTACTGACTCTATTTTCCTACTTAATTTGCAGTGCGCATGACCTTCAGGGACTTTAAGCGCGTACGTGTGGCCCCTTGTTTCACTCGTTTTAGAATACCAATCATCTCCAGCTGAGCCGCCGGCAACGCGTGTGATAAGAGAGCTGCAGGTAGGTGGGCCAGAACGGATTTTTGAGAATTTTCGTTTCAATTTTCAAGTTATTTTTCTTATTATTTTTAACGCATCTAAAGGCACCATTATATACTGTTACTAGCTGTCCTCGCAGATTTTTTTAACGTTTTAACGTCGGATTGTTTGACGACAAATGAAAACGGGATTTTGCTGAAAGAGGTGTTATTTCCTTCTTGATCCCATTCTAATCGTACATGGACCACAGTATGTCAACCTAAACAATCTAATATGAGGTGTACGGAAAACATTCCTATTCTATGGCCTCTGGCTGTCAAAAAAACCTTCCCATAGGCATTGGTACTATGCCGATTCCTAAGAACAAACAGTCTTCCCGTTTGGTATTTGTTCTGTTAAGAGTCTATTCTACTACACTCCCTACCTTCTTTAGACTAATATCTTCAACATCCAATAACTGTAGTAATATTTTTTGAATCCGCCTAGGGACAACACAGTGCCATAATCCTTCTCATGTATTTCAATAATACCACGTATTTCATAATGACTTAGAGATAATTTAGTTATTTGCAAATTCATGACGTTTTAAAACACCATGAACTGTAACAATCGCAGAAACTATCTAAGCTGATTCAAAATAAATACAAATTAAAACGAATTTTTTTGTGACACCTTGATTTAATATTTTCATGCTACTTTTTTTCTATTTATTAGTAGCAACGCAGTAAACATTTGCATTGAATTTTGGTAAAGAAAATGCACATTAATTGAGTGATTGGTGACATAGTGTATATTCATGTATACGAGTAGATGTGTAACATTCACGCATTATCTCGCAATATAGATGAAGTTATAGGCATCAATCAAGCGAAATAAACGAGCAATTTGTAAAAACCCACGTATATATTACATGCATCTATATACAGTCTTCATTCGCGCGGGCTCCTGTCCCAACACCTAATTTAAATTTCTATAACGAGTGTTCCAACAATGGCACATATACCAGTGATAGCGGAGGCGCGGTGTGAGTCGCACAATGGCAGCCATTGTGGACATCTCAATCTACACCCACGTTCGAAGTGTGTCTAGTTACAATGATATACATCTGCATTTGAAAGAGTGTCAGCGTACGACGAGTTGGGAACGATATGAAAATTGATTTGCGGTGACAGTTTGCATAACGCATCATAAGATACGAAGACGTTAAGAACCACACTGAAACGGAAGACTGGGACCAGGTACTTTTTTAACATAGAATAACGTTGTAAAAACGTTCTTTATGACACTATTTACATCCTTTCCATGAACCAATATTCTTGAAGACAATATACAATAGTCTACTTTAATACTTTAGGCTGTATGTATTTATATTAGCAATTACGATTTCACGCTCAAAAAGAATTACTCTATTGCAAAATTGAATATTGTGTTCAGCATACTTTCAAATATATATATATTTGGGCATAATGTAATTGATTTACTGGTCGACCATTCCCGTTTTAGCGAATTTTATGTTTTACAGTTTCTAACCCTGCTTGAATTTGACATAATTTTCAAATTTGACCTTAGAATCCCATAATCGCAGTTTAAAGAGTTTTCTAGTAGTGATTTTAAAAATTATCGACATAAATTAATCAACTTCAACCGAATACTTATTTGAAATTACGAGTTATTAATCCTATTTCATTTTATTGGCACTGTTATAGGTACTTGCACGTAAGCATAATCATATGGTGACAAAATTATGTTCATTTCATAACTTAAATATTTAGCATTTAACATAAACATTTTTAAATTGGAATGCATCATTCAATTACAGGCGGCTTTTATACTACGTGACCATTTTGAACTGTCCTGGGTTGGCAACAAAAAAGTACTGGTATTATCAAAAAGTAGGAAATATTTAATTCCGTGAATACTAATCATATAATTCAAATTAAAACTAACCCTATTTCTTTGACACTTATCACAGAAAAATTTTAAATAGTGAACCTAAGCACAAAAATAAATAAAAAAGACTTACCAATTACACTGCGTTCCTGTATTAAAATCAGTATGGCCAACTCAGGACAGTTCAAAATGCTCATTTTGTGGATGTATGTACGCAATGAGGATAAATGTAATATTGCAAATTTCTCCAGTTTCGGTTGCTTTTTTGTACATTTGTAAAATGTGGATTAAGGATGTTCTCTACAAGGTCTTCGAATCATCTTATTTTCATTCTGACTTCAAAGTCATGCTAATTTTGTACGCTACATTTTTCATTCAAGTTTCATATTAAGAGGAGCGTTTACCTATCGAAAATGATGGCCCTGCAAGGCATCACCGTTTTGCGTTTTTTAAATTTATTTTGTAATTTTATAATCTAAAATTTGGGTTAGCAATGCAAAAGTCATACATTTATAATGTTAAGGTCAGTTTTTGCATAAATTTATTTTCGTAAAAAGTTATGTATCTTAGAAGTAA